>OX243998.1:3750000-5000000 GCA_945859715.1 Apamea sordens | reverse complement strand
CACAGTGACACCTCCTCTCATCGAAAGGGAATGGGCTGTAATCTACCAAGCGGGCCCAGTGCGGGTTGGTAGATGTTACATGTGAGCGAATTTTTGTTTCTAGGACATGCCGGTTTCCTCACGAACTTTTCCTTCACCGTTTTAAGATTTGTGCTGATGAAATTATTTACACTAAGTGAAGCGCCTGGCTGGGTTCGAACACACGACCTACAACTCGTAAGTCGGGGCCATTACCACTGTGTTACACCATCACTATTGTTACATACAGGCGTGGTATTATATTATTAATTGTGGAATTAGCATTGCACCCGTCCAAGTAACAGTCGAATCTTTTTACAACCACATTTCCCTAATCCAATGTACCTAATTTAACTTTTACATGCTATCTATCAGGGACACTACGACGCGGTGACCGGCCGTACTAACATCAGAATGAACGGTCACCCATAAAATGTTTTTTTTTCTTCTAGAATTCGATGGAAGCAATTGTTTGAGAATAGGAAGCAAATAGAAGCAATTCTTGGGCATAAATTCAACGTTAAATTTAATTTCGTGAAACTATTATCATTTACTCTTTTTTTAAAAGCTTTTTCATCTATTTCAGTACTGTATAGATGTGCATTGTTGCTCTAAGAATTCATATAATAAAGTAAAAACATTTCTTAGAAAAACATATAACTTAATAAACTGCTAGGTACCGAGCAATTTACTGACAGGGTGCACTCTAGCTGAACAAAGAACGTTTGTTCTAGCGAAAACAAATAACATGCCGCATTTTCCTTTATAAGGAATTTAGTTCCATTAACTATGCTTTCGCTTTATAGGTAATAACAAACAGTTTGTTCAATTACACCCTTTAAAGTATGCTAGATATATTGAAAGCCGTCACGGCACTTTACCTATTTTTTTATTAAACAAACTAGCGGTTGCCCGCGACTTTATCTGCAATCCATGATGAAAAGTAGCCTATGTCCTTTGCCACGTTCCCGGCTACTATCAATGTCAAAAACTTGTCAAAAATTAAGGAAAAAAACTTGAGAGGTGTCAAGGGACACCCGGATGGAACGACGTTCAAAGAGAGAGAGAGACAGAGACAGACAGAGAAACACGCGCACGCTGCACGGCTTAGTACAACTATAGCAAAAAGTGTCGTTCCAACTTTTGGTCTTCATTTTTTCCGTCTAGCCCCCTTTCGCAACGCGCGATAAGGAACTTCCTTCCAATTAGAGGTATTTTTGTCAGATTGAGATTGAGATTAGACTTTGAACGTTCTTAAAATTAAGAGAATTGCTCCTCTGATCAATTTATATTGTTGCCATATTTCCAGCATACATCGAGTCTTCGTTCCTGTTCTGCCTGGGAGATGAACTGAACGGCCTGTACCGGTTCCTGCCCCTCATCAGGACGCTGCAGCACATGGGCAGACTGAAGAATAGGGGCCACTTTAGGTACAAGATGAGAAACATGAGGTTCTTCAATAACCTGCTGGGAAGAGAACCTAAGCTTATGGGATAGTTAATAAAAAACTTTTTTTAGGTTCGTGTTTTATTTCTTGTTTGTAAAAGGAAAATAAATTGATACAAAAATGCTAGACAGAATGAAACTGAGATTCAAATCAAATTTTGTATTACTACAAGGGTTTTAAAAATCAACTCACCCTCCTTTTTGTCCTCGAGGCATCCGACACACGGGTACTTCGCTCGCAGGGGATGTAAACTGTAATGTACAAACATACCGCAGTCAATCGGCGTCAACCGTTGATTCGAAATGTGTCACAATGGTCCATACATATGAAATTAACGTTTTATGTAGAAAAAGCAAAATATTTTTTTTTTTAAAGAAATCATTATTGATCGAAGATGAAATCATATATTTAATCAATCAAACTATGTACCATTGTTACCTTTGTAGTTCATTGATTCCGTTGCTGAAAAATGTGGGAGAATCAATAAAATCTTTGAAGGCGGTTTTGACTGCCTCATCGGAATTGCATTTTTTTCCTTGCGAGAAATTATCCAAATTCCGGAAAAAGTGGTAATTTGTTGCAGCAAGGTCCGGGGAGTATGGTGGGTGTTGAAAACATTTAAATCGCAGCTCTTCTAAGCTAGCCTTCCACGGGGTTTGTTCTGTAGGTAAACATTTCTGGAACAAAAACGTACCGTGTTTTCTTTTACAGTAGCCAGTTCCCCATACACAGCTGTTTCTACAGCGTTTTAAGTGTTTCATATTGTGAACAGAACGATGTCAAATGGCGCGAAAACAAATGATTCAATAAATTCGAAACACAAATACAAGCCTGAATTCGAATTTCCAAACCAAACTCCCTGATATTTGAGATCAAAGTGGCCACTTCCACAAAACGCCAATTTCATATGTACGTATAATGTCACAATATCTTCAACCGACCGCTCACTGTTTACACCCTTTATCGCAATCAAACACTCGCCATTCTCTACACTCAATATATATCTGCCTGCCTCGGCAGCGATATAAGTGGCATTATAAGTCATTTACTTATTTATTTACCATACATACGAACAAACATGTTGAGGTTTTTTTATTACTTATGAAGTTTTTTTTTTATTCGTTCTTCAGAAATTCACAAATTAAGTCTTTATGGTTATCACAACTCTCTAGCCGCTGCGGTGTCAACGCTGAAACTTTGTTATCACTACGAAAATGCAAATGTTCTTACTGACTCATCCATGCTTGTATATTATAAAACGAATACATATTATGAATTAGAAACTGTCTGTACGTCTACACCACTGAACGGATTTCGATAAAAAATTGGCAAGGAGATAGATAGCACCCTGGGGAAGGAATTTTTGTCCTGGCAGCACGTTCCCGTGGGATAATTTCCGACATCCACGCGGGTGAAGCCGCGGGCGGAACCTAGCAGGTACCTAATATTCTAGAAAAACTTTCGTTAGGTAGGTACTGAAGATTTTTCTTTTTAGGCTAAGCGCGCATTACTACATAATCGTTGCGGATAATGATCGCCAATCTTTGAACGATACCAATAGTCTTGAATCTCGCGCACTGCAGTAAAAAAACGATTGAGAATTCGCTTGAAAGCTTATTTGCGTTTACGATTTTATTTCGCATGAACATGCGATAAAAAATCACATCACAGTGCGCGCATAGTCTTACTTGGCGATGTCAATTATGAAAGAGGTAAGAGATATGTACGTCCAAAACATCATCTGGACATCATCTCAATCTATGTAATGTTATATCATAATTATTCCATTCAGTGACCAGCACAAAGGCAAACTGACCACTGTCGCCACAAGCCACAGCTCAATACACGAACGCTTTGATATTCGATACGATCATACGTCAAAGACATACAAAGGCCTAGCGCACAATGTTCAGTAGCAATTCCAGGAATAGCAATCATTAACGTTGGCTTAGTTGATGAAGATATCCGAGCACAATGTCCATCTACCGGCCCTCCCTGTGAAATCATTAGGGTGGTTCTGCATGTAACCAAATGCCGACTACTGATTAGAATGCCTCATCTATTAGTGTACAGTCACCAAAGGAGATAAGTAACTACTGTCAGATATAGTTGAAGTTTAACAAGAAACCGATGAAAGTTTTCGAAAGAAATTTAATTTGATAATTTAACTGTTTGTTTTCTACTAATTAAATTAAATTGTATTCGGAAACATGCATCATGCATTCTTACTAAAGTTCAACTGTATACGACGACCCTGGTTACTTATCTCCTTTGGCGAACGTACATATAGCATTAAAGTTTAATAATAATGTGTAGGCGATAAATTCACGCTTATGTTTTTTTTAACCAGTCATATGCAAATTATTTATTTAGAGCTGATTTTTCAATCGACAGATCCCATCTTTACATACCGAGACCTCTCCGTGCCTCGGAAAGCACGTTAAGCCGTTGGTCCCGGCTGTCATTCGTGGATCTTTGACAGTCGTTACTGGTAGTCAGAAGCCCGAAAGTCTGACATCCAGTCTTACCAAGGGGTATCGTATTACCCAGTAACTGGGTTGTGGAGGTCAGATAGGCAGTCGCTCCATGTAAAATACTGGTATTCAGCTGCATCCGGTTAGACTGGAAGCCGACCCCAACATAGTTGGGAAAAGGCTAGGTAGATGATTTCTCAATCGACAGATAATTTTCATTCGTGGAATAAAATTGACGTCCGACAGATTTTGTATGGAAGACTGTCAAAAATTCAAAATTATTCCTGGGATAAAATTATCTGGCGTTGGAAGAATCAGCCCAAGAAATAAAGAATAAGTATTTATTGGGACTAGCTCAGGAATACTACAAACTACACCAAACGCACTGACAGAAATCCTACTAATATTATAAACGTGAAAGTTTGTATGGGTGGATGGATGGATGTTTGTTACTCTTTCACGCAAAAACTACTGAACGGATTTGGATGGAATTTGGCAAGCAGACAGTTTATAACCAGGATTAACAAATATGGTACTTTTTACTCCGATATTCCCCCGATTGATTGATTGAGACGTATGCGAGTGAAAGCGCGGGGCGCAGCTAGTATAAAATAAAATAAAAGGCACTTTTGAACGTCAAAATTTACAAGAAAATAGAATTTATGCTAGTCGCCCCTTCCAAAAAAAAAGTAGTTTCGTATGGAGAATAATAAGGCGAGAAACCCCAAGAAACTCCTGAGCCTCTCTCACAGCTAGAATTCTAATCTTACTGCATCTTCTGTATATTTTTTGTCTATCGTACTTACATGCTTGTTAAATTCGATACCCTTGTTATACACGATGTAATACAAGACAGAAAATCGATGTTGCATCGTTGTCGTTGGCGTTGTCTACAGCCGACAGATACTAACATATGTAAGACGTAAAGGGCAGAACTCTAAAATCGAAGGGTACTTACCTATTTCAAGAAGTACTCTTGAAATAGGTAAGTTTTATTCAAGTTCAACAAATAATGCAGACTCCTGGAGTGGAGACCGCGTATCGGCAAGCGTAGTGTGGGACGCCCCCCAGCTAGATGGATGAACGACCTCAAGAAGATGGCTGGGGTGACTGGATGCGGAAGGCGGAGGACAGGCTGTTGTGGCGCAGTCTGGGAGAGGCCTATGTCCAGCAGTGGGCTGCGACAGGCTGAGTTGATTAATTGAATGCATTATTAAAATTAACCTATAACAAATGTATAAAAAGCTATAACAAACACATACACAAACAGCCAGACCCGGAACAACTACCTGCAGACAATACAAATATTTGTTCCGTGCGGGAATCGAACCCGCGACACGCAGCGCAGCAGTGGATTGCTCTGCCTCTGCGCCAACCGTGTCGTCAAATGTGTGGAATGTCAAAGTTACAACGATTTTTTTTTAAATTACTTTATAAATTAATGTTATAACCTACAGTTCGGACGTCGCGAGAATGCGTTCCTAACACCTATCAGTGCGACAATTCTAGTAGATAATAAAGATCAAATTCGCAAAACACGTATTCGTCAGTATGTAACGACGGCCGGACTGTAACTTTAAAAACAACCCTTGTACCGCTTGCATGCTCCCTACCGTGAACAGCGATTCACACCAAAAATTTGAATGAATCTATGTGATGGGTCTTGCTACACCCTGTACATTATTTACGGATCAGTGCATTTTATGAAATCGCTCTGTGAACCGCCCGACTGCTATCGATTTATTTATTTCAAATTTTCCCAAGCTGCATTTATTCTACGACCTACATTGTATATCTGGACTTCATGTTAATGCCTAAACTTTGTGCAAATCTGTAAATAGATGTCCCCATTAGGCTGCATTTATTCTACGACCTACATTGTATATCTGGACTTCATGTTAATGCCTAAACTTTGTGCAAATCTGTAAATAGATATCCCCATTAGGCTGCATTTATTCTACGACCTACATTGTATATCTGGACTTCATGTTAATGCCTAAACTTTGTGCAAATCTGTAAATAGATGTCCCTATTAGGCTGCATTTATTCTACGACCTACATTGTATATCTGGACTTCATGTTAATGCCTAAACTTTGTGCAAATCTGTAAATAGATATCCCCATTAGGCTGCATTTATTCTACGACCTACATTGTATATCTGGACTTCATGTTAATGCCTAAACTTTGTGCAAATCTGTAAATAGATGTCCCTATTAGGCTGCATTTATTCTACGACCTACATTGTATATCTGGACTTCATGTTAATGCCTAAACTTTATGCAAATCTGTAAATAGATGTCCCTATTAGTTTAAAACGGGCAGATGACTTACTATTGTGACACTCAGATCGATCACTCACATCCGCAATTCTTTGCGTCAGAAATGAATTAGTGAATTGAATTAGAGACTTTTATAAAAAAAAAAAATTGCAAATATATCTTTTTGAAGTATTAACACTAAAAGATATTATTTTAACAAACTTTAGATAGGTAGGTATTATTAAACAGTAGCCTTTACAGCTGAAATAGTCACCTAATAAGTTTTATAATAAACAATATGGCAGCCAATTCAAATTATGACATTACTTTTGCGCCAATGAAACAGGAAATTATCATATGCAGACGTTTCTCCTTAAAGTTCACCTTATTTCTATTGACAGCAGTGCGATTCTGTAACCATCTCACCGTGAAAACTTAGGTGAAATGAGCGTGGAGTGAGCTGTCATTCCAACTAATGCTAGGGATTGACACTATTGACAGCTCACTCTAAGCTCACTTCACCTAACTTTTCACGGTGAGATTTTTACAGAATCGATCGGCTGGAAGCAGCAATGAGGCAAGGTATTGAATTTTGAAAACGGAAGTTAATAAAGTGTGTTTGCCGTCAGGACGCGACATACTTACTACCGTAAAACACAATTGAAAGAAGGCGAAGTTACAAGGGAAAAGCTTTGAAGGGGTTTGAAAACTCTAAACACATTTTATATTGTAGCTTGGAGAGGACAAAATGTTTAGTACTTACTTAGCTCCGTACACTCTTCTTTTTGAACCAAACACGGCCAGTGATCGCGACGATAGGGCATGGTGGAGTTACACGAAAATTGAGTGGACGGTATAGCATGTAAGCATAAAACAAGTAAGCAATTTCATGCATTAGGCATTTGTTAGTGAAATTTTTTTTTACCGAAATTTTTGCTAAATGATTTTTAGTTTGTGTTAGTCGATCGCGTAATTTTACTTCCTAATTTATGTTATAGGTATTTTGTACCGACCTTTCTTGTTGTCTGTGTTTATAGGTGAAAACTTGTAAATGGCCTTCAATTGTATTGTATTGTTTAAGAACACTGTTTATATTAGGTAAGTTTCCTGAACACGATAAAATAAAATAAATCTAGAATGAAAAGATGAAATTACAACGGTGTCTATTGGTTTAAATGCAAACAAGAAAAACTCAACTCAGCTCAGATTTAAAGTGAATAAAATGTATTCTACTTTCACTGATTTGTACTTTCATTTCGAATACAGTTTTGAATTTAACTACTACGTACGTATTTTAATATTTAAAAATAGCAAACGACAAAGAAGTAAGTGTATGTATAAGCTCAACTGTCACTAATGAGACGGAATTACTTTTTCTATTGTTCATCATAATGATATTCAGCCTATAATGTTCCAATGCTGGGACACAGGCCTCCTCTTTTCGAGAGGGAGTGGGCCGTAATCCTCCACGCGGGCCCAGTGTGGGTTGGTAGATGTCGATGTCTTCGAATTTTTGGTTCTAGGACATGCCGGTTTCCTCACGATGTTTTCCTTCACCGTTTTGAGAGCAGTGGTGATTAAATAATTTACACACAGTAAAGCGACTGTCGGGGTTCGAACCAACGACCTATACAACTCGGTAAGTCACGGCCGTTACCACCGTTTTCTATTGTTGCTGAACTTAATAAGCTTGCCTTACAGACGAGGGGATACCTATACGTATGTAACTATAGTCTGTTCCAAAATTAGGTATCTGATGAACGTGTAAACAAAGCCAAGTTCAGAGTTTCAGGTTAAATTACTAAACAATCACTCACTAAAAGTAATTATTTACACATTCACCTGTTTAGAAGGTTTCAACTTTATGTCTCACCATTTTTTCCAACTATTATGTTTGAATAAAATTATTAAATTGTAATTGAAAAATCACAGACGAAATTTGAGGTTATAAAATTTACCTCAACTGTCTAAAGAAAAATATATTTGAGGTGATTTAAAAATATAGAATTTCTGGTTTAAATATTGAAATAATCAAATCAAACTACTCAATTTGTAAGTATCAGTACTAATTGGCATCCACAGGTACGATTTCTGATCAATGTGTTTACATTTTTACCAGATACTTTTGGAACCAACCATATTTATGCATCCATTTCCATCTTAACTGGCTAAAATGGTCGTCGTTACAGCGACTAAGTCACGCTTTTCCTCAATAATAAAATATCCCTTACTTAATTTCCTCGGTAACTGCTCAGCTGTGCTTCCTGTGATGTAAGAGCGGAAAAGCTTTCGATTTTTTTACCTGAGTCCTGTCTGCCCACCCGGCGGAAGTTTAATAATAAATCACACACAAAGAGGTATCGTTAACTACATGGCTTCTGTGAGAGGGCTCACAGAGGCCTATGAACTAGCAGTTGATTATGTTAGACTATATTACGAGGGCCTGCTCCCCCTTAACTTAGGTACCTGACAGGTAATTTTATACAAATGAAAGGCAGTTCCACTTTTAGGGTTCCGTAGCCAAATGGCAACGGAACCCTTATGGATTCGTCATGTCTGTCTGTCTGTCTGTCTGTCCGTCCGTATGTCACAGCCGCTTTTTTCCGAAACTATAAGAGCTATACTGTTGAAACTTGTTAAGTAGATGTATTCTGTGAACCGCATTAAGATTTTCACACAAAAATAGAAAAAAAACAATAAATTTTAGGGGTCCCCATACTTAGAACTGAAACTCAAATTTTTTTTTTCATCAAACCCATACGTGTGGGGTATCTATGAATAGGTTACTAATATCATTTTTTTCTAAACTGAATAGTTTGCGCGAGAGACACTTCCAAAGTGGTAAAATGTGTGTCCCCCCCCCCCCCTGTAACTTCTAAAATAAGAGAATGATAAAACTAAAAAAAATATATGATGTACATATAAACTTCCATCGAAAATTGGTTTGAACGAGATCTAGTGAGTAGTTTTTTTTTAATACGTCATAAATCGTAACGTAACGGAACCCTTCATGGGCGAGTCCGACTCGCACTTGGCCGGTTTTTTTTTATTTGTTTGATGAGTACCTAATGGCTATTCGCACATCGTGAAACCGGCCGTTATTGTTTTTGATACATATCATATTATGGTTTTCGACTTTTTCGAATGTCAGCGCGATTTGAATTTTTTTTCCTTATCTCAAACTTTTCCCAAAAGTTTAAAGATTTTCATTTGACATTTGAGACATTTGAAAATTATGAACTAAACAGCCTGTATCCTCTTTCTTTCCCGTTTCTAACTCCTTTTTTTCCCTTACGTTCCTTTAATTCCACCGGCCCCTGGCGATAATTAAAAACATCGAAACTGTATTAGCAACGTCCATTAGTGGAAGGAAAATGACCCTTAAAATCAAGCACTAATAGGTGCCGGGAATGAAATTGACTTTGTTAAAAATCCTAGTAAATGCATTTCGTCACATACCGTCGCCAATTTCGCTGTGAGTGTGGGGAGCACCAGTGTCGTAACTGAATTATCGGGTGCGTCCGACACTCGTGCAGATGGAATGCAAGTTCCATATCATTCGGATAAGCCTCTCATGCAACCCGTGAAACGCACACCAAGCAAATTAGATGGGTAATTCAACTTGACGTTAGCTGTTAAGGCGGAAGCGAAATGCATAATTATAATCATTAATATAACTCTCTCAGTTGAAATTGCCATATTGAATGACTATTTGAGGGCCTGTTCCCCCTTAACTTAGGTTAAGGGGGAACATTAAAATTAACATTAACATTCCTTATTAACACAACTTAGAAAGTTGTGTTAATTATAATTCTGTAAATACATATTTGTTAAAAGAAAAAGAAGAAACAAAAATTGTTTATTCTGCACAAATAAGATGCACATTCTACATTACAATAAAAACATACAATAAACTAATTAGCCAAATGAAATGTGGATGTTTTTTTCGACGCTATATTTTAGTTTGTAGTATAGTTTTAGTTAAGTGAGGATTTAATTATGTATTAGTTGTTATTGGCTTCTTTATTATTTTAATTTACAGAAATAAATGAATTTTATTAGCCAAAAACGGCGGTTACGGTTGCGAACCATACCTACAAACTCAACTGACCTGCAAATTGCAAAACACATAAGAAAATTGTATTTACGCGGGTGCACCCCCCTTATTAATGCAGGTGGTATAATGCGTCTGGCTAAACTATATTTACAGGCAGTACGTCAGTCAGTTTGTTCGAAGTAATCGTTGAATAATTTAGGCACCTTCGTATCGGTACAGAAAGTGTTATTGATTGGCTGCAGTTATAAATACGACTGCTGTTTGTGGCGCCGGTGCCTTTCTTGTGTAGTTAGGTCGGACTAAATGCTGCCTAGTGTGTTGTGAGTCATCATGACAAATTGGAAACACTTTTTCAAAAACAGACTTTTATGACCGATAATTTTGTTGGGGTAATACCCGCTGTAATACCTGCATCAGTCATGTTTTAGCTACATACACCGTTTTGTTACGAAACGACATTTAACTTTAGCCAGAACTTAAAAAAACTATCGAGCTGGTTTTTGCATTTCGAACTAATGAACTGACAACTTAGTACCTACCGGACTAAGTTGTCAGTTATGTATAAATAACTGTATCTAGATAACAGCCAGCAAGAACTTTAGGATCGTCGGAATAAATTTCAAAATACAGTAACACTCTCGCAGATTTAGGCTAAGCCTAAAGTTAGAACTCGTTTTGTAAAAAGACGGAATGGGTTCGTAATATTATAAGATCTGGTACCTATAAACCATCTCAAAAGAAACATTGTTTTGTAAAAAGACCGAACCACTCTAAGTATAGGTAACTTTAGTCTCCGTTTCAATCTTATCTCTGTAACAGTTTTCCTTTGACATCTGCTGCAGATGCCCTTTATGACTTGCCAATCTTAAATCTCTGTATTTAAGACTTTTTCTTCAGACATGTCAAACGACTTATTGCACCCTCTTAAATCTTGATAGCTTATTGCGATACTGGCAAAGGTAAATAGCGTGTCAAATGCACAACATATTCAATTTTGTCTTGTCTGCATCAATATACCTACTTACCTGCATGTACTACTAATACTTACCGAAGACTTTCGTTTCGTCGGTCCCGCGGCCATGTTGCACATGACAGCACAAAGTCAAGCTAGTGCAAAGTGAAGTGTTACTAACTTAGTTGTGTATTTATAAACGTTGATTAAAGTTAAGTAACGGTTAAACGTAAAAAATGTATGGTTAAACAGTCGCGTTACAAATTCTTCAGCTTTAATATCGGTATGGATTACTAAAACAATTATACTTACAGACAACGAGCAAAGTCATGGTCAAAGGCTAGTTACGATACTGGTCGCCCGAACCATTGCCGGGTCCACCATCGTTAACAAGATCAGCCGGATTCCCGGGAGCAAGTGTGACGTGATCTGTTAGTCTCGCTGGCGATGGTGCTGCTCTCACCCTTTCCAAACTAACTGAATGGATTTACTGCATTATGCAGACGGATTTAATAATTGGCTTCTGCTGGACTGAGAGCGCGACTGTTAATATGTTTATGTTGCATGGCAGATGGCTACATAGATTAAATGGTACTGTATAATTGATAAGTGTAAAATGCAACTAATGGTCTAATTAACAAGAGTCTTCTGAGCATTGCTGAGAGTAAAACGGAAGGCCACCTGATGAGGCACCTGTGCGCAGTGCATGTACTGTTGCCTGGTGTCCCCAGAAGATGGCTTAATAGGTACCTATTACTAGAACTTCTTAAGTTATTGATTAAAGACAAAGAAAGAAAAAGTACTTACTTGAGTTTTGTTTGTATTTTTTTTTTGTTGAGTATTTGTTATTAATTTGTATTTGAGTTTTTGTGTTTTTGATTGTTATTATTGTTCCTTATTTGTTTATGGGTATGGTGCCTAAGATAAATAAATAATTAGCTTGGTGAATATGCCCTTATAAATAATTCTAGTCCATTTAATTTATTTTTTCATTTTCATAGTTTGTAGTTTTGAAAACTACAACAGAAATGAAACGGACATTGTTCCAAAAAAAAATGGACGTTTGTTTGAATGGACCTTATCATCTATTACACACCTTAGGAGGTGTGGTAGGATGGATGATAAGATACGATGGGGTTGGCGTATCCGTATGAATAAAACCTCTTTATTAAATCATCATCTGCCTGGCCTTTTTCCAACTATGTTGGGCTCGGCCTCCTTTAAACGAATGCAGCTAAATACTAGTATTTTACACGGAGCGACGGACTATCTGACCTCAACACCCCTGTAACTGGCTATAAGATACTCCTTGCTAAGATTGGTTGTCAAAATTAAATAAAGAGCATAAAAAAATATAATAATTTTCGCGTACAATAAATTATGACCAAGTGTATGACCCTGTGGGCCACAATTCGAGGTCACCTGTTAGCCTTTCTTATCGCTTCTTAGCCAAAAGGCCGAGAAACGATACGTGTACAGTCACGAGCACCAATATGTCAACACTTGGCAACTTTAAATTGCGATTTTTTCGTGAAATAACGAATGCAACGTTCAGATACGACACATTACATATAAGTACCTAAAAAAAAATACTAAGATTAACACAACATAAATAGACTCCAGCCCTCACTAAGGTTATTGATTTGACATAATATGACATGAACCAAAGTTTGTACCTTTTTGAGAGAAATAAATCATTATTTTATTTTATTTATTTTTATTTATAAAATGTCATTAAAAAATAAAGGAGTAAATCGCTTTTGAACAAAGCGGAGTGTATACATACTTTTGCTCGTGACTGTACGTTGTATATTTATTGTAACTTAAAATTTATATTAATTTAAACATTATATTACAACATAGGTATTGTGGGACGAACGGGAATACACGATATTCTGTACCTATCTATATCTTATTAAAATAAAAACCTATTGCTGTAATTTGCATGCCCTAAGCTAAATATGGACTTTACCCGCATTAAACCACTAACTTTTACATCTGGTAATACCTATATTTTCTGCAAATAAATAATTATTTTTCATATTTCTTTTGTGTACCAAAGACCCTTTGAGAAACATACGTTACAGATGCAATTCCTCTTACAAATTTAGATACCCCCGCAATGTCGTTTCTCAAATAGAAATAAGTATTTCCCACAACATGGCAGCCGCTTATACAATTTTCCTTCAAGCCTGCTTCTGCAAATATGAAACGGAAACTGACTGTCTCCGCTTCAATATTTCACGGAAATGTCGCAACCAACGAAGATAAGCTGGAGTCGTCAAACGGCTCATCTTGTTTTGTGCTCGCTTTGATTTTAAACGTTTGATTTTGCGAGGATAAAGATAGATCACAACGACGAATGAAATGTTATAAGTTGACATAGGTTAGAACTTAATAATAGAGGTAACAGATACAGTACTCACAACTTTATCCACATATTACGTTGTATACTGTCTTATGTTGTAGATACCAAAGTACAGCCAACATAAAACAGCACATAATCATAATCATGTATTCGCAGTAGGTACCTACTGGTACAATGTTAGTCTTAAAGTCAGTAATAAAGTTTCCTAATATAATATAGTCAGACATTTGACATGCAAAACTTTAGGACCCCAAAATAGATATGAGGTTCACAAAAACAGGCGCAATCATTATATTAGAGGGTTCAATAATATTTTTAGCAGCGCATAATGAGAATTTTTAAAGGTTCGATTAAATACATGCTTTCTTTTGTGCACCTCAAAAATTACAGAAAATTAAAGAGGCTCATTTATTAAAAAAGTGCATCGTAAGAAGGGCAAAAAGTTTTTAGTTTCATTAAATTCAAAAAGGGTCCATCATTAGCAAGTCAGTAAGTTTTGAGAGGATACCCTTTATTAGATGAATTTATTTTCCTCACATATCTTTTTTCTCCAAAAGAATTCAGACATGCTGTCTTAGGATTAACTAAACTACTCCATGAGGGCAACAAAAATCAACAAAGTTCATAATGCTACAATTAACTTTGTGTCTGGGTACGGTCTTACCCATTCTCCTTTAGGGGGTATATTTATATCCAATAACATGCTTTAAAGGCTATAATTTTATATCATTCATTACTTTTACAATACATTCAATATTATAATCATTACCGTCACATTCATTTCAAAGAGACACACTTTAATTTAACATAATTTATAAATTCATTTATAAAATCTTTTGTCAATCATTGAATAAAATCGTTTTTCCAGCAGCCATAATTTTAATTTTACAAGAAATAAATTATGAAGTGGCTTTTGCAGTTCTTTGGTTTCTTGTTAATACGTAGATAAGACAGTGGTAACAATTTGACATTGAGAGCGCCTTTATGTCGTAGCAGTTAGGGTGGTTATCGTAGTGCAAGTGCTACCACTGATGTGGGGCTGACTGTATCTTCTTGTGTGAAAAAGGGCGCGTTGATTTGACGCAGAAACCTTCTTGTAGCAGCCGTCGAAACCTTTCCCGTCGTATAACAGAAGGCCAATTCTCGTAATTTAAAACGTTCAAAATCTAGTCGCAGTCTCATCTCGGCGACAAACAAATGTCAAAAACTTGTCAAAATTTAGGGAAATTGGACTTATTTTTGACAGATTGAGACTGAGATCCGACTGTGAACGTTCTTAAAATTACGAGAATTGAACTCTGAAGTCTAACTGTGTCATAAACGTAAGTAAGTAGGTAGGCACAGACGCCAGCACATCAAGGTACTACAATCTGTCAAATTTCTTTAATAGATTTTCAACTTTATCGAAGCATTAAGGTTCAAGGTTGATTGGGGAAAATTGACAGTTTCGGGCGGCTTGATGTGCTGGCGTCTGTACCTAGGTATTAGAATTCGATTATTTTATTGATTTTATTCTGTACGGGAAACTTACAGCTTACTTATTACAGTGTTCTTAAAAATACGACATTGAAGGCCATTTACAAGTTTCCACTGATAAACAATAAAATACAAAATAGTACACGATCGATTAATCCAAACTAATATTATAAATGCGAAAGTAACTCTGTCTGTCTGTCTGTCTGTCTTTGCTTCACGCCTAAACTACTGAACCGATTTGTGTGAAATTTGGTACAGACATAGTTTGGAACTTGAGAATGGACATAGGATAGTTTTTATTACAAAAAATAAAATAAAATTTATTCCGGACATACAGCGCCATCTATTGGTCAAGAGTCGGTGTCATCTATTGGTGAAGTCACTATTCCACGCGAACGAAGTCGCGGGCAAAAGCTAGTATAATATAAACTAAACCTCGTTTAAACAGACAGACAGACAGACAGAGTTACTTTCGCATTTATAATGCGAAAGTAACTCTGTCTGTCTGTCTGTCTGTCTTTGCTTCACGCCTAAACTACTGAACCGATTTGTGTGAAATTTGGTACAGACATAGTTTGGAACTTGAGAATGGACATAGGATAGTTTTTATTACAAAAAATAAAATAAAATTTATTCCGGACATACAGCGCCATCTATTGGTCAAGAGTCGGTGTCATCTATTGGTGAAGTCACTATTCCACGCGAACGAAGTCGCGGGCAAAAGCTAGTATAATATAAACTAAACCTCGTTTATACGCAAACAATTACTGTTCCGTAAAGAAACTTTTCACCAACAAATGCACACAGAAACACTGTTATTGAATTCCTGGCACTTGTCAGTGCGTTTATTCAAGTAGGTAATAAAATATCAAATTCGAAAAACACGTATTCATTTGTATGCAATTGACATGTGTCAAGAACGCATTCTCTCGTCAGCCGAACTGTAGACAGTTTATTAAAACTTTTGCTTGCACGGATCAGAAACGAATTCTGCCTGTACGCGGACTCGAAATACGTGGACTTTGTTCGTAAACATCGCGTTTTCACGATTTACAACGCGATAAAAAAAGTTATTCAGTCGTCTGTAAAAGAAACAAAACAAAAGTTAAGGTAGCGTCCACCCTTCCTTTTTACAATTTCGCAAAAAACAGACTCAATAATGCGCCCTGCACACAAAAAACGAACATAACGTTTGTCCAATAATACATCAAAGGACGGTCGCATTCGCAATATTTAATTAACAACAGATTTCGTCTCCGCGTCATCACTCGGAGCTTGTCAAAGGGAAACCGACCAATATGGCGCTGCAACGAATCCTTTGTCCCATCACTAATATTACAGAATTGGAATACCGAATTTACTGATCAATGTTTGTATGAAACGTGCTTCTGTACGGTCTCCAAATTATTTGTTTTGAAGTAACTATTATTTTCCCGTAACTTTATCTTTATATGGAAATCCTCATGGATATTTTCCGTCTACGAAAGCGAAGAGTTGGTTCAGACTTCTAACAACTTTAAAGACACGTAACCTAGCCTTATGTTTCCCTTTTTTTTCGCGGGATGGAAAATCCTCTGTCTTTCAGACTCTTACTGACTAAAAACCACCCTAGTGTTCCATCTCACACCTACTTGGTCGCGGGTTCCGCAAAGCCTTATGTTACCCTAACTAAGCCGTTACAATCCTCAGGCGGTCGTAGCACTTCACCGGGTATAAAGCCGGTGACATCGCTCGTCCATGAGTTTCATTTGTTTAACATCATAACAAAGAAAATTATGTTCCACTTCCTAGTGCACAGATTTCTATTTATTTTCTAGGTGACCTAACTATTCTGTAGACTCTACCTTAGTACCGAGAACCGAGCTGCCGAGCTCACCCGGGCGAGTACCGGGAAATGGGAGGTCCATTATCTGAGCTGCACGGCTCTCATTGGTTGTTGCGCCATTCAAATTTCCCGGTAATGCAGCTTTGTGTTTAAGGGGATTATTATTCGAATGTTACATCTCTATTGAAGAGCTTCTGCGTATTTCGAATTTATTAAATGTTGCCGCTCTGTAAATTAAATTTCGTTTCCGAGAATTAATTATTGCAATTATTTTGCAAGGTAAAGCGTTGTGTGTAGTGTATTCTGTGGAATGGGTAGCATTCAGTCGAACTAAACAAACTCTTCAACTAGAGTCACGGGTGTGTGACTTGCCTGTCGGGTTGGTAGTGAATGTAGTGATATCCAACTTGCTCAGCAAGACGTTGAGCAAACTGTAAACTTATTCTGGCATAAATAAACTGACATCAAGGAAATCGCTTCGTACATCTAAGCGATGTTATTACGAATAAGCGGCAGAGGAAGTAAGCTAGCAATTCGCAGGATCAATTTGCCGTTTGAGCAGACGAGTAAAAAGATCATTTCGGACTGATGCGTGAATCCGGGCAACATGGTTTAGTAGGCGACCTATGTGCAGCAGGCACCTGCAGTAAATTAGCTAGCGAAACTCCGCAAACGTGATAGATATCGATATCTCAACACGATAAAACTAAATAGCAATTAATTTGACGATTTATTTTGTTGGTCATCGACCGCAGTTAGTGTAGTTTAAATATCAGTTAAAAAAACAGCTTTTTATTGTGTAAATTTCACAGACGTGTGGGTATCGATTTCTCAACACGACAAAACTAGAGAAAACAGACTTTCTCAACGAATACTTCAAATTAAGCACACAGCCATTGAACCCCAAAAAAAACGTTGAATCTCTTGTTTATATTTTATCGTGTTTAGTGACCGATACCGATCACGTCTGCAGAGTTTTGCTAGCTAATTACATTTGACCCGGTATAACTGTGAATATCAAAATCAACGAAATAACAAAGTGAATCTTACTTGACTTGCCAAGCAAACTTCGTCAAACTACAACAAACCTTCAACATTCACGATAACAGAAGCAAAGCATTCGTATCACATTCCATCATTCCACCTAAAAGCCTGAACACGAAATAATTAAATGAAAGGCAACACTACGAACTCACACATACAAGCCGGATTTGTGTTTGGAAACGCAGCACTAATTGCAATATCGATATTGTTCAGCATAGTTGGCCCGGGCATTCTGTGAATATCGTAGTGTGCGTGCAGGTAGCGGTTCCGGCGGGCCGCCCGGCTCTTTGATGTCCTCAATGGTTGACAGACCGAACATATTGGCATTCAGATGCTGTTTTGACTAAGCTACTCGATGGATTTGATTGCATAGAGAGCTATAGTCAATGTGTGATGTGACTTTGATAGTATTGGTTGCGAGACACGTTGTAATTACAAAGAGGGGTTGTTTGATGTTGTCGTATAAGATCATTTTTGTTGTAGACTTAGGGCTGATTTTTTAATTGACAAATAAAATTGACGTCTGACAGTTTTTGTACGGAAGAACTGTCAAAAATTCAAAATTAGTCCTCCGATAAAATTATCTCACTTTGGAGAAAAAACAGCCCTTAGAATAATATATGAAATAATGTCAGTTATTGTGTAAACTTGTTGAAATGCGCTGCATTTAAGAGTTATTTTTTAATATAAATGGTAAATAAATTACATAGCTTTGTATTTATCGTGAAATATCGGAGTTTATTATACGTTTATATGAAAAGAACGAAAGGGTGATAACCGTTATTTTTCTAATGTTATAATAAATGGGGTACCTATAAATAGTTGTGCCCGCTTTTTCAACGTGTAGACTTTGTTTTCTACGCTGACGATTTTTACTCGACTGTGGTCATAGGTTCGAGAAAAAATGTTATTGGATACCCTCTTAAGTTATTTTTGGTAGCTCAAAGTCTGGAATGGCGTTCCAGACTCTGAGCTACCAAAAATAACTTTTGCTCTTATGGTGTACCTACACCCCTGCCAACACAACAATATTTCAACAGTCGAATACATATACGACTACACGAACGAACTTCACAAAACAAAAACAGCAAAACAATGAAATTCAAAACAAAATACCATCAATCATACCAGTAGCCAGCAGTAGTAATGGATATTGCATGCTTTTACTGACGGACAACGAGTGAAACCGAATAATATCGATGGTTAATTAGGAAAGATATCAGTTGCAAACCATTGCAGCCCCATCCGACTGATGTTTACGCAAGCCCCTAATTGTTTTCACTACGCACGAACAGTCGTAACTAATCTCCCGCTGCCAAAAGACAACAACCCTTATAGTTGTGGATTACAGCTTAAATTCAAATGAAAGTATCTCAATCAAAGGGCTTCAACAGACGTAAAGTATTTGCAAGGTATCAAATGATTTTGCGACACACACACGCCTCTAGTCCTTGATGTCCCGATATTTATATATGGGAACTCTAATTGGTATAATCTGATACCAGCAGACAGGATAATTGCCTGGCCAATTAGGAAAGCAAATTTTTTATATCGGTACCTTTTTTATGTTAAAAGCGTAGGTTGCCAATCCCTTCTTTGAGCGATCACTTGGTAATTTGATGGAAGCCTTGCAAATGATTCGTCTGTAAAGAAATTTATTTCGTTATACTTCTTAGGATTCTGTTATTTCCGACGTATGGTGCACCGGTTGACGTCATCACGTCGACGTCGGCTGTCATTAAAAACCATCACTGGAGCTCCTGTCGCATAGGGTCTTAGCATTATACTCAGCGTCGTTTTGCGTGGATGTGACGGATATTTTCCCCCAACTTGTACTTTTTTGTGTTCTGTCTTTGCGTCATTTATACCGCAAATAAACGTATTTTATTTTATTTTTTTCTTTTTTTTCGTCTGTCCGCCCGTCCGGATATTACACAGACGTTTTACTCGGAGACTTCTTTCCTACATTGGCAAATTGGAGAGAAAGTGTATTCTGTGCACCTCTAAACAACTTACGTACAAGTGAAATTACGAAAAGAATAATTAGGTGTACCTATAAAAAATAGCTTTAATCTCTCTCTCTCTCTACATTGCATCCCACTGTTAAGTGGGATGAATACAATTTCAATGCAATGCATGTGTGGGTGGTTATTGTTGGATCCCATATTTAAAAACTAGCTTCTGCCCGCGGCTTCGCCCGCGTGGATGTCGGAAATTTACCCACGGGACGTGCTAACAGGATAAAATGTATGTGCTTCCCCAGAATGCCATCTATGTCGCGGGCCCTTTGTGGCTAATTACAATAGAAAACCAATTGTGTCTCATTAGTGGTGATTAAGAGGGCACCTATATGATATCTTTACCTAAGTACCTAACTAATTAAAAAAAAAAACTCAATAACAGAAAATTAAATACCTACCTACCTAAATAAACCTATTTCTCATGATAACTAATCTAAACTCAATAAATAAGCAAAATCGCTAAAAACTAATATCTATACGAATGACTAAACCTACCTAACAGTATTATAAAATAACCTACGGTCACTACGTACACTATCAAATATACTACCTATACTTTAAAATTAAAATCTATACCTACGACTCATATAAAAATAAACCTAAATAACTCTAAAAACTAAAAGGAATAAAAATGAACTCCACTGCGGGTGACCCTACCTACGACAAACTTAGTATTTGCGGTTGGTACAGTACAGACAGTGGTAATCGGGTATAGGGATCGAACCGCAAAATTAAGTTTGTTTTTTATTGTATATACTTTTCCGGGATAAAAAGTACCCAGTGTGGTGCCCAGGATATTAAAGAATAATTATACCAAGTTTCATCGTAATCGAACCGGTAGTTTTTGCGTGATGCCTGAACAAACAGACAGACAGACAGACAGACAGACAGACAGACAGACAGACAGACAAAAATTTTTTTAATCACATTTTTGGGTTCGGTGTCGGTCAAGTAACACCCCCTGCCATTTATTTTTTGGATATTTTCAATGTACAGAATTTTCACTTCTACAGATTTATTATAAGTATAGATATTATGATGTTTATTAGTGAGTTTGGATATAGCATACTTTCGGTTACAACCTCAGAAATGACGTTGTTTTTTTATAGTTTGCGAGAAAATAAACTTATTATAAGCGGAAGATAAAATCAATACCGTGGAAATATTAATTCCAACTATGAAACCCTTCATTGTGAAAAAAGAATGAGAGAATCGTTATCGAAAGGCCCTTTGTACACATACCTACATTTTTTCTTGCCGTGGAAAGTACGGTTTATTCCCCGTGTGGCACGGTAGTCGGAGTTGTATGGATCACTATGAAAGCTTGTTGACAGACGGTTATCTTCTACGGTGCGGTTTATACACCGTACCGTAAAGAAACCATGCCGTGTACAAAGGGCCTGTTGCTATGGTAGATTCGTATAAGGTCCTTGGATCCTTAATATCCCTGTTTAGTTTCTACTAGTCTTAATAAAAAGTAGGATTACGCACCAAATTATTTATGGTGAAAGGGACATAGACGAGACCAATGATAGCCCAGTGGTTATGGCCGTGACTTACCGAGTTGTATAGGTCGTTGGTTCGAACCCAGACAGGCGCTTTACTTTGTGTTAACTATTTCTTCACCACTGCTCTCAAAAACGGTGAAGGATAACGTCGTGAGGAAACCGGCGTGTCCTAGAACCAAAATCCGAATACATGACATGTGACAACCCGCACTGGGACCGCATGGCGGATTACAGATTTACGGTGTACTCCCTCTCACAGAGACGAGGCCTAGGTCCCAACAGTGGGAACATTAGAGACGACAGAGACTGATTATGCTAAGAGACATTGACGCGAAAACTGTAACCATGAAAACAGCACACTAAAAAAATACAATACCTACACGGTAAGAATACAGTAAGGAACAGCTTTGTTTTTAATAACCGACGAGTAATTTCTACGCAGTTTTCTAAGTAATTTTTTTCTAGAATAATGTGCTACATTTATGGTATACAAATTAGGTGGCAAAACCGCAAACTGGGCGAGACAAAGGTTTTATTAAGACAATAAAACAAAAACAAAACGCAGATCCAACCCTTTTCGCATTTTCCAAGGTCAAAATTCATTTTACAACATGAAGAGTTGTTGATTGCACTTGAGTATATTATGCAAATATAGCCCCCAGTGAGGGATGATCAGCCCTCACCCTAAGTTATTACGCGCGCGGTGCGAGCATATTTGTTGAGGGTCAGTTTAGCATCGAGTGGTTGCCAATTATAAGGGTTTATCATTTTGTTGGAAAATTATCATTGGAAATATGCAAATAATACCAATGTCATTCCTCTTTTCAAGGACTTTCCTTTGGGTACTGATGGGCTTTAAAAATACATCTTCTATACATGTATCTCAACATTTAATAAAATAGTAACGAAATCAAAACTGTTCATTGAACATTTGTGAACAAAGTAATTACTACGAGGTGGTAACGAGTCCGATGCCGAAAATTTAGTTTTTAGAATCTTTGTCCGTTTGTCTAGATGTATTTTCCGGATTGGCGCAAAAACGGCTGAACGAATTTGGTACACGGATAGTTTATAACCAGGATTAACACATAGAGTACTCTATGTGTTAATCCAGGTTATAAACTATTTACATTCTAGTAGTATGTTCCCGTGGGCGTAACAACGTTTCAGATAGCTTTTGCCACGGTATTAAGCTAACTAAAACGTTACTGAACGAGAGAGTATTTAATTTATTATATGTAAATGATAAAAGTTATTTATTGACATTCACCTCAAAGGAAAACAAACGTGGTCCGATTTTCATAAAGTCCAGTCCAGCACTGATCAAATATCAGATGCATGGAGGAAATAGCAAATATGCTGTGTAACCAGCTTTATTTAACGTTCATGTTCGGAATACGAAATAAACTTTATTTTCTCGCTCAAAGGAATTTTGCGTGCAACACCCACACCATGTAGGTATACTCTACGTATAAATGTTGTGTATGTGTGAGTAAATCACGTTTCCAGTTCTTCTTTAGTGGAAAATATTGCATGTTTTAATTACTTCACGCTTAACTCAACACGCGCTGTCTGCTACGCTGTATTGAACACAGCAAATTGTGTGTAAAGTACAGTCATCAATTAAAACATGGATATTGAAAAATATTCGACGGTAGCAAGCTATCATGCAGATATCTGTATGAATAGCTAGTTAATATAGTTTTTTTTAATTATCATTGCGTGATGAAAGGTTCAATAAAAATGTGATTGAAGTAATTTACATAGTGGTAGAGAGCAGTGATGGTCAGAGGTAATAGCCCCGACTTACGAGTCGTAGGTCGTGGGTTCAGATCCAGGCAGGCGCTTTACTTTGTGTCATTTATGTCAGTACCACTGCTCCCAAAAAGGTGAACGAAACATGTCCTAGAACCATAAAATTCGTAGACATGTGACATCTACCAACCCGCGCTGGGCCCGCGTGGTGGATTAAGGCCCGCTCCCTCTCTATAGAGGGGAGGCCTGTGTTCCACCAATGGGAACATTATAAGCTGACTATGATATGAAGACACAGTGGAATTGAGTCATAAAATTAAGTAAATTACATCTTGTATAAGTCAGAAACTCGTTTTCACTACCCGTTTTATATTTTCATAACGGTACTCATAAATAAGAAATGAGTACATAAGAGGAATTCTGAAAGTGGCATCGGTAACTAAAAAGTTGTGTGGAAATCGGGGGCATGTGTTACGGAGGAATGAGGAAAATGTCGTGAGGAAAGTTTTGAGTATGAATGTCGATGGCTATAAGAGTAGGGGAAGACCAAAGAAAGATGGATGGACTGTGTGAATGATGATATGGTTAGAAAGGGGGTGACTACCGAGATGGAGATTAATAGAGACCCCAAATAAATTGAGATGAGTGCAGAAGAATGTTGATGAGTGGTATTCATAAAACATATCGATTTGCTTTTTCTCCCGAAGATGAAAATAATCCATGATGGAACAACAAAATAATCCAATACCTTCACAAAAAGAGGTATTGAAAACTCAAACTTTCCTACAAAGCAACGGAACTATGAAGCACTTTCTAGGCATGTTTACCTGTGAAATATGATCCCCTCAACTAGTATCTCGTATCCTCTTCTACTAAAGCAACTCGTATCCTCTTCTACTAAAGCCAGTCGTATCCACTTCTACTACTTCTTTTATTTTCTAAGTAGTCTCTGTATTGCACTCAACCACTAAGGGTTCATATAAAATCATCATCTGCTTAGCCTTTTCCCAACTATGTTGGGGTTGGCTTCCAGTCTCACCGGATGCAGCTGAATACCAATATTTAACATGAAGCGACTGCCTATCTGACCTTCACAACCCAGTTACTGGGTAATACGATACCCCTTGGTGAGACTGGTTGTCAGACTTTCGGGCTTCTGACGACCGTTTTATTTTAATTTTAATTACAGTCAAGGTTAGACTTTGTTTTTCATTAATTTGTTTGAGATTCTTCTTCATAGCGTGTCGATGGCAATCTATATAGGGTGACTGGTAATTAGTGACCGATACTTAAACACATGACTACTCATCATATTAAACAACTTTCCGAAAGAAGCGATTTTTTATTTTATTTTACCAAGCGCTTGAACCCAATCATCTCAATAGAATATAGAGTACTTACATAGCAAAAATAATACAGCTTAAGCTGTAATTTAATTTAGTAACTAATCCCTTTTTAAAACAAAACTATTCCACTTTTATCATGCATTATACTCTATATACCTGCAATCAAATTATGGATTGTTATTGTCCGAAATAATCATTTTTAATTGAATTGAATTATTCTTTTTCATTCATTCGGTAAATTAAAAAAATCGTTTCTCGTGACAAACGTATTTATTTAACAAAACTTTAGTGTCAAAAAAAGGCGGGTGTGAATTTTCGGAAAGTACCAAGATATAAATGGCGTTTTTGTACAAATACAATAGAATAACAGTTATTCTCATTGGTTAGAATTACTCCACAGACGTAATAGCCCCGCCCAACTACTTATATTCTATTTTCGCAAACAATCATCAACCAGCAGTGCGATTCTGTAACCTAATCACAGTGAAAACTTAGGTGAAGTGAGCGTGGAGTGAGCTGTCATTCCAAATAATGCTAGGGATTGACACTACTGACAATTCACATCAAGCTCACTTCACTTGAGTTTTCACGGTGAGATTTTTACAGAATCGACCGGCTGAACATTATCCTAGGGCAGACATATATTATCAATTATTATAGATATCACATTATAACAAATTGCCACAAAGAATAAGAAACAAATAAAATCAACATAGATTCTGTAGTTTAGGCCTATGTGCAGTTTTCCGCCCGTCGGATGAAGACTTCGTTGAACCAATGTATTTAATTCTAGGGTCTAAATTCTAATGAGTACAGTCACGAGCAAAAGTATGTATACACGTTATTGAAAAGCGATTTACTCCTTTATTATTGAATGAAATTTTATCTTATTACGAACATAGCATTTTCGAACCCATAGGTTTATGTAATGTGCCGTATTTTAACGTTGCATTCGTTATTTCACGATAAAATCGTAATTGAAAGTTGCCAAGTGTTGACATATTGGTGCTCGTGACTGTACTGTGACGGGATACTTTGTAAGAAGTTGTAGTCTAGATTTGTGCCCAGTTAATGGCAATAGATTCGCCCCCTGTTTCATGTAACTTAAACGTAACTGACGAAATGTACGGCTACTGCAGGTAATCTTGACGACACGGTCGTCGCAGTGGCTGAGCGATCGACTGTTGCGCTGCGTGTCACGGGTTCAATTCCCGAATGTTCTTTAAATAACGGGAATTGCCCGGGTGTGATGTTATGTGTTTGTAAAAGTTAAAAACACTGTTTAGAGGCATGAGGAACAGGGTTTAAAGTTCACTCAACCTCCATAGAAAAGGGAGGATCCTCCGACCAGACGGGTGTTGTGTCTGGCGGGCAATTGCCCAACGATTGATGTTGGGAAATTGTATCTATGCTAATTGCGCGGTAAACTCTGCTTGCGAGATGCAGGATTTGCGTGACGTCAGTATGACGCGTTGTTTGCATGTGGCGTTGTAGATACCGCTGCAACTGCGACAAATGTCTGAATATTGTGACAAAACATTACCACCGCCTGCCTGCCCCGAAGGGTTAGGCAGAGGTGGACAGTCACAAGCATAAGTAAGTATACACTTGGCTTTATTCAAAAACGATTTACTCCTTTATTTTTTAATGAATCTGTCCACCGCTCCGACGAACAGCCTTGGGCGCTATTTCCCCTGTCGCGCAAGATAATTATGAATGAAGGGATCTAATCGAATTGCACTTTGACTCACTATACAGTTTAAAAGCGAAGACTTGGAAAAACCTAGATAAGGATTAATTTACCTGTTTATTTTTTTTCTTCTTTGTTCTCGGTTTCAGGATCTAAATTACATGTAACAATTTGGATACTAGTAGTTGATATAAATTAGGGTAGTTTTCTTTTAATTTTTTTCTGTATCGTACGTACAACTTTCGTTTTGCATGCTGAGTTTAGTGATTGTACACTATTGTTTATCTGTTTTTGCTTAGTTTTTGTGCCTATAACTGGTGTAAACAATCGTTGGTAAACCAATAAACAAATGATATATTATGTTGCTACGAACATAATATTTTCGAACCCGTAGGTTTTTGGAATATGTCGTATTTAATTGTTGTTTTCGTAATTTCACGCAAAAATCATATTTAAAGTTTCCAAGTGTTGACATATTAGTGCTCGTGACTGTACAGACGCCAGCAGGTCAATCTACCCGAAACTGTCAAATTTTCCCAATCAACATTGAACCTTAATGCTTTAGTGATAAAGTTGAAAGACTATTAAAGAAATTTGACAGATTGTAGTAGCTTGATGTGCTGGCGTCTGTACCTATAGTACACCCACATTTCCATTATTGTGAAGTCGAATAAAACTCTATTTTCGGATCCTAAACAAATCCGCTACGAGACTGCTACGAAATTTTACCTACGAAGCTACGGCGTAGCAAATGTATCTTTACAAGAGATTATTGTTTCTTCGCTTTTTCTATTCTGCTACTTATGACTTAAACTCAAAACTCAAACTCAAATAATTTAATTCAACTAAACCAATTACAGGCACTTTTGAATTGTCAAAGGGTTGTCTAGTTGCCCATTCCAACGCGTAGGTACCTATGGAGTAGAACGGGCAAGAAACTCCATGGACACTCTTTTAAACGATTATTACATTGTTACAAAATATTTGATTACATCATTCGTGTTGAAATTAACCATGTGAGAACGATGTAGAAATACGCACGTTAAAAGCGTCCGTTATAGAAAACAAAAACAATTCAGAAATTAAAAATTAAAATAAGCCGTGGCAGCTAAGAGATGACCAGTCCCTACTGACGGCGCCCGTTCACGAACATGGCGTATGGATCAGCACCATTCAGCTCAACCATTTTGGAGGGAATTTAATGATCCAACACACACGCCACCACCAGCGAGACATTAGAGTGAGCATACGACATACTCACAGCCGCCAGGGCACATAGAATACTTAGCTAAACTTTAGAATAGAATATTATTTGTAGATGCTGCAAGTGGTTAACAAATAAAGCTGGTCAATATTTAAAAAAAGTATCTCTAACATACCTCTAGTAGTCTATACATATAAAAATCAATTGCCGTGCGTTCTTACGACAATTAAAACTCGACAATGGTTCGACTGATTTCAATTTAAAAAAAATCTTATTTTCGCCTCAGTACTCTCTGGTCTAGGAAAAAAGAAAATTAGGAAAAACCCAAATTAGGATCAGCAGAAAAATCGAGATACAATACATTTCAAAGTAGGTAAAACTCAAAAAAATCATATAACATAATTATTTTGTAAAAATGGGTATTTTTTTCAAGTTGTACCTATAAATTTTCTTAGAATATGCTCGACTAGGGAGTAAGTTCAAAATATTCATTAATTAAATTATAACATTTCTGTTAAAGTAAATTCACTGTTGATTTATTTAACTTATTGTAAAGATTTTTTATATGTTTGTTTGTTACGCTTTCACGCTTAAACTTTAAACGTTATTATATATAAAAACTTGAGAGGTGTCACCCGGATGGAACGAAGTTCCTTTCGATTAATTAGTGAAGGAATTGTAATATTTTTTTTTTAAGTTATAATAATATTGCGCGTGTTTCTCTGTCTGTCTCTCTCTCTCTCTCTCTTATAGAAAGCAAGCCAGTTAATAATAAAAAACATATATTATAACTTAAAAAAAATAAAATTGTATTACAATTCCTTTTATTTCTTATTTGTAATTGTGCGTTTTGTTTGTGCAGAATAAAATATATTTTTTCTTTTCTTTCTATTTAACATTACGCTAAGACCCTTAGGAACCAAGTAAAAATGAAAATAGTCAGAAATAGCGGTAGGCGAGAAGGCATTCCGAGGCGACACAACGGGGTGTTCGGGGGACAAGTAATTATTATTTAATAATTGCCGGTCTAAGACTATATAGTGAATAAATGTTGATTATTAGCTGACAAAAATTGGTCTTCTCGACGATCTTCTTTCCTAAAGACCAAATAATATATTTCTCTACACATTGAAGTAAGTCATTTTAAGTTGCTGTAATAGAGATGACTTTATTTTCATTCCCGATCCTGTAATATTCCACGCTTCGAAATTGCAACGCAACATTTTCATCGGAAAATATCATCGTTCACGAAAGCCCTAATCAAGTTAACACCGCGATCAACCGTTAAGAATTCTGTTACAAACCCTAATATTGTAATCAACTTACTTCGCTACGCCGTAGCGCGTAGCACCCGCTACGGCTACGAGCGTAGACCGCTGATGTAGCCGTAAATATTGAAACCGTGAAATATGATTTACTTGAATTTGTTTCGGCTCGGGCTGCATTCCCTAATCGAGTGCAATGGCAAATACACAACTTGCACACTCAAAATGTACTATTATATCTGACGTAAATTATGGAGGTAATTTAAAGCGTTTTAAAACGTGCCAAATAACATTGTCAGGGACATCGACGCGCAGCCTGTTACTATGAATTCATTACATGATTCTTGAAACTTTTCATCAGTTACTAAAAAAATGCTTTTCATACATTTTTGCACTTTTCCATGAAACAGTAGATTTTATTTTAATAACGCACGAAAAATCTACGCTAGTCTTAGTACGCTACGGGGGTCCAGAATCATGTGCTGAATTCCTGAGGGGCAATTCTCGTAATTTTAAGAACGTTCACAGTCTGATCACAGTCATCAATCTGTCAAAAAAACGTCTAATTTCCCTACATTTTTGAAAAGTCCTTGAGATTTGTTTGTCGCCTAAATGAGATTGCGACTAGATTTTGAACGTCTTAAATTACGAGAATTGGCCTTCTGGTTACGGTTTGCGCGTCAATATCCCTGCATCTCTGTCATTTCAGCCGGAAGGCATCCACTGCTGGCCTGCAAGCGTCACTATTCCGATCGGTCCTTTGCTTCTCGCATCCAGCGGACACCTGTGAACTCCACTTTGAAATTTAAAATTACGCTTTGCGGGACACTAAACGCCCCCAGACATAATAACAATAAAACTTCTATTGTGTCTCGTTCAGTGGCCTTCACCCCATGAATGTAAAGTGTGTTTAAATAATAACATACTTTAAAGTCATTCTAATGCTTCGGTCTTTATAAACGCGTCTTGTATCTTTGAGAGGGATGCACCCCTATTGGCCCCTCCATTTTGTGAACATAAAAGTTAATATTCTCTTTATTATGCTTCAAGTTTGATTAACAAAGGGTAAAAATTACAAATTACCTACAACACCATACATAATGGTAACAGAAGGCGAGGTGTCATCGTAAAGATGTCAGAGGGGCAATTCTCGTAATTTTAAGAACGTTCACAGTCTAATCTCGGTCTCAATCTGTCAAAAATTCCTCTAATTTCCCTACATTTTGAGTGTCCGTTTCAATGGCGCGGCCACGACGTTTTTTTTTAAAAAAAACCATGTCAATATTTTGTAACAATTTGTAAAAGTTGATTCCCAAAACCATAAATTTGTCAAAGCTATGGTTAAAAAGTTATAAGGGTTTGAACGTGGTCGCGCCATTGAAACGCGGCGAACCGCGCGGCCACGGAGATCTTTAAAACTAAGCATTGCAGAGACCTGAAATTTAGGTAAAAAACAGATAGAATTTGTAAAAAATTTGTAAAAATATAGAAAAAATTCTTGGGTTTATATTTTAGGAGCTACAAGACTTAAACCTCATGGCCGCGCCATCGAAACGGTGTGAAACACGTTATCGCCGATATCTCGCTGAAAAAGCATCGCAGACGTCTGAAGTTTTTTGTAAAACCCAGATTTGAATTTGTCAAAACTAGTAAAAATACAACAAACAATCCTAGGTTTATATTTCAGGAGCTGTGAGACTAAAACCCCATGGCCGCGCCATTGAAACGGTGAAAAATATGTTATCACTGATATCTCGATGAAAAAGCATCGCAGAGGTCTGAAGTTTTTTGTAAAACCTAGATTTGAATTTGTCAAAATAGGTAAAAATGCACAAAAAAATCCTAGGTTTACATTTCAGGAGCTGTGTACGGAATCATCAATACGTCTTGAATATGTCGATAGGGTGACCATGGCTTATTGTTTACAGAACACTTTCCACCTATTTTTAACCGACGAACAAAAACGGAGGTTCTTAAGTCGACGCGTATATTTTTATTTTTTTTATATACGACCACACATGACTTTTTACAGGGTAGTCCGATTTTGATCATTCTTTTTTTATTGGAAAGGGTATTATACCCCAAAGTTGGTCCCATATAAATTTGGAAAAGAAATTCCAACCCTAAGGGTGGGAAAATAGGGGTGATTTATTGTTCACTCACAGATTTGCATGCTGAGATGTGTATTATTACTCTACTCAGTGACACATATGTGTGGTTGTTTTTTTCAGAAACTACTTTTTTCGGGATAAAAGGTACCCTATGCCCGTCTCCGTACACCTGAAAATCTATATGCAAAGTTTCAGGATGATCGGTTCAGTGGTTTAGGCGTGAAATAGTAACAAATAAACTTACTTTCGCTTTTATAATATTTATATAATAATATATAGTAAGGATTTTCATTTAATTTAGAATCCTTGAGTTATTCTAACATAATACGTGCAAAGTTTTCTGTAAAAAATAAACCATGGCTTATTTTTTACAGAAAACTACAACAACACCTTATTGAAATATTCAAGAGGCACTAAAAATTATATTATTATGATAAAAAAAAATAATACCTACTGTCGGTAATTCTACATATTCATAGGTGTTATTTACAAAAAAAAAGATCTCGCTATCACTTACTTTCATCGAAAGAGAATCACGACTTATTTCTACGAGATATCGTACCACAGCTCCTGAAATGTAAACCTAGGATTTTTTTGTGCATTTTTACCTATTTTGACAAATTCAAATCTAGGTTTTACAAAAAACTTCAGACCTCTGCGATGCTTTTTCATCGAGATATCAGTGATAACATATTTTTCACCGTTTCAATGGCGCGGCCATGGCGTTTTAGTCTCACAGCTCCTGAAATATAAACCTAGGATTTTTTGTTGTATTTTTACTAGTTTTGACAAATTCAAATCTGGGTTTTACAAAAAACTTCAGACATCTGCGATGCTTTTTCAGCGAGATATCGGCGATAACGTGTTTCACACCGTTTCGATGGCGCGGCCATGAGGTTTTAAGTCTTGCAGCTCCTAAAATATAAACCCAGGAATTTTTTCTATATTTTTACAAATTTTTTACAAATTCAATCTGTTTTATACCTAAAGAACAATGTTCAAAATGTATGGACACCGTCCCCACCCTTGTAGCACTTTAAAACCTATGTTAATCGAAGGGCTATAGTCATCTTATCATTTTATTGTATGACAGCGAAACAGAAATGTGCATCCGAAAAAAGTTATATCGACATGAATAAACCAATATCAGTCAAAATAATAATTATGTTACAGATCACGATGCTTTTCTTTTTTTAATTATTACTGTGGGATGATTTAATTCGGAGCTTTCAAACAACTCTTTGGAATTAAATGGTGACTCCCGCACGGGAACCACTCACGGAGACGAAAAAAGTTCAATGAAGAATTCTGCTGAATATCATTTTTGGGAAGTAACTATTGACGTATATTTTAGGAGTTTTTAAATAAAAATACCATCTTATCAATTACATATAAAACCTTTATTCGGTGTTTTCAGTATAGATATTACAATACTGTCCCAGGCACTGGCTGGCCCAACGAAATTCTCTAAACGCCTTCCAATCCCATAGTACCACACGATACTGACGACATGCGCGCAGGCACCAACTGTCCTCATACCCGTCAAACATGAGCAGTAATATGCCTGAATAGCGTTTATGCCCTGTGCGTTATTCGGTATATACGTGTAATAGGTCGCATTTGACCTATGTCTTGATAAAATTCGACCCCTTAGAAGAGTGCAATCTTCCGTGTCTATACCGTATTGATTCATAATTGGGCTTGGAGTTGCACAAACCGAACATTTACGTGGCGGCGTCTATAACATAGAGTTATTGACGCCGCCACGTAAATGTTCGCTGACATAGGAAGCTGCCAGTTTTAGATGATATATGTCCCCAAGCTAAACAAAATAATATCTTGGTTTGACAATACAGGGAACGGCATATTTATGCAGTCGACAGTCAATGTCCTGAAGCCCGCTGCCTGTCAACATTTTCTGCAACAACGTAGTTGCCCAAGTAATTGTTGGTATGAATTCTGTGACTTATTCGTTCTACGAAGTCTGTGGCGTAGACACTATCATGAAAAGACTCCCTGAAGGTGTTGAGAAGCGCTTTTCGCGCGTTCATCGGCTTGCTCATCAGGTTGATCCTCGTTTTGTCGACCTTCATTTCTCATTTGGTGTCTCCGTTGGAAGGCGTTTAGATAATTTCGTTGGGCCAGCCAGTGCCTGGGACAATATTGTAATAGATACTGAAAACACCTCAAAGAGGTTTTATTTGTAATTGATAAGATGGTATTTTTATTTGTAAACTCATAAAAAATACATCAATAGTTACTTCTCAAAAACGATATTCAGAAATTCAGAATTCTTCATTGAACTTTTTTCTGCTCCGTGAGTTATTCCCGTCCGGGGTCACCATTTTTTTTTATTCGTTTTATTCCAAAGTGTTGTTTGAAAACTCCGAATGAAATCATCCCACAGTAATAATTATAAAAATAAAAGCATCGTGATCTGTAACATAATTATTATTTTGACTGATACCGGTTTCTTCATGTCGATATAACTTTTTTCGGATACACATTTCAGTTTCGCCGTCGTACAATAAAATGATAAGATGGTCATGGCCCTTCGATTAACATAGGTTTTAAAGTGCTACAAGAGTGGGGACGTTTTGAACATTGTTCTTTCAGGTCTCTGCAATGCTTAGTTTTAAAGATCTCCGTGGCCGCGCGGTTCGCCGCGTTTCAATGGCGCGGCCACGTTCAAACCCTTATAACTTTTTAACCATAGCTTTGACAAATTTATGGTTTTGGGAATCAACTTTTACAAATTGTTAGAAAATATTGGCATGGTTTTTTTTAAAAAAAACGTCGTGGCCGCGCCATTGAAACGGACACCATTTTGACAAGTGTTTGATATTTGTTGGTCGTCGAGATGAGACTGCGACTAGATTTTGAAAGTTTTAAATTATGAGAATACGCCTTCGGGTGATCAGCTGTCAAACGATGGAAGGATATAAAAGGAGGCACGTTGTGTGACAACGGCCCTTTTTTTGCTCAGACGGCGCTCGGAACGGACAATGGACGTGCTACCTGACCGACAAGTACTCTATTGCTTGTGTTTTTTTTCCTATATTTTCATAATTATGTAACGTGTAATTTTAAGGAATTAAAGATTGTTTATTTTTTTAACTTATTTCACTTCTGATTCCTAACAATATTATTTAATAATTATCTCATAAAATAATTTCTTGATGGAATTTATTAGGTGACAATATGTAGACGTTAGTTTAAGGTCACACTGACCTAGTTATTCGTTGTTGCCATTAGAGGTACCTTTGTTATTTGATGTACAGACGCCAGCAGGTCAGTCTACTTGAAACTGTCAAATTTTCTCAATCAACCTTGAACCTAATGCTTTAACGATAAAGTTGAAAACCTATTAAAGAAATTTGACAGATTGTAGTAGCTTGATGTGCTGGCATCTGTATCTATGTTTAACACTGGAAGGATGATATGGCGGCAGGTCACGGGAACAATCTGCAAATCCCGCATTACCCTTAAACTAAAGGGGAAGCTATATAAAACCACGGTTAAACCTGCTGTCTTGTATGGATCAGAATGTTGGGCCACAAAAGGGATGAATAAAAGGCGATTGGATGCAGCTGAAATGAGAAATGCAAAGAGGGATTGTGGTGTTACATGAATGGATAGAATAAGAAATGAGTACATAAGAGGAAGTCTGAAGTGGCACCGGTAACTGAGTTGTGTGGAAATTGGTTGTCATAGTATGGGCATGTGTTACGGATATATTAGGAAAATGTAGTGAGGAAAGTTCTGAATATGAATTTCAATGGTTATTAGAGCAGGGGAAGACCAAAAAAACGATGGATGGACTGTGTGGGGTGACTACCGAGATATCGCCTAATTATTAGAGAAGTATGGAAGAAAAAGACACGTAGCTTCTAATAAATAACTACCTACTAATTCTCCTACACTTATCCCGTTTATTTGGGGTCGGAAATAAACGGGATAAGTGTAGGAGAATTATGATGTACTTATGTGTAAATTACTAAATGATTGACTTTGTAAGTTCCATTAAATTATTCTGTTAAGAATATACTAAGAGCTATCGCTGCGCTGCACCTCAAGATTCTCAACAACGCCATGAGTACAACCCTGTGGCTCCAGGATACCAAGGAACTTATAATACGCCATCTTTGTACCTACTAAAATCAAAATTCGTCAAGTAAACATTTTCGTATTCTATCAAAAGTCTTTTTTATAAGTTAGGGGAAGGGGAGGGGCAACTTATAAAAAAGCCAAACAAATCTTTAAACCAAACCTTCAAAACTTCTATTTATAAATAGATAGTTTGGCTAATTTTTATTTTATCATCTACTGTGTACGTTCTGCTTGACACAACCTCATGCCTTTATAGTACTGTCCGTGACTGCATATTCGCAGTGCAAACGGTTGGTAAGGCTACTTGATGCCACTGTTATTAGCCCTTGTCAACTAATCAGACCCTGTATTTCAGAAAGTGGGCGAGCAGGGTACTCATGCTCTGCACCAGATAACAGGTGCGCTGCGCAGTCTGGCGTTATACAATTATAATTTTGTAAAGGCATTGTTACAATTTTTTGTTTAAAAGTATTTGTTTTATATTAAAATTTCAGTTCATTTTGTCTGTTGCAATATTCATGTTAGAGGAGTAAGGGTAGACAACTGTCATTTGAAATGTTATACGTGTCGCTGGATTGGTAAAAATATACGAAGTTGTAAGTAATTGATCATCATTTATCATCAACCTTCTTCCCAACCCCTATAAATCAAATAGTTTTTGTTAAAGCTTACATATACATAATAACAAAAAACGTTCCCGAACATGCCTTAATGAACTGTTGCATCAAAGAGGGAACATTTTAATAACCCCAGCCTTTGATGAAATCTGTCGATGACGTCCGCTATACAAATACTGCCGCTTTTATTAAACTACTCACACTATTGCAGTTTTAATCCCCATGACGTATTATACACGGCGGACCGCGTTGGGCGGTAATCCCCTTGTTAAAAACAGACGAACCGTCGGACACCCCCATAAACGATGTATTAATTAATATCTCACTATTGAAACATGGAACCAAAACCGTGCCGGGCGATAAAAGCCTTACGACCGACAAATAACCCGGAATCAAAATAGGAAACACAATGATTTTACAGGACAATAAAGATTTAATACTCTCTCTGGGAAGCTTCCAGAGAGAGTATTAAATCTTTCTTCATGTAAGTAAAATAAACGAACTAAACGCGAACTTTGTTTTAACAGAAAGAAAATTAATTAAATAAACATAGCGCATGTTTATTTAATTAATTTTCTTTCTGTTAAAACAAAGTTCGCGTTTAGTTCGTTTATTTTCTTTTACTTTGAAATCCTGACTATGGGAGACTAGCTTCTGCCCGCGGCTTCGCCCGCGTGGATGTCGGAAATTATCCCACGGTAACGTGCTAACAGGATAAAATGTATGTGCTTCCCCAGGATGTCATCTATCTCTATGCTAAATCAGAAGTTCAGTGGTTTAGGCGTGAAAATGCAACATACAGTTTCAAGTTCAAATCCTCCCCTTCAAAACTGAATTACCCCTTTTGTCCCGTCAGTGGTAAATTTTCGACCACTTTACATACTTATTATTAATCATTTTCTGTCAAAAGTATCAATACTGAGTTTCGAGTTACTCGGACCGCGCATTCAATTTCTTGCACACAAACTTAACACCCCTCTATCCCCTTTGAGGGGTAGTTTTGAAAAACTTTTAATAAAAAAATAAGTTTATTTCATATCATTTTGGCTTTCATTGCATGTCGAGGAGTCTCCATTTAGGCATAGCAATGCCTGTAGTTGAAGGCTCCGCTCTTCCCTTACATTATAAATTACAAATAGGTAAGTAACAAAAATAAATAAAAAATAAGATAAAGAAAGAAAGAGAATACGATCAATTGTATAAGTGCATGAGTGTGTTTGTGTGAGTGTGTGAGAGAGGGTGTGTTGGGGTGTGTGTGTGTGTGTGTGTGTTTGTGTGTGTAAGAGAGAAAGACAGATTTTGAGTGTACATGGTGTGACTAAATAAGCGAATAACATCACTCTAGAGTCTAGATCATACAATAATATTAAGTCACACGTTGCAAAAGTAACTCTGTATCATCATAATTTAAATTGTGTAGCCATGTTATTAACTTTTTTTGCATTCGTATTTTTTCTTATCATAGATAAATATAAATTGATTGATTTTGTTGTATAAAAAGGCTGAGCGTTTTTTATATTGTCTGCTGGCAAATTCTATTTTAGTTTTGGGAATGTTTACTATGCAGTGTTTCTTTCTCTTTTCCAGTATTTTAGGATCATATGGTGTCTCTTTGTGCGTTTTGAGGATGAGAAGAAGGATGTACAATTTTCTCACTGACAGCAGATTACATAATTCGTAAAGCTTTTCAGTGGAGAATATTTTTTTTTATAATCATAAACTTTATTACTTACTTAGGCAAGTATTCTTGCCAAGTTTCAAGTTTATTAACTAAATGAATACGGTTTTTCATATAAACTGTATCCCCCGCTTTTCACTCTCACAGGGGTGGAATTTTGAAAAATCGTTTGGGATGATTCATAACTTGATTCAAAGATTATTTATACCAATTTTCGAGTTAATCAAGCCACGCATTATAATCTTCCCTTGTAAAATTAACTAACCCTTTTCAACCCGTTAGGGGTAGATTTTCGAAAAACCCTGATACATGTTACTCTTTATTTTTGGTCTTAAGTATAAACACTGAGTTTCGAGTTAATCGGACCGCACATTCAAATTATTCCACACAAACTTTGAAACCCTCCAATCCCTTATTAGGGGGTAGTTTAGAAGAAAACAAAACTGACAATCTTAATAATTTATTTAGATAAGTATTCGTACCAAGTTTCAAGTTTATTAACTCAAGGAATAAGATTTTTCATACAAACGAATTCTCCCCTTTTCACCCTCTTAGGGGTGGAATTTCGAAAAATCCTTTATTAGTGGATATCTACTCTTCACAAAGAACACACCCTCCAAATTTCATGTTTCTAGGACCAACGGTTTAGGCTGTGCGTTGATCTATCAGTCAGTCAGTCAGTCAGGACTTTGAATTTTATATATATAGAAGATAGATAGATAAACAGCATATATTTGTATATTTTGTTTTTAAGAGAACAATGCCAATAGAATTTCTTTGTTTTACATACTTTTCCTTTATTTCATACGAGCTGACAAAGCTCGTATGAAATAAAGGAAAAATATTATATTCATAAAATCTTTACAAATATAATTTTTCCGCTTACCACAACACAACATGAGCTATTTTAATAAACATTTGTATAAATATTGACAACTTCTAAATGCTTGATTTAATTGTATCCTTAATTTCATCCTACAAAATTAAGGCTAATTGTTTAAGTTTAAGGTAATTAATAAATAAATGAAAAATGTAACAAAAACTTTGTACCTACTCTAACCTGACATAGTAAAGTTAACTTCTTTAGATGTAAAGATTAACGTATTTTTACTGTACGTATAAATAACGATCAACATAATATCTCTCCAATCACTTATTTTCACATCACCTTCCCTCAACAAAAAACCCCGGATGGAAAGCTCTTCAAAGGGAAATATTCGTAATATTTGAGCTTAGTACAAAAAGTTTACAATAGGTGTGCTTTCGAGGGAGGTAAGGGGGTGTTGAAACCCTCTTGTCGACTGGAACCAGGATCACAGCGACACGGGTGTTAGCCTGCCTGTTGCATCCCGGGCAGAGGTGTACAGACAGACTAAGTTTTAACTTGATTTTATAACTTGGTTAAGTGAGTTTATGGCACAGTTTGCATTTAATAGACTGTTGAATAATGACGTACTTTTTGGAAATCCAGACGTGCTCCTCCTTTGTCCTTCGTTATTATTATTGCAGCTAGGGTACCTAGTCCCACTAAATTAATTTGAAACTAAATTGAAAATTGAAGGCCAATTCTCGTAATTTAAAACATTCAAAATCTAGTCGCAGTCTCATCTCGGTGACAAACAAATAACAAAAACTTGTCAAACTGTGAACGTTCTTAAAATTACGAGAATTGGCCCTCTGATCTCAGTCTCAATCTGTCTAAAAATACTTCTAATTTCCCTACATTTTGACAAGTTTTTGACATTTGTTTGTCGCCGAGATGAGACTGCGACTAGATTTTGAACGTTTTAAATTACGAGACTTGGCCTTCAGACTGTGGACGGTCTCAAAATTACGAGAATTGCCCCTCTGATCTACACCAAATGGAAACGCATGGTGGGCCACGGTAGTGACGGACTTACGTTCATATTTAAGTTATGAAAAACCCTTTATTGCCCACCGCAATTTACCTTACCATAATTATTTATTTCAAAAAAGGTTTTTATAAAATATTGTTGTCAAATGGGCTGACTGATACTGGCCTATTTAGTCGAAAAAAATAAAGCCATAAAAGCAAGTATAAATTAAAAATAAATATTATTTTTACTCTTTTTTAAACAATTATACATGGCATTGAACAGTTTTTTTTGGGAATAATGGCCAGATACATAATTATATTTGGGTCTTAAAAAAGTCACTTATTGATTTAGGTCTTTCATCATACTTTTGCACCAGGACCAACACTGGCAACAGGCAGTTAAATGTTACGTAACAATCAACATTTATGATAAATAACACAGTCCGTTCACAATTATTTTACCTCTGACAGCAGTAACCTAACAACAAGCTTATTGAAACGAGAATAAAGATCACAATGATTTTGATAGACTTGTCAGTGGCAGCAATCCAACAGCAACCTTATAACAATGAGAATAAAGATCAATGTGCTTTGGACAGTGATGCAAAATTAGAGGTAAACAGACGGTAATGGCATTATCATTTATATTTTATAATTTTATTGTTGCATAATTAAAAAATGCGTTTATATAATACTAAAAGATACGTTTTCTTAGTAAAAACCAAAACGTATGAAAAGCATGTGAACTGCTGGTCGCTGGGCTATCGGTAGCTGTGGCCGGTGGCTCGTTTGCGCTTACCTCACATGTTCGGGCCTCTAACCACAAAGCGCCGACCGCAAATCAATCCGACCGACTGGATCAGCTTTTGGTAAACATTTAGTAATTTTTATTGAGTGCACAGGTAGAATTGGTGTATATGCATTTTTGGTGAGCGAAAATGGACAAGTTAAAAATCAAAATCATAAGTCATTTATTCAAATTAGGCTGAGAATCAGCACTTTTCGAACGTCAAAATTACAAAAGACAGTCCAAAAAAAGCCCGCCCTTCACCACTTCCTAGTGCTGTCGCTGGGAAGAAGTGGCGCAACAAACTCCCCAGCAGCACAGCTGTCTGTTCAGTTAGAAAATACTTTATACTTGATTGTATACAATACTAGGTGTTAAGTAATTAACATTATAAGGCACAGAACATAAAATTAATTATTTGCCATATGTCAGCTAGCCACGCCAATATACCAACAAATATAATAAAAACTCCCTAGTGTCCCTAGTCACTACAGTGATCTGTTGGACGCCTTTACTGACACCAATGTCCATGCCGTTCTGGTTTCTGAGAGTTGGCTCAAACCTCATCTTCTCTCCACTACCTACTGTCTCCCAGGCTTCACTCTTATCCGCAATGATAGAATTGGAAAGGGAGGGGGTGGTGTAGCTATCTATCTTCGTAATGATTTTCCTTTTAAAATCATTTCCTCATCTCCCTCACAATACCATTCTTCCGCTGAGTACCTCTTTTTGGAGGTCTATGTCAAAGGCGTCAAGACCCTTCTTGGTGTTGTCTATTGTCCACCCGCCGTTGACTATTTTTCCAACCTCGAATTGGCGCTTGAATCCATAGGTTCAGAGTATGCACATTGCGTCATCATGGGCGATTTCAACACTGACCTTGTCCATCACACTCCCCGATCCCGTAAACTCCTTCACATCATTGAGTCCGTTAGTCTCCATATCCTTTCACTGCAACCTACTCATTTTAATATCTCAGGCGATGACACTTGGCTCGACTTAATCCTCACCTCCGCACCCTCCCTTGTTTCCTCTCATGGTCAGTGTCCCGCGCCTGGCTTTTCCCATCATGACCTCATTTTCCTCTCATATGTCCTAAAACCACCTAAACCTATCCCAAAAATTCTGCACATGCGGTGTTTTGCCCGCATGGACATGGAAAGGCTTCGTCAGGATGCGTCAGACCTTAATTGGGATCACCTAGCAGCGGCGACAGCTGTAGACGAAAAACTTCGCATTTTCAATCAGGCGATCCTTGCTCTCTACGACAAACACGCTCCTGTTAAACAGATCAAACTTCGGCGTCCCCCTGCTCCTTGGATGACGACAGGGGTACGTATGGCGATGAGGCGCAGGGATCGGGCCTTTCGTAAATTTAAAAAGGATCGCAGTGAAGAAAACCGAAACTTATTCAAAGCTGCTAGGAATCGGTGTAATCAGATGATACGCAACGCTAAACGCCGCCATATTCTCGAGAACATATCTTCTTCTTCACCTGCTGATATCTGGAAGTTCCTTGGTACTCTTGGTATCGGCAGACCACGGCATGTGGATTTTCCTAACACAATAGGCCTTGATGATATCAACTGTCACTTTACAACCACATGTCATTTGGATTCCCAAATGTTGTCCCAGACGGTTGATTTCATTACTGGCCTAGTGAGTCCCATCATAGAACCATTTCACTTCTCTCCGGTGACCTTGGACGAAATTAAAAAGATCATCCTGTCCATAAAATCCAAGGCTGTGGGCTATGATGGCATCAGTCGTAGTATGGTCGTTTGGATCCTTGATAGCCTTCTCCCTCCGATTTCCCACATCATTAACTTCTCTCTTGATTCCGGACAATTCCCATCCCTGTGGCGTATGGCCTATGTCCGCCCACTCCCTAAAATTTCAAATCCCTCCCTACCCAGTCATTTTCGACCCATTTCCATTCTCCCATTCCTGTCTAAAGTGCTCGAGGCCTGCGTGCACAAGCAGTTTGCGGGGTTTGTTCATCGGAACAACCTCGTTAGCTCCTTCCAGTCTGGGTTCAGGCCTGGGCACAGTACAGCCTCCGCTCTCCTTAAAGTGACTGGTGACATTAGAGAGGCGATGGAGGATACTAAAATTACCGTTTTGGTATTAATTGATTTCTCCAATGCCTTTAACGCCGTCAGCCACGATATTCTCCTCTCTATCCTCTCTCACCTTATGGTTTCGTCGGAGGCCCTGGAATGGTTCTCTTCTTATCTTCGAGGACGTCGGCAGTCGGTTCGCGTTGATGAGAGGTCATCGAGTTGGCGTGACCTGGATGCCGGTGTTCCACAAGGCGGTATTCTTTCTCCATTATTATTCTCCATCTTCATTAATTTTATAACTCACTGTCTTCGGTGTTCGTATCATCTATATGCCGATGATCTTCAATTATATACAGCTGAGCGGGTAGAAGGTTTGTCGAATGCTGTAGCAGATGTAAACCGAGACTTAGATGCTATCAAAAAGTGGTCTGATAGTTTCGGGGTGTCAGTAAACCCCTCGAAGTGTCAGGCCATTGTAATTGGAAGCTCACGCATGATGGCTAGGGTGACGCTTAGCTCTCTTCCACCTCTTATCTTCAATGGTACCGTCATACCCATTACACCTACCGTGAAAGATCTTGGTTTGCATCTTGACTCAACGCTTAGTTGGCAACGTCAGGTCTCTAGTGTTAGTCAAAGGGTCAACGGTACTTTGCGATCCCTGTATCGTTTGAGGAGCTTTTTGCCCGCTAAGACGAAAACCATGCTTGTGCAGACTTTGATTTTCCCTATAATCGACTATGGTGACGTGTGCTACTTTGACTTGAATGCGGTTTTGCTGGATAAGCTCGACAGATTGCTCAACAATGGGACCCGGTTCATATTCAACCTTAGGAAATACGACCACGTGTCGAGCTATAGGTCTGAGCTCAAATGGATGTCCATTCGCCAAAGAAGAAGTTTGCGCGCTTTGACCACACTTTTCTCCCTTCTTAACTCTCCCACTCCTCCTTCTTATCTCTTATCTCACTTCCAATATCTATGTTCTTCACACGCTAAGAATCTGCGTTCTTCTAACAATCTTCTCTTACTTTGTCCTTCTCATACATCTGACTTTGTTCATTCCTCTTTTCATATTCAGTCCATTCTTCTATGGAATGCGCTTCCTCTTGATATCAGGACGGCCACCAGTCGGTATGCATTTAAGCGGAAATTGCAGAGTTATTTTCAAAACAAATTTTTAAAAAAATAGCGTAGAGTCATCTCAACACATCTCTCCCTTGATTTTGTATATATATATATATATTATAAGTATATATTATAGTGATATATATGTATGTGTATGTAACCTATTTATGTATTTGTGTACCTAGTTTTAAGAGTTTTTTTATTAATTATTATTGTCCCTCTCAACCAAAGCACCTGCCATCTAATCTCTTCACCACCCTTGGTTGACTGGTAGAGAATGCCTAAGGCATTAAGTCCGCCTTTGTACCTTTTTGTGCGAAAAGTTTAAATAAATAAATAAATAAATAAAATGTAAATAAAAACTTACTACCTAAATAAAAGCCTCCAGGCATAAAGGGCGTGACAGCTTACATATTTATGCATTGCTGGGTTCTGGTCACATAGCTGTCACTTGAAGTCGCAAATGATAAACTAGGACCATCGAAGTAAAATTAGTTAATACTAATAACAATAACCTGTCAGTAAGCTAATTCTGGAGAAAGAACATGAACATTGTCTTGAGTTAATTAGGGCGACCAACCATTCTTATCGTGTAAGTATTCTATCGAAGTTTACTAGCAAAACATGTAAGAAACTACTGCTCTGTCTGAGTTTAAAATCAAATCATATCTTCTTTTATTTATCTGCTAGTCTGTCTGCATAGGTTAACTATTCTAAACAACGCTCTTGAAGATAATTAAATCTATTGTTGAAATGAAAATGCTAGATCTGAATACAAATAAACGAGATAGAATTAAAGAAAATGTATAAGAAACTAGTTTTCTTCTGAGAAAGCTAGTCTCTCTTATATGACGTGACTTTCATATCTTAATAATAATAAACTCAACAACCTGCATCTTAGAGTTATTTTAATAAATCTAGGTACGTAAACTCAAAAATCAAAATTAGGTATCAAAATGAATTTGCTAATCGTACTCAAATACCTCACAAAAATAATACAGACACTGCCAGGCACCGGCTTAACGCTGTGTGCACTGTGCATTCAGTAGGAAAACACATCGTTCAAACATGGCCTGGCTGCGATGCACCCACCGCCCACCCGTAACTATGGCAACGAGCTCAAGGCTTCCAGCCTGCCCGGGACCTAGACCACAAATATATAGACGTACAGAAGGTCGATCCCATACAACAAGCGAAAACACACTTACACAGATACGGGTATGTGTACGTACAGCGAGATCAAACGCAATGGCGACTAGCATTCGTTAAGGGTCCATTCACACGTACAACAACCACACTACATCGCATCAAAAAAGGTGAGCAAGGAATGGTTACGCGTGAATAGTGTCGCTGCAACGTTACGTAATTTCGTTGTGGTTTCGTTGTTGCTAGTAGTTGCGATGTGGTTATGTATTTGTGGGTTAGTGTTTGCAGACAGATCCAACGATCTGTCGCAACGCAACCACAACATATCGCGACGTCGCCTTGATGTGGTCGGTATCGCCCACTCGGGTGATTTTAACGGCCATATGTGGTCCGTGTGAGTACTTTTTATTTTCATACACACACACATTCACCACTTATAATATATTACATACACAATTAATAATATTAATAATTATTATTTCTTTATTTCAGACATAACTCGAGTCTAGTCTATAGTTTTAACTCATACATTTAAATTAGTTATAAACTATTTAAAATTCTAAGCAGATAAAAACCCAGAATAAAATTGTGACTAATTAAATAAAAATATTCATCAACACACTAAAAATAAAATAATAATAATTAAAATTGACAAAAAATTATAAAAATGTCATAATTTAAAATAAAATGTCAAATATTTTTTTGCAATTTATATAATTTTTGACAATTTATGTCAAAAATTATATAAATTGCAAACACAAAATAATAATAGGTATTAAATCTATGGTAACTAATTTTAAAAACGTTCAAATTCTAGTCACAATTATGAGTTTGTGACTAGCTTTTGAACTTTATAATTACGGCAATTAGCCTCCAACCTTCTGTACCTATCTATTCTGTACCGCGATGCATCCACACCCACCACCCGCTCGTATCCATGGCAACAGCTGAGCAGCGCATCCCGGGGTTCAACTGCGCTCTTATTTAACTCAATAAATTACCCTGTACCTGACGGACGCCGACCGTAGCGATCGTAGAGGGAATGTGAGTTATGTTTCGTGTTTTGTGATGCCTGCACCCTAATTGCGTAACACACAATCAATCGTAATCTGAATCATTTTGGAGCAAATTGCTAATCCATTGCTTCATAAGTTCGAAAAATTTGTCTGCTCAACGCGTAAATAAAGCAATGAATGTTGTTGAACTGTCAAAATGAAACCGATTCCGATGGATTGTGTGTTACGCAATTAGGGTGCTCTTCAATGTGGTTCATCTTATTGTCTCAACGTCAAAGTTTTTTATTTGTTAAACATAGGTGTAAAAATGCAAACTGAAGGCCAATTCCCGTAATTAAAAACGTTAAAAATCTAGCCGCAATCTCATCTCAGCGACAATCAATATCAAAAACTTGACAAACATGTAGGGAAATTAGAGGTATTTTTGACAGATTGAGACTGAGATCAGACTGTGAATGTTCTTAAAATTACAAGATTTACCCCTCTCTGGTCTCAACATGCAAACTGGTCGCGACGACATGGCAACATAACGTTGGAAGAGTTTCTGGGTGGTGGGAAGGTAAAAAGATAACATGAACCAGTTAATTAATTGGATTATCACTCAATTTTTAAATATTTCAACAATTTGCAAATTCTACGTTTGCATTATCGACTGCTTCATGCAGCTCTAAATATTTTTTTACCCCGTCGTATTTTTACCTCATTAAATAGGTGATTAAATGAAGATGTCTTCCCCGTAATTTTTACGCTAAATGCCATAATAACATTTTGAGATAACTGGGTGTCAAAGTTCATGTACGTAGATGATTTTTGGAAATGGTTAATAAACTTCTTCCTTTAACTTTTAATTGTTTGATGTTTTAGAACATGGTTACATGGTTACATCGAAAGATTTGTTAAGGTATCAGGTATTAAATGGAATGAAGGCCATTAAATCCGAGAATTTAGAAGAAAGTGATATTTAGAAACGAATTCTGGGAAATTTTCAAAAATTCATAAAAATTAAGTTTCCTCGAATCCCATGAATTTTCGCCCAGGCTTTAGAGGATGCTTAATTGTTGCAAATGGGTCACACTATGACGTCCTGGAAGGAATACGTCAAATTACAAGTCACTCTAATGCCATAGTGTTCTAATTTGCTCAATAATGTATCGTGGTCTACATCATCAAGCTTTTACCATTTCCTTTAGTATTGCTGTAACTGGTTGGTATTGAGAACAATTTTGGAAAATAACTCGATCACTGCTTTATTTATAGTTCAATTTTTTCTACATCAATATTTTTCTTCTGCTAGTCTATTATTTGATTCAAGAAAAGAGTATAAGGAATTATACATAACTTTTTTTAAAGACTAGACATTATTGGTATTAAATTCACTTACAACCACTTAGTAACCGTCGTCGATTAGCAGATTGCACATTTCTGCTCAAAGTTGTATCCAATGAGGTGGATTATCCGCAGCTTCTACGTAAGCTGTATTTTAATATTCCCCAGCGACTACTCAGATTTAATCCACCTTTCGCTATTCCGTTATCTTCTTCCAACTGCAAAACTCATTTTTAGTGCGAGCGAGTAAAGACTTTAATGACTTATGCAAGCAGTTCTCTTTTAACTTGTTTTCTACGAAAGGCTCAAGCGTACACAATATGCTGAACCTTGATTTCTTCAAAATTAATTTTTAGTGTTAATTTGGTTCTGGTACTTATTTTAGTGTAGTTTATTCCTTGTGTTTGGAGGTACCGATTTGATGGTTGGTGCGCTTATGTTCTTGATAATTTGTCCTTGATAACTTATTGTATAGCTTAGCCGTGAAAACCTATAATTGGCTTCATATTTCTTATTCTAGTATATTTATTGTATTTATGTATAGCTGTTGGTTTTCCATGAGATAAATAAATTAATAAAGCAATAGGGCGGTAATTTGATATGGTTGTTTTATCGCGTTTTTAATGTAATGTTTAGCAGACTTGGAAAGTGTCCATTTTCTATACATAAATTAATGACATAGCTTAGCACGGGAGTCATAATGTTTGCCACAAATTTAAGAATTTTTGTTGCAATGCCGTCTTAGCCGGCGCTATTTGTGTTTTTAATGAGTTAATCACTTTCAATATTTCGGAAGAATCAGTAGGTGCCATATAAATATATGAATTTTGGATAATGGTTTACGAGTATGTTTGACAAACTATTACTATTATTAGTTTTGCTACATCTACATAATAATCATTAAATGCTGTAACTATTCCTATAGGGTCATTTATTACTTTACTACCTGCGCCCCGCGGTTTCACTCGCATAAGTTTTATTTTCAGGATTATATACTATAATTATTTTGTAATTTTTGGGTCAAGTAAATAAATGTATTGTGCTGTTTTGTATTTTTTTTTAATAATAGTCTGTTGTCATTAGTAGGCCATCTTCTATATTGCCAAAGTAAGTAAGTTCTCTTTTCTGTTTAGTGTAAGTTCTAATAGTTCTTTAGAAATCCATTGGTGAGATTTCCGAATTGAGATCTTTTTCTTTACAGTAGGGAAACACAAAAGGTTACCTATTGTAACTGTCGCAGCATCATGTTGATATCTTTTTGACCTCGTATAGGACTTTCTGTATCATTTTTCTTTATGTTACTCTTTTATATAATTTGTTTTTTTTTATATTTTTGACCGTGTTTAGTTTAGTTTATAATCTTCCTGTACAAGGTGCAATAAATACTTTTTCTTTATTTCTATTCTGAGAGGTAATTCCCGTAGATAGGCACTTAATAGTTAGTAGAGCTGGCTGAAAACCTCGTCCGGGGAAGGACTTTGCCCTCAAACAGTTCATGCTTGAGACATTTAACACATTGAGTTACACTAAACTAGACACAAAAGAAATGATCATATCTAGTGATATGTATGTCTGTATGTATGGATGGCAACGCATCAGAGGGACAATTCCTGTATTTTTAAGACCGTTCGGTTTCTAATTTCCGTCTCAACCTGTCAAAAAGACCTCTAAGGCGGTTATCGTACTGCACCGCACACCGCTCAGAAGGCAAATTCCCGTAATCAAATATGTACGTTCAAAATCTAGTCGCAACTTCATCTCAGCGACAATCAATGTCAAAAACTTGACTAAAATGTGTGAAATTTTTGAGATATTTTTTGCAGATTGAGACTGTGTACGCGGAGCCAGAGCCAGAGCCGCCAGAGCGGGAGGAGTCATTTGATGATTTCCCATCTTCAAAAAAAAAAAAAAAAAAGACTGTGTACGTCCCTAAAATTACGTGAATGGCCCTTCTGGTGTGCGCTGCTGCGGTTTTTAACTTTGACGGTAGACCGCACGACGATGCGGTGGCAGTGTGTTATACCCTGCGGGTTTTGTAAACCAATCAAGATTCTATAGTCAAAGTTAACTAATTAACTGTTCGGTGTCCGATGTACAGACGCCAGCAGGTCAAGCTACCCGAAACTGTCAAATTTTCCCAATCAATCTTGAACCTTAATGCTTTAGCAATAAAGTTGAAAATCTATTAAAGAAATTTGACAGATTGTAGTAGCGTGATGTGCTGGCGTCTGTACCTAAAATGTAGAAAAGTTTTTGACATTGATTATCGCTGAAATGAGATTGTGACTTGAATTTAAGCGTTTTTAAGTAGATACGTGAATTAAGTTTCTGAGGGGCAATTTCCGTATTTATAAGAACGTTCGCATTCTCATCATAGTCTCAACCTGTTTATAAAAATATTTTTGACAAATTTTTGTCATTGATTGTCCGAGATGAGAATTGGCCTTGTGGGCGACAACGTTCCGACATCAATAGTTGGGCAGTTGCCCGCCAGGCACGACACCAGTCTTGTCGGAGGATCCTCCCTTATGTATGGAGGGTGAGTTAACTTTACACTCTGTTCCTTATACCTCAATAGACCATATAATTAATATAAACTTGAAAATTAACACCTACAGCTTTTACCGTTTAGCGATTCCTTACATACTCATATTTGACCAGATCAACCATTACTTATATTTTGTTCTCTTCGTCTCTGGCTACACGTGTCTCCACGTCATCCTCAACTATCGCTTTGTCACCTTCAATTCACTGACTTCATCAGCACCCTAATTGCGTAACACACTATTAATCTCAATCTGAATCATTTTGAAGGATATTGCTAATCCATTGCTTCATATGTTCGTAAAACGTGTCTGCTCAACAACGTAAATAACGCAATGAATGTGGTTTAACTGCCAAAATACAGTCCCCCAAAAACGCCCGCCCTTCACCACTTTCTAGTGCTATCGCTGGGAAGAAGAAGTGGCGCAACCAACTCCCCAGCAGCACAGCTGTCTGTTCAGTTAGAAAATACTTGATTGTATACTATATTAGGTACCTATGTTCAGTAATTAACATTACAAAACCAGAACTCAAAATTAAATTATTTGCCATATGTCAGCTAGCCACGCCAATATACCAACAAATATAATAAAAACTATACGCACTCAAGCTAAAAATTTAATTAATTAAAATCAAAATGTAAATAAAAACTTACTACCCAAATAAAAGCCTCCAGGCATAAAAGGCGTGATTTGTTAATTTCTTATTTATTATTATTTATTTTACCATTTTTTTTTTCTTCCTCATATTCACTCTCAAACACTTAGCAAGTGCGCTCGTCATCATCATCATGATCACTGTCATCATTACCGTTGTCGCTGCCTTCTTGGCAGCTATGCTTAACATCTAGCGGGTTAAGCTCTCTTCCGCTAGAAACTAAATTAGCATCATTATCTACATTTACGACACTTTCTATTCGGTCTACATTCTTCAGACATATCTTGTGCAATCTCTTCTTCTTGCACCCTATACGCTCCTTTTACTTCGTGGTATTTGCACGGAATCTCTGCTCATAACTCGTCACACATCGATTTAAAACTCATACTTATACTCTACATCGTAAGACCCTCGAGAGATCGCATGCAATATCAGCGCCCAATCGCTTTGTCACCATCCATTGCTGGTGGCAACAAGTCTGAGCTTTATTATAAACTAGTATCTAGGCATACGCCGATACCCTAGACGAACAGCATCTGCTGAGCCATCTTGCCCTGTTTACAAAACAATTATAAAACCACTTATCTCTGTTCTCCACTCTTCTTGGTGTGTGATAGTCCTCGACTTAACATACATATATTATATGGGGAGTACACTTTTTCTTCACGCAATATATCTTTGTGCATGCTGCGTTTTACTATAAAAACGCTAAAAAACACGGCGCGGCCACCAAAATGTTAGCACTGGAAGGAATATGTGTATTTGGAAAAATAACTTTAATACACACTCGCAATTCTCGTATTTTTAACCCCCGACGCAAAAACGACGGGGTGTTATAAGTTTGACGTGTCTGTGTGTGTATGTGGGGGTGTGTGTGTGTGTGTATGTCTGTCTGTGGCATCGTAGCTCCCGAACGGATGAACCGATTTTGATTTTGTTTTTTTTTGTTTGAAAGGAGAATTTGTCGGGAGTGTTCTTAGCTATGTTTGATGAAAATCGGTCTAAGATGGCCGCCGCCACAAAATGGCGGATTACATAATTTTTTCACAACTCCCTCAATATGGGTATCAAATGAAAGGGCTTGACTAGTAGAATACTATACACTATGATAAATTTCAAATCCAAGATGGCCGCCACCACAGAATGGCGAATTAATTATTTTTTTTCATAACTCCCTCAAAATGGGTATCAAATGAAAGGGCTTGACTAGTAGAATACTATACACTTTTCAAATCCAAGATGGCCACCACCACAAAATGGCGAATTACAAAAAACCTGATTAAATACCAAATTACCTGAATCTTAAAACGCAAGAAAATAAAAGAAATGATATAATAAGGAGTCTCTACAAAAAGCATGAAATAAAAAATTAAATTAAAAATTTAAAAAGCCCCCGACAACGTGAAACCCTATAAAAAGCAAAAAATAACCTTGAAATTATGACTCTACGTAAGTACGTATGAAATTTTTTGATTAAATATTGTCCTGTCGGGGGACCCCTACTATTTTAAGCTTTAACAGAACGTTAGCCTAATAAAAAATTAATAAAAAATCGGGGGTTTTTTAAATTTTTAATTTAATTTTTTTTAAGAACGTTCACAGTCTGATCTCAGTCTCAATCTGTCAAAAATACATCTAATTTCCCTACATTTTGACAAGTCTTTGACATTTGTTTGTCGCCGAGATGAGACTGCGACTAGATTTTGATCGTTTTAAATTACGAGAATTGGCCTTCTGGTTGCAGTACAACTTCAAACTTTTTGATGACTCTAGAGTCTAGTAATTTTACACTGTTGCAAAGTTTATATTTCTTTGCATGGAACTAAAATAGGATATGAATATGGAATAGTTGTTCTGTCTAACAAAAATTCATTCTCTCCACATCCCGTATGAGTCGCAACCCAAGACGGCCTTAAAATGAACGACAGAAAACTGAGGCCTCAGCTAAAATTGACGACAACTGAATTGATTGTGTGCGTTCCCTCGTCGACTTAATTATGTAAGTATAAAGTTGATATTGCTTATTCAAGTTTCAGTTGAGGGACTTACTGTTTGGTGGAGTGTCAGTTGAGTGACTGAACTATTTGATTTAATTTCAGTTGAATGACTGAACTATCTGATGGAGTTTCAATTGAGTGTATATGCAGTCGCCCTTAAACTATTATACTTAGTATATTGTTAATAGACACAGCAACACCTCGCCGCGCCGCCGCGCCGCCGCCAGCTCCTGTCTGCTCTCCCGGCGCTCAAATTCCGATGTAATTCATGATCAATTCGAGCAACCTCTAAGAATTTGTATACCTACTTATTTTAGGTAAAAAAAAAATTATATAATAAATAATAATTGTAAATAATAAATATAAAATTATTATTTATTATTATTAATAATTATATAATTATTATTATATTATATTTTAGGTCATTAAAAGATATTAGACAGTCGCATGTCATTAGGGTGGAAACCAACCTCAATATTTTCGTTGGTGATGATGATAATTTGATGAATGTGGTAGTGAGTCGACCAGTGCATAATCAGCCTATTGGATATTATTATTATACTAATATAGTTTCTACTGCTAGGACAAATCCGCCACGCAGGCCCAGTGCGGGTTAGTACATGTTACATGTCTTCGAATTTTTGGTTCTAGGATATGCTGGCTTCGTTTGTTTTCCTTTACCGTTTTGAGAGCAGCAGTGATGAAAAAATTTACACAAAGTAATGCGCCTGTCTGGGTTCGAACCTACGACCTACAACTCATAAGTTGCGGCTGTTACCAATGGGCCACCACTACTCTCGAACAGGGTTCGTACCATAATCATTTGCAAGGCAGTTCAAGCGCAGGGCAAGTTGACAGCACTCCAAAACTGCAACACTCATGCTTCAAAATCGCTGGAGACTTTACATGACACTCACTTTATGCCAAATACCTATTAGCCTGCTTTCAGTCAAATATTAAGTGCATGGTTGGTTGACTGCATGGCAAATTGAGTGCATGGTTAGTAAAGTGCATGGTTTGTTGAGTGCATGGGGCACTCACCCAGAGTGCGACGTTGCGCGTTCAACGTCAGTCGTTAGTTTACTTGAAGTCTCTTGTCTTGTCCGGTTAGTGAATATCTAACCGTAACCATAGAAATTATTGTGTATATGCATAAATTCATTATGTTACGACTATTTCGCAATAAAATTAGTGCTTATTCTCTTAAGCAAAATTCGCCGGCCGCTACTACGATGCAATCGCTTTGCTTGCTCAGCTCGCGCAAGGCATTTGGGTAAGGATATACAAAATAAAACAAAAGAAAAATTATGACATAAATTTTTTGGTTTATTTTATGTTTTTGCATTTTTTTTTAAATTTTCTGTTTTGTTTTTTTATTTTTTTTTGTCCTTAAAATTACGAATACATTGTTACTATTACTAAAATGTTTATATATACCTAACTTAATTAATCTAAATCGGTTCGACCGCATACACACTGCATGGTCGGTGCCACGTTGAGCGCCTAGTGTCTAGCGAGACATCTAGGAAAAGAAGGGGCCGGCCGCACTGCGCACTAGGTGCCCATTTCTAAAAGAGGCCATCCATCAATCACGTCACACGAAAAGGGCGTTAAAATTGCAAATTAGCGGGGCTGGGGGGGGGGGGTTCACAAATCATGAAACTCGTGTGATGGTATTTATGGATGGCCCGAACCCAGCAACTGGATGTGGCTAGACAATAAGCTCTAAGCTAGACACCTGCAGTGCGATTCTGTAACCATATCACCGTGAAAACTTAGGTGAAGTGAGCGTGGAGTCTTCACTTCACCTAACTTTTCACGGTGAGATTTTTACAGAATCGATCGGCTGCTATGCGCACGGCCTACTGTACACTGTCCTTAAAAATATAACCCATTTACAATATGTACATACAACTTAGACATGGGCTACACTATATCTTAATTATTAATTGATTTTTTAGTGGTTTTGCATTATGCACCTAAGTGCCTACTATTTACAAAGATTACGACTATATTAAACACTAATCTAATACAAATGAAGGTTCTACATTAACACTAGAAGTCACCTAAATTTAATGCCTAAATATTATTGTACCGCTGGATTTTCAACTCTCGGCGCTGAGCCGAGAGGATAAAAATCCAACAGCGCGCTTCTATTATAGTGAGAGTAGATACTATACATATATACAAATATTTACATAGGATGATTTACATAGGATGAAATCGTATGAGTGAGTTTCACCCTATATAAATGTTGTCATGTTGAATATTCTGCTATAAAAAATATCACCCACCATATACCCTTCATGACCATCCCAGGAAAAGGAAAAGATTATTCCTCATTACGAAGAAGACTAAAGCTTAAATTATATTTTTATCCTATTTATGTTATATTACATATATACATACTTAATGGCATACAAGCCGACGGCCCACCCGATGCTAAGTGGTTCCAACGCCTATTGACATCTGCGTTGTCAGTGGTACCGCAAGTGTTCCGTGCCGCCTATCAACATCTACGATGCCACTCGTATCGCAAATGGTTCGCCGCCTATCGTCATCTGCCATGTCAGTAGTATCGCAAGTGTTTCATATCGAACGATGTTTTTTTTTTTTTTTTTTTATTATTATCGACCATTTGCGATGCCACTCTTATCGCAAATGGTCCCGCCGCCTATCGACATCTGCGATGCCACTGGTATGAGCCACTTAGCATCAGGTGGGCCGCCGACTTGTATGCCATCTTGGAGACGGAGCTGACATGTCTCATGTGCCTGTAACGACACCGGCAACCACACCCTTCAAACCGGAACGCAGCAAAGCTGCTTTGCGGCAGAAATAGGTGTGGTGGTAGTACTTCCCCGGGCGAGCTCGTTCACCATGAGCTCTACTACTCTTTGATATTATTTGAGTATCTACTTAACCCTGTGCCCATCCCCGGACGAACTCGTACACAAAGAGCTACTACTCTTTCATATTATTATGTATATGATCAGTACCTACTTTAACCCTGTGTTTTGTCCGTTTGGTTAGTTCTTAGATCCTATCATTAAGTACTAAGATTGAAAGAGTAATCCAAGCAAAAAATATAAATTTCACCAATATGCGGAAAGATGAGAAACGTGAACCTATATCCTATATAATATATATTGAACCTATAAATTTTGGGCCTGTTTTGAAAATGTTGATTTTACTTTGGTAATTAATTGATGATGTAGGTTTAACAATATTAATAACTAACTTCTGCCCGCGACTCCATCCGCGTGAAATTTCTTGTCCCCGAACCCACCCCGTCGCACCGCTACTACTTTGTTTTTGCTTAGCGTTCTATCTGACTTTATTTTCTTTTTGCTCGTCTCCTAAGGATCCTATCGTGATGTTAAAAAGCCTATAGCCTTCTTTAACAATTGGGCTATCAAATACAAAAAGAATTTATCTAATCCGACTGGTAGTTCAGTCATTAAAAAATTGGTTCCCACTAAACGCACGATGCCATCGCGGCAGGCCTAGACGAAGATGGCGGGACGAGCTTGTCTCCTACCGTAAGGACTGGACTGGACTGGACTGGACTAATGATTAATAATAATAATTTAAGGTAAGCATTCAACAACTGAAATTCAAGGTCGCTCGGGGCACTATGGAGCGAGCTATGCTCGGCGTCTCTTTGAAGGATAAAATCAAGAATTAAATTAACCGGGAATGAACCGGAGTTACTGACATAGCTTGCAGAGTAAGCAAGCTGAAGTTGCAGGGGGCTGGCCATATTTGCCGAAGGACCGATGGCCGGTGGAGCAGACAAATCCAGGAATGTAGACCGCGTTTCGGCAAGCGTAGTGTGGGACGACGACGCCCAGCTAGATGGAAGGACGACCTAAAGAAGGTGGCTGGGACAGACTGGATGCGGAAGGCGTAGGTCAGGGTGTTGTGGTGCACCCTGGGAGAGGCCTATGTCCAGCACAGTGGACTGCAATAGGCTGAGTTGATTGATTCGACAATTACTGTAAAATATACCCTGTAACCTATGCCTAAGGTTTATTATTTTCTATAAGTAAAGTTTTAAATACTTCTCCTAAAATAATACATCAAGTAATTATCATTAAATCCATTTTTAAAATAGACTACTAATTATTTATGTAACTACATATTTACAACTGATTTTATGTCAAGAGTATTACGTCCATTCCCCTCATACCTAAAGGCCTTCTAGCAAGCCATCATTTGGCAAGCTAATGTACCTTATATGTAAGATTAAACTATCTTATAAGATATCATCACTGAGTTCTTTAGTTGCGCACCGGAATAAGAAGGTAAGTGAGTTATTTGCGTTATCAAAAGTAAAATAGTTATCAAGGAAAGCTTATTGGTACAGTCACGAGCACTTATACCTACAGGGTGACAGGGAAACTCGATTCCTTGAAAGGCGTTAGACTAGAGGTCATTAGCCACACATTTAATCCAGTTAACTAGGGTCCAAAACTGGATGGTTACTGAGCTGTGTCAATTCTTCGATTTCTTAGAAATTTTCTGACTTGTTACCAAAAATAATTAATTATAAGAAAAAACTACTCCACTCCAAACATTTAATTGATACTTTTCTGAGAGATGAAAAATGAGTGATCGTTTAAAAAAAAATGCTCGCAAAACTTACATAATCTCAGAAATTAGCAAAATTTATATTTTTTAACCATCCAGTTTTAACCCCTAGTTCATTGGACTTAATTTGTTGCTAATGACGTCTAGTATAACCCCTTTCAAAGATTACGTCGAGTTTCCCTGACACCCTGTATGTCAACACTTGGAAACTTTTAATAGCGATTTTTGCATGAAATAACAAAAACAACAATGAAATACGCTACATTGCAAAACTTATGGGTTCGAAAATACTATGTTCGTAGCAACTTAAAATTTCATTAAAAAATAAATGAGTAAATTGCTTTTGAATAAAGCCTAGTGCATATGTCGCAGCCTACTGGTTTAATTAGCCGTTTAGTTAACGCGTTAGTTAACGTGTTAGTTATGCTCGTGACTGTACACAGATTGTACAACAATATGTATGTCAATAAAAGAATATTTGTATACTATCTATAGAAATTATGTTTTTTTATTTTCACATTTACGAAACCAATCGAATATGTTTAATTTTGCATAAATATAATAAATATAATATAGAAAACTGGATCGTTGAGTATAATATATATATATAAATAAAATACAGACCTCCCATTCCGATCATGTAACGAGTTTAACTCGCACAATAGACTAGTTATAGTATAATATTATAAATATTGACCTTAAAAATATTTTTGATGTAAGTATTATTTTACACTTATAGATAGATATTTTTTATTAATATAATGCGTCTAATTGATGTCCTTAATTAAATTTGATACACTATTCTTTAAATTACCTTATAGTATATAATTATAATATAATTATATTATATACTGTCCTAAGTAAGCTAACCGAGAGATTAAGCCCAAGGTAATTTTAAATATAACCCGTACAATGTGGAGTTACCGAGAGTGCAATGGAGTTACATGCCCATTCCTCTCCATACGAAAACTACCTTTTGGAAGAGGCGACTAGAATCAATTTTATTTTAATTTAATTTTTGACGTTCAAAAGTGCCTTTTAAGTGCTTATTTGAAATAAATGGTTTGACTTTGACTTTGAATGGCCCAAATCTTTGACACCACTGAAGTTAGAAATAGTTTATTAAATTATTATGATACAATTCTAATTGATGCCCCGAATTAAATTGGGAACAGTTTTTTTTTATGAATCACTTTGTAGTGTATACCGTACTAAGTACCTATGACTTACTGTATAATGTCCTAAGTAAACTAACTGTGAGTGTACCTCACGCCTAAGGATATTTTAAGTATAATCCGTACAATAACCCAGGCCTTTGACACTGGTAAGTACCAATTTAATTAGAAATAACATTTTTAATGTTTTTCTAAAACATTCTAATACTTAAAAACTAATCTACGCGCGGCATAAGAATTTAAGTTCTATTATTAATTCACTGGAAAAAAATAACAGTTACTAGCTGCTCTTTTATTCGCGGAATAAAATTAACACCTGACAGTTTTTGAATGGAAAATCTGACACAAAATCAATATTATTGATTAAATAAAGATATCTGGCGTAGGAGAAATCATTTCTGAATGCACATAATTATGATAAGTGTAAAGTCCAAATACAATAAATATTGCCATTTTATTTTACAAAGTAACACCTAATTTCTGTCAGATTTTTACAGTGTATTTTTAATACAACTTTAAGCAGAAATATCTACAAAAGATTTAATAAGTTTTTATATATTATTTTTATTTACAACTACTTGAAAGTGATGAATTTTGACAAAATCATGTCACAGCAGCCACTTAGGTACCTACCTTATCTTATAAGGGAAGTATGGGTGACCTCCAATAATGTACCATGTTTTATATCCCGTCCCGAAATAAAATAAAAAATGGAATCGCTCCCGCCGGAGTCCTTCCGCCTGTCACAAGCGATGTTCTCTACGTTTGACGTAATAAGTTGAGCAAAGCGATAGTGAGTTTATTGCAAATAAAAAGTAAAGTAAATGAACAATATTCTTTAAAAAAAAAACAAAAATTAAAACGCAATGTTTTTTTTTTTCTTTTTACTCGTTCGCGAGCAAAATCAATCTTTAGCCTTACCACTGAAAATCGGAACCTGAAGATTTTTTTTTTAATTTAGGTATGTAGTTTTTGTAGTTTTGTTGAAAATGAGTTTTGTAAATAGGTACATTATTAGAGCTAACCTTCACTATTCCTAACTACGACGTATCCACACACACATCCACACTTCCTATACATTATATTATACCTAACTTACCGTGAGTTTAACTCACATCTAAGGATAAACTAACATAAACCTACAACATTTTGTATGTTGCGTCTAGTCTAGTATTATAATATTATCAAAGCCTTAGTAGTACCTATGGGCTACGCGCGGAATAAGACCGTACTCACTTTGTATGCGTTTTGGTACGAAATTCTGTGAAGCGGGATTGTACGTGCCTTTTTGCACGCGTTCGCCTCGAATTTCGTACAGACACACACGCAAAGTGAGTGCGGCCCAAGAACTACGCAAAAATACCTACGTAAATCTAAATAAGTTTTATTCACAAAGGTACTGGGTGGCGCATACGCATGTGTAATGGGTCAAATTCTCTTACGTTCTACAACAAAAAACTCATTGCATAGTTTGTGTTGAGATAAGCTCCTTCCTACTTCCACACCTAGCCTAGAAGATTATGTTATATACTAGATTTGGACGGGTCAACTATTTTTTTTTTTATTATTACACCATTATTTATTATTTTTTTGCTATTTTTTTTTTGTTTTTTTTTTATTTTTATTATTGTTACCTACTGTATTTATGGGAAAACTGCTATAACCTGTGATCTGTTGAGAATTTAAGATCGTGTATTCTGTGCGGCCAGCGTCCGCTATTTGTAATTTGGAACGAAGTTATAGAGATCTGCGGTCTGTGAGCTGATCTCAAACCGCCTTATTCCAAAACACGATCTAAATTTAGTACTGGGATTGTTACTAGGTTTAAACCATGACTAAATAAAACGTTATTACAAAATGAAGTTTATCACTAGTTCTTGAACTAACTAAGGTACTAAAGTTAGTCCGCCGAGACCCCTAGTTTAACCATGGATTTGACATCGGTACTAATTTATTTGAGGTTAGCTTTGATTATTATTGTGTCTTTTTATTTACAAATCGTCAAAAATGGATATTGTTATAATTGATTTGATGGATTTGGTTATGCTGGAGACGTCTCGGCGACCTTACAGATGTCGTCATCATGTAAATCCTTATTAAATTGAGTGACGAAGATTTTAAATATAAGTATAGGTTCACAAAACGTTTTCGGGAAAAAATTGTGGATGTTTTACGTGAAGATTTACTCCACGACCCTCGAGGATGCCCATTGAGTCCTGAAGTGCAAGTGGTTTACGCATAGGACACACGCGCACCCGCGTAACAACGAAATAACGCTGTCGGTATTATTATATTATTTTGTAAAATTATTGTATTAAGTACTTAAACCAGTTCCTTATTGATAATACAGTCCACTTATTCCGCAAGGATCCAAACCCAACACTTACACAACTGGGCTCGCCATGAAGTAAGTACCCTTGGTCAATGCTAACATTACATTAAATAAAATGCAAATAATATCCCAATATTTATTGTTTTATTTGTCATATTAAAATAACAGAGACGAGTCTATAGATCTAATATGCGGTCACTATTCAGGCGGTTTGTGATGCTGGCCTGAAAATCATGGACATTGTTACCAGATGACGTGGACCATGACTCCAGAATATTCCGAAGATGTAGATTGAAACAGAGGTTTGAGGCTGGCGCTTTATCTGGAATATTATTCGGTGGCTGTGGCTATCACTGCACTCCATATTTATTTACACCATTGCGTAACCCCACAACACCACAAGAAGAGAGGTATAACAGCAGCCATATATACCCGGAAGACGATGGAGAGGTGTTTTAGTTTAATGAAGCAACCAACGGTTTCGTTGCCTATTACGAGGCATAATCGGACACATCCACTCACGAACAAACCCTATCGAATAAAAATAAGAATTGTATTATTTGTTTCATAAAAGATAAACATTCGCCTCAAATGACGCGGGCTGTCGCCGAATGTAATTCGCTCCATTTCACGCTAGAGGTGTTAAAAATATAACAACTTGATTATAAACAGCGCGTCAAAAGTACAAGTTGTTCTTGTTCATTATATTGTAATCCAAACAAAGAACCATTTATGACATATTTTTGTACTGATAAATAATTATTAAATCATTTCAAGTGTTATTATAATATCAATATTTAGAGAAACAGAACGTTGCTTCAAATAAATCCTGTACGAACGAATGAAAGAATGCCATTTTTATTTCTTATCTGTGGATATTATTTGAACCATGGACCTTCTTTGGTACTAACAGATCCTCAGATAGTCTTCGTTTTGTAATCAGGACACATTTTGATCCTGGTACTAATCTTAATACCGTCACAATCCTAGACTTTTTAGTCTTGGTTTAAACCAGTACTTAAGCAATTTTTTGTAATAAGACCGCTAGTGTACTTCGTTCCATAGCCAGACTCCAAGTGCAGACTTTAGACGGTTTGTAAGAGTACATGTTTGCGCTCCGTAGGTGAGGGTGAGAAGAATGCACATGTCCATGAGCTTTCGTTCTAAAATTAATTATAAATTTAATATTATTTATTGAAATACACGTTTAAGCGTTTAAAATGGGTTAGTCTGGAGTCAGATTTTCCGTAAAGAACAAATGTTTTGGGAGTTTTATTGGGATTTTTTTTTAGTGTAGATTGTAATAAATCAAAATGACTAAACTGTCAACAACATAAGAAAATAAGGTATTTCGTTAGTTTAGTTATAGTTCCATAAATTCTGTAGTAAGTAGGTAGGTATATACTACATAAATTAAACACAATACACAAAAAGTTTTTTTTTTACTATAAAACGTCGACGCGGTTCCTAAGAACAAAATCTACCTCTTATAGTTTCAAATTTGCCCATACTAACTCGTCTTAACGGAATATTTTGTAAAGTTTAAATAAACGACAAATTTACTGAAGCCAATATCTAAGATAAAATAATCTAAGTTAAGCACACTACCGCACACAAAGAATACCATTGTGATGTTTCGTAGTTGGTATTCCTCAAATGCCTACTTTTCTTACAGCATCACATTTCAGCTTGTAATTCCTGTATTAATCCATACAAGGTTTCTACTTATTTACAACTTAGGATTACATTTTCCTAAATGATTAAATACATGAATATACAAATATGGTCTATTCTAAAAGTATCTGATGAAAATGTAAACAAATGGATCAGAAAACTGACCTGTGGATGCCAATGTGTAATTGGTGGTGCATAAGCCGTGGCGTGCACCAAAAAATATTAAATTTTCTGATACAGACTGAACTTTCATTATTGGAAACTTAACTGATACATTTTTTTTTTTACTCATTTTTTGTTTTTATTTTTATTATTGTATTTATAGGAAAACTACTATAACATGTGATCCGTTGAGAATTTAAGATGGGTTAGTCTGGCGTCAACTTTTCGGTGAAAAACGAATAGTTTGGTGGTTTAGGGCGATGCCACACGGGCGTTGCCAATGCGTTGCGTCGGCGGTAACCGCAGCGCTCGTGCGGCACTCACTGCGTCGAAATCACTGCGCTGCGACGACACAACGCATTAGCGATGCCCGTGTGGTATCGCTCTTAATTTGGATAAATTGTTAGTGTAGATTGTAATTAATCATCTTTACAAAACCCCATGTTAGCAATGACGATGATGACTATATCTAAATGACATCAGTTTAGATATAGGTAGTTCTATAATTTATTTAATGATTATTTTTTGAACTAATCGTTGATTATTTGACCATTAGCAATGATAATATATCATTATATAAACTAAAAATTGATCTAAAAACACATTTTGCAAAAATGTAACCATTAGTTAGTTACTGTTTTTAACAATTGGTTGAGTTTAACTACGGATCAAAAAATCGGCTCTAAATCTTATCGCCGAAAATCGGATCTTCCTGATTCCTTTAAATTAAATCTAAATAATTTGATACAACCTACCTAGTACAACTACATAAGTACGCTACGCAGCATTAACTCCAAAAGTACAACTAGACAAATTTTGTAGATTTTGTTGAAAATTAGTTTTGTAAATAGGTACATTATTAGAGCTAACCTTCACTATTTCTAACTACGACGTATCCACACACACACACATCCACACTTCCCATACATTATAATTATACCTAACTTACTGTGAGTTTAACTCACATCTAAGGATAAACTAACATAAACCTACAACAATTTATATGTTGCGTCTAGTCTAGTGTTATAATATTATCAAAGCCTTAGTAGTATCTAGGTCCTAGGTACCTATGGGCTACGCTCTGAATAAGACCGCACTCACTTTGGATGCGTTTTGGTACGAAATTCTGTGGAGAGGGATTTTTCGTGCCTTTTTGCACGCGTTTGCCTCGAATTTCGTACGGACACGCACGCAAAGTGAGTGCGGCCCTAGAACTATGCAAAAATATCTACATAAATCTAAATAAGTTTTACTCACAAAGGTACTTGGTGGCGCATACGAATGTGTAATGTGTCATATTCTCTTACGTTCTACAACAAAAAGCCTATTTAATAGTTTGTGTTGAGATAAGCTCCTTCCTACTTCCACACCTAGCCTAGAAGATTATATTAGGTATATACTAGATTTGGATGGGTCAACTATTTTTTTAATTATTATTACACTATTTTTTTTTATTTTTTTGCTATTTTTTGTGTTTTCTTTTTTAATTTTATTATTATTACTGTATTTATGGGAAAACTGCTATAACCTGTGATTTGTTGAGAATCGTGAGATCGTGTATTCTGTGCGGCCAGCGTCCGCTATTTGTAATTTGGAACTCAGTATAGAGTTCTTAAAGGGGCACCCATAAATTACGAGAGGTGTTTTTTTAAATTTTCTGCCCCTCCCTCCCCCCCTGGTGAGATGTCGTGAGATTTTATTCAACCCCCTCCCCCCATCCCCCAATCTCACGCGAGATTTTTCAAAATGTGGGTTCTTACGTAAACGCGTTGGATTGTTACTGTAAAAAGAAAAAAATATTTGCTTCATGCTTTTATTTACGACTAGCTAAGACTAGTATAAATCAATATTGCTGAGAGTGTAAAGTTTAAAGCGAAAACAAAGGACGGGCTACACTGTACCGTAAATTCAGATTAAATTGAGCTATTTGCTATAAAACAAATATGGTGGTTTGACAGTCAGTAGATGTATAACATCGAAGTATGAATGAAATTATTTTCTTTCGAACTAATTAGTGAATGATCTTAATCGTATTACGATTACGCTTAGGATTAAATCTTAAGCATGTACAATCTGGATTAAATGGACCAAAGCAGTATAATTTTTTTTTTTTGTTTCAATCAGATAATAAATTGCGTGATATTTGCCGAGACCCCCCCTCTCTCCAACGTAAGATTAGATGAGATTTGACTCGACCCCCTCCCCCCTTAAACACCTCACGTAATTTATGGACGCCCCCTAACGCGGTCTGTGAGCTGAACACCTAGTGTACTTCGTTCCATAACCCGTTGGCAGACTCCAAGTGCGGACTTTAGACGCTAAGAATGAGCTTTTGTTTTAAAATTAATTATAAATTTAATATTATTTATTGAAATACACGTTTAAGCGTTTAAAATGGGTTAGTCTGGAGTCAGATTTTCCGTAAAGAACAAATGTTTTGGGAGTTTTATTGGGAAAAATTGTGTAGATTCTAATGAATCATGAATCAAAAATACATGAATATACAAATATGGTCTATTCTAAAAGTATCTGATGAAAATGTAAACAAATGGATCAGAAAACTGACCTATGGATGCCAATGTGTAATTGGTGGTGCATAAGCCGTGGCGTGCACCAAAAAATTTTAAATTTTCTGATACAGACTGAACTTTCATTATTGGAAACTTAACTGATACATTTTTTTTTTTTTACTAATTTTTTTGTTTTTAGTTTTATTATTGTATTTATAGGAAAACTACCATAACATGTGATCCGTTGAGAATTTAACATGGGTTAGTCTGGCTTTAGCTTTTCGGTGAGAAACGAATAGTATGGTGGTTTAGGGCGATGCCACACGGGCGTTGCCAATGCGTTGCGTCGGCGGAAATCACTGGGCTGTGACGACGCAACGCATTAGCAACGCCCGTGTGGCATCGCTCTTAATTTGGATAAATTATTAGTGTAGATTGTAATAAAAAAAATAAAAAAAACTTCTTTACATAAAAATATTCCTGACATAATATTGCATCACATTAAAATTGAAAACAGATCAGATTGATCAGATTGTAATTAATCATCTTTACAAAACCCCATGTTAGCAATATAAGAAAATGATGTATTTCATTAGTTTAGTTATAGTTCCATAAATTCTGTAATTAGTGGGTAGGTACATACTACCTAAAATAAACAAAATACTGAAATAGACAGGGAAAAAAAAAGAACTTATGGAATCACTCCAGCCGGAGTCCATATACATCGCGTGTAACAGGCGGCTCTTACACGCGATGTTCTCTTAAACGTTTAAAGTAATAAGTTGAGCAAACTGATACCTAGATAATTGAACAAAATAAAAGTTAAGTAAATGAACAACATTCTTTTAAAATACATCCCGCTAATAGGCGCAATATTTTTTTTAGATTACGTCTTTTCGGGCAAAATCAACCCTTAGGGCCGGTTTTTTGATCCGTAGTTAACTCAACCAGTGGTTAAAAATATTAACTAATGATTAATTTTTTGCAAAATGCGGTTTTTTGTCAAATTTTTATCTAATGATTATTTTTTTTACTAATAGTTAATTATTTGGCCATTAGCAATAATATTATATCATTAGATAAACTAAAAATTGATCAAAAAACACATTTTGCAAAAATTAAACCATTATTTACTATTTTTAACAATTGGTTGAGTTTAACTACGGATCGGCCCTATCGGCCCTAAGTCTTATCGCCGAAAATCGGATCTTCCTGAGTCCTTTAAATTAAATCTAAATAATTTGATACAACCTACCTAGTACAACTACATAAGTACGCAACGCAGCATTAACTCCAAAAATACGACCGGTCGATTTTTGTAGATTTTGTTGATTGTAACTAACCTTCACTATTCCTTACATACACTACACATACATACATACAAACTTCTCATGCATTATGCTTATCTTATACTTGAATTAATATTATACAACTCTAATTGATGTCCTGAATTAAATTTGGTACATTTTTTTTATTAATTACCTTATAGTGTATACTGTCCTAAGTAAACTAACTGTGAGTGTGACTCACGACTAAGGATATTTTCAGTATAATCCGTACAAGGCCCAGGCCTTTGACACTGGTACCAATTTAATTAGAAATATTTTTTTATGTTTTTCTAAAACATTCTAATACTTAAAAACTAATCTACGCGCGGCATAAGAATTTAAGTTGTATTATTAATTCACTGGAATAAAATAACCGTTTCTAGCTGTCAGTTCCAAAATTAGCCCAGCATTGCTATTCTTTAAAAAACTCACGGTAAACACTTAGGTAAACCACTTCACCTAAGTTTTCACGGTGACATATTTACAGAATAGAACGGCTGGTTTCCTTATTAAGTTTTACCTTCACCGGTGTTAGTAATGTCACCATGTAGGTAATGAATTGAAAAAGTCGGTAAATTACGGGCTGATTTGTTCAAAATTTTATCCCACGAATAAAAGATATCTCCTTTTATTCGTGGAATAAAATTGACGTCCTACAGTTTTTTAATGGAAACTGATCTGACACAAAATCAAAATTATTGATCAAATAAAGATATTTATCTGGCTTAGGAGAAATCAAGCCTGAGTTCACATATTAGTTTAAAGTCTAAATACAATAAATATTACTATTTTATTTTACAAAGTGACAACTAAATACTGTCAGATTTTTACAGTGAATTTTTAACACAACTTTAAGCAGAAATATCTACAAAAGATTTAATAAGTTTTTTTATTTACAACTACTTGAAATTGGTGAGTTTTGACAAAATCATGTCACAGCAGCCACTTAGGTACCTACCTTATCTTATAAGGGAAGTATGGGTGACCTCCAATAATGTACCATGTTTTATGTCCCGTCCCGAAATAAAATAAAAAATGGAATCGCTCCCGCTGGAGTCCTTCCGCCTGTCACACGCGATGTTCTCTTAAACGTTTGACGTAATAAGTTGAGCAAAAGATTTAATAAGTTTTTATACTTTTATTATTTTACAACTACTTGAATGTGATGAATTATGTGCACATCGTGTCACGTGAACCACTTGTAAACCTTATCTTATAAGGTTAGGTATGGTTGACCTCCAATAATGTACCTTTTTTATGTCCCATGCCAAAATAATAGACAGGCAAAAAAAAAATCTTATGGAATCCCTCCCGCTGGAATCCGTCCGCCTGTCACACGCGATGTTCTCATAAATGTTTTTGGTAATAAGTAGAGCAAACGATACGAGTTTATTCAATACTAGCTTCTGCCCGCGACTTCGTCCGCGTGAAGCAACTTTCTTAAATTTTTTTTCCGTAAGAACCTTCTACAAAGTATTAGAAAACTAAAAAAAAAAGATGGATGAAATCGGTAAAGTCGTTCTCAAGTTATGGCGTGACCAAGGGAAATAGGGATTCATTTTTATATATATAGATAGATAGATAATACATTAAGTAAATAAACAAAATTATTTTTAATAATGCATCCTGATTAAAGCGCAATGTTTTTTTTTTACGCCTTCTCGGGTAAAATCAATAATTAGCCTAACTATCGAAAATCGGGGTTATTCCACTAATCCGCATTTGGGAGTTATTTTTTTTTCCACAAATCCTCAGTACGAGCTCTGTGAGGCTTCAATGAGGATTTGTGGAAGAAAAGTTCAGAAATCCCCATTGACGGGAATTGTCAATGGGGATTAATGGAAGTCCCGAATATCGAATCTTTTGAAAGGTATTTAAAAATTAAATCATAATCATTTGGTACAAACTATACAACCAACCAGTACAACTATTTAATTACGATACGCAGCACTAACTCCACAAGCACGACTGGGCAATTTTTTTAGATTTTGTTGAAAATGAGTTTTGTAAATAGGTACATTATTAGAGCTAACCTTCACTTTTCCTAACTACGACGTATCCACACACACACACATCCACACTTCCCATACATTATATTATACCCATCTTACCTTGAGTTTAACTCACATCTAAGGATAATAATTCCTATTATAAACCTACAACATTTTAATGTTGTACCTAGTCTAATATTCTATGTAATATTGTCAAAGTCTTAATAGTGTGTCCTAGGTCCCTATGGGCTACACGCGGCATAAGACCGCACTCACTTTGCATGCGTTTTGGTACGAAATTCGGTGCGAACAATCCCGAACCATCAAGTACTATGAGATGCTCACACTAGATGCGAATTAGTCGAACCTCCAGTGTGATCACTCACATTGTCCTTGAAGGTTCAGCCGGTCGATTCTGTAAAAATCTCACCGTGAAAACTCAAGTGAAGTGAGCTTGATGTGAGTTGTCAGTAGTGTCAATCCCTAGCATCATTTGGAATGACAGCTCACTCCACGCTCACTTCACCTAAGTTTTCACGGTGAGATGGTTACAGAATCGCACTGCAGAACCATTCGTTTCTTTTCGTACGTGTTCGCATGACCGAATTTCGCACGACGCGACGCACGCAAAGTGAGCGCGGCCCAAGAACAAAGCAAAAATATCTACAAAAATCTAAATCAGTTTTATTCACAAAGGTAATGTAATGCGACATATTCTATTACGATCTACAAGAAAAAGTCCATTCAATAGTTTGATTAAAAACATTCTTCACCCACGTGGCCGACCTGATGTTAAGTGGTCCACGCAGCCTACGGCCAATACGGGAGATAACACAGGTGCGATGCCATACTGCCATCCCAGAGACAAAGCTGAAATGCCTAAAGTGCCTGTAATTACACCGGCACCCACACCCTCCAAACCGGAATACAGCCAAGCCGTTTGGCGGTTGAATTAGGTGTGGTGGTAGTACTTCCCCGGGCGAGCTCGTTCACCATGAGCTCTACTACTACTTTCATTACGATCTCGAAAATGTTTTCATCCGCGTATAATCCATTATTTTAGGGATGAGATAAGCTCCTATTTCTACACCTAGCCTAGAAGAATAAGATTTGGACGAGTCAACTGATATATTTTGTTTATTATTTTTTTTCTTTTGCTTTTTTTTTACTTTTTTTTTTTGCTTTTTTTACTTTTTTTGTTTTTTTTTTTATTATTACTCTATTTATAGTAAAACGCCACTATAACCTGTGATCCGTTGAGAATTTAAGACGGGTTAGTCTGGAGTCAGAATTTTCGTAAAAATCAAATGGTTTGGTGATTTTATTGGGATTATTGTTAGTGTAAATATCAATTATCAATTTTTTGTGTCATCAATATAAGAAAATGTTTGGTTTTTAGTTAAGTTTTAGTTCCAAAAATTCTGTAGGTAGGTACCATCGCGAACACTGGCGGTGGACCACTTTTCAACCTTATTACTAAGGGCATAAGGGTGAAAAGTGGTCGGGCGCCATTGTCCTCGATTGTACATACTACCTTAAATAAATCATTTTTTTATGTAGTGTTTTTACTTCAAATCGTCGTCGACGCGATTCCTACAACTAAACCTACCTCAAATAGTTTCAGATTTGTCCATACGTCCATTATCAACGGATCACCTGTACAGTTGAAATGAACGACTAACTTACTGAAGCCAGCAGCTAAGTTTAATATAAGCTAAGTTAAGTACACTACTGCACATAAAGGAACACCATTGTGATGTCCGAAGTTGGTATTCCTTGAGTGCCTACTTTTCTTACAGCTTCAGATTTCAGCTTGTAAGACCTGTATTAATCCATCATTTGTTTTTACTTATTTACAACTTAGGATTACCTACATTTACCTAAATGATTAAATACATGAATATACAAATATGGTCTGTTCTAAAAGGATCTGATGAAAATGTAAACAAATGGATTAGAAAACGGATCTATGGATGCCAATGTGTAGTGCTACTTATTTTGGACATCATTCAGGTGTCGAACATTTTATACACAAAAATTAAAGAGCCGACCAGAAAAAAAGTACTAGATCTACGTTGTAATAGTTAAAACGGGTTTGGGATGTGATATTCAAATAAAAGTTGGTATTTTTTAAATGTTGAGCTTTAAAATACTTGTTATTAAAATATAAATTTTGGCATATCCAATCCAAAAAGTAACAGCCGAACGAAAAACTACAATTCACCCCCCATTAATTGTAGTTTTTCGTTGTAATAGTAAAAAATGCTCAAGATGTTATTTCCCATAAAAACAGAATGTTTTTTTTCTAGTCGGCACTTTTATTATGGAGTACGAAATGAATGATTTCCTTGAATGCTTTGGTTTTATTATTATTTTGAATACTTTACGTCTTTACCCGAAACTCTGATTTTGAATCAACCAATTGAGGTTAATTTCATAACCTGGATTTTCGTCGATGATTTTAATTTGTTAATAGTTTTGGTTAGTTTAGAATATTATATTTTTAAGAAGTTTATCTAGTGTACTAATGTTATTCAAGTTGGAAAAATAGTGAGATATACAGTTGAAACCTTCTAAATATAGATGAATGTCTTGATAATTCCTTCTTGTGAGTGATTGCGATAGAATTTAACTTGGACAGGGTTTGTTTACACTTTCATCTGAAGCTTTTAGAACAGACTATTCTGAGTGACTTAAGGTTACATTTTCCTAAACAATAAAATACCTACATGAATGACTACATTAATGGGCGCTGAGCAAATATGATTGTATCAATATTTTTAAAGGAACTTTTAGATTTAATCATGAATCTAAGCACTTAAGGTTACATTTTCCTAAACAATGAAATACCTACATGAATGACTACATTAATGGGCGCTTAGCAAATATGATTGTATCAATATTTTTAAAGGAACTTATAGATTTAATCCTGAATCTAAACACTACTTAAACTTTAAAGCTCTGTACCTTCCGTTTTTAAAAAACATTGCATGTTATATTTCAGGCTAAACTCGAAAAAAAATATCGTTTTACACATTCATTTACTTACTGATAAAAGGTCGTCAATTCAGTTGGGCATAGAGTCAAGTTTAGAGTAAAAAGGGTAGCGATATTTCTTTGAGAGAGAAGCAGAAGTGAAAGATACGAGAGTGTACAGACAGATGTTACTGTTTGGTGATCGCAGTAGAGTTGTAAACGGTGATAAAATCCATCACAATGCTGAGAAGTATTGTGCAGAAACCAATTGATAAGAAACTCACTTAAGAGAATCAACACAAAAATGTACTAACAAATTAGCAAACGCGACTGTGAGGCCGTAACTTATGAGTTCTAGGTCGTAGGTTTGAACCCAGACAAGCGCTTTACTTTGCGTAAATTATTTCATCAGTACTGCTCTCAAAACGGTGAAGGAAAACATCGTGTGGAAATCGATATATTCAAGAACCAAAAAAATGGAAAGACATGTTGCATCTACCAACCGCACTGGGCCCGCGTGGTGGATTACGGCCCGCTGCCACTCACCGAGAGGCCTGTGTTCAAGCAGTGGGGACATTGCAGCAGGCTGTTTATCATGATACGCAAGTCAAGTGATGCAAATGGCTGTTGGTCGGCCTATAATGTTCCCACTGTTGGGATACGGGCCTCTCGATGACAGGAAGCGTAATCCACCATTTATTTGGTTCTTGAACATGTCGGTTTCCTCACAATGTTTTAATTCACTGTTTTGAGAGCAGTGGCGACGAAATAATTAACACAAAGTAATGCGTCTGTCTAGGTTCGAACCTACGACCCACAACTCGCAGTCCCGGCCGTTATCACTAGGCCACCACTGCTCTACTTTTTTACTATTGGTATGAAAAACTCAAACACGTAAAAGACTATGGTTAATTAATTACAGTACAACTATTTAACTTGTGCGCCTCGGCGATCTATCTTCGGAAATACGAAGGCGCATTGACGTTATTTCGGTATCTTTATAACCCGATTGTTTATAAAGGTGCTGCACTAAAAAAATATTGCTATGACGGAAAGAATTACTATGTGATTCTCAGCTTTGTGATGGATCATTTTACTCAGAGGACGCTGCTGCCCATCCTCTTTTGAAGCCCTTAGTCGCCTTTTACGACACCCACGGGAAGAAACGGGGTGGTGCTATTCTTTGTTTCCGGCACCACACGGAACTATACGCCCATTTATTAATTAGCAATTTAAAGAAAGCCAGCAATATTTCAAGATTCGCGCTCACCAAGACCAATCTCTTCAAGGCGAGAGTGAATAGGCTTCTTCTGGGCAAGCTCGTTCCACCGTAGATCTCATCCCTGCCTCTGGGTGAGGTCAAGAGTGAGCCCATTGTCAATAAAAAAAAATACTTATGCCTAGATTTTATATGCCTATATTAATCTCTTTATAAAAAATATATTCTTAATATAATAATTATAATCTAATTATATACATAATATGAAAACCTTAGTATGCACGTTAATAGATTCTCGATTCAATTTAAGAAAGGAGATGTCGAAAAGTGAAAATCGCCTTGCTTTTCAGAACTGTCAGTGTCCGCGTGTACAAAACTCGTGTATCGAAGTGTCAAAAAACTCCTTGTGTAAACGAGGCTATAAAATTGAGTACAAGCAAATCTTGAATACATTCATTCACTGACAGACATTCACTGACATATAATTGTAGCGGTATCTACAACGCCACATGCGAACAACGCGTCATACTGACGTCACGCTAATCCTGCATCTCGCAAGCAGAGTTTACCGCGCAATTAGCATAGATACAATTTCCCAACATCAATCCTTGGGCAATAGCCCGCCAGACACAACACCCGTCTGGTCGGAGGATCCTCCCTTTTCTATGGAGGATGAGTGAACTTTACACCCTGTTCCTCATCCCTCTAAATAATAAACAAATACGCTGGACTTCATACTAACGATGACAAAATGAAGAAATTTTATTTTCGCCATTTTGGCGGTGACAGCAACTTGAGCGTCTGTGGAACTAATATTTTTGATAGAGAATTTTACAAGATGCGCATACTATCATGATAAAAATATTCTAAATATCTCATAGTAAACACAAAATTCACAAAAAAAGTCTTATTCCACGATTTAGACCTAAATCATCAGCGACGTACAGTCACAAGCACCAATATGTCAACACTTGGCAACTTTCAATTTTTTCGTGAAATAACGAATGCAATATTGAAATACGAAACATTACATAAACCTATGGGTTCGAAAATGCTATGTTCGTAACAACATAAAATTTCATTAAAAAATAAAGGAGTAAATCGCTTTTAAATAAAGCCGGGCGTATACATACTTTTGCTCGTGACTGTACCAACACAACACAACGACCGTTTGCAACAGTGTATCAATTTTAGTTCCACAAAAAACAACTGTCATTTCATAAAGTATGTTTAGCCCAGCGTATTTGTTTATTAGCTCAGAGGTCAGTGCAGACAATGCACAGCCTAAACCGCTGGGTCTAGCAGAATCAGAATTTTGAAATAGAGTTCCTTAACAAAAGTGAGCACGGAATGAAACTTTGTACAGATTAATATTTTTGCCGATGGAAAGTCCTATCAAGCACATGTCTTGTCTTTATTATAAATACCTCCGAAGCCAACGCGAAGATTCTTCTTCATTCTTCCTCAAGAATCCCCTCGGCTTGAGTGGAAAATTGAGCAGGTTGATGTATGGTGGTTGCAGTTCCATGGGTACATTGTGGGTACCTAAAGACATGGCAAGTTTTATGTTGTGTCCCAACTTAAAAAAAATAAGGTCATGTATTCGACGCAAACGTATATTTTGTGTGTATTGCCTGTGAATTTCTAAAAAAAATATTGACCTTTTTTATGATTATGATTGTTTTTTCACAATATTTAAGTAAAATTATATAACTCTGTAGCCACTATGGTATGGGCAGAAGGGTAAAGATGTATAGGTACCTCATTGGTAGGGAGCTGTAGTGTTCTGTATCCTGGCAGGCAGCATTTACCGTGCTTTGAGCTGTTTTTGGCTATGTTATAGCCGCTGTTACCAGTTCAGGAAACAGCGTTATGGAAGGTAGATGTTGCGTCGTCGGATTCATGAGTGGATTGTGGGATCTAAAAATATCTAAAGTATTACTTTGTGTCTAATCTAAAAAGCAATAGGTTTTCTGCCTTGTTTTTACGTTTTTATATCACAAGTCTGTATTATTAATGGTATGGGCAGAAGTGTACCGTTGTATACGTACCTCATCAGTAAGGAGCTGATATTATGTTTTGTATCTCTTTGGTGAAATTATGTTATAAGATTCTTCTTATAAGATTGTCTGACGATATCTCTATGCTATACGATTTATACCGCAAATTGAGCTAAGTTATAGCTGGTGTAACCTGTCCAGGAAACTATGATTCAGAGGTTGCGTAAGGAATCATGAGTATATTGTGGGGACCTGAAAACATAGTAAGTTTTATTTTGTATCCGACAATAAGAAAGAAGTTTTCGATAATCCGGGATTTTCGCAAAAACGACTGAACCCTATTGTTATACATATAAGGTATATATATCACAGCTCTGTGTCCCCGATGGTATAAGTAAAAGGCTAACGACGTACCTTATAGGAAGCGAAGTTGCATTTTTCTTTGTGCAGCCAGCATTCACGACACCGCGGCCAGGAACCTCAATGGTGCCACTTATTGAACAACTTGCCGAGGATTCGAAGTTTCTGTAGTATTTTTGGATAATTCATGTAAAAGAATTTCTTAATTTCGCCTCCATTAGCTTTTCTTGGCTAATACATGATGTAGCTTTTGGTTTAATTTCTTGGCACTTAAAAATACTAGCATTTTCTTTTCCTTGGTCATGTTACGGTACGGTAAGCTTATCATTTCTTGAGGTCAGCCAACTGGTAGGATGCTTTTTAAGCACATGCCTTGTCTTGATTATAAACACCTCCGATCCCAACGTGGAGATTCTTTTTTATTCTTGAGGGGCTTGAATTGAAAATTGAGCAGGTTGATGTATGGCGATTGCAGTTGGAATATTGTGGGTACCTAAAAACATGTCATTAGTTTTATGTTGTGTCCGACTTCAAAAAATTAAGGTCCTTTATTCAATGCATAGGTCTATTTTACGTCCATATGTCGCCCGCAATTAAAAAAAAAATTGAACAAATTTTGATGTTTTTTCACAATTATAACATAACTCTGTATCCTCTATTTATACTATGGGCAGAACGGTAGAGTTGTATACGTACCTCATCCGTAGGGAGCTGTTATGTTCTGTATCCGGGCAGGCAGCATTCTTTGTACACAGGCATCGATCGGCAACATCTTTTGTCTTTTATATTATGTCTATTTTGACGAATATTAGCGAAATTTTCAGGATTGTTTCGAAACACAAAACATTCAACAAAATTCAAAAGATTTGGTAATACCGCGAACGCGCATGATTTGAGCTGTTTTAGGCTAAGTTATAGCCGCTTTTACCAGTTCAGGAAACAGTGATGTGGAGGGTAGATGTTGCGTCGTCGGATTCATGAGTAGATTGTGGGATCTGCAAATATTTCAAGTTTTATTTTGTGTCTGATCTCAAAATAATAGGTTTTGTGTCTTCGTTATGACTATTTATATCTCAAGCTAGTATCCCCGGTGGTATAGCCAGAAGGGTGCCGTTGTAAAAACTGTGCTTTGGAAGTTAGAGGTTTCGTAATCGGAATCATGGATATATTGTAGGGACCTGAAAACTTATTACGTTTTATTTTGTATCCGATATTGTTTGGCAACTCTATATCCCCGGTGGTATGGGCAAATGGGCAATGACGTATACGTACCTTATGGGCAGTGAAGTAACATTTTTCTTTCTTGGCGTAGCCAGGAACATCAATGGTGCCACTTTGTTGACCAATTTGCCGAGGATTTGAAGTTTCTGCAGTATTTTTGGGTAAATCTCATAAAAGTTTCTCTATTAGCATGTTCAGTTTTTCTTGGCTAATACGTGACGCAAGTTCTGCTTTAGTTTCTTTGATAAAAACTATTTCTTTATCAACTGTTTCATTTTGATAATTCCTAACGAGACATTTAAGTTGTTCGAATCTTTTAATGTCGTTTGCACTTAAAAATTCCAGCTGTGTGATGCTTTTTACGCACATGTCTTGTGTTTATTATAAATACTTCCGAGGTAATTGTAGTTGCAATATTATGGGTATCTAAAAACATGCCAAGTTTTATGTTGTGTCCGACTTCAAAAAAATAAGGTCCTGTACCTACATCTGGTCTGTGATTTTCTGAAAAAATATTGTATCTATTATGATGGTGTTCTGTATCCACTACGGAATGACAAAAGAGTACACACAGCTCTGTCCCTCCGATAATATAGGTAGAAGTGTCGGTACCGTTGTATACGTACCTCATCAGTAGAGAGCGTTTGTTGTTGTGGTGTTGTTGTTGTTCTTTATTTGGGCAGCCAGCATTCACCAGAGGGTGGCAACATGGTGTTCAAAATCATGATTTTGTTGGTTTTTTTTTGTTTTTATCAAATCATATTTAGTCTGCCTTTATCCGGTTAAACTGGAAGCCGACCCCAACATAGTTGGGAAAAGGCAGATGATGATCTGTCTTTGCTACGTGATACTTTTGATTATTTACTTTATGTGCGAAATCTGATGGAACGTCCTTTTCATTGACTGCTTTTTCATTATGTTTATAAGATATCTTTAGGCTTTACAAGAGTTGCATTCCAACTTCTTAGTTCATCTCATTTCCGCGGTATTTTATACTTTGTATTTTATAGAGCATATCAGGTAAAATTGACCCTGATACCTAGACCGCGCATAGTTTAAAATCTCTTGACAATCTCAAGACACTTCAGTTCGGGTTATATATTGGCCTGCTTCCCACCATATACTGAGTGCCTGATTGTTGGGGTGTTTGAGGAGTCAAATGAAATTGAGCATAGTTGTTATAGCCGCTGTGGCCGCTGTGTCCTGTGTGGGCTATCGGTGTAGCCGATGGCCACTGTTGTTGCGGTACAAAGTTATAAACAGTCGTTGATACCAAAGGCTGCGTGGTCGGAGTCATTTGGCCAATTGAATTGATAACACCACCACCACCACCAACAACACCACCAACACCACCACGACCACATGGCCACGTGGCCATCGTGTGGCCACTTCCATTATTGTAGCCACTTCCATTATTATAGCCAGTTCCATTATTGTAGCCACTTCCATTATTGTAGCCAGTGATATTCTGTCCGACCCCTTCGTATTTGTTTTGAGTATGGACGTGGTAATTATTTTGGTGGTATTGGATGTTTTCTTGGTGAGCGTTGCCTCCGTAAGCTTGGCGGTACCTTTCACGCTGCTGTTGGCACCGTATTTCTGGTAATGGATAAGGGTGGTTTTGATGGGTGTGTTTATGTCGATATCTGAAAACATATTAGATTTTATTTTACCCAACTTCAAACTCCGAGTTTTTATGCCGGTAGTTTGAGGTTGCATCATGCTTGCATATAATTTGAAATCATGGTCAACCTATACTGGGGGGCACTGAAAATATATTTTTATGTTCTGCTTTGAGTCCGTCTTAACAAAGAACAATCTTTATTCGACGCGTCCGTCGGTTTCGCGCCATTTAGTCTACTCTCGGCACCTCGACCCCCAACAAATATTGTTTCCTTTGGAGCCCTAAACGAGCGTGCATCTTCTCAACTTTCAGAAAGTAACATTGGTATTTTTTGTATTATTTGTTCACTTTCTGCCTCATCGTGATTTTTTTTATGATTATTAAATCCAGATCATTAAATGGCAGCAATGTTTACGCCACTTCATATGGTATTCCTATATATACACCGTGTTCCGGACGATGTACATAAACTTCGACTGTTCAGACCATGGAAATAAGCATTTTTCATTATTGACACATTAACGAATTCTTATTTTTTCAGTTTTGTTAATTTTCATACAAACTAAATACATTGACGTAAATCACGTATGCCTCTATATCTAAGCGGCAATAGAGGCCAAATTAAGACCCTTTCTTACTGCATAGCTCAATTAAATTTCATTAAATGAAATTTCAAATATATTTGTAACGAAGCCTTTTATGTACATACTACTTCCTTTGTTAGATTCGATTTGTAAAAGCTATGCCTTTGCCAAAATTTATGAATAACGTGAAGAACACTGTGTATACCAGAAATTATATTACATCTGTGTAGGACAAAAGGGTAATAACACATACATACGTACCTCATGGGCAGCGAATTAACGTTTTTTTTCGTGCAGACTGCATTCACGACACTGCGGCCAGGAACATCAATGTTGCCAGTTTGTTGAGCAACTAGCCGAGGATTAGAAGTCCCTGTACTATTTTTTGATAAATCGTTCAGCAAGATTTCTTTATTCCTAGTGCTGGCCTCTATAAGCATGTTTAACTTTTCCTGGCTTATAGAAGTGGCAGTGTCTAGTTTAATCTCCTTCACAAATACCACCTCCTCGTCTACCTTTTTGTTTTGACAGTGCCTAAAGATATCTTTTAATTGCTCCAGTGTTGTAATGCCGTTGATTGTTAGAAAATTTAGCATTTTCTTTCCCTCGTCCATGTCGGTCTGGTGGCTCATTCTGGCGCTGGCGATGTGTTGTTGTTACGGGTGTGTTAGTGCTATAGACACTTGTCCTGGATACTTCTTCGTCTAAGGTATAGCAAAGAAACAGTGCTTGGCAACGAATTAATTCTTGAGGTCAATCAACTGATGCTTTTTATGCTACTATTTAAAATCGAACTTTTTAATTTTCTAGTTTTTCTGCTATACCGGCTGATCTTTTTACCATCTGGACAAAAACAGGGTGTAAAAGGTGAACGGAGTAGAAGCCTATGGTACAAAAATCTCTAACTTTCACAAATTAAAAAAAAAACCTTTTTTTACGATCAATCTTTTTATTGTTAAGCTTGTCGAATCTTTGATAATTTCCGCGCGTAGAGTAGGGTGCATATAAGTTGAATTTTTATATTAATTGTCAATTTATTTGTTCTTTTTTTGTGTTACTGTGAGAAGTTTACTTCAAATAAGTAATAGTATTTATTGATAGGTTAATTACATTTTAGGTTTTTGAAAAAAAAAAAGAGCTTTCTGTGATATTATAGGCTTCTACTCCGTTCACCTTGTATACCCTGTTTTTGTTCAGACAGTAAAAAAGTCAGGCGGTATATTTAATGAGCACGTTGTTTTTACTATAATGTTTTAGTCGTACGTCCGAATGAAAAACGGAACCCTTATAAGATCACTCTCGTGTGTCTATCTGTCCGTCTGTCACAGCCGTTTTGCTCCAAATGTATACGGAGGTCACTTTTGAGAGGCAAATAAGTTTTTTTTTTTTAAATTCAGAATTCCAACACTGCATAAGTTTGATATATTTCTTAAAACTTTCTGGTTTTGATATTATTTGGTGGCAAACGTGTTGGTTGGTGGTTGTCACCGCATATGGGCCCCAGGACCCTGAATCCATTAATTTTCGTACGTTCCAATTTATGTATTTTAGACAAAATTTACATGACACATCTCTCAAAAACACACAATCGATAGACAAGTGAATCGTTTGTAAATTAGTGGTATCAACCTAGAAGACTAATTCTCGTACTTAAAAAAACGTTCAAAAAGTTTTAATCTCATCTCAGCGACAATCGATGTCAAAGACTTGTCTACAATGTAGATAAATGTCAACTATCCCGGTGGATTTATAAGACGAGGCAGTAAGTGCCGCTTTTTGATACGTAGTTAAACTCAACCGATTGTTAAAAATAGTAACTTAAAACACATTTTGCAAAAGTTTAACCATTAGTTACTATTTTTAACAATTGTTTGAAATTAACTACGGATCAAAAAAAGCGGCCCTAAGGGTAGCTACAGTCGCGGTCAAAATCATAAGTCATAATCTAGGTCCTGTGTATTTATTTATTTTTTTATTTCTTGTTGTGTTTTATACATAATATATATCTCCCGTATACTATTTTTAATTTTATATATTGAATTGGTTCTTCATTTGTTTGTTTTTTCATTGTTCTCACATATAGAAGCAACAAGGATAATGTACCCAGGATTGTGTAATAATATCTTGATTTAAAAGTGTCGTGCCCGTTCTTCACCATAGAGATCTACGTTTTGGAATGGGTAACAGGAGAACATTTTGAACGCAAAAATGTGATAATTAAAAGATGAAAAAAGCTATCTTCTCCTATTTTACAACATTTAGTCTTTTGGGCCTTACAAAGGAATTGGTTAAAGCCAATAACTATATTTTTTTTCCCATAATATAGTACCTAGATTTCTCTATCTACTTCGTACAAAAAATTAAACAAAATGCAACCTGCCATATATCCGCTTCTACGCGGGACTTAAGCTTATTTAATCTTAAATAATCAAACAATAATTAAGAATAATAATAAATAAAAGTATGTGGAATCAGCAATCATTGTGCCGAGAGTCGTGACAGCCAATGGGATAATAGCCAAGAGCCTCAACCAACACCTTATGAGGCTCTCGTTGGGCAGCTGGATCAAGGGCTTGATTCAGAAAGTGGTACTTCTGGACATGATTCGCATTGACAGGAGGTTCCCTGTTCCCGATACCGGTGGGCTACTATTTTTCATATTTTAAATGTTTTTATATTTTAATGTTTAAAAGTATAATTTATACACATTTAATGAAATAAAGTTTGTACTAAATGACGTAAGTATAAAAAGCCGATGTTAAAACGGCCATGGGACTAATATCTTTGTTTTCAACAGGTGAACGCGCCGATTGTCTGACGTATTATGGTACGACAATGACTAATGGTATAATAATGTCCATGGCTATTTCGTCAGTTTGTGAAGAAATGGTGTAGTTTATACGTAACTTAATAAATGTAAAAAAATTAAAATTAAACAGAAAAAAAAACTTTTGTTAAAACAAAGAATTTTGAGTCGAATTATGAAAAAAGTGAATTTGTAAAAAGTGCAGTTGTACTTTGCTGTTGTAGATTTTATCGTTTTTTTTTCATGACATTTATGTATGCATGCAAGTATAAACCTAAAGGTGGTAAGATTTTCAGACCGCGACTGTACCTTAACCATTGTAGAGGCTTCAGGAAAACGGTCTTAGAGACTGAGAGACTGTTCTTAAATTTTTGAGACATTTTGAATGAAAAAAAAATGTTTGTAAAAATTGTCCATTTTCTTGCTGTCTTTACAATTTTTTATAATAATTTAAAAAAAACTGTAAAGACAGCAAGAAAATGTACAATTTTTACAAACACTTTTTTTGATGCCAATCGATCCTGTTTTTCATAAGGATATAAAAATCTCTATCAGACCAACTGAGGTACCAGAAAAATCAGAAATCCCAAAAAAAATACCATACATTTTGTAGGAAATGAGACTACAATTTACTTTTTTATGATGGAGTGACTGACCGTTGCAAAAGCTAGAAATAAAGCTCGAAAAAGTTTCTTCAGGCAAGTCTACACGTTCTAAATTATTGACATAGGTACGTACATACCGCGTTTGATAGATTGAGACTTATATTAGAATGCGATCGGTCTTAAAAATACGAGAATGTCCCTTTGGTGCGTCGTCATACCGGACACTAAGGCTAACACTAGATGTGATACTGATAACAGTAGGCAACACTTATTTTGTGTCTCATTTAGTTTCCCTCAATGCGTCAATAATATCAGGATTCAGGACGAACAGACTGTTCAAAATGATCTAAGCAACTATGAAAATGAAATATTAACTCAATGACACAAGGAATATTTCATAATGAAGACAGTGCACGACAACTGTCATTCTGACAAGAACTTTATCCAATTGAGACTAAGTTTAATTTTCTGCCCTGTGTACCTAGTGGGTACATTAGGCTGATTATGATGCAAGCAAGACTGCTTGATGGTCAAAGTATGTAGTTATAGTGGTACTTCCCCGGACGAGGTTTTATAAACGAGCTCTACTAACTACTAAGTACCTATCTAATTTAAAATTGGCATGGACAAGCCGACAGATACTTCGTTATTTTTGGAATTTTCGTTTAAACTATTTTTTTGCCTGAAACAATACAGAAATATGTTTAATCCTTGAACGGTATGCAACTTAAGGCCAGACAAAATTCAATATCAGTTTCGTGCGGGAATCGAACCCGTAGCGCAGGACTCGTTCGCTCAACCACTGCGCTAGCGCCAGCTACTCTATCCATGTCGACCAAGAATGTTTCAGTAGTCCAACTTACTTTTTTTTTGCGATGTTCTTGCTGTCTTGTGGCTTTATCTCCACCTTGTCACGCTTTTTGTAACTTTGAGTTTGGCAATTTTTATTCTTTAAATCTCGCTTAATTCTACGATTTAATTGTTTTTCGTTATATTTTTCATATAAGCCAAGGCCATATTCAGACTGCGGGTTTTTCTCACATTTTTTGACATTTTCGTATTTTGTAATTAGCCAATTGTGCCCCTTTAAATCTCGTCCGATTCTACGATTATAATTTTTTTCTGTGACGTGTTTTTGGTACAAAAAAAGGAGATACTTCGTTGTTTTCATAATTCACAATTAATCAGTGACCACTAACTTAAATAAAACACAAGACAAATATAGACTTTTAAACTTACTAAATAAAATAACGCGAAGTACTAGGCAAGTTACGATAAAGAGTACGGTAAAGACGGACTTAGGCTTCGCGATTCCGGACTTCCGGAGAAATTCAGTGTCAAGCTTTGACAAAGTATTCGGTGTCGCGGCTCGTCGAAGACTGATGGAGCTGCAGACCTGGGAGCCTTTTATACATCCAGAGGAATATGAAAGGGGATGGTAGCCACTGCCCCCTAATTTTCTCGACCAATAAGCGATGCTCTGCGCGCGCTGCATCCAACCCTTTGTCTACGATAAAAATGTTTTACTTCACTACACATTATATACCTAAAGGTGATGCATATAAGGTTTTAAATACTGCCAACAATGCTTGTTAATTAAATGTACTTGTGTTTTCACTGCACAGTTGCGCCCCTTTCTCATTATATAACTTATGTAGTTAATATACGTAGATAGATGCATAATGTAATTGGTTTTTTACATAATCATTATTTGATTATGTGGAGGTAGGTACCTAACATATCCAAGCAGTTCGAGTTTATCTATATGCAAGCAGAACGCCGAGGGCATAAATCATGAGCTTCTATACAAACTTTCTTCGGCTATTAAACAATGCATTTTCAAAAATCCTTTCTCAGTACTCACCCTCGCTAAATAAGGAACTCTTGTGCAACATTTCAAGCTGCTGGGCCCAGCGGTTTAGGCTGTGCGATGCCTGTCAGTAGTTTTAAGATTTAGAATATTACGCGGAAACTGTAATTATGATACTAGACCCCTTAGTTTTTTTTTAATAACTGTGAAGAATTTCAACGCAATCCATGGTAACAGATTATGTGTCGATGTCCATATGCCACCCTGTAGATTTAGGAGGAAATCTGTGAGTCTGAAAGTGGCACCAGGGACTGAAAAGTTGTAAGGAAATCTGTTGTCATTGTATGGGCATGTGATACGAAGGAATGGGTAAAGTTTTAAAGACCAAAGAAACGATGGATGGGCAGTGTGAAAGATGATAGAAAGGGAGTGCCTACCGAGATGACGACTAATAGAAAAATATGGCCGAAAATGAACTGGTGCATCATACCCGAAATAAATTGGCATAACGGTAAGAGAATGTTGATTTAATATTTACCTACTGTAAGCGTGTAACCCATTTTTGTCAAAATCGGTACAAATTCCTTACTTTTTTAAGATAATGCTACTATTGCAAAAAAAATACCTAATGCTAATAAAAATAAAACTAAAATCTACGTACGTTTATTAATAAGGGTGATAGTGACTAACCGTTGTTGTGTCTGTAAAAAGACAATGTTATTGAATACGCGTACACCTAAGTTTTACCTGCATTCATTCTGAAAGTTTGCCGAACGCGACGCGACGGACGCTACCGCCGACGCGGCGACGCGACGGCCAGAAACAATCGCGGGCCGACGGCGAAATTTTTCCAATAAGCTTTATTTATATTCTTTATTTCAATGTAACCATGTATTCCCACAGGATCGAAACTTATGCGGGTGAAACCGCGGGGCGCAGCTAGTACCTAAGTAATGTCTGTCCTATCTTACTTTGGTTTTTCCATTTACCTATCAGCTTTTTTAATGCACTAATTGATAGGTACCTACCTAAAAGTGAATATTTTATTTTTGTTTTTAGATTAAAAACTTACGGCCCGTCTATACCTACGCTCATTCTAGCGTAGATTAGCCGCCTACTCATTGTGACACCAAAATGCGCAATATTGTTCCTCGCAACATGCCTATGGAAACAAACTACGCGCATCATGGTTTCCAGCAACATTTGATGTAAGTACCTACCTAGCTCAACATTATTTGAGCGTTAGGTGAGGATACACTACAGCATTTTCTCGAGCATTTCCATGTAATGTCTTTATCTTTATTTCTCCCCCAAAAACAAGACTTATACGATAAAAATTAACGAAAAGAACAAAAACAATTTGTGCGGAGCTGGTGTCTATTATAGGTATAAACCTGTATTACAGATCACCAGGTCCTCACCCCACGAAATCAGGTATAATATAACGAAGAAAGACCGTGATCACAATGTCACGTTCTTACGAATGGTACAATTCAGGCAAAGCTCAGTTTCCAAAAGCATTTCCATGTTAGGTATGTAACGTTCCTGCGAATGCTCGACGCTGCGTTTTTTGAGACATCATACTTATAAACGCCTGTTGCGTGTGTTTGGAGGCTTATATTGATGTTTATAATCTTATTTTTATACGGGCCCTGAATACCCGCCGACAAAGGGGGAACTATGACCAAGAACCAATCAAAAAAAATATCGATCAAAAGATTTTTTTTATTTAAATCCAGATACTTTTAGTCATCATCTGCCTAGCCTTTTCCCAACTATGTTAGGGTCGGCTTCCAGTCTAACCAGATGCAGCTGAATACCAGTATTTTACATGGAGCGACTGCCTATCTGACCTCCACAACCCAGTTACTAGGTAATACCCCTTGGTAAGACTGGTTGTCAGACTTTCGGGCTTCTGACTACCCGTAACGACTGTCAAGGATCCACGAATGACAGCCGGGACCAACGACTTAACGTGCTTTCCGAGGCACGGAGGGGTCTCGGTATGTAAAGATGGTCACCCATGCACAGACCAACCGCGGCAGTTATTATTTAGCCACGGGCCCCTCCGGATACTTTTAGTATTGCGGTAAATAGTCAAAACCTGTACCTACAAATTTAGATACTTATTGAAAATCAGCTAATTGTTATCTATACTTTCTTTGTATTATGTAAGATTATAAGGCGCTTTCTCCGTATTCATGACACAGGTCAACAGTTCGACAATACTAAAGCTAAATAAATTAGTCATTACTTGGGTCACTGGGTCACGGAGGACCTTGCCGATGACGTGGACGTTGAGAAGGAACGAAAGGCATTGGCAGTCCGCGGGAACATGTTGGCTCGCAGGTTCTCGGTGCCCTAATGAGGTAAAGTGCACAATGTTCAGTCCATACTTCCAATCGTTTTATTCGTGCACCCTGTGGATCAGCGACACTCAGCGGACACTCAATGCCGTTTGTGTACCTACAATATCGTAACGTTTTTAGGATGTTATTGGGGCTGCCAAGATGCTGTAGTGCGTCTGGCATGTTTTCCATAAACAGTATTCCCGTAGCCATAGCCCGTATTCAGGGCTCGGATTGATGGTTATCATATTGCACCATATCCGAGCAAGCTTCAACAGCATTCTGAAAGTAATACCGGACCGTTTAGACGGTCCTTTTCTTAGTCACTGGATCGCACTCCACGTGTTTATTTATTTCGTTTATTTTGTCTTTTTGTGGTTTACTATCTTAGTTCTTAAATACTTACTAACACATATACAATGACGTTCTCTGAAATAAACTAGAAGTAGTAGTATTAGTAGTATATTCCAGGGTAAAAATAACAGTAGGTACCTACAATATTTTGTCAGCCACTTGTTTGTTATTAGGTACTGTACCTATGTATCCGTCGTACAATTGTAGATATAGTATTTCAACTTTGGATGGCTGGAGAGATAATCTGCAGAAGCCCAAATTCTGCTGCTAAATAAATCTACGAAGGTATTTTAAGTATGTACTAATTGAGTACACATGATTGTGTGTACCTACAATCGCGTTGTGAGTTTATAAATGGCAATACAGATAGTGGACTTTCTAGGGAGCTGGACGTAAACAATTTTCTAAGCCTCAAAACGTCATTTGCCTTCCTTCTGATCGCATTCTTCTACTACTCGGCCCGGAATTCGGCTAAGGGTTTGCCGCCATCACTATCGTCCATCAGTTCCTGTAACGTGCAGCTGACAGGACACATACCTATAACATGATTTTCGACGCCTATAATTCAGTTTGTTAATAATTATAAAATTATTAGGTTAGGTTATTACCTACACTCATCATATAAATGATTGTAGTATAATCATTCATTGGCAACCACAGGTACCTACATTTTCTGATCCATTTGTTTATTTGTGTATTTTTAGAACATACATATACTTACACTAATATAGGTAAATTACTTTACTTTCAGACACTCTTGACGTCCACGCAGGGTCGACACTCAACAGTGGCTCCATATGGGGCGTCCATATGGGCTCGAGACATTCGCACAAACGTGCTAAGTATATCTCTGAGCAATACTCAGGGCGAGATTGATACACGTTACTTAGCACGAGCTTCCGCTCAGTGGCGTGTTGGGGGCCAGTTTCAATGACCATCGCCCGTAAGTTTGGTATCCTAGTATCGCTTGTCGGCTATCAAATTATTCGGCTTTGTACAGTACCAGCCGTTCCATTCATCTTATACAGTATTTTTATCTAACGAAGCGACGCGCGCTTTACTTGTGGTTACAAATTGTACAAACACGCTATGAATGTGTGAAAGCGCCGGAGCTCTATAAAGGTACCGGCCGAGACAATGGCGAAGTAGGAAGTGTGTGTGTGTGTATTATGTGCTGGCGCTACTCGTTTTCACGCACACATTCACAGCGTTTTTGTTAACCACAAGTAATGTACGCGTCGCTTCGTTAGATAAAAATACTAAACAAGTGTTTTAAACTGATTTTTGCAAGCTGAAGGATGATCAGGATTCTAAGAGGGAGATGCGGCCCTCGCCCCATCCGCCGGGGCCGTACCACGTTTCTAAACCTTCGGAAAAGTCTTCTCATAAAGGAACAAAACCCATCAACGCTGCCCAACCCGTGGATCGAACCCGCACCCAATTTTTTTTTTTTAAACGTTGCCCCACACTAGGAATTTCTCCTGTATCGTGGGAGCGTTTACAAACATTTAAACTCACATACACAAACAGCCAGACCCGGAACAACTACTTGTAGGTCATACAAATATTTGTTCCGTGCGGGAATCGAAGCCGCGACACACAGCGCAGCAGTCAATCGCTTAACCACTGCGCCAACTGTGCCGACAAATTGCGAAAGATATTGATAATCCATTGCGGTATTTACGTACTTGCAAGTACGTAAATACCGCAATGAATGTTGTTGAACTGTCAAAATGAAGCCCATTGCTACTAATACTGTGATACGCAACTACCCCGCCGGAACCCCAAATTCAACAGTCGCGCTTGCGATCACTAAACTCGAAACAGTCATAGGGGCATGTTACATTGTCAATAATATCACGATACCGTGATAATATTGATCGTATAATAGGCCGTATCACGGTATCGTGTTCAATACTTGCGATATCGCGATATTAGAATCGTGATAATATTGACAAATGTAACATGCCCCATAGAGCTACTACAGTAGGAAGGAAATGAAAAAAAAAAAATACAGTGATGTAATTTTATTGCACAATAATAATCTCAAAATATCTTCACGCCATTGTAAGAAACACTGTAATAGCAACTGCCACCTTAAATTATTGGAAATGCACTTTGTGCCTTACTATTAATAAAACATATTACTCATCAGTTATAACTATCTAATATATTCTAATAAAATGACCCTGCTGTGGGTACAATAAAAAAAATTCAGTAAAAAACGTTTTATACATATAATGTAAATGCTAGGTATATTGTATAACTATTGTAAACGTGACAACAAAATCAATCATTTGTCGCACCTTACACCGCCGTACGGCTTACATCTTAGAAACTACTTTCGAGTTTTTCTTTATTATTTTATTTACTATGACGTGCCCCTCGTCGTAGTACGGGTTGAAGTGTTGCCGAACTTTCTTTAACCATACCTCGATGTTTTTGAAATTCTCGCTTGGATCATAACCACTCATTCCTAGAAGAAAAAAAGAATGATCAAATTACATATTACTACCAGGTACTCGACTGTGCGACAAGGAACAGTTTCAACAATGTCGCGGCGATATCGTCCGACGTCGCCCGACATCGCCCGATGTCTCCGGGGACACATGTCGCTCGACAAATGTTCCTAGTGGGGACGAGGCTTTAGTCTCATGTAATAAGGGGCGAGTCTATTGCCCTGAACCGGGCACAAATCCAGACTCCGGCCTACTGAGAAATCGCTGACGGAATAACCCAAAAACAGTCGGCCCCCAACCTGGGAATCGAACCCAGGACTTCATGCTTAATAACCTTTTAAACGCCATTGTCACATATACGTGACAAGCAAGCGCGTGCTCTGTACGCAAACGACACAAATATGTGACAAAAAATGCGGTGCACTTTTATCACGAAATAAACAATTAAATCATTTTGGAATCCCTATTCTTTTTGTAGGTATTTGCGGTGAACTTGTGTCTTGGCGTGGAGGGCACGCGCGTGCGTTTATACTCTGGCGTTCAAAAGGTTAACCGTAGCGCTTGCGACCACTAGTGCAACGAGGCAGTCTAATTATAAAATCACAGTCAATTGAAAAAATTGGATTACATTTTTCATGAATTGCTGACACTTACAGCATCTTATTCTTGTTCATAGTCAAGTAAGCTGATTTTATTTCGTTTTTTTTTTGCAAGTTTCAGGTCATTGTCAGGTTGTATGTTGATAAAATAATTGTGATTCGCTACCGTAACAAATAAGTAACTGTTAAAGTACCTAGTATCAAATAAAAATCGATCTAAACTCCCACCTAAATTATAATTGGTTGAAATGATGTTTATTTCTGCTTACACGCAAGTTTTTGGTAAATATTTTAAAACTAGATGACGCCGGCATTTCCCTGAGAAGAAATGCCGAAACAAAGTTTTAGGTGTTGGTCTCAAAGTACAGACGCCCGCACATCAACCTACTACAATCTGTCAAATTTCTTTAATAGATTTTCAACTTTATCGCTAAAGCATTAAGGTTCAAGGTTGATTGGGAAAATTTTACGGCTTCGGGTAGCTTGACCTGCTGGCGTATGTACAAAGATTATATTATTGAGATTTCGATGCAGGGACGAATCTATCACTTATTACTTATTTATTTTTAATATATATTGTCCCATTGCGGAGCAAAAGCCTCCCTTTCTCCTTTCGACTCCTCTCTGCCTTGAGCTAGTGTGGACCCATTCTGACTGTACGCGTCAAGCTAGTCCCGCCATCTTCTCCTGAACTTAATTTCGGTTTTTCCGAAGATAACCGAACGAAGGTTCGTTCGGTTATCTGGCCAGTGTCGTACTATAAAAAACAAATGACTTACGAGGCTGTTCCAATTCGCAAGCCGCCAACAAGTCGGCAACCGTAGGAGTGTTGCCAGTAATAAAGTCTGTGCCTCTGCCCAACCATTTGGTGTTGAAGTCAGTGAGTGCAGACTCCATGCGACTCTCATATCCTGCCAGAGTATTTGCATCCGTTGGCTTGCCAAACATCACAGGATTTAAATACTGTAATGGAAATGAGACATACAGGATACACATACAGGAGATTACAAGGCACACTCAAGGCATTTTTTTAACTGCTTCGTGGGCGTTACCTATTCTCTTACAGAGTGGCAGGGACATATGCCATGCCTGCCATGGATTCAGTACATGATTCTGGAAAACCCTGCGTTGAAATTTTAGGTTGGCTATTTAGAAAAAAACAGCTGGTTCCTACAAATTGTAATACATACGCGATCAAAATGTATGGAACAGCTAGGTTCAGAATCATGTACTGAATCCAGGTTAACAGGTAACAGGTTGTGCGTCGATATCTCTGCCATCCTGTATTTCAAGCCACTATCGTCGCTATCGTGCCACTTTCATGGATTTCATGAGTGCTAAAGGCGATAGAGAGGTCAAAATGAAAATCTACGATGGTGGCTGCATAAATTTTCGAATTTTCCATCATGGGTATCGTTTTCATGGTCTTCGAGGATGCTAAAGCCGGGAGTGTCGTCAAAATGATCCAAAATGGCAGCGGCGAAATTTTTAAAATTTTCCATCAAGGTTGTTGTTATCGTGGTTTTCGAGGGTGCTAAAGCCGGAAGTGAGGTGAAAATTAAAATCCAAAATGGCGGCTGTGAAAATTGACAAATTTTCCATCATGGTTGACGTTTTCATGGTTTTCGAGGGTGTTAAAGCCGGTAGTGAGGTGAAAATAAAAATCCAAGATGGCGGCTGTGAAAATTTTCATATTTTCCATCATTATTGTCGTCTTCATAGTTTTCGAGGCTGCTAATGCGATAGTGAGGTCAAAATGAAAATCCAAGATGGCGGCTGCGATATAGATTTTAAAGTGTTTTATTATATCGTGTTGCAACACCTGCATGTAATTGTAACCCATGTATCACAAATAAACGATTTGATTTGATTTGTTTATATATACCCATCACGTCTGCGGAGTTTCGCTAGCTAATTTTATTCGACCCTGTATATTTACTTACTTTCACCCTGAAGTACATAGCACAGTGCAACCTCAGTCCAGCGTGCTGCCATTCTAGAAACTCTTCAACTCGAGCTTTTGCTTTTGACTCTTTGGGGTACAAGCTCTCTGGTATTATATTCTCTCTGGACAGATAGTTGAGAATGGCTACACTGGAAAAACAACACGATTTTTTATTTATAGATATTTGCAGAGAACAGTGGTGGCTCAGTGGTAACGGCCGCGACTTACGAGTTGTAGGTCGTAGGTTCGAACCCAGTCAGACGCTTTACTTTGTGTAGATTATATCATCACCACTGCTCTCAAAACGGTGAAGGAAACATCGTGAGGAAACCGGCATGTCCTAGAACTAAAAATTCGAAGACATGTGACATCTACCAACCCGCACTGGGCCCGCGTGGTGGATTACGGACTTACGGCCCAGTCGCTCTCACAGAGAGGAGGTCTGTGTCCCAGCAGTGGGAACATTATAGTCTGAGTATGATATTTGCTTCTATACTAATAAAATTATAAATGCGAAAGTGACTGTCTGTCTGCTACCTTTTCACACGTTAACGGCTGTATCAATTTCAATGATATTTGGCACACAGGTAGACCACATACATTTAGGAGTTAGCACATACATTTTATTTGGGTGGTAGGCTCGTGTGGGATTAATTCCAACCTACACGCAAGCGAAACTGCGAGCAAAAGCTAGTGTTTATACGAGTATACACTATGTTTTACCATTGAAAAATTTACACTTATTTCACAGAATCAAGTTTCATTAAAATTAAATGACAAAATCAATCCACACTAATTTACATAAAACAAAAATAGTATAATATTTTCTGGAGCTTAAAATACCTTTCAGTTAAAATGAATCCATTATGGTCGATCACAGGAACCTTCTGCAATCTATTTATTGCAGTATACTCCTCAGAATAATGTTCAGCTGAAAAATATACGTGAAACTTAGCTGGGGAGAATCCCTTTTTTTTTATTTAGGCACAAAGATGGCGGGACGAGGTTGACTCAAACAGTAAGGACTGGCCAGCACTCGCAAAATACAGAATTGTGTGGAAAAGGGAGGAGGCCTGTGCCCTGCAGTAGGACAATACAGGCTAGTTAGTTAGGCACAAAAAGAAGGAAGCCTGTGCTCAGCAGTAGGTGGAACAAGGCTGCCAATTATAATGATGATGATGATTATTTATGGTCCGAGATCACCAGCAATGTTACCGATTCTGTCATATGTCACAGATGGATATATATTATATTTATAGTTATAATAGGTTTATGCGTATCTTTACATTTCTAAATATTTACTCCTCAATTTCCATGATTGCACCTACCACTTTTTGCCTCTGCGTCACCCAAAGGTTTATTCAATTCAAATTAAGTCTAAAATAATAATACATATGTACAGACGCCAGCAGGTCAAGCTACCCGAAACTGTCAAATTTTCCTTGAACCTTAATGCTTCAGCGATAAAGCTGAAAATCTAATAAAGAAATTTGACAGATTGTAGTAGCTTGATGTGCTTGCGTCTGTACATGTGAAAAAAAAAACAAGCAAAAGAATCGTAGGGCATCAAAAAATTCGTCCGCATCGCTGTCAACAGGAACAGTGCCCAAAAGGCTGGGCAGCATTGCCACGTTGTATGGTGATGCTAATTGACCCAAAGGTTGACTGAAAATGCCTATGGCATTATGTCCACCTCTGTACAGTTGTGTGCTCAATTAAATCCTAACTAATATAGTAAATGTCAAAGTAAGTTTGTTTGTTTGTTACACTTTCACATTAAAACGGATGTAAAGATTTAGATGAAATTTTGCACACAGATAGATCATGACATGAAGGACATAGGCTGCTTTTTATCCTGAACCGCAGAGGAAATCGCGGCCAACAGCTAGTAAATAATAAATGGATCTATTGCCACCTACGGCTATGGTAGATACCCAGTGCAATGACCATCGGTGGTCTGGACATACTTACGTGCTCTGTCGTGGTGAATAAAGGCCTACAGCGGTAGACACAGATTTTTTAATTATTTATTCTATTGGTACTAATAATAAAACTGAAGAGTTTGTTTGTTTGTTTGAACGCACTAAACTCTGGAACTACCAGTCGGATTTTAGAAATTCATTTAAGGTATGATAACCCAATTCTTGAGGAAGGCTATAGGCTATTTAACATCACGCTACGAACCTTAGGAGCCGAGCAATAAGAAAAAAAGTTTGAAAGAACTAAGTGAAAACGAAGTAAAAGCGTGTAAATGCGATGCGACGGGGTGGGCCTTGGGAACCAGTAATTTCACGCGGACAAAGTCGCGGGCAGAAGCTAGTTAGTATAACAGTGTATAGCAAGAAGTATGGCATTCATATAAAGTTAAGACATCCAACCATGCTTACCTTCACGTAAATTGACGGATTTCATCTCAAAATCGCATTTTATTGACTTCAATAATATGTAAAGAGCCCTTGAAGGCTGTGACATAAGATCGCAATACAGTTTTAAAGACATTTTGTTTGAAATTGAAATAAAACAGTGGATTTTAGGAGTGAACTTTGTACCTACTCACTGTTTTTTACGTAGAATTAGTTTTAGTGGTTTTGAATGTTTTCATTTTGCTAAGACAAATATAAATGACGTAAATTACTTTTATATGTAGTACGACCCACGTAGAGCAATTTGACCTTTATGGTCATTGACTATAATGTTGAAAATTACTGTTTGTGTCTGTGAGATTATCAGAAATTCGGAAATTCGGATTTCTTTGTGTCAATGTCATTGTCATGCAATTTGCAAACAAGACATGCTGACAGTTATCTGACTTTATTGTTTTCGTCCTGGAACTTGGAATAAAGAACAGGCTACATAGAGATACTACGTATGAATAAACCATCATTCAGACCAAATCGGTGGCGATGGCGGTAAATTGTAATGCTAAGTTACAGAACACAGACTAACGGTAGTACTAACTCCAGATTTTGAAAAAGTCAGCGTTTCACCGCACTGGCACCACATCCTGATTTTGACAGCCGCTATGGATCTGTGTGTATCTTCTTAGAAGATAAAAATTAAATTGAATGCTAGAATAATCTAAATGAATGATTTTGAGTTAGGTAGAACTAGAGCTTAGCCTGGAGTGTAGTCGGTGTCTAATATTCACTCACTTTTGTATTTAGTAGATTGTTGACACTCGATGTGTCGTAATTGCTTCGCTTCAGTGTATAATCTATGATTCTGCATCTGCATTGCACTACATCACTATAGATCGAGTATATTTTTGGTGTGACGCTGATCTTGTTCTGGGAGAAAATACATTTTATAAATTTATTTTACCAGTTAATAACTACGACATGGCGTCGTTAGATCTTTTAACACCTCATATATCTAAAATAAAAATACCCAACTCTCAGCAACTGATCTACAAGGATGAGTGTGTGTATTCTTTTGACAATCCGGTGAGTTGCACTTTTTATTTTATAACCTTTAAATTATTTTTCTAATTATTATTGCATGTTATTTGGAATGAACTCTTTCGATTTTGCTTTGAAAGGTAAAAATCTACATTTTCAACCGTTTCGTGCCATTCTTATGGTTTTCTCCATTGATAAATATCTGGTCTGCTCTGTAGTGAGAATTCGTTTTTTTGTTTGTGTAGGTGGTAGACACCGATATAGAAAAACTGCTGTAAAAAAGCTACACTACAAGAAAACCAAACTATTTTTATAAAACATGTAACTATTCCTAAAGACTCATCAATGTTTACGAAAACCACTAGTCTTATTGGGGCGGGTCGCGTCTTGATAATATATATTATTTACTGTTAGTGTTGAAACTATTTAAAAACTACTGCTATTTTGCTAGCCTCTGAATCCGTATTTGTGTCCAATCTTCCTGAGATTTAGTCAAAGATTCATGTTGCCTCAATGTTTTGAGAAAGAACAGAGGTACCTGCCTATCTACAAAAAAAGTGAAACTAGTCTCAATTTGACAGTATTTATTCAGAATAAATGTTAATCCACCTCACTAAAATAACACACATTACGGCACACACCTATATGGCCATGTTATAAATAGTCCAAATCTATTCAAATAGGACTGACAGTATTATCCTTAAAATATTTAGTATTCATAAAGTTCTTCACAACTTGATACACATTAGCTATAACGTTAAAAATAGAAGTCCTCATCCCGTTCATAGTGTATGAACACAATGTGAGAGACAGAAATGTATCAAGCATTACAGGGCTCCAAAACAAAATGTTGTAAAACAACTCTCTACTCACAAAAGTCTTTACATTCTGCTTTTTTAGTTCCATAACATGTATCTTTGTCAATATTACAGTTGAAATAGTGATCGGCACGAAATAACTCACAACAGTAATAACAAACATGAACAATAGTAGATTCTTGTTATCTAAAAAACATATTTTCATGCAATTATCATTCTCTGATTTTGGTGTTCTGAACAATGGAGCAGTTGTCACATTAACATCTGCATAATGAGTTTCATTTTGTATATCGGCAATGATCTTGTAAACATTACTTACTATAGAGTCAAAGTTTTCTCCTGTATTATTCGGATAGTTCTCATACACTTCAAAATAATTTGGCATATGTGTACGTAACTGTAGAGTGTTGTTCATATTAAAGATTGTGGAACAGTTTTTCTTACTAACATCCAGGAGAGCCATACAGGAGTCACTTAAACTTCGAACATCACTCACCGATATAATTCTTTCCTTTACATCCATTGAATACATGGAAAGTGTTATAAGAACTGGTAAAATCCACTGTATAGCCACAGTTATAAAACTAAAATGCTTTTTCCAGAATGAGAAGAAGCTTTTTATTGTGGTTTTGGCTTCTGCTCTCAAACTGTCCCCCAGTTCTCGCACTGCACTTTGATCTTCATTTTTCTTCACATCTGCTATCATTTTGTAATGCATGTAGTTGTCAATGATCAAGCTTAGGAAGCTGTTAACCAGGGACACAATAAGGGGACCATAGCTTATAAGAATTGATGTAAAGTTGCAGCTGATGTCTTCATGTTTCATCATATCTGCTGATCTCTCCTCCATATCACCAATTTCCACATTAATCGGACTTAGTTTGTAGACAGCTCGACTTATAAGGGTGATTCCAATGCATGTGAGGAGTATATTCTCTGATAGGAGCACAGAGGGAAATGATGCATTGCTTTCTTTCACTATTCTCCTTAGATTGAACAGGCTTAATGTAAAACCACACAATATTAGGAAGCTTCCTAGGTACAAATCTACAGAGTTCAACATTTTTTTAAACATGTAATGGCAACTGAATGCAGTACTAATTTTGCCAGTGTTGTGAGCAGAATGGGACATTGCCTGCCCCTATGTTTTTTTGCAGGAAAGTGATAACTGTTATCAAGTGTATGTAAATTATGGGGGCCCTTTTTAAATGTGCTGTTAGCATAAAAGAAAAGTTTTATAAAATATACTTACTACTTAGGTACCTGTTTTATTCATGTGCCATTCCATTTCCATTTGTCTTGATCAATAATGATTGTGATCATAAAGTAATAGTCTAAACTAATATTATAATAAAAAGAGAAAAGATTTGATTTTTTGTTTGTTACATTTTCATGCAAAAACTGCTGAATGGATTTGAATGATATTTAGCACATAGGTAGACCAGGCTTGATACAAATGGAATCGAGTCATATGTACAGATGCCAGCAGGTCTACCCGAAACTGTCAAATTTTCCCAATCAACTGAAAATCTATTAAAGAAATTTGACAGATTGTAGTAGCTTGATTTGCTGGTGTCTGTACAAGTATTTGGAGTTTTTTTTTTTTTTCTTTTATTCTAGAGTAGATTTTTGAGAGGAAAAGTGAAATTAAACCGATAATCCATATTTTCAGTCTTAAATAATATTGCCTTCTCTACTATAACACATGAAAATTATTTTGTTTTGTTTTAGGAGTCAGACACAGGCCTCTACATATCCCTGGTGAGCTTCTTGGGCTTCGGGCGCAACTACGTCGAGCAGTACTTTCAGAAGACAGGCAACAATGTCTTCCTGCACATCAAGAGGGACAAGAAACCTGTAAGTTTTAGTAAAAAGTATACAATAACTGACTGCTGTTCATGATTGTGATGATGACACTTACATAAACAAGTAGATGCTTGCTTCAAAGAAAACTTGTAGGAACCAGGCAACCAAAACAAATCTGGTTTAATAAAATCAATACCAAGTTGTATTAAAATTAAAAACATTGAAATCATATAGTTTGTTGCCAAAAAGGACTCTTGTGTTTATTAAAAATGATTATTATTTCAATATTAAAATCATTTTAAAGTTTCGTCCCGATTCATCCCTGCATCCCTATTCCCCCCCGTTTGTGGGTAAGTGAAGACAGAGAGAAAATCAAAATCAAAAGTCATTTATTCAAATTAGGATGAGAATCAGCACTTTTCGAACGTCAATATTACAAAAGACAGTCCCACAAAAACGCCCGCCCTTCACCACTTCCTAGTGCTGTCGCTGGGAAGAAGAAGTGGCGCAACAAACTCTCCAGCGAGCAGCGAATTCATTTGATTAAAAATCGTTTCTCTTAATCGTAGTTCTTCTCCATAGGTATTTTAGGTATCTACTACGCTTTGGAATGGGCAACTAGCTACATCTTTCTGACTGATCGACGCCTTGACTATTCAAAACTGCAAAATAAAGGGATATCCTACTAGTATTAAACGTGAAAGTTTGTATGGATGGATGTTTGTTACTCTTTCACACAAAAACTACTGAACGGATTTGGATGAAATTTGGTACACAAATAGTTTATAACCAGGATTAACACATAGGATACTTTTTATCCCGATATTCCCACGGGATCGAAACTTATGCGGGTGAAACCGCGGGGTGCAGCTAATATTCCTCTTTATTTGCTACTCATCATTATCCTGCCTATAACCCAATTTATTTGGCGTCGTATCGTCATATCATCATACACACAGTTCATCCATCGCTTCTTAGGTCTTCCCCTACTCTTATAGCCGTCGACATTCATACTCAAACTTTCCTACGACGTTTTTTTATAAACATTGCTTAAAGTTAAGTAATCATTAGCAACTGTTTAACCCTTCATTTTTGGAACGAAGTTCCTTATCGCGCGTTGTGAAAGGGGGCTAGACGAAAAAAATTCTTACGAAAAAAGTTGTCACGACACTTTTTGCTATAGGTAGTTGTAAGCCGTGCGGCGTGCGCGTGTTTCTCTGTTTGTCTCTCTCTCTCTCTCTTTGAACTTCGGTCCATCCGGGTGTCCCTTGACACCTCTCAAGTTTTTTGACATTTAAACGTCTCTTAACTTTAATCAACGTTTATAAATTCACCCTATTATTGTTATCCAGATCCCAGAGCCAGAGCAAACCGGCGATGGTCCAGAAAAGAAGATCACGCGGTTAGCGATCGGCGTGGAGGGAGGGTTCGATCCCGCTTGTGGCAAGGCCAAGTTCACGTTCACAGACAACTACAGTATTGTGGTGCTGCCTGGCTTCCATACCTACCCATGGCCTAACCCTGCCCTGCCCGAAGTTGTAAGTTTAATTTATTTTAAAAATTATTTTACTGTCTAAACCTACATTGACATTACTACCCACATCTAGATTCCCTAGTTCTTATCGGAACCTCAATAAAAACATTTTGCAAAAAGAACATTTTCAAGCAATTTAGTCCAAGCAGATCAGAGGGGCCATTCTCGTAATTTTAAGAACGTTCACAGTCTGATTTCAGTCTTAATCTGTCAAAAATACCTCTAATTTCTATACATTTTACAAGTTTTTGGCATTTGTTTGTCGCCGAGATGAGACTGCGACTAGATTTTGAACGTTTTCAATTACGAGAATTGGCCTTCTGATCTAATTTCAAATGTTTCCTAATCTTTGGCTTGTAAAAGATTTGTCTACATTTTTATCAAATTAAAAAAAAAAACCCCTTCTATATTTAGAATCTTATATCATACAGACTTTGGAAACCCAAGAACCCTCAATGAGATTGTAAGTTACACTGTGTTACTTACAATCCCATTGAGGAGCTGGGATGGATCTAATGATCGATTTTCCCACTCGTACGCAAAATACGCGCTTGGAAGTGGAGTTGCGGACACCAGCCCGTTATACTATGTAGATAACTTATGATGTCCCCTATGCAGGTGAACAAGGCCGTCCAAGGAGTGATCGACGCTGAGTCTCCGTTCAAGATCGCCGAGCTAGCAGCCCTGCAAGGTACCTGGGATGGAGAGAAACGTGAAGTCTCTGTGTGAGTCGCCATTCTTTACTTACTATGGTAATCTTTCCTGTATTGTCTCGCCTCCATTTGGATTAAAATTTAATAGTTCGCTTTTAGCGAGAAGATCGCCCATTGTGTCACCCTATGTAAAATAAATTCTTGACACAGTATGTTAAATGATGATGATAATATTTATTTCAATAAATTGTTTTCAGAAAAACACTTACACGTCTAACAAATTATGTTTTAAAACTAGATGAGTTCAGTGTTTTCGATCCGACTATTCTGAGAAGAAAGACCGAAACAAAATCAGAGATCAGTCTCTTTTAAAGTCCAGACATAATCTTGGTCAGATCATGTGAAGACCATGTAGATTGGCTGGGATATGTTCTGTAAGATTCTCAATGCTCGGCTCAAGACCGAAAGTAGAAAATCCAGTGCCCTATAAAAAATTCCCCGTGCGTACTAAGACTTAAACATAACGAAATGTGGGTTTCAATTACTCGCCTGCCTATCTCTTGATATTACTTTATTAGGTCTCCATACTTCAATAGGAAAAAAAACGGAACCCTTTTAGGAACACTTTGTTGTCCGTCCCGTCCGTATTTCACGCACAGGTTGCTTAATCCAGCTCCTCTTTTGCAGTCACGCGGTAGACCTGAAGCAGCTAGACAACGGCGTGAAGATCCCGCCGTCGGGGTGGAAGTGTGACAAGTGCGACCTTACCAACAACTTGTGGCTCAACCTGACCGATGGCTCCGTGCTGTGTGGACGCCGGTTCTTCGACGGATCCGGCGGAAATGATCATGCTGTTAGTATTATTGCGAGTTTTTAGGAATCTATGTTGTTCTATGTTAGAAGGTTTGGTGAAGAAGGTGGCTGGGATAGACTGGATGCGGTAGGCGGAGGACAGGGTGTTGTTGCGCAACCTGGGAGAGGCATATGTCCAGCAGTGGACTGCAATAGGCTGAGTGGGCCATGGCGGCCGTCGGTGGTTAATTCAACCAGCCCACCTCGCTCCAGAAATTGATAACGTCTCTTGTCCTGTTGAGAACATCTGTGTAAGATATGGGTGTGAGGTGGGAGATTTAATAAGCTTCTGGAGAGAGGTGGGCTGGTTGGAATAACCACCGACGGCCGCCATGGCCCACGCACAATGGTCCACCTGAAGGACTAAGTGCGGAAACCAAACCCATGACATAGAACATACTTAGATGTGGGTGTCCCAAGGGTTTCTGACTTTAATCTGACCTGTATAGTAAAGTGTGCGTGCCTGTCGAAGTTCGAACCCACTACCAACAACTCGTAAGTCGAGTTATGTTACTACTGAGTCACCAAGCTCATAAGTACAGTTAGATTATTGAGTGTAGGTACGAAAAATAAAACAATATCGATGCTTCTGAATTCTTAGCCAATGATCAATGGGCCGTGGGGTTCGAGTGATATCTCTTAAACGGCTAGTTGGCGCAAGGGCTAACTTTTTACCTTGGCCAGAGAATAAGCATTGCCATACAACGCGGCAATACCGCCAGTCTTTTGGGTAAATTACCAGTTGAAAGCGATATGGAGGAATATTTCGACGCAATATTTTAGTTTGTTAGTTTATTTAGTATTTGAAATTTATCCATTTAATAAATAAAGTACATCATGATCAATTGATTTAAGATATGCCAATAAACATAATTTTCGTTGCCTACAGGTGGAACACTACCGTCAGACGGGTTTCCCGCTAGCCGTGAAGCTGGGCACCATCACCGCAGACGGCAAGGGAGATGTCTTTTCCTACGCTGAAGACGATATGGTGGAAGACCCCTTCCTCGCTGACCATCTCAAGCACTTCGGCATCAATGTGCAGCAGTTGCAGAAGGTATTGTTCATTTTACCTTTTTGTTGCACATTTTGTTGTCCAAACTGTTAAAATACTTCATCATCATCTGCCTAGCCTTTTCCCAACTATGTTGGGGTTGGTTTCCAGTCTAACCGGCTGCAACTGAAGACCATTATTTTGAATGGCCAATACAATACCCCTTGGTAAGATTGGTTGTCAGACTTTCGGGCTTCTTTAACGACTGTCAAAGATCCACGAGTGACAGCCGGGTCCAGCGGCTGTCACTCGTGGATCTGTAAAAGTGATCACCCATCCCCCAACCAATCGCGGCAAGCGTAGCTTAACTTTCGAACGACCCGTGCGGCTGTTATTATAAGTCATTTATACAAATTAGGCTGAGAATCAGCGCTATTTGAACGTCAAAATTACAAAAGACAGTCCACCAAAACGCCCGCCCTTCATCACTTCCTAGTGCTTTCACTGGGAAGAAGTGGCGCAACAAACTCCCGAGCATTTTATTGTTTTGGTGATTGAATTAACATAAACGAACGTTAAATGTTTTTTTAAATTTCAGACGGACAAATCAATGATAGAATTGGAGTTGGAACTGAACCAACGCAGCGGAGAATGGAACACTCTGCAGGAGTCGGGCAGTGAACTGCGACCCTTATGCGGCCCTGCACTCACTGGACTCAACAACCTCGGCAACACTTGTTACATCAACAGCGTTGTGCAGGTTCGTACTCAGAAGCACAGATTGGTACAAAAACAGGCATTTCTGGCCCATTTTTCTATATAGGTACCTACTATGCTTTGGAATGGGCAACAAGCTTCATCTTTCTGACTGACCAACCCCTTGACAATACAAAAGTGCCTGTAATTGGTTTATTTGAAATACATGCTTTGAGTTTGGGGAAACCGATATCTGAGATCAAATTGAAAAAAAAAAAATGTTTCCTGTATACTGTTTTACACACGTATGTGTCTATGTCCCTCTTCCTACTCTCCTGTCGCAGGTCTGCGGAAAGATAGTTTCTGAAGAAATAAGCACTACCTATGTGTTTTTCTATCTCAATGTACTTTTCTCTATAGTTTTTTTGTGTACATAAATAAATAAAAACCGGAGCCACAGCCTCTTATCTATGACACCAAACAGGTTGCAATCACATTGCCGACCAAATAGACAAATTGTTATTTTACCAGCCCATTCAAACTGAATGGGTATACCAGGGGGCCTACTCCGAAGTGCAAAGTGCGAATGTTCGGATCGGCGGTTGGGTCGGGATCATAGTCAATATTCGAAAGAGTAGGAGTGTAGGATCGGAACCGACCGAATCAAATAGTAATTTCGTAGCAGGAAACGGCCGAATATTCGGCCGATACTACTTCGGAGTAGACCCCCAGTAATAGTTTCCCGGATGAACCATTTCACAGAGTGTTGACTACCAACTGATGTCTGAATGTCTGTTAAGCATAAACCTTATCAGTCTATAATGTTCCCACTGCTGGGACACAGGCCTCCTCTCTATGAGAGGGAGTGAGGCCGCAATACACCGCGCGGGCCCAGTGCTGGTCAGTTCTTCTATAACCTGCTACATATAACTTGTAAACCAAGCAGGAAGCTTGTTTTTATTTATGTTTTGCGCCAATTAGGACCACCGTTACCAATGGCCTGATTCCCACTTTACATGTGATTATAGCTGTTTTATTTATGTAGGTAATGTTCCGCATGCCTGACTTCGTGCGTCGGTTCGTAGACGGAGCGCCCGAGATATTCTCCACCTTCCCAGAGGATCCCGTCAATGACTTTAATGTGCAAACGTAAGTACTACCTATCCGCAATTAAGCGCTACCCGTAGTCATGTCTTTGTTTTCTTGGTTGTCAAATCATCAAATAACTTCTCCCGCTCTGGGCAGTGTCAGACTTTTACTGAGTAAAACCCTCCCGTGTTCCTTCAGTTGCCTGTGCCAGGGGCCACGATAACTCTTTCGAACAACCGCGACCCTGGCAGTAGTCCTATGTCTTGTCCTAACCTTAGTTCAGGCAGTCTTAAAACAGTTAAACTAAGAACTAAATTACAAATAATGGAAGGAAGTAGTCCTATGTCTTGAACCTTAGTTCAGTCAGTCTTAAAACAGTTACCTATACTAAGAAATAAATTACAAATAATGGAAGGAAGTAGGCAGCTCAGACTATATGAATTTCTGAATTCCATACCTCATACTCGTATTTATAAAGCGTATATTGAAATTCTTTCTTCTTTCTTTCTTTTCATTTTTTAATAAAACGTTGCCCCTCACTAGGAATTTCTCCTGTATCGTGGGTGCGTTTACAAACATTTAAATTCACTTAAACAAACAGCCAGACCCGGAACAACTTAACCACTGCGCCAACCGTGCCAAATAACAAAAACATTCCTTTCTACAGTGCCAAACTAGGCGTGGGCCTGGTATCAGGTCGCTACTCATTCCCGAGCGCAGAAGGCGGCTTCCAAGCGGGCGTGTCCCCACACATGTACCGCAACCTGGTCGGCAAGGACCATCCCGAGTTCATGAGCAAGCGGCAGCAGGACGCGCACGAGTTCTACCTGCATCTACTGTCGCTGCTACAGGTACGTGAAGTTTACACGTTAAGAGATAAGGGTTTTCAACCGTACGCAAAATACGCGCATTGTCGTGGAGTTGCGGACACCAGCCCGCTGTACCTATTACCTAAGGGTTTTCAAACAAATAAACTCTTCAGTTTTATTATAATAGTATATATTTTGTTAGGCCGAAAGCAGATCCAAGCTGGTAATCTTCTGACCTTAAAGGTTCCTTTAGAGGAATCTGATGTCTTCATCTCCAAAAAATGTATCTCGAGTAATCCCTTTGACCGCTAAAGTCACAAAAGATCACAAGCCAAATTATGTACAGCATCATGCTGTCAGTGACACTGTGTTTATCTTTAAGTCTTAAGTGATTTGCCTAATGCTACACTAGGCAAATCACGGCGGGCACATTAGGCTTGTCATCTATTTGTGACTGTGCTGGTCTGCTGGTCGAAAGGTGAAAATGAATCTACATTACTTTCATTAGTACATTTTTATGATTACCATCTTGCATTTAAGAAAGGGCCAATATCATATAAATACCCACCCACCCACCATAGAATAGGTAGGCACACTTTTTCGTTAGGTACGTACGCACTTTAAGTAAAAACTTATTGATTTACTGGGTATAAAAACGTGTGGTCGGGGGACCCCCCGGCAGGAACGATGTTCAAAACGAAAATCCAAGATGGCGGCTGTAAAACTTAAAATGACAAAATTCGAAAATTTTCGCAGCCGCCGTCCGCATTTTAATTTTTACCTCACTATCGGCTTTTATCACCCTCGAAAACCATGAAAACGAAAATCAAAATGAAAATCCAAGATGGCGGTTGCATTTTTTTAAATTTTTCGTCATGGTTGTCATGACGAAAAATTTAAAAAAATTCACAGCCGCCATCTTGGATTTTTATTTTGACCTTACTATTGACTTCAGCACCCTTTAAAACCATGAAAACGAGACCCATGACGAAAACCTTGAAAAATTTTCGTAGCCGCCATCTTGGATTTTCATTTTGACTTTATTATCGGCTCCAGCACCCTTGACACCCATGAGGAAAAATTTGAAATTTTTGCAACCGCCATCTTGGATTTTAATTTTTACCTCACTATCGGCGACCTCATTATCAATCCCTTTCTTTGCACGGTCAAATTACGAAGTATTAGGGGTTAAAGCATGAAATGGCCGATTTGTACTGAAAAATTGAAATTCGTTTTTTTTTTAATTTAACAAAAATAATTACCATTATCTATAGAGTATGTTATATAACAGAGGGTGTTCCCTTAAAATCATCAATCTATATCATTAATAGATAAAAATAAAAATATCAGCATAGAAAAACAAGCATAAAATAATCCGAATTGAAAAAAATAATTAAATGACAATAAATTCGATACCTCCTGTTTAAAATGGCTTATGGTTTATTGATTTATCGAGGTAGGCACTGCTTATATGCCTGTATGCAATGCACGCCACTGACAGATAGGCACTTGGCTCTCCACTATCCTTTGGAGCTCCTTGGTTGTAAGATATAATTAGGCTTAATTAAGATTAATTAGTAAGCCATGTATACGTATTGCCCCCAGCGCCACAGCCGCCACGCGCCCAACCCGGCCGACTGCCTGCGCTTCTGCGTGGAGGAGCGCGTGCGCTGCGGCGCGTCGGGCGGCGTGCGCTACACGCGGCGCGCCGAGCAACACCTGCCGCTGCCCGTGGCGCTGCACGCCGCCACCAACACGCAGCAGCTGGCCGACTACGAGCTGCGGCGCGCAAGGGCCGAGGCCTCCGGGCAGAGACTGTAAGGCTTCAAATACAACAAAAAAAAACAAATTCCTATTTTTTTTTATATATCAGCCTGAAAACTCCATAGCTAGATGCCATCTCGGTTAAGGTCTGCAAGCAGCTGAAAATACAGAACAGCCCATGACAGCTGACATGTTTCTAACCTTCATATAGGCCTCCACCTTAAAATAGTTTAGTCAAACCAGAATACCGGCCTCTTATTGTCTCAATACAGAGCAATGACATCCCTTAAAGAGAAGAGACATGAGGATTTTTTACTTAAATCAAACCATTCTTCTTAGAAAAACCAAACCATATTCGCAGGGACCCGTCGCAGATGGTGCGGCCTCACATCCCGTTCCAGGCGTGTCTGGACAGCTTCATGAAAGAGGAGACGGTGGAGCAGTTCTTCAGCAGCGCCGTCAACAAGAAGGTCACCGCTCACAAGTCAGTAAACCTGCAGCTATTGTATTATTTATATATTTATTCTATAATCAGATGTTCTTGGAAACTTACGACCGGTATTGATTTAAATAAACACAGTCTTACGAAAAATATGCGACGGAATTTCGGCGAACTTACGCGACTTAATTTTGGCCTGATTATTGTAAAAAATATGTAACCCATACCTTTTGTCCTCAATATTTCAGAATCACCCGTCTAGGGACGTTCCCCGACTTTCTGCTGATTCAGCTGAAGAAGTTCACCATCAAGGAGGACTGGACGCCTGCAAAACTAGACGTCGCCGTCGATATGCCCTGGGAGGTACGTACACACTCACACCTACTTAGAGTGGCTTTACATTGCGTCGCTCTAGATGTGATACCTCGTAAATACGAACCTGTAAATTTTCCAGGAGAGACGAAAACACTGTTTTGATAAAATTATGTATATTGCATGCTTTTGGTTATTTTATTGAATATTAATTAAAATACCGTATGTTTTCTTGTATGTACATAAAAAATCACCTTGCCATGCTTGGTGTCTATTAAACTTACAAGGTGCTTCAAAGTCTTGTTACGAGATGTCACTAAAAGTCAGTTTTTTAAGTGAAGTAAACCTGTACATGCAGGATATCGCCAGAAAGATGGAAAATTGCATGATGGACAATTTCGCATCAAAATGTAAAATTGACCAATCATTGCAGTTACGAGGTATCACATCTAGAGCGACGATTGGCTGCTATCACTTGACTCGCTTTGGTATTAGCTGCATAACCGAATGCAGCGTCCGGTTTAGGTATTTGATGCCTAATGGCCTACATAATACCACCTTGTTTAAGTTTTGACTATATATTTGATGTTTTTTTTTAAGTTAGCTTACACTGTACCACTGCTGAGCAAAGGCCTACCCCAAAATCTTCCAGGCATCCTTGTTAGTTTTTGCTCTAAGAATAAGTCAAAATCATCTTGTACCCAGTACAATATAGTTATATGCTACATGATTCACAAAGACAGAATATGTGTATACAGATGGACCTGAGCTGCCTGCGCGGGCGCGGCCTGCAGCCCGACGAGACGCAGCTGCCCGAGGCGGCGCCTGAGACTCCCGCGCCGGTCTACGATGAGGCGCTGCTCTCACAACTTGTAAGTTACACTGACACTAAACTGGCTGTCGAATTTATAGTATTTCTATGGAAAATTAATATTCATGAGCCAAAAAATAAAAATTCTGAGAACCTCGCCTTTTTACCGGTACCTTCCCAAGCAACTGAACTTTAAAACATTATCTTTTTTTAAATCAGCCTTTCGGCTATAAATAAATGTGCTGTTTGGGTCTTGGGATCCAAACAGCACATTTGGTATGGTCACACGTGGTATGAAATATTACCTCGTAACGAAACTAGAAATATTCCAAAAAAAAAAGAGGTCGTATTTGATTTATGTTCGTTCGATGTCCACCGCGCACAGGATGGATGGGAAGTAGCACATGAAGTGATTTTTTGCTCCGTTGGTGTAATTGCCGTATGGCGTTCCAGTAGGAGGATAAATAAGTTGATCATGAACATAAAAAGTGGCCTATCGGTCGTCTTCTAAAAGAAAAGCGCCCGAAATTACCCGCACTTACAAGATAATAAATATATGGTATTACACTAGCATAAGAAAATACCACTATTCTACATTCGCCTGGTTATTAGATCAGTAAAACTAACAATCTATTGTACTTTACAGTTAGACATGGGTTTCCCGCTGGAGGCGTGCAAAAAGGCGCTTTATTACACGAACAACTGCGGCATGGAGGCGGCCTCCAACTGGCTGATGGAGCACATGACGGACTGGGACTTTGCCAATAAATTCACACCGCCTGGTAGCACAGGTACAAAATAGTTATTATTTTACTTGATCATTTACTTAAAGGGAACCTATCACTAAGGACTGGGAATTTTCAATCGTCAATTAACTTCTGAAAAAGCAATATGGTGGTTTGTCATATTTTCTACACAAAAGCTGTCAAACTACATACTTATATTATTCCTCGGATAAAAGTTATCTGAGCCATTGGCCATTGACTGCCACCGCGGTCACCGGTGTCCACCAATAGTAGATTTTGTATTGTGTCTGAAGGCCAATTCTCGTAATTTAGAACGTTAAAAATCTAGTCGCAGTCTCATCTCGGCGACAAACAAATGTCAAAATGTAGGGAAAAATTAGATCTATTTTTGACAGATTGAGACTGATCATGATCAGACTGTGGATTTTCTTAAAATTACGAGAATTTTGCCCCTCTGTTGTCTGACAGTCAACGTCTTAACGTGTGCCGTCTGTCTGTCAGTTCTGTATATTTACTCAGTTGACTTTTCTTACATGTATACAGCAGTTATCTTGCACTCTCCATTAAAATTATATTTTTGTATAAAATGAGCAAGGCCTCTTTCGTAACGTAATTAAAATATTAAAATGAATTAGTTCAATGTCTGGCTGACATTTATTATAATATAAAGAAAACCTTGTTTTGCCTAAATAATTATCTTCACAAACAACAAAATAATAAAACTAAAAGTTTTGGTGTCTGTGATACAATGATTTTTTTCATCAGTACAGGCACTACTAATACACTTCTCAGTAATGTTCATTTTATTTGGGAAATGATTTTGTTTTTTTCTAAAATATTTATTATTATTAATTCTAGGCGCGGACAGTGGCGCAGCCGGTGTGGACGAAGCGAGCGTAGAACAGATCATGGGCATGGGCTTCACGCGGGCGCAGGCCGCGCGGGCGCTCGGCGCCACGGCGGGCGACGTGCCGCGCGCGCTGGACTGGATCTTCAGCCGCGCCGACGAGCTGGACGCGCACCCCGCGCCGCCCGGCGCCGACAGGACGCTGGGCTGCAGGGACGGGCCGGAGAGTGAGTGGGGGCTTTTGTTTATACCTGGCCGTAGCCGAACGTCGAAAGTTAACAAGGGAATCCTGTATTCACTTTGGCAAAATGGTTGCCATAATTGACATGGTGATAGAAGCTTCATCATCTACCTCATCCCCTTACCCGTGTATAATGCTGCATGTCTTCTTTCATACATATCTAGTGGCCATCATCTCAGTACTCATCCCCCTTTCTATCCATATTATATCATCTTTCACACAATACATCCATGCATCCTTTCGTTAGTAAAGCGATGGTTGGAGTTTGTTGTTGTTCTTCATTTTCACACAAATCTCTTAAAAAGGGATGTTTTATTTTGATTATACTTTTCTTTGATCTATCTGATCTCCAATTTCCAGACTGGGTTGTAGGTAAAAGACTTGCGCTTAACTGTAGTCAGGTCAATCTCCATTCTTCCAGTGGCAAAAAGCTAAAAACATTGTTCTTAACTCCATAATGTCGTTTTTACAGAATACAGGCTGTGTGCGTTCATATCGCACATGGGAACGTCGTCCATGGTGGGCCACTACGTGTGCCACATACTGCACGAGGGCCGGTGGGTCATATTCAACGATAACAAGGTGTGTAAACCGCAGTATGAACACAGATACAGTTTCATACTGTTTTTTTTTGTTTTTATGAAAACTAGTAATATGACTGATATATTTAAAATAAAGTTTAGATAAGGTTATAAACAAAAAATCGAAATTGATTATTGACTTTTGTCACTGACTGTAGTTGCTACTGTATTAAAAATGACAATATTCTTTTCAAATTTGTATGCCTCCTTCAATGCACCTTTGTGCTCCTGGTACAAATTTCGACAGGCTATCGAACACATCAGCTTCCGACGGCATATTATTTATATCGGTAAAACTTGTTATTTATGTAACCAAATAATATAACTAACGCCTTGTTTCGTTTCCTTCCAGGTGGCCCTATCAGAAAACCCGCCCAAAGATCTCGGCTACCTGTACCTATACGAAAGGCTGTGATGATCATGTTAAATGACTTGTTTGTACCAAAAATCGATGGCACGGTTGTATGGGATACGAACCTCTGTGTTAGACTGCGTTTGTATTATCTAAACAATAAGAGATTTTATTAAAAAAGTAAACAACTTTTAGGCGATATTTATTTTATAGAAAGAAACAAATTGTTAAGAAATTAAATTAGGTTAATAAAATTTATTATCGTAATTATTTTGCATAGAAAATGCTTTCTTTTGTGTTGCAATTTTTACGTAAGACATCTGTTTTATAGTCGGGCAGTTATGATGTGTAGTTATGAATTAGAAATAATCCTTGTAACCGCTTAGGACAAGACATGACAGCATTTACGTGTGATTATTGCACAGGAGTCTCATGTTCATATAACACTTTACTTTTGTAAAAGCTGTTTATTATTTTCCTGATATACCAATCACTATTTTATAACTCTGTACTAGAAGTACAATTTTTTCATTAAATAATTGCCGTACCATATAACAAATGCATTTATTGGGTAAGCAGCTTAGTGTTGGATAATTTTATTGTATAATATCATTGAACATCACTAAAACAACGAAAACTGAAAGTAAAATTATTACTGAAAATGCTCTCTTATTTATTTGTTTCTTTTACCCTCTTATCCGCCAAAAAATAATTGTAATAACTTGAAGACACGAGAAATTCACTAGCAATGGTTTGAAACTAGATCGCAAGAGAAGCCACTTGCGATATAGAAAAAAAAAACGTAAATACTAGTAGTTGCATATACATCAGAAGTTCGCTGGAGTGAAGAGTTCATCCTCAAGGCTTGGGTGACACGAAAGACAAAACATAGCTGTCTCTGTTGCACGCACACCCATTACTACTTTGAAAAAAAGATAAGACCTCAAGCAAAGACCCCATCTTTCCTTGAGGATTATGTACTTTTCTTTAGAGCAGACTATTACTATCTTGTTTCACAAGAATAACTAGTACCAGTCACACACACCACCCACCACTAGGCCACTAGTAGTCTGTGGTGTACCATTTACATTATACTATTTTATGTATTACTAGCTTCTGCCCGCAGCTTCGCCCGCGTGGATGTCGGAAATTATCCCACGGGAACGTGCTAACAGGATAAAATGTATGTGCTTCCCCAGAATGCCATCTATCTCGCGGGCCCTTTGTGGCTAATTACAGTAGAAAACCAATTGTGTCTCATTAGTGGTGATTAAGAGGGTACCTATATGATATCTTTACCTAAGTACCTACCTAATTAAAAAAAAAAACTCAATAACAGAAAATTAAATACCTAGGTACCTAAATAAACCTATTTCTGATGATAACTAATCTAAACTCAATAAATAAGCAAAATCCCTAAAAACTAATATCTATACGAATGACTAATCCTACCTAACAGTATTATAAAATAACCTACGGTCACTACGTACACTATCAAATATACTACCTATACTTTAAAATTAAAATCTATACCTACGACTCATATAAAAATAAACCTAAATAACTCTAAAAACTAAAAGGAATAAAAATGAACTCCACTGCGGGTGACCCAACCTACGACAAACTTAGTATTTGCGGTTGGTATAGTACAGACAGTGGTAATCGGGTATAGGGATCGAACCGCAAAATTAAGTTTGTTTTTTATTGTATATACTTTGCCGGGATAAAAAGTACCCAGTGTGGTGCCCAGGATATTAAAGAATAATTATACCAAGTTTCATCGTAATCGAACCGGTAGTTTTTGCGTGATGCCTGAACAAACAGACAGACAGACAAAAATTTTTTTAAACACATTTTTGGGTTCGGTGTCGGTCTAGTAACACCCCCTGTAAATTATTTTTTTGATATTTTCAATGTACAGAATTTTCACTTCTACAGATTTATTATAAGTATAGATATTAATAGTATAATGTAAATGGTACAGTCAACAGCAAAAGTAGATGATCAAAATCAGAAATTCAATACTAATGAACGGAGTTCCCAGCTATATGGCAGCTGTACTAGTAGTAAATATTTGGTATAATTTACAATCACATACTTTTGAATCACTTCGACCCCGCACAGTTCGGACGCGAACTCCGTTCATTAGTATTGAATTTTTGATTTTGATCATCTACTTTTGCTGTTGACTGTACACCACAGACTACCTGCTATATTTGTGTCTCTCCTTAATTTTTAATCCATCCAAAGGTTGTCTTTAAAAGATCGCTCTTACCGATAAGACCGCCCATTGTGTCACCCTTTATAAAATGTTTTATATTTATGTTCTGTAATTTGTATGGTGTACAATAAAGAGTATTCTATTCTAATAATTTATTCTGTTATAATAAAAATTCTGCTGCTATTATGTACCAATGGATAAAATATCTTCTACTTTTGTGCAAAACTTTTTGGGAAATGCTAGCAATCCTCAAACAGAAATGTGTTATTTTCCATACTAACTAAAGGAATAGCAAAGAATATTTTCATAGTAATAGACAGAATGTGACTGACTACTTTTAATGAGTTGATTTACACCCCTTTTAAGTTCACATGAATGGAGCTACAGGACACAGCAAGTGGGAAAAAAAAAACATCTTTTATATTTAACAGATAAATGTACATCATTTAAATAATTATCGCTTGAATCTGTCTACAGGCTTCGGTATCTTTCTCATGAATATAGTGCGCTCATCATAATATGTGTTGAACTTCTTATAATCTCTCCTTTTCTTGGGATCCTTTTTGCAATTTTCCGGAGTCAAGTTGATCATAAGACCTGGAACATGAAGACCAAAATAATTTAGAGAACAGTCATTTTAATTTAACTCGACAAATGTCATATGAACCAGCGATTGTTCAGAAGTAAAATAGACTCAGAAACAATGATAAATATAATCGTGACAACCATTGAGTGAAGGAAGCTTGTGTGCCAGCAGTGGGAACATTTAAAGCTGATATGTATATTCTGCTGACTGCTATAAAATGTTGATGGGTTCAATGGAGATTGTTATACCTTTGTGATTTTAACAGGTTGTGTTTTATCTCATAGTATGTCTCTTGTAATTTTGATGTTCGTAAAGTGCTGATTCTCAGCCTAATTTTAATAAATGACTTCATTTTGATTCTTAGTATGAGCTGATTGTACCAATTCTATACAAACCCGCTTTCTGCGCCATAGTCACCAACTTGCCGATTTTCTTTTGTTGTCGTCGGCACAACCCAGTTATTCTTCGGGGTAACATACAGCCATCTGTCCTCACAAACTGGCTCAGGATCAACACATCAGTATGTTTGACGTCGAGCCCGATAGCGCACATGTAGCAAGGAGGATTGTCTGATGTGCTGATAGCAGGGTCTTGGGACGGAAGGTTCTCCGGCCGAATCAAGAGTTCAGTGCGGGGCGAGGGCACAGTAACCGCTTCTATGATCACTGTTGAGCCCTCAGTGCGTTCGCGTACTAAAAATAGTAGGAATTATTAATTAAACTATTGCTTTTAATTATAATTATGGAGAAAAGACGAGAGCCAAGTGTTTTGAGGTTATGTAACAAAAATCTAAAATTATGAGCAGACATTTATATGTACTTACTCTCTTTTAAATGCAATGGTTTTGTTGTCGCTATTGAGCGTACGGATGTAGAGAAAATTGCACTTTTTGTAAAAGAAAACCCAGCTCGAACTAGCCCCGCCATGTTTATTTATTTTATAAACTGTCAGACGCAGTGTTGCCACCTCCGATTATTTTTACCCTAACACGGCGAAGTTACCCTAAATTAGGCACTTGTTTTTTTTTTTACCCTAACTTTTTTTTGTATGGAAACAAATCGATTTACGTATAAATGGAATTTATTAATAAACTAATAGCTAAACTATTACACCGGTTCCAAACATTCTTGGAATTCATCCATAGTAACCTGGGCTTCTATGTCATTTGCAGTCATATTTTTCTTGAAATCGTACATTTCATTCGAAAACTTACACATGATATCTTTCTTCCGTGTACACAAACCTTCGAGTGTGAAAGAGAAAAATAGATTCTTGTCAATTGCTTGCGGAAGAGAACGGTAGGTACAGACGCCAGGGCAGGTCAAGCTACCCGAAACTGTGAAATTTTCCCAATCAACCTTGAACCTTAATGCTTTAGCGATAAAGTTGAAAATCTATTAAAGAAATTTGACAGATTGTAGTAGCTTGATGTGCTGGCGTCTCTAGCTACATCGTCACAACAAGTGAGGTACGTTCGAAAACACGTATTCAATCAATCACCAATTTGCTTGCAAGGAGTTTTAAACATTCTATTAAAATTCCCTTATATTTATTTAACCCTGAAAAATACCCTAAAAATATCCTAAACGCGTAAAAATGCCCTAAATTTAGGGTAAAATACCCTAAGGTGTGGACACTGGTCAGACGACAGACAGTGTCAGATAGTCAGACTGACGACTGGCTGGGGGCTGTCCAGGGCCCTGGTCCCCTGACCACAGAACACTTTTACTTATCGGAAGAATGACAAGTTCATATAAAAATAAAAAATGTGTGGACAGAATTCGATTATGCTGCCATCTAACTGATGCCTACGACGCTATTCAAAGCAGGAAGATTTGAAAGTCGTTTATGCCTACAAAATGAGTCCTGACTGTCCTGTGTGTGAGCACATTGAGATAGGAAAAAACATGGAGACTCCGCCAGGAGGCTATCATGAATTTATAGCTAAAGTATTGATATTTGGGTTCCATTTCCATATAACAGGCATTTTTTTATATTTGTTAATTTCATTCGTTTGTTTACAAAAATATGTCATAATAGAATAGTCTTGCCGACTTACCGTAATAGTTTCCGAAACTAGTTCCTCCGCTGAAACGATATCCGTATATGCTGCGATGTTAACATAAATAATCTTGCGTCTTGTTCGGTCCGAGTGACCTAGCTAGGTCCGGCCTGTGGTTCACAGCACCAAAATCCATCGTGATCCAAACATGATAACTAGTAAAACTCGTATATAGTATCGTTACTCGTTATAGTAACACCTATGTTCCTTGATTGACACAACCCTAGCAATGGCAGCCATTTTATGAGACAATATGAGTTGTAGGTATGCACCCTTTTTTTATAAGTATTTCCAGTCCATACTTTTCTATGTCAATGTGTGAGCATAGAATTACTTTATTCTTTGGCACAGAGACCTATAATGTACTCTGTGGCATAGAGTAAAGTAAAATATATCGGGGTAAAATATTTAATTGGTTTATTTGAAATAAACAGTTTGAGTTCGGGTGTGTGAGTAAGTTACCCAATTAACGTGAAGCGCGGTCAAATGTCAAAAAACGTTTGGTTTCTATTGTATGGATGGTAGAAATAATAATTTTAATATGAGTAGTCTGGCCACACCGAAAGTTCACTTCCGGTTAAATGAGCGCGTAATTTGAAAAATCTCAAACGTATTTCGTATCAGATCTCTTTGGTTTGGACCTACAAAATAAGACACGATAATAAGAGCGAATTATTTTTCTTCATTTTAATAAAAATTAATAGCCGTTCGTTAGTCTCGCTAAATCTCGAAAATGGCTCGACCGATTATGTTGAAACTTTGGTAAGTTGTTGTGTGAACGACGATATTCTTAACAAATTAAAATTAAAGGCATTGCAAAGCATGCGGCATTAGCTAGATAATTATAATATTTATTTTCTTTAGTTCGATTCACACGCTACGAATACGACGCTAGAATGCATGCATTTTCAAGCGATACTGGTATTTTAATTATGTAGATAAAGTTTAAAATAACTTCACACTGACAGTGCTCGCCGTGCCGCTGCCGTTCTGGTGTAAATTACACCAGAACGGCAGCGGCACGGCGAGCACTAAGACAATTACTTTATGTAATTACAACTAATAAATTATGGTGATTTGGGTATCAAAATGATAAACAGGTACGTATGGGTCGCATGTATTTATTGAACAACACATAGTACACAAGTAATATGATAAATTTAACAGGTATAGAAAATAAACAAGATATTTTTTTAATAATAATTTGATAAAAAAAAATGTAATTATAACGGATAAAACACATTTTTACTAAGCAACAATTATCAAGCGCCGTTTCAAAAATATGACTGATTCTATAATAAAATTCTACTATGTTTTTTAACATCCGTATATGTGTATCATAAAATAGACTGCTAAGCAGTAATGTAACAAATATTATATCATATTTAGGCTTCGTAAGCATCACATTATTATATAATATGCGAGACTTCGTATCCTGTAACGCTGTGTAGGTACTCACTATTGGAGGAACAAGGTGAAATAGTTTCTTATTTTTATTTGTAATTCATGGACGGTAAGCCAAGCATAGAAATCCGAGACGTGTGTTTGCGAAATGCATTTCAAATGCAAAATATAAAATGAGCTTAAAATAACTTAAAACTTATCTTAAGAAATAATATAGATAGACGCCTACACACGAGATTGCAATTTTGTGACTTAAATATAAAATATTTAATGCAAATATAATAATAAAATATGCAAAGCATAAAATGCAGAATCGTCAATCGTGTAGAGGTATCGTTAAGTAATACAATATTCGATTTTGTTCTTCACAATGTCAATTTATAAGTATAACATGTATGTTAGTAAAACTTACTAACTAGAAACTATACAATATTGTACTATTAATTAAAACAAAACTTACGAACAATGTGCATGTTTATAAACAAAATGTGATGGACTATTCAAAATATGTGGCAAGGAAAAATAACAGGTTTCATAGACATGGAATATCTTAATAGCAGGCAAATAGGCATTCAATGTACCCACCCACATGTAGATAATTAAAAAGTGAGCCAAGTTCTTAGCTTATGTTTCAAAAACTATACCGTTTTATTATTTCTATCCGACATAATTGCCTTGTATAGCATTGTCAATACAAAACTATAAAGAAACATTTATATTTAGAAATAATTCAGAACTTTTAACTACATAGAAAGCTCAACATTTAGGCCTAACACTCAACATTTTACTAATAAACTCTCTGTCGAAGCCTGTTATATTTCCGCTCAACACGTGAAGGTAGCGATGATGACAAGCTTGTGCTGGACGTTTACTTGGGGAAGGCACTCAGACCCTTGCTGAGCAGACTGCTGGCGCCTGTCGAAGCGTCGTTCACGGCCGAGGACAGGCCTGTCAACATCTGAAACGTTGCAAACATATTTTAGTAAGTATTACACGCATATGACAAGTTCGAAAATGTTTAAGTAGGTCGGCCATAGGTAATAGGTACAGCGGGCTGGTATCCGCAACTCCACGACAATGCGCGTATTTTGCGTACGGTAGGTCGGCCATAATACGTATCTGACCGTGAAGATTTTTTTGCATGACTATGATAATAAAGGTAGGTATTTATTTTGTTTCAAATTTTGAGAAAAATCAATGTTATTCTCATATTTATTTTATCTATTTACGTCAGTAGCAATACCATATGAACACAAAAACTTCCGTAATGGTATTGTGTCACCTTGCCAATCACGTTTCATCATAAACAAACATAGAATAAAACAAAGTCGCGTTTACAGAAACGCGACTTTGTTTTATTGTTTGTCAAAAAAAAAATATCAAAAATTTACATTGGAAGAACAAAGCGGTCAAACAGACAGCTGTTTGACCGCTTTGTTCTTCCAATGTAAATTTTATTATACAATGGATATTGATGCGGATTTTACCATTATTTAGTTAAAAAATTGTTTCCCGAAGGTTTATGTGACAAATTACATTGTGTGTTACTGTTACATTAATATTTAACGTAGATAATAAATATGTAGTACAGATATCTCGTACGAAGTATACCATAACCATAAGTCATACGTCATTTGTTGAACATAGGTTCAAAAATAATGGTTTAAAAATATAATAAAGATTGTGCTATGTTATGCCAGAGGGCGTACAAATGTTTGTGATTATTTAATTAAGCCAACCAAATCTCGATACTAAAATAAATTTTTAAAAAAGCCTGTACAGTTAAAAACGAATCTAAAGAATGACATTGCATAATACAATAGCAATAGAAATCAATGTCAATAAAAGAGAAAAAAAAAAATGTCAACAGACTGAAAACCATAAACCCCATGGGTCGCTAGTTTAAAAAAGTAAAAGTTTACTTACATGATCCCTCTTCTCGTTGAGGTATTTGTCGGCGTCCTTGATCTTGGAGTCGACGACGGTGCTAGTGTTCTTGATGCCCTCATCAGTGGCACTCTCCACCCTCTTCAGCGTGTTGTCCACAGTACTGTGGATGGCGTTGCTTGCGTCTGACGCCGCCTTCTTTGACTGTTCTACGGCTGCGTCTGCGGAAATCGGGGTTTGAATACGAACTTGGCTAATACACTGCCGTGAGCACAGTCGGATAAAAAAATAATATAATTTGAACTTGAACATTTTATACTGACAAGAAATCAACTTAGGTATTTTCTTAATAACCCTTTTAGGCAATGTCGACATACCAACACCCCTCCGTGCCTCGGAAAGCACGTTAAGCCGTTGCTCCCGGCTGTCTTTCGTGGATCTTTGACAGTCGTTACGGGTAGTCAGAAGCCGGAAAGTCTAGTCGGACAACCAGTCTTACCCAAGGGGTATCGTATTACCCAGCAACTGGGTTGTGGAGGTCAGAAAGGCAGTCGCTCCATGTGAAATACTGGTATTCAGCTGCATCCGGTTAGACTGGAAGCTGACCCCAACATAGTTGGGAAAAAGGCTAGGCAGATGAAGAAAGGGGATTATAAAACTTTTCCTCTGTATATTCCACTTACTAGCAACTCTCTTGGCCTCGTCTTCAGCAGCCTTGGCAGCGTGCCTAGCTTTTTCCTTGGCATCCTCAGTGGCCTTAGCAGCCTGTGCCTTGGCATCCTCCGCGGCCTTCTTGGTCGCATCTACCGTTGCGTTGACCGTGTCTGTCGAACAAAGACCCTTGTTCAGTGAAGGATACAATATCGCGTGATGTTTCACACCTAAGCTTTGAAAGAACCTTTTGCTGAGTAAAATAACGCAGGTAGTTTTGAAATGTAGGTTGGAAAACCTATTTTAAAATAATTTCTATTAATATTTAGCCCTCCTATCGTCCTGAATCAGAAGAATATTCTGAACTCTGAACATTGATCATGTTCATAGAACTGTCCTTCCAAGAAGGATATGATATCATTTTAAAAACAAATCAAGTACGATGGACTTCCATTTACTGTCGTCACTGGTGACTTGTACCGTTTTAATTAGATTCTCAATCAATTTTTATCAAACAAATGGTTTTTGTAGGTATTACAGCGAGAAACACGTTCTTAGTCTTAGTTCATATCCATAAAAATATTTATGTTTATTAATAGATCTCGAGTGTTGTATCAATAAGTTTCATCAATAGAAGGGACAGGTGAGCTATTGCCTTTTATGTAGCGCAAGTAACATAAAGAGAAGTGGTATTTTATTGATTAATCACAATAAGACGAAGAAAAAGTGGCCATAACATTTTATGGCCACGTAGCTACAGCATTAGATGATGCTAGGAGGCGTTTGATGGTTGCCAATAACCCAACCATGGATGGATAAATCCAATAAAAAATGAATGTACCGGATTAATTAAGAGAAGCAAACCTTTTTTAAGAAAGATAGTGAATTATGTGTCAAAAAGCCGTAACTTAAGCGACACACTAAGTACCGGTCGAATGTGCAACTGTCTTTCCATACACGCTGAATGCCTTTCCTGAGGAATCTTTGGGCCCTTGCAAGTTGGTTTGAACTAATTCTATTAGAATTGATTATATTTAGGTAAAGCTAATTTTCTAGTCTTAAGTATTACAGGCATAATAATTTGGCACACACGTCACACAGTAATTTTATGCGTTATTAAAGGTTCAATTCTACATGAGTATTCTATGAATCTACTTCCGTATGAATAAATAGTAAGTATAAGGCGATCTGAAAGAAAAAAGCCCTGAATTGTATTAGTTTTAACTATCTTACACAAAGTTCGGTTCTTACCAAATCACCATTAGTAAAAGATATGTGGGTAGTATAAGCAAAAGATAAAGGAAAGTTAATAATGTTTTGTTACCTTCAGCAGATTCTACAGCCTGGTCTGTATATTCCGCTTCAGTATGCACTACGTTAAACAGTGTATGTGATACTGTATCTACAGAAAGTTAGCAACAGAATGTTAAAACAGAAAAACAAATTAAGTAAAGATTAAAAGCCCAATGCAACATGCAGCCCAAACCATGCAATTAAGAAACTGTAACAAATGTATGGAGTAATTATAGGACATTGAAATGAGTTTAAACACAATGAGGCAAGAAATCATCTTTATTTATTATAATTATAACATCGTTTATACCTTTAGCACCTCCAACAATAGATACTCCTTTGTCAACAACTGAAGCTGCGGCACTCTTTGTCGTATCTACAGTGCTGTGAACAGTGCTTGCTACTCTATCTACAATACAGGCAAAAATGTAAAATGATGAATCATGAGTAAAAATAAAACGCACTCGAACAACAAGCTCAAAATAATACCTTTGGCAGTTCCTAAAAATGATACGCTTGTGTCTACGGCTCCGCCTGCAGCATTCGTGGCTGTATCTACTGTGCTTGCCAATGTATCTACGATGTGAAATAATATAAAATAAAGGTAGGGTATACAAGGTATTAGTATGTGACAGAAAATACACAACAATGTCTACCTTTAGCGCTTCCTACGAATGATGCTCCTTTGTCTACTGCTGATGAGGCTACATTCTTTGTTGCATCTACTGTGCTATAAACAGTATTGGATAGGGTGTCTACGAAGGATTATAAAAAAATATAATTTAATAACAAAAAAAGGAGAAAATATATAAATAAATCAGATAGCGTGACAAACTACCTTTGGCACTAGTAGCGTAAGATACACCTGTATCTACAGCCGAAGCTGCTGCGTTTTTCGTTGAATCATAAGTATTGGCTACGGTATCTACAAAAAAATAAATAATAAATCAAAATAATAATCTAAATGTGTGCATGAGACAGAAAATACCCAAAAATATCTACCTTTAGCGCTTCCTACGAAAGATGCTCCTTTGTCTACTGCTGACGATGCTACATTCTTTGTTGCATCTACAGTGCTATAAACAGTATTCGCAAGCGTGTCTACGAAAGAAATGAGAAAAAAAATGGTATAAAAACTAATAATAATTATGTAATATGTACCGTGAGTATAAAAAAATAAATATTGTGGCAAACTACCTTTGGCACTAGCAGCATAAGATACACCTGTATCTACAGCCGAAGCTGCTGCGTTTTTCGTTGAATCATAAGTATTGGCTACGGTATCTACAAAAAAATAAATAATAAATCAAAATAATAATCTAAATGTGTGCATGAGACAGAAAATATCCAAAAATATCTACCTTTAGCGCTTCCTACGAAAGATGCTCCTTTGTCTACTGCTGACGATGCTACATTCTTTGTTGCATCTACAGTGCTATGAACAGTATTCGCAAGCGTGTCTACGAAAGAAAAGAGAAAAAAATGGTATAAAAACTAATAATATGTAATATGTACCGTGAGTATAAAAAAATAAATATTGTGGCAAACTACCTTTGGCACTAGCAGCATAAGATACACCTGTATCTACAGCCGAAGCTGCTGCGTTTTTCGTTGAATCATAAGTATTGGCTACGGTATCTACAAAAAAATAAATAATAAATCAAAATAATAATCTAAATGTGTGCATGAGACAGAAAATACCCAAAAATATCTACCTTTAGCGCTTCCTACAAAAGATACTCCTTTGTCTACTGCTGACGATGCTACATTCTTTGTTGCATCTACAGTGCTATGAACAGTATTCGCAAGCGTGTCTACGAAAGAAAATAAAAACATATAACAACTAAATAAATGTATAATTAACACAAAAAAAAATAATATAGCAAACTACCTTTGGCACTAGTAGCATAAGATACACCAGTTTCTACAGCTGAAGCCGCTGCGTTTTTCGTTGTATCATAAGTATTGGCTACAGTATCTACAAAAATATATTTTTAAGTTATAGTTTGTGTGAAAATATTCAAATATAGGTACTTCAATGATGCGATATTTTTCATAAGATACCTTTGGCACTTGATATTAATGACGAGCCCATGTCAACAGCTGAACCAGCTACACTTTTTGTCGTATCTACTGTGCTGTGAACTGTGTTTGCTACTGTATCTACAAATAATTAAAATAAAAACAAATATGAAAATAATAAAATAAAATACAAAAAAAGGATGAACTTAAAAAAGGATAAAACCAATAAACTACCTTTAGCACTGCCAATTATTGATGAACCCTTTTCAACAGCAGCAGCAGCTACATTTTTAGTTATATCTACAGTCGAGTGTACAGTATTTGCTACAGTTTCTATACAAATGAATTTAAAAAAAAAACATTAAAATTAAGCACAACTATGGCAACGAAAATGATAATTAAAGCAAGCAACAGAAATGTCAGCTACCTGTAGCAGTACCGATCATTGCGGAGCTCCTCTCAACGGCAGCGAAAGCAACATGCTTCGTAGTCTGTACTGTTGTATTGACAGTGTTTGCTACGGTATCTACGTATGAATAGCGAAGATTATCACAAGTGGAAAGTCATAAGCAGTTTTTATGAAAAAATTACTTAATACAAACGAATACAAGACTACCTTTAGCTGTGCCAATCGCGGTAGTGCCCTTCTCAACAGCGGCGGCCGCTACGTTTTTGGTTGTATCTACTGCAGTATGGACTGTGCTTGCTACCGTATCTACATGAACGAATGACAACTTTTAGCGATAACACAAAGCGAAATAACTAATGATTTACGCAAAAAAAATGGAAACTACCTTTAGCTGAGCCAATCAATGTAGTGCCCTTGTCTACTGCGGCGGCAGTGACATTTTTTGTTGCATCTACTGTGGTGTGAATTGTGCTTGCTACCGTATCTGCATGTACGAATGACAAAATTAGTGACAGCACAAAGCGAATAAATAACATGTTTTATGCAAAGAGTGTAACCTTTAGCTGTGCCAATCGCGGTGGTGCCCTTCTCAACAGCGGCGGCCCCTACATTTTTGGTTGTATCTACTGCAGTATGGACTGTGCTTGCTACCGTATCTACAGACGAATGAAAACTATTAGCGACAACACAAAGCAAACAAATAAGATGTTTTATGCTGAGTGTAACTACCTTTAGCTGTGCCAATCGCAGTAGTGCCTCTCTCAACAGCGGCGGCCGCTACGTTTTTGGTCGTATCTACTGCAGTATGAACTGTGCTTGCTACCGTATCTACATGGAGGACGAACAATGTACATTAGCGACAACAGAAAGCAAAAACATATACGAGTATGTTTTTACATGATAATGTGCCGAGTATGTTTTTACATGATAATGTGCTTGAACTACCTTTAGCTGTGCCAAATGCGGTAGTGCCTTTCTCAACAGCGGCGGCCGCTACGTTTTTAGATGTGTCTACTGTGGTATGAATTGTGCTTGCCACCGTATCTGCATACGAATAAACAAAATTAGTCACAACGTGAACAATAAAGTTACAACATTTGTACGTATTATGTAATATCATGGAGATGTACTACCTTTGGCTGAACCAATAAGTGATGTGCCTTTGTCAACTGCAGCAGACGCCGCATTTTTGGTAGAGTCTACTGTTGATTGCACTGTGCTCGATACATTATCTACATATTACAAATAATAACAGTAAAGTATATGGAAGCGTGAGTTATTAACAAAAGTATACGTAATATATTTGTGTCAACTACCTTTGGCCGTGCCAACGAATGTGGTTCCCTGATCTACAGCGGATGCTGCAGCGTTCTTAGTTGAGTCTACTGTACTCTGTGCGGTGCTTGCTACTGTATCTAATCATGAAAAATAAACATTATCAAAATGGGCTACAGTGGATAAACATAAAGGATTTCTAAAAATGATGTTGTTTGAACTACCTTTAGCTGAGCCAATGAATGTAGTGCCCTTATCGACTGCGGCAGCCGCAGCACTTTTAGTAGTGTCTACTGTACTTGCTACCGTATCTAATGAAAACAAGGAAAATTAACCAAAACCTTTAAATAGATCGCTGAATTTGACAATATTTTCCATAATAGGATTAAGGAAAATATTGACCTAATGGCGATAATAAATTGTCAATTTATTGGGATATGTTTTTCTATGTGTTATGCATTCAAATTCAAATAATTTATTTTCTCTTCTCAAACAATGGCATCATACTAATTTAGACAAGCTTTGAAACTATATGTGACACTAGTTTGTAAGAGATTGGTGTCTGTATAGCAAAACAAATTTAAGTTCATCAAATCATGTGTTGAAATGAAACTATTTGAAATCAGTAAGGGATTATTATGTAATGTAAAATAATCAATACAAAACTACCTTTAGCAGTGCCGATAAGTGTAGTGCCTTTGTCAACTGCAGCAGCTGCTACATTCTTAGTTGTATCTACTGTGGTATTGATAGTGTTTGCTACCGTTTCTAAAATAATGAAAAGAAAAATATGACCACCAAGCATTTAATAGTAAATGTACTGTACATATAATTGTGATTTCTAAGTTATGTGCTATACCTTTTGCAGTGCCAATCATTGTAGTGCCTTTTTCTACAGCAGCTGCAGCTACATTTTTCGTCGTATCTACAGTGGCATGAACTGTGTTCGCTACAGAATCTATAAAAAATGCATTTACGATAACGTTTAATGGAACACTAAAAACAAAATGTACACGTGGAAAGTGTTCATATAGCGTAGAATAAATATTGCGCTAGTAGCTGAGCTTTTATAGAACAATAAAAATGGAAATAAAAATAAAATACTATCTACAAATAGAAAGAAAAAAAATGGTGGTAAAAATAATAAATAAAAATATTGAAATACTGGAGGCATGTAAGTAATGAATTTAAAAAAATATAATACTTAGATGGGAAAAAAATGTGATAAATTCTCTAGGTAATGGGTACTCTCGTAAATGTTACGTACGCTTGTATCAACCGCAATATCATCGAGTTTTCTTTGTACCGGTTTATAGGTACTTGCGGTATTTTCTAAACTTGTTAACACAATGTTATTATTAGTTTGACTTTCATCGCCTTTTACGATAGCTCTTGAGTTAATAAAATAATAATTATTGTCAATATATATTTGTCATATTACTTATAGCTCATACATACGCAGTATATCGACTTACAGTTTTGTTTTTCAATAATGTTATCTATTTTTTCCTATAGCGAAATATTAATGATGTTAATATAAATGGTTTAGTTTTGATTTATCTTTGGCACTGTTAACATATGTTTTTCCTGTGTCAACTGCGGACTAAGCAACATTTTTCGTCATATCTACTGTGTTTTGAATTGTGCTCTGAACCTTAGGTATCTAAAATTATAATAGTTTATTTATAAGAATTTAAAGCCTAACATTATTATTTTACTTTGAGCATAATGTTGTAATTACCTTTGGCTGAATCGACGTAGGTTTTCCCAGTCTCTAATGTACTCTGTGCAGTTTTCTTTGTACTATCTAAAGTGCTTGCTACTGTATCTACGGCGCACAAAAAAAAAAACGTAAAATAATTCTTCTAAATCTCAAAAAATAAAATTACATAAAAGTTAACAAATTAACAAAAACAAAATTAATAAACATAAAAGTTAAAAAACAAACAAAAATAACATAAAAAATAAAATTAAAATTACAAAAAATCGGAAATAAAAAAACAACTGCTTGCGAATAAATACCTTTAGCGCTCTCTAAATAGGACAAGCCCATGCCATAAGCAGAGCTTGCGGCACCCATAGATGCATCATAGGCCATTTGGAACGAACTTTGGGCTGTATCTAAAGCATTATTTGCAAAAACACACGCTTTTTAGTCACAGGGCACAAAAAAATCGACGAACACACACAAAAAAAAAAAAACAAAAATAATGAATACCTTGAGCACTATCTACATAATTTTTTGTCGTGTTTACAGCAGATTGAGCGGCGTGTTTTGTATTTTCTACGGTACTATTCACTGTATTAGCGACTGAATCTAAAAATATACAAAAAAAAACTGAAGCAAGTCAAAATTATATGATCGCATGTGTGTGTAACCTATCTCTAGCGGTTGTGGCATACGTTTTGCCAGTATCGATAGCCGATTGGGCAACTCTCTGTGAGATATCTACAGTACTTTGAACAGTGCTTGATACTATGATGTAAGTATCCACAAAACAATAATTGTGAAATGATAAAAATAAATAAAATAGCAACAAAAAATTAACAAGCTTAAAAAATATAGCGAAATTTGTAAAAATCGGAGATAATACTAGGTACAGCGGGCTGGTGTCCGCAACTCCACGACAATGCGCGTATTTTGCGTACCAATTTTTTTTTAATCTTTGAATTTCTTGTGTTTCCTAAATTCATTTGTTTCCGTTCAACTGATAATTATTTATACTAAAACAAAACAAAGAAAAAAGGCCTCAAAATAACTGTTACAGATTTTGGCAACAGTTGCCAAAACAGTTCCGCCCACCATTTTCAAAAAGGCGTGATGACAAGAAAGTTTGTTTACCTTTCGCTGAGTCCGCATACGCTATGCCGGTGTCAACGGCTGAACTAGCCGCGTTCTTTGTACTCTCACAAGTACTGTTCACAGTATCTACAATAGTGCAAAGTTAGTTCATGCAAGAGAAAGAGAAGAGAAGAAGAAGGGTTGAAAATTAATTTATTACAAGAACTTACCTTTTGTTGTATTGTATGCAGATTCTGCCGCCTTTTTCGTGTTGTCAGCTGTTGTTGCCAATGTGTCTATGTATAGAGGGTTGCAAAAAAAAAGGTGGGTTAGCAAACTACTAAAATGGTAGAAAAAACAACAACGGTACTTGCTGAGTTTACTTACAAATACAAAAATACTATTCTTTCTAATCTCAAAATAAAAAAAATATATAATTGCAACTAAAACTATGTACTTTATAAAATTAAATACTGTCTACAAAAAACAATTTAGCTAAAACAAAATTTTAAGTACTCAAAAAATATTATTTAATAAGTCGACTAACCACAATTACAAAAAAATAAATCGATTAAATTAACACCCCTACCTTTAGTGACGTCAACTACTTTCTTGCCATCGGCAAGAGCCTTGCTGGCGGCGTCCTGCGCTTCTCCGGCAGCCAGAGACACCTTCGACAGCTCCTTGTCCAGGGCATTAATGGCTGAGTGCTTCGCGTCATTGGCTAGTAAAGATATAACAGCATTGATTAGCGGTTCAGGGTCTATGATGCCTAAAAGGTGATGGTAGAAAACGTCACACGTCAACTAAATTAAGACATCAGATTGTAACGTAGTAAGTCTCATCATCATTAAGCCAAATTCAGCTGGGCATTGCACAATAATCGGTACTGCGCTTCCCGTATCCAGCAAATTTCCGCGACCTTCCAAACTGTAACGTGACTCATCATAAATACATAAACAGCTTGATGGAAACTTTTCGAATGCCAAAAAGTTCGTTCCTATTTTTAGTAAATTCCAACTCTACACGTGATTTTAGTCGCGGCAAAACGTCGAAGCTTTGCCTCTACGAGTATGTTGTTTCGGTCGCCTTATCTAATATTTCCTCTTTCCTCTTATCACAAATATTCCGCAATTATATAACAGAGCTGCAAATAGATTTAAATGACCTCGGATTTGTAGCTCATGTTGGAGAAAACTTAACGACCAGATAAATAGACAGATAGCGATGCCCTGTGTATTATTTGTTTTGTCCAATTTAACTAATTAAAGTGATGCGTTCTTATTTATTCAGACACAGTACTTAGTTATGACTTTGTTTATATCTGCTTGATATGCAACAGTGGTATTACTCAAAACAGGTTAATTATACTCGTATCTAGAGCATTATGTAATTATTTGTTTTAATTCATCAATCGGTATAATTTTCCACTTTTTAACTGCGCTTCACATTTTTAAACGCAGGTGGGTAAAACATATCGTTTTAATTAACTCGCTTATCTGTGTCCCGTTAAGTTATAAAATATTTAAATAGGTCGTGAATAATAAAAAAAATAAATAAAAATAAATGTTTATTTGCACCTTCAAAACTAACATAGAAACAGGTTTACAATAAAATAGGTCAAAAGGTAGTTACATTATTTTACATGTTAAGAGTTGCTACTAATACCTAAGCTAACTTAATATCTTGTGATATAGGTATCAGCGCCCATGCTCATTTGCATTCACATAATATTAAATGTACATTAGAGCCAGAAAGCTTAATATTATAATTGTAGTTTTATAATTTAAATTCCCGTTTTACAATTTGACAAGAAAAGGAGCATTCTAGGTACAAAATAAACCAAGTAAGTGAAAAAGATATTATACGAAAAATAATTTGAAAGCCCAATAAAAAAAAAAAAAAATATAAATACCTGCATGCAAGAGAAAAAAAAAACAATTATAATATTGATGTAAGTACATAACACTAATAATAAGGCATTATATAAGAGCAAGAAAATAATGTAGGTATGATTGCGATTGTGTGTTGTGTGGTGTGTGTGAGTGGGGTGTGTCTGTGTTGGGGTGTGTGTGTGAGTGGAGGTGTGTTTGTTTTAAGTACCATCCGAGGACGTGCGTATGAATACACAAGGCACGACCGAGGACCTTTTCAAAGCGAGGACCTTTTCGAGGGTCCTCGGTTTGACTTGACCAAAGATTCGTATTCTGCAAGCGATTTTGAGTCTTTCTATATACTTATCACGAAAAAGTTGTCTGAACCTCGGTTTGATCAAAAATATTCATATGCATACACAGACATTGTGTATCCACCAGATGGTGCCACTCTCGACTCATACACAGGCTCTTTACACTCATTTCACGTTTGTTGTATTATCCGAGGACCTATGTGTTAACTTTAACACAAAAGTCCTCGGTTAGGTAGCTTTTCCACACAATGTGTATTTAAGACCTCGGTTTGCTAGATTTTCCGAACAGTGTGTATTCTAGTCCTCGTTTCGACAATTTTCCTCGTGTGTAGAAGACGAGTTATGTGCTATCATTTAAATAAAATTATGAAGGAGAAAAGCGAAGGTAGACTGAATCCTTAAACAAATCGTTAGCTACTAGGTGCACGAGGAATAATCAGGCTTCTTCTGCAGTATGTGCTAAGTACCTAGGCCTGCTTAGATTATACAACATTATGATTTGCACCATAAAATATTATATTGGCAGGAGCTGAATACGTGTGCTTTTCATAAAGAACCTAAAGTAAATGTCTTCCAAGGCGAAATCTCAGCAGCAAGATTTGAAGCAAAAAAAAAGTACAAAGAAATAAAGAATATGAACGTACTAAAGAAAACAACATAAACTTTACTGAAATAGAAGTAAGTTTATTTTAAAATGAATAGAATAGATCTTTATTTGCACAGAAAGTAGGTACAAGTTACAGATGTTAAGTTTAAAATGATCCTTATACTAACTACCTTAACTAGGGCACGCAAACAGTTTTAGCTAAAAATGATCGGACACATACATTAAATACTTTTCTTTAATAGGGCGGTATCGGAACCACTAACAATTAGCAAATTTTTATATTGTCTCCTGATTGTCCGGTTTCTATTTGCGGACACTTTATTAAACAAAAACAGCCACCTCAATAGTATAAAGTGATAGGAATGTTAATAATTTTAGGGACTTAAATACGTACGCAGCTATCTGTTACTATTAAATTGCACACATACAGCGTTAGGTTAAAAAGTACATACGCATCTACACTAAGTTTTTTTGTTCAAGCCAGCGTATAATGATTATTAACGTTTCATTTATGTCATGTTCGTATATATTTTTTTAAATACATTCAATTAAGGCACTACTATCGTCAGCGAATAAGACCATATGATGTTCAATGTGGCGAGGTAAATCATTAATATATAGCAAAAATAGTAAAGGGCCCAGGACACTGCCCTGTGGTGCGCCATGCCAATATAAGTCTGTGGCTATACCTAATAATTCTTGCCTTAGATAAATATTTTTCTTCGTGCTTACTTTTTGGACATATTCTAGATATTTCTGTGTGCTGCTTACGATTGTTAAGGTATGATTTTAAGAGATTAAGTACATTTCCTCTGATGCCTATGATGTCTAGCTTTTTTGTAATAATTTCATGATTAACACAATCAAATGCCCTCGTCATGACCGTGAAAATTGCGCAAACTGGTACTTTTTTTATCCACATTTTGCAATATGACATTTATTAAATCGTAAACCGCTGTATTTATACCCTTATTTTTTTCTGAAACCCTTTTGTTCCGCACTTAAAACATTATATTTGGATAGGAAATTATTAACAGAGTTATAAATCATTTTATCTATAACCTTAGAAAAAATGGGTATTAAAGCAATTGGTCTATAATTTGCTAGATCTTCTTTAAAAAAATTCTAAAGTGGCTTCATTATAATTGTTTTTAAACTATCTAGAAATACTCCAGTACTGATACATAAGTTAAGACACAGATGCAAGGCGATGTCGCCTGGTACGAATTTTACAGCCTTTGTTCATGTACCATCATATTCAGTGCTACTTTTATTTTTTAATGATTGTATCGCTCTCATAATATCTTGCGGTAATACTGGATGCATTAACATTTAGTTAGGGTTACTTGTCAAATTCGTAGTGTCCGGTGGTTTCGTCATGTTATTTTATGTCTGTTTAGTAAAATAGTTATTAAAAGCGTTTGCAACGTCTGTCGGATTAGTAATGGTACTATTTTGAAGTTTATATGAAACAAATTATTTAACAAACTTTTACCAACGATCTACTTATAGAAATAATCATCAAGTTGCAACAATACCTTTGAGAAGCATGATTACAAAACTTACATAACAGTTATTAGAAAACGAGTCAAACAAAACGACTTATAGAAACCATAATTATAAGAGATCAACATAATTTGGGCTAAAAACTTAACATAACATTACTTAACACAATGCTTAGTTAGAAAACAACAAAGAAATATTATCAAGTGAGATCAAAATAATTTGGGAAGCCTGAAAACCTAATAACTAGCTGTAAAATGATTAAAGATAAATCATTCATGTCAAAGGCCTGTTAAATTCAAAAGTTATTGCTTTTTTCGCTAAATAACACAATGCGGGATTATGGAAACTGATAATAAAATGGATTAATTTATTGTTGTATCATCAGTTTTGATCATCGTATTTATCGTCGATCATCGTAGTAAATAGCGAAAAACGCAAGAAAAGAAAAAAAGGCAGGTGAGCTGATATGTGACATGTACCTTAAAGAAATAACGATCTTTGGTATAGTCAACACTATTAGTTACATCACGTTTAATAAAACAAAATAGCAAACATTCTTTGGAATAATCAATACCAGCATCTTTGAGATCTAGAATTTAGACTTCAATTGTCTTTTCTTTAACCCGGCTTATGTGAAAGAAACGAAATACCTAATAACTTGATATTGTATTGAATACCTATCATGAAACTGAAGTTTCCGAATTCTGATTTATCTACTCATTTAAAACCTGAATTCTAGTTTTACTTTATTTTTGTAAGCTATATTGAAGACGATGCTACCAACTATTGAGGAGTTCCCCCATAAAGAAACGACCCTGGCTGCAGCATCAGCACAAACTGGTAATTATTTTAGTTTTACAACTTAAACCTAACGCGTATGCTAAATTTGAAGACGCTGCTATCAACTGTTGAGGAGTTCTCTCATGAAGAAATGACCCTGACTGCAGCATCAGCACAAACTGGTAATTATTTTGGTGTTACTAGATAAACTTGAGGAGTTCCCTTATGACGAAACAACCTTGGCTGCAGCATCAGCACAAACTGGTAATTATTTTGGTGTTACTAGATAAACTTGAGGAGTTCCTTTATGAAGAAACAACCTTGGCTGCAGCATCAGCACAAACTGATAATTATTTTAGTTTTACTACACCTACTAAACCTAACGCGTATGCCAATTTTGAAGACGATGCTATCAAGTGCTGAGGAGTACCGTCATGTAGAGACGACACTGACTGCAGCATCTGATACTATAATAATATACTCATTTTAAAGTTGTTTATACATATAAAATTAAAAACTTACCTTTCCTTCACAGTGATTATACCCATCTTATTCGCGGTCCGCATCAACGACAAACGTAAAGACATCGACTTGTCCTCGCTTGGTACTTCGTTTTAGAAAAAGTGTGTAAGAAATAAATCGGAACATTCTACTAACATTGATATAATTATTATCTTACACGTAAAATGTTTTAGGTAGGTAGATTTTCCAGGTCCTCGGTTTGTACAAGTTCTACGCGAAAAACTGTCCTCGGTTTAGTGATATAAAGTCTAACACAACGTCCGCACTTTGTACAAGCTATAAGAAATATTGTGTAAAAATACGTCCTCGGAAGGGCGTCGCAGGGCATACGTCAGAGGTCCTCGGTTGGCTTACACAAAGTCCTCGTATGTGCATCGCTGGTCACATTTAGCAGTGTATTTCAGGTCCTCGGTATGATAGCCGAAATTCATACAGAAAAATGTTGAGATAGCATTATCCCAATAAGCTCATCACTATAGATTTTTTCACCTGTCTCTTTCTATCTTACTCTAAAAGGCCAACGAGGTATTTAAACCAGTTTTTTGGAGGGTCCTCGGTTCGTTCTAGGAATAACAAGGTCCTCGTAAGGGTGTCTGTACAAACAGGGGTGAGTGTGGGGGTGTGGGTAAAGATGTGTGCGGTGTGTGTGTGTGTGAGGTTTGTCTATGTAAGAGATGTGTGTATGGCGTTAACAATACAAGGTACTTGATACACACAGAGTATTTATACAGGGACATGAAACAGTTTTTCAGTTTCGTCATATGTAAGTGATAGAAGCCAGCTGATCACTTTCTGTTTACACTCTCTCTTTGTCATGGAGAAAATTTCATTTTTTTGTTAGCTATGTTATGAATGATGATGAATCCATGTGGTGTACCCTTCTTTCTTTTATTTATTTATTTACTCTAAACATACAAATATCCTTACAGGCTAGACCCAATGCGATATTTTATCTATGGGGGTACCTACCAATGTGAGTATGTGCCCTATGACGCTGTATTATGATTTCTAACACAATTTGCCTTCAATCATCGTACCTAACCTATGTTACAACGTTGTAGTTGAATACGATAAACTGTGAATTGTTTTCATATATGTATATTATGTAGCAAAGAACAATATCAAACCACACAATAATAAATAACACTGTAATGTGCGTCTAGTAGGACTGATTGCAGTATATCAAGAAGGTACCTATACCAACATACGAGTAGGTACGGAAAGGAGCCAATAGTACGAACATTATAATGCAAGTAGGCTAGCCTGTTGGATTTATTTATAGAAACTATGATTTTAAAAAAGGTTTAGGTTAGCTAAACCTTGCTGTATCACAGAGTAACAAAGAACAGGTATTTATATTTACATAAAAAACTACTTTCTTAAAGTCAATGCAATTATAATTGCATTTCCTACTACCTACCTATGTAGCAGAACTATACGAATATAAGGCAAAGAAAATGAGGAACATTAAGAACCTGTGCCAGCAGCATCAGTGGCGGTCTTCTGAGCCCCGTCGATGATTTCACCAGCCTTCTTGACCTGATCTTCTATGACACCGGCAGCTTCTTGCGCCTTCTCTGAGGCGACTTGCTCGGTATCCTTCTTCTTGCGGTCGAAGAGGGAAGCAGTCTTCTCGCCGAGGCTTCGGAACGCCCCTGGAATTTTAGTCGATTAGTAATGGCACTGCACTAGTGTTTGCTTCGATAGTTCTAATAAAAATTATTTAATTAATATCGATGTTTACATGACCATATATATATTTACATGTCCATATAAACGTATTCTAATTAGTTTACTAAATGGCTAGGTAGTCTGGACTGGGCTCCTACATAATTCTACTAATTACGATTTCTTACGTCATTTCCTAATGACAGCTAAAATACCAACAGTTTTTCATTAATTAATTCATTCAATCAAAGACCAATCTTCAATCCTTTCGAAGTTCACGGTGGTTTTGAGAAACTAGAGTAACTGCTTCGTCGTAAAATACCTATTTGTTTATCAACTTCCAGTAACGCTTTGATAATATATTCTAATGGGAATCGGATGGGACATAAACTTTAACGATAGAAAGGGACCTTACTTGTAAACAAACGCTGGTCTTAGAATAACATTCGAGTGAATAATATTTATTAAGTGTTTCAGATTAAATGTCTGTCAAATGAAGACACTTTACAAAGTGCCTATAAAATATGTAAAAAAATATTGTTGTTCTAAAGAACCATAATATTGTTAACACCAAGTAATGGTCAAATAACAGAGGGGTAATTCTCTTAATTTTAAGAACGTTCACAGTCTGATCTCAGTCTCAATCTGTCAAAAAATACTTCTACTAATTTCCCTACATTTTGACATTTGTTTGTCGCCGAGATGAGACTGCGACTAGATTTTGAACGTTTTAAATTACGGGAATACGGGCCCAGGTATTTTACGACTAAAGAACTGTTATTTTAGTTCAGAAGGAAGAACTGCCATGTAATAAAATCTAAGATGATTTTGCTTTGCTCCTGATATCTTGCTTTGCTAAAACATTAAATAATCTAATAAGTCAGCTAAACTTCACGTGTCACACAAATAAAAGCTCACTATTTCACTAATCGATTTGGTTTTAAAACCATTAGGCATGTTCCATTTTGCTCGCGCGACGGAGCGACGCCTTTTTATTGATTTTCATAGCAGAACTAGCCTGGTCAAGGTGGCTGAGTCAGCCTTTACTTACACTCCGTACACTATCGCAAAGCATGTTATATCAAATAAAGCGGTTTCTATAACCAGTTTAATCAGGAATACTTCGCAGTTCGCGGGAGGCCGGAGTTGGCCTGACAGTAACTCTACAGTGGGTAGAGTTAGAGACAAAAATTAGCCGCGGTACACCCACCACGGTACCCGACATACCTACTCATGGAGTGCGTGGGTTTAGTATCAACATATTTCGTGCCAATGTTTTGCTTCTTTTGTAAACATGGAAGGTAGATCCATCATGATAAATGTCAGCCTTAACTATAAATAACATGTCATCATATCAATCGTGTTTAGATTACAACGTAATAATTTGTTACATTGTTACAAATAAGAACATACTTAGTACATACCTAGATACTTACAAAATAACATTTTTACAATTTAGTAAACGTGTGAAAAATATAAAAAAAGTCCATATAATACATTAAAAGAACTCACCAAGGTTCTTGTCTATCGGAAAGCGTGGAAATACATTTAAAAATTATTCATATTTAAACAAATTTAAATTCAATGGTTAATAAAATTAACTAAATCCATGCTTTACTTTTTGGTTCTATCTCTAGCTAAGATGGTGACGTGAGCTGTGATTTTTTCATTGTCACTAAATACCTGTTACTTAGTACAAATAGGACGAACATGGTGATAGTGTGACACGGGTGACAAGACATTACTTGATTACGTGCATCTAACAATACTAGTTTTACAAAAAATACTAGGTTTATATAACATGTTGTTTCATGATTCCTCATGATTTCTAATTTCTACGGCATGAATAAGATAATAATATGATACAAAATATTATCGGTGAAATATTGATTATGTTTACGACTTCTACTTCCTATGACAAAACGAATGCGGATAACGAATTTGTTTCTAGTTCTTTCGAACTTGGCATGGTATTAATAATTTTTCGAGTGTGACCTTGGGTTTGATTGTGGCTTTACTTGTCTTATGTCTTTCTTTTTTAGTTCAGAATAAAGATTAAGTTAAGTAGGTATAGACAGAAATTTATAAACTCTAAAGGTACATAAAATCAATTAGCAGTTATCAAATCAACCATCGGAACTTTTGCATTAATATTAACTGAGATGAAATTAAGATAATATTTAATGAGAAAAATAATCTTGACTAGACCGGACCTAGCTTCAGTGCTTTTTTAAATTATCTTTTAATTTTTGTTCTTGCAATAAATTCCGCTCAAGCTATATAATATATTTCAGTCACTTTCTTGTCTCTCGACATACTGATAAATCGAAGTCAATCGATACTGTCGGCCGATGCCTCGACCGATTGACCGAACGAAAATAGAGTAGTGTGTGGCGAGTCGGTCAACTCGGGATCATCGCTTGCTCGCCTTCCCGGCTGTTTCGTAACTCCCGCTGATTGATGGGCCAAATAGCTTTCAAGTGGTAATAATATAGCAATGTGTCAAACAAAATAGGCGATACTTATTGTTTTTTATTCTTTAAGAGCATTTTTTATTTTACAATAGGACTAGATATCTTTATAAAGCCAATTTCTGTATGGCTTTTACATCTTAAAAAATCCGAAGATATAAAATTTACGATACCTACCATGACGCGTACCGATCGTCCGCAAACGTTACCTATATTTATCGAGATTAAAAATATCCTATGAGATAACAGGCCTCGCAAAATTCCTAACACACAGACACCACACTGTAATAAGTAGTACGAATACACTCATAGTGCACTTGATCCAAACCAAATGTTTAGTTTATTTAGGGATTTATATGTGTTATAGAACAAGGTATATTTTTACAGTTACATAATAAAATTAAAGCTGGAAGTTATGTAGGTCTGGAAGTAGTAAAAGTTGTATTAGATCTTGGAGCAGTTCCACGTACAATTTAACAGATTACGAGGATTACGCTGCAATCGACATCATATTGCATTGAATTGCCATCGTAATCGATGCTACAGACAGTCGGAAACATATCACATGGACTGAATAAAAAATTAGCGCACGTGTTAGTTCGCATATAAAAATTCACCCCACGCGCTAACTGACTCAATTTCTTAGTATAAAGCAATAAATGTTATTAGTCGCCTGCTAGTCTAGGTCTCGGCCTCGGCCTCGCAAGCCCTGAAAGTCTAGATCCAGGTATCGATCGGTCTGCGCCATGAGACTGGTTTTGTGAGCACTGCGGCAGTATTTGTGACCTAGGACACGAGTCACGACCCACCCACGTGAAGCGTTCTGTCCCGCGTTTAAAATGCTTGCTCTCACATATTTTATAATTTTATGGCCAGAACCAGATGTTATCAGTCGAAACGAATACTGCTAACGCGGTTTATAAATATCAGAGAATGATACACTCGAAACATTATAAAGCACTCTACGGCAAATTGCATTTTTATCACTGTTATGCACCATCATTACATCTAAATGTATTAGACGTAATCTCTGGAGCGCGTCCTGTCTAACTTAGCTGTCATTATCGCAGAACTGTGTAGGTAGGTATAAATTACAGATTCCTTCGCCGATACAAGTTTGTAACCAATTGAGATAAATATCCGGTCTGAAGCAACGTGACATCACATTCACATCCATCTACTGCCTGTGATGTCATTACAAGATTTAGAACTCTCAGAAAACATACGATATATAAATTGGTATACGTCTGACGTGACTATAAATACTTCCTTTTTAAAACATGGCTTAAAACCTGCCTACAAATTAGAACAAAAAAAAAGTCAATGTGTTGAAAAAAAAACTAGATTATCAGTTATTTAATAGATTAAACACGAGATTAGCTTGAAATGTATTAGAAACACGCAGTACATACATATTTTAATTAATTAACGGTCGCTCATTGTACTAAAATAATGATTACTTGGTTTTTCTGTTGTGCTCATATTGTATACTACAGTCGGCCACAGACTGACCGCAAGGTCACTTGAAACAAAGGATTACTTTACACCTGAGAAATACGCGATTAACAGTGTCACATTATTATATCGATCATACGCCATATATGAAAGAACGAATGATAATTTTTTTATCATTCGTTCAACGTGTCTCATCACTATGAAACATAACATACTTAGAATTATATTTTTATTACGTGGCTGGTTAGAAATAAGTCTTGTTTCTATTTACTATCAATGTCTTGAGTCATGCATGACGATTAGTGCCCATTGTCTAGTTTAGACACTTCTAGATGTACACTGTTAATGAGTTAATTAAAGTTGAAAAATGTCCCTTAGTGACACTGTTAAAGTAGCCAATGCATTACGTTGTATTTTATAAAACCTAACCAAAGGCACCAAGACTTTACACTTTTATTTCATTCCGTCTTTTAGTTCTTTGGTGGGGAAAAAGCATACAAAGTAGTAGTATAGCTGACTTCTTTATTTTTCTTTCAACCAGTTTGCTGGGCCTTTTTAGGATAATCAAGATTTTTTTATTTAAGCCTGTTGAATACAAAATTAGATTATTACCTGAGAAGAGATGAAAATAAGAGGCAACAAATCAAAATTTTGCCAAGCTGAACTAATTTGGTTGGATACGTAGGTACTTCGTATTCTTCATTTTTATTTACCCTTTATAATTTAGTTTTTCTTTAGCTTACATATCGTTCGTACCGACACGACACGACATTCCTGTTGATGCCCAAAGGCTTAATTACTGCAAACGCTAAGAAAGAATTCCTGCGCAGCTGGCGTAAGCATATGTCTGTCCTCTTTACACTTGTTTATATTACGTTGTGCTAGGAGGAGAGGCACGAGGAGCCTCGTCGGATATTAATATAATGGCGGGCCCCGGTACTAGTTGACCTTGATGATGTCATCGTGCAACCGGCGAGATTTGTTTTCGTTGCTCTGTTACGATAAGTATATTTTATTTGTTGACATTGTTTACTGAAAGAGACGATGCATAGGTATTCAACACTATTTGAACTATGTGACCTATTGATATAATGTTTTGACGAAGGGGAAATGTGTTATCTTGCTCGGACGCGGTGAGCTCGACGGAACTAGGTACGACGACAGGTTGTCGATATTATGCAAGAATGTGAATTATTGACAACGCAACCTATTACCACAACTAAATATGACTAGTTACGTGACTTTGAACGCTCTTGAACCACCCCGGTACCTACAGATACTTCTTACTACCTATCTTTCTATAGTAAAAGTGGAAAATTATAATAATTAAGTTAACAGGGAAAACTTGGCTCTATCATTCGTATTGTATCGTTATAATTTTATTTGAAAATGTACAAATTGAAACATGTAAGTATGAATAAAGATACCTACGAATAAAGTGGTTAACTATTCTGAAAATCAGCAAACAAATAAAGCAATTTTGTTCAAATTTGCCTCCTAGTTGTTTTTTCCACTTAGATCAATAAACACACCATTGAGAATTGCTTAATGTTACTCTAATTTTACACGGCTTCAGAATTTGATACCTACTCACATGGCATGGTATGTGTATGTATGTTAGATCGTTTAACCCCACTGCTGCCCATAGACAAAATCTAAATCCAAGCAAGGAGGAGCGAGTCTTACTCAGGTAAGTTACAGGAGCGCAATTTGCTAAGTAAATGCGGAGTCACGAAGAACATGGAAATGTTGCACCACGGGGAATAAAGGCAATTTGAATTTACAGGGAAGCTTAATACAAATTGCTTACATGCGTCTTCCAGAAAATTAACATTGTTGGAATAAGGCATTACGAATACGTTTCGTAAACAGCATCTAAATTCTAATATAAGTATATTATGTAGGTTACCGTTCGTGGTAGTTTCCAAAAGTACCTATTGGTTTTGTTCTTTTGTTTTTACCACAGTCATCTGACAATGGTTTCGAAGTTTCGACGAAGATTTGTATTGTTTATACGTGCATGGAGCTCGCACACAAATCTTGAGGATACCTACTTTATCTTTAATATGCTAAAAATAGCATAGAGCAATAGCGAGGTCAACTTAAAATTGGGGAGATAGGTAATACAGCGCGATGTCAACAATGACCACGGTATGAGTGATGATCACACACTACCTAATCTTAATAATTTCAGACCGGATCGATTACATAATAGAAATTTAAAAGATAAGTTTTGTATATCTTATCTGTCAGTAGCTTTAGGGCTTCCGAGTGAACATTTTGTCCAAATCTGAATGAAAATATAGGTAATATGTATTTTTAAACGAAAATATTGATATGGTCCTTGTAGTGCCAGTGAGGTTCGTAATATAGGTTAGGTTTCTATTTAATTAGAAGTGAATTTTCATCTCCTGTGCTAGACTTTTGAATAGAAGAAGAGGAGGCCAAACCATGACGATATTACGACTTGAATTCCAACAAATATTGACCAAAAGTAACGCTGTTTATCACACTTTACACGTAACGTTATTTTTATTACGAAATTGTGTATATTATTCGCACACTGGGTGCGCGTGTAATTTTATCCGTTCTGATTCGGATTGTGCTCTCATAAATCGACCAATAGCGTCCCGGATAGCTCGGGAGGAGCCAAAATCAACTGATTAATACAATTGAGGAGCACGACAGAGTGGCAGCATGTTGTGCGACACCTACTCGCAGAGAATAACTCATTCCTCGAATCAACATAATTTATGTTGCTACCTACGTAGTCTCCGTTCTATGAACTTTGACTGCTGTATGCACTCATTGTCCGTGCGTAGGGATGCCAGTGTAGTCGGCGGTATTAACGGTTTCAAAATCCACCGTATCTCTTTAGGAGTTCAATAAACTTATGATCCTTATTGTTTCTGTCTGGACTTTAGCACCAGTAGTCATTAATTAAACTGCGTAGCACACACACTATTCATATTTCTATGAAACATGAATAGTGAATTCTACGTTTTATTTATGCACCAATGCCAACATCACTTTAGAAAAGTCTGACGCATCCACTACGACGCATTTTCATTTTAAAATTGTTTTCAGGAAAATTTTAAATCTGAACAAAGCGAATAACGAGGTATCTAGATAACTATAGGACACTGTTATGCGAGGAAATACTGATCTTTGTCTTAACTAGCCCCTCGTTAGTCTAGACTGGTTGCTAGCGCGACTCTTGGGCATAAGATGAGATCTTGGGTCAGATTGAACATGGTGCATTTGTAAGAAATTCCTTAGTATAACGGTTACGCCTTGGATTGAAATTATGTCCGGCACTTGACTTGGCCTCTGTCTACTAATAATTTGCACCTGGTTATTTACCTCTCATATAGACCTTTCCAGAACAGGTAAAGGAAGTATTGCAATCTCCCTTTTTTCGACTGCCGTACACTCTTTGCTCAATATTTTCATTGAAAACTACGAGTAAACTTCACCCTGTGTTCTATTCGATTGCCCGATTGCTGGTAATCGCTTGCTAGTTGCCGTCCGTAACCTGCAAGTCTTGTCGAACCAAAACATTGCACCAAACGTACTTGCATACGCTAAATATACTCCGATACCAAGTAACGCCACTGGAAATGCCACTGGGACTGTCAGATCACGAAACGGCTCAAATAATATCCATACAAATAGACAACCGCCTCCTCCTTTGCGAGCATTACTGCTTCGCCGAAGGAGGTAACGGCCTCCCATGCAATTTCGCTCCGTATTATGGCCTGGACCAGGTCCGGACGCGAGAGATCGCCGCCGCCGATCGCCACCACGAGGACGCGGCGGTGCTCCGCCCAAGCCGGGCTGACCTCCACCGTGTCCTCCGGGCGATCTACACAGTGGCGACACCCTGGCGTTTCCTCCCGCCTTATCCTGAACAGCCGATCGATTCTGTAAAAATCTCACCGTGAAAAGTTAGGTGAAGTGAGCTTAGAGTGTTAGAGTTAGTTGGAATGACAGCTCACTCCACGATCACTTCACCTGAGTTTTCACGGTGAGATGGTTACAGAATCGCACTGCAGGAACCTCCCAAAACAACCGTGTCCGGTGGGCGGTGAGGACCTGCGTCAGGCGGAAGGTGAGGGCGCCGTGACGCCTCTCTAGCCACTCCTCAAAGAGGGCACTTATCGCCGCAATTGTGGCGTGCCCAATTTGTGCTTCCTTAAAATCAAGATCAAAATGCAACCCACTGAAGAAATATAGAAAGAAAGAAAGAAATCAACTAACACCAAAAGAAACACGATGCGTTTTAAATACTACTTCTCATCTGACAAAGACAGTAAATTAAAATACTTAAACTGTAATAAATTACTTAAAAATGTAGGTATACAAAAAGCACAAAAAGTCCATAATACTAATAACATAACGAGGGCTAAAAATAAATGTAAGGCGTCATGGGACTTAATAAAATATAATTCCAATAATAATCAAATTCAGGAAACAAACATTAAGGAGAGACACTGAAACCGGACCACTAACAAGCCCTACGGACATTGCCAATTATGTAAATGACTATTATATAAATTTGAAGAACAACGATTTTGACATTAACACTAAAAATATTATGACATTGATTCTATTAATTCTAGTATGTTTTTAATGCCCACGAACCACTAATGATGGCGAAATACAAGAAGTAATAAAATTACTCAGGGATACAAATTCAACAGTATTCCTAGTATTGTATACATGCACTATATTCTAACTGAACAGACAGCTGTGCAGCTGGGAAGTTTGTTCCGCCACTTCTTCTTCCCAGCGATAGCACTAGGCAGTGGTGAAGGGCGGGCGTTTTTGGGGGACTGTCTTTTGTAATTTTGACGTTCGAAAAGTGCTGACTCTCAGCCTAATTTGAATAAATGACTTTTGATTTTGATTTTTGATTCAACAGGATATGTTCAAATACCTACAAAAATTATAAAATAAATAGGCCCTATTATTACTCCGGTACATCTAAAAGACTTATCATTATTCACGGGAGTGTTTCCTGAGAAATTGAAAATGATAGCTTTTAAAACAATACATAAAAAAGGTAATAAAAACTTGATGATAATTACAGACCGATAGCCCTATTGCTTATTTTAGCGAAAATTTACGAAAAGGTCATACAAACGCGATTAATATATTTTATTGACAAGTTCCAAATTTTGAAACATGGATTCCAAAAGAGGAAATCGACAACCATAGCGGCATTTTACTTAATTAGCCTAGTTACTCAAAATATTGACCATAAAATCCCGACAACTGTTGTATTTTTTGACATGTAAAAAGCCTTTGTCTTTGTATCGCACGAAAAAAAATGTGATAATATGGAATACGCGGTAAGGCAAATGCATGGTTAAAAAGTCACCTTACAAACAGATCGCAATTTGTAGAAATTATTATGGATAAACCAAATCAAAAGGGTGAACTGAAATTTAGATCCAAATTAGGTTACAATTGCACAGGAGTTCCACAGGGCAGTATTTAGGCCCCCTACTTTTTCTGATATATATCAATGACCTGACAGAAGCAACTGATCATCCCTGCAACTCTTTGCAGAAGATGTGTCTGTAATTATCCCTAAAACTAAAGAAAACTATAATGAAATAAATAGTACCGTAAGCAAAGTAATAACTTGGATGGAAAAGAATAGCCTTAAACCTAACATAGATAAAACCAAATATGTACAATTTCATAACAAAAACTGGAATAAAATGGATTTAAACTGAACATCACTCATAAAGATAAACAAATACAACAATCAGATAGTATGACTTTTCTTGGAATAGTTCTAGATGGGAGGTGTTCTTGGATCAATCATATTGATATGATATGTGGAAAACTCAGTAAGTTTGCTTATGTTCTATGGCGTATATCTAACCTAACAAGTAGACAAGCCACACTACAGGCTTATCATGCATATGTTGGTTCAATACTGCGTTATGGTACACTGGTATGGGGGAACTCGGTGCATCTCGGAAGAGATGTCGTCGCACAAAATAGGTGTATACGTGCGATTTGTAATGTAGACCCACATACATCCTGTAAACCAATGTTTAAAGAACTTAGAATACTTACATTAACTGGTATTTATATTGAGGAAATATGTAAATTTACCAAATCTCACCCGGAGATGTTTGAAAAACTGGGAGAATGTAAGTTCAAAACTAGATATCCTAATAGATTGATTATTCCTAGAACAAAAACGGAACTAGACGAAGTTGCTACCCTATGTGTATTCAGATTTATATCAAGATTCCTAACCAAATTAAAGAATTTCCAATGGTCCGCTTCAGAAGGGCTGTGCATACAACTAATATGCTAGGTTAAGACATTTCTAAAGAGTGGCTTTGTTTTGCTTTTGTTTACTTTAAAACCAGGATTTTCAATCACGGTCATCACGGATATACATTTCTGTATTTCACTAAACCTTTAGCAGTTTGCTTGCTTACATAAAGCGCTAGTATATAAGCTCTCTTATTCCGCAGCAATGTAATTAAATTAACGACAGCCGATACTTGATCAGTTTCACGTAGAGCTTGCTCAGTGCACATGCCCTCGGTCAATCCGTTCCTTGTTGACTAGACATTTTTCTACGTTCCACTTCCACATCAGCTTATTTATAACAGGCTTCACTCATTATTACTTCGTATAAATCCGTAAAGAATGCTATACTTAAATCCTTTTAAAATCTCCAACTAAAGTTTGATTACGTAATTGAAACAAAAGACCTGCTTGATAAGATTTCGCAACTGGGTAAATGGCGCAATGCAGAAGTTTCAATAAAAACGTCGTAATTTTCGGGAACAATTACCGCTCAGTCTGGTCACATTTTGTACAATGTTGGCTCATCGATCAAATTATTTATATTTTATTATGTTCACATTGATGTAGGTATCATCCTTTTGGCATGCATGTATAGCATTAATGCTTTAAAATAAACAATATTTTTAGCAAGGACACGATCGTAATAATAAAAATATATACCTTTGAAATTGCATGCGGAACAAATGATGAATGGTGAATGAGATACTGACGGGTCACGCATTTGAATTAATACTTTTCATACGAAGTCGGAAGTCGTTTTTAAGAGTGCACAGCACTAAGCTTAGCACTGCAATCCATTATTATTTTATAGTTTTGGCGCGAATGCCGAATGAGAACGTGACTTGGGGCGTTAAATTATTTAAAACGCTATAACGCCATTAACAACTATGTGTAATGTAATGAACGATGCGTGCTTGCTGCGTAGTTGCCATATTGCTTCATGACTTTAGATTTTGCGTCTTACAAAGATTTTGTTTGATTCTGCGTCACAAAACTGGTTCTTATTGTAGGTACCTACCTACTTCTGTTTGAATATTTAAAAAAAATATATATTTACACTTAGTACAAAGTTCGGAATTTATTAATTTTACTAAACATCCCTATTGACGTAATTAGCCAAACTAGGCGTACACATAAGACAAAAGGCTTTTAGATGCTACGCTACGCACCAAGGACTACTACGACGTATGGTTTCCTGAAATATGTAATTGGTACTTGATTCTGTTTTTTTTGTTTTCTTGTTTTTAGCTATGACGTGACGTGACAATATGGGAGCCCTTTCAAAAGATCATTGGAGATATGCACGTAGACTCACGTGGTTAACTTTTCATTGCGGAAATTGATCCATCCACAAGTACCTAGATTGAATGGTTACATAACAACGCTTGAAATCTGACCTAACAATCGCATAGTAGGGATCGACTTCCTCATTGATGGAGGCTTCTCGTCAGACTTCCACGATTAAACACTGAAAATTCGAGATAAAGCTTCGTACAGACCCTAACGTCGACCTCACCAAGGACGATGGACGATCGTTCACTAGACAAAACTACAAAAAAAAACGAAATACACATAAATATACAAATGATCGTCCAATATCGCAGTGATTCACGCGAGAATGACGACTGATTCATCCCGTCATCGTCACCCGTGCCGCCAGAGCGTGACAGTCGAGGGTCTGCGGGTCACGCTCCACAATACTTTTTAGTAGGTAACGTGTTATCACGAACACGGCCGTGTCACGTACCGGAGCAATGCGAGACTTTAAACTGTTGACTTTTCTTTCATTGCCGTTTATTATCTGTGAGATGACGGTTACAGACTAAAAATAGACAGACCTAATTATTTAAAATAAATTATCGCCTTTAATTAACAATTTTGAGTGTTACGCCTTGCTAGCGTCTTGTCAAGCTGCACATTTATCTGAGCACAGACAGCATTTGCAGCATTTTAGCATAGTTTTAGCAAAATAATAGGGCTGTGCTATGCTGTTTATTAAACATTCGTTCATAATAAAATATTATTATGTTTTTTATCTTACTTAGTTAAATACAATATGGCTCTTCAAATGATGCTTACCTACCTATAAAGTAGTTGACCTAGCAAGGAAAATTGATGTGATTATTAATAACTAGCTTCTGCCCGCGGCTTCGCCCGCGTGGATGTCGGAAATTATTCCACGGGAACGTGCCTACAGGATAAAATGTATGCAGTGCTTCCCCAGGATTCCATCTATCTCGCGGGCCCTATGTGGCTAATTACAATAGAAAACCAATTGTGTCTCATTAGTGGTGATTAAGAGGGTAACTATATGATATCCTTACCAAGTACCTACCTAATGAAAAAAAAACTCAATAACAGAAAATAAAATACCTACCTACCTAAATAAACCTATTTCTGATGATAACTAAACTCAATAAATAAGCAAAATCCATAATAACTAATATTACGAATGACTAATCCTACCTAACAGTATTATAAAATAACCTACGGTCACTACGTACACTATCAAATATACTACCTATACTTTAAAATTAAAATCTATACCTACGACTTATTAAAATAAACCTAAATAACTCTAAAAACTAAAAGGAATAGAAAGGTCGCACTGAAAAGCACGGTTTAGAATTGCAAGAACGAACGCTCGCCACTCGACACGTCCGTTCAAATCAAAGTTCAAAAAATGTCCTTATATACGGTAGCGATCCGTGACGGCCGCGCGCCACGCGTGTGCTGCGAATGGTGCAAGCCAAATTCAACCTTCAGCACTACATTTAGAGTATAACCTTAGTGAACTCCACTGCGGGTGACGTAACCTACGACAAACTTATTATTTGCGGTTGGCGCAGTAATCGGGTCTAGGGATCGAACCGCAAAATTAAGTTTGTTTTTTATTGTATATACTTTTCCGAGATAAAAAGTACCCAGTGTGGTGCCCAGGATAATAATGAATAATTATACCAAGTTTCATCGTAATCGAACCGGTAGTTTTTGCGTGATGCCTGAACAAACAGACAGACAGACAGACAGACAAAAATTTTTTTAATCACATTTTTGGGTTCGGTGTCGGTCTAGTAACACCCCCCGCCATTTATTTTTTTGATATCTTCAATGTACAGAATTTTCACTTCTACAGATTTATTATAAGTATAGATAGATAATAATATGATCAAAGTCTATCAACTAGACCGCGTACGTGACATATTTTAGGTGCAATAACCTTGCGATGCGGGGGACCTATAGTGACCCAAAAATGTTTCCAATGGAAGTTTTGAAGACAAGTCAAGACACTAATGGCGCAGTGGCGTTCGTTGCAGTATTGTACCACTAAATAGTAACTGCATTTTCTTTTATCAAGAATTTTAATGGAAGCCTAATCCATTGCTTCATATGTTTGAAAAATTCGCCTGCTCAAGAACTTAAATAACGCAATGAATGTTAATAAACTGTCAAAATCAAAATGCATTGCCATTGTAGGTAAGTTTGTTACGCAATTACCCCGCTGTTTAGCATCTTTTCCTAATCATTGGTTCCCTCCAGTTCCCTCAAAGCATTTGAATTAGAATCACTGTAAGCGCTCCTGCACACGATGCCGCCACCGCGCCGTCGCCGCGCCGACGCCGCACAACTACACTGTACTGGGAACGCGCGCGGTGGCGGCGCGGCGGCGGCGCGGTGGCGGTCTTCGTGCGACTCGTATGTACAGTGTAGTTGTGCGGCGTCGGCGCGGCGACGGCGCGGTGGCGGCATCGTGTGCAGGAGCGCTAACTTGTAAGGCAGCTAAATATGCTTAAATGATCGACAATGACATCAGTCCATCGGTTACGAATGCCACAATGACTCAATAAGAAGTCATTAAGGAAGTATTAATCCTCATTCTTCTCGTTTAGGTGCATGATTCATGTTGTGTTCTGTGCGAGAGACGCATTTGATTATTAGGTACACTTATGGTTCCCTCAGCTGAGAATCAACAGGCAGTTAAGACTTCCTAACTGATGTCGATGAAGCCAGGTATTTCTTCGGGTTTTCTTTTCTTGGTAAAAAAGTAAAAACAGATTATCAGAGAATTTAGGCTTCTGGTCCTCTGGATTCAGCGTACGAATGTTCACCAAGGATGAAATAGAAAACACCAACATACGCTGGGTCAGACAGAAAATAAAGGACCATCATATTATGAGAAAGATTCTTCAGGTTCCTGGGGGCAGACTATTCAAAACTATTTTAATAGACTTTCCGGTCGTGTTCTTTCGCGTTTTCTTCGACCGTGCAAAGCCAAAACGGAAAGTGTTGTTGTTTTATTAATAGCACTGCAACGCAGTTGTTTTCTTCCGAGATGCGGACTAATTTAATACCCGTATTTTTCGCGATGAAATCAGCACGCTAATTGCGCAATACACGATCAATCACAATCTAAATGATTTTGAAGGATTGTGCTAATCCATTGCTTCACATGTTTGAAAAATTAGTCTGCTTAGCAACGTAAATAACGCAATGAATGTTGTTGAACTATCAATATGAAAGCCATTGCTACTGTTAGTTTGTTACGCAATTACCCCGCTGTTTAATAACATGGTAAAAACAATCAAAACTTAGCCGGTTTTTATCGTTTTATTTTTTGCGTTTTCCAGCAACTCTAATACGAGTTTACAGATTGGCGCATGTCTATGTCGCAGTTTTTCCCGAACGTAGCATAAAATGACGTGATCTGCGGGCTAATGCGGACTTTTCTCATGCCGGGTAGGTGCCAGGAGCTCAAACCGACTGTCTTTTCATAGACAAAGTGAAAAAGCTTGCAACCGTTAAAATACTGGCATCGTGCTGGCACCAAGTAGAGCTCATGTCCAAAATATATTTTGTGTCCACTATTAATTATAAGTACTCGTGCTAGACGAAAGGAGTGGGTTGTCCTTTACAAATTTTCTCCGTGAGTTTACTAAACCATGGGTGGGAGGGACGTGAATTACGAACGTGAACTTCCAACTTAACCAGACAAGGTCTAAGGCGTTGTTTTGCACATAAGTCGCGTACTTAGGTGTTTTTTTTTGTAACAAAACAGATCAATTATAATATTATTTGAATTTGTACAACCAGCTAAGTAAATCTTAAGCTTCGTGTTAGACAAAAGGATTGGGTTATCCTTTACAAATTTTCTCCGTGAACTTCCGACTTAATGATCATCAATTCATCAGTCAAGATCTAAGGCGATGTTTTGCACCTAAGTCTTTGCGTACTTAGGTGTTTTTAGGGTTCTGTAGGCAAAAAACGGAATCCTTATGGATTCACCATGTCTGTCTGTCTGTCTGTCCGTCCGTTTGTCACAGCCACTTTTTTGGAAACTATAAGAGCTATACTGTTGAAACTTGGTAAGTAGATGTATTCTGTGAACCGCATTAAGATTTTCACACAAAAATAGAAAAAAAAAAAACAATAAATTTTGGGGGTTGCCATACTTAGAACTGAAACTCAAAAATGTTTTTTCATCAAACCCATACGTGTGGGGTATGAGGGTATGGGTATCTATGGATAGGTCTTTAAAAATGATAATTATTGAGGTTTCTAACATAATTATATTCTAAACTGAATAGTTTGCGCGAGAGACACTTCCAAAGTGGTAAAATGTCCCCCCCTGTAACTATGATAAAACTAAAAAAAATATATGATGTATACCATGTAAACTTCCACCGAAAATTGGTTTGAACGAGATTTAGAAAGTAGTTTTTTTTTAATACGTCATAAATCATAAACCGCAATTTACCTTTCATTCCATCAACTCATGATTGATTTTTATAGATGGTACGGATGGACGGACGGAATGGTACGGAAACCCTTCGTGCGCGAGTCCGACTCGCACTTGGCCGGTTTTTTTTTTAAACAAAACTTAAATCTTCCTATTATTTGAATATGTATACAACCAGCTATTTAAATATAATCATGACTTTGAAGGATAAATGAGTAATGTTTGTAATAATAGCTTAGGCTACGCGCAAACGAGCCACCGGCCACAACCACCAGTGGCCGTCGCCACGGCCGGTGGCGGCCACCCGCTACAGCAGTACTCAACACCGCCGGGTGTTGAGTACTGCTGTAGCGGGTGGCCGCCACCGGCCACACGTGTGCGTTGAATCAATATAAAAAGTATGAAAAAGCATGTGAACTGCTTGTCGCTGGGCTATCGGTGGCTGTGGCCGGTGGCTCGTTTGTGCGTAGCCTTAGAGTACCTATATAACTAAGAATAATAGTAATTAGAGCTTCGATCAATAATAGTACTAGATTATGGATCAGCAACAAAAATCAGTCGCTCAAGTGGCCACGTTTGCACACACGTAAACATCTACATTTCTTAGAAAAAAGTTTAATAATATTAACCACTTCAGTTTATTATAAACCTTAATGCTTAAACATAAAGTTTAATTACCATTGCAAAATATATTTAAAATGTCGCTTGAAAATAAAATCATTCTATTTTTAAATTTTCAGTCATTTATTCTAAAATGAAACTTAAAGTCTAAGTACTATGGTTAAAAACATACTAATTTGAAATAAAGACCACAAAAGTATTTGTGGTCTTATTTTTCGGGCCGTTTTTAAAGCGCTTATCGGGAATCTAGTACTATTATTGATCGAAGGATTATAGAACAATTATTGACATAACTACGCGAGGTACGTGGGTAACTACTCTATATATATTGTTTAGTTATTAGGCATGTAATAGCTATAAACTCATTTGTGTACAGGTACTACATGAATAATACTTTATAAAATTCCCCATGGTTATAGGTATGAATTACGATGGTATGGTAATTACGATTGAAATTTAGGTATAGGAAAGTATCTATTTATGTTTTGACACTACGGGCGTATCGTCATTTTCGCAGTTGGCTACTATTGCTAATTACTTCTAATAATTATGTCATAATATAATTATGTCACTAGGTCATTATTTTCATAATTTTACATTATGTAGGAATAGCTAATTAGCTAGGTATTCTAATAATAAGTACATAAAAAAATATTGAGTATTTTTTACAACATGCAGTGTTAAAAATAATTCTACAGACTAGGTAGTTACAAAAGTGCTAATTTGGAATTAAAATTAGTGGCCAATCATTATTCTACAGTTGCATTGCAAAAAGTTTTTGTACATTTTTATATATTTTTTTTATCGTATAGGTATTTTTATAATAGGGGTTATATTATGAAATTGCCGTTTTATTGTAATAGGTACCTACTTCGAATTAACATAGAACCTTCATGGTTTGAGATTTTTGACTGAAACTTTTTTCACATGGTAAGTTCGGAAGTTCTTCTTTTAAAAAAATGTGCAACATTCGATTATCGACTTTCAGTTGTTTTTTTTTTATTCGGCTTAGACAAGAAAGATGGATAGGTACTTCGAAAATTCAAGCTATTTTCTATTACGAGTTCCGACGCGGAACTAACGCGGCAGAAACAGCTCGCAATATCAATGTTGCGTTTGGAGAGGGGACTGCATGACTGCACTGAACGCACCGTGCGATTTTGGTGATGGAAACTTTGATTTGAAGAACGAACCACCTATTTGGTGGTCTCAGCATGGTGTTATTCACTATAGCTTTCTCCGATCTGGTCAAGCAATAACGGCAGATGTCTACTGTGCCGAACTGCTAACAATGATAGCAAAACTAGCAGTGAAACAGCCCCGACTCATGAATCGATCTTCACCATTAGTGCTCCATGATAACGCGAGACCTCATACAGCGCGAGAAACCGTTTTAACTCTACAGGAACTGCAATTAGAAACCATTCGTCACCCTCCGTATTCGCCAGACCTTGCTCCAACGGACTACCATTTTTTTCGTGATTTGGACAATTTTCTACGTGTTAAAAATTTTTCTGCTCAGGAGGCAGTACAAAATGCTTTCACAGCAGTTTGTCGAATCTAGATCACGAGAGTTCTATCGCAAAGGCTTAAATGACCTTCCTGTTAGATGACAGCAATGTTAAAGGATTTGTCACACTGGATGCGTTCTGCGGACTGCGGTCAGGTCAAAGCGAACGCAGCCCGCATCATGTATGAACAACATTGTCGGTATCAATATATTTTGAATAGAATGCGATCTGACCGTGCGAGCACAACCAAAGAACGCACGTTGGCCCGACGGGGCTGTGGGGAGGGAAGGACGCGTACGGACCGATTGGCTGCGGGCACGCGGGCTGCGGGCTGTCGTCGCACTAAATTCAAATCGTGTACCCACACTCGTTTGACCGCTGACCGGTTGCTCTGCCCGGATCGCTGACCGATTGCTCTGCCCTGACTGCAGACCGATTGTCCCGACCGACAGCGTTGTTCATACATGATGCGGGCTGAGTTCACTTTGACCTGACCGCAGGCCGCAGAACGCATCCAGTGTGACAAATCCTTTATCTAGTAATGGTAATTATTTTGATTATATATGTTAAATTAAAAAAAAACGATTTTAAATTTTTCAGTACAAATCGGCAATTTCATACTTTAACCCCTAATATAACATATTTTCGTATAAAAACAAAAAAAGATTAAGCATAATACACACCTGTTATTCCGCTGAACATTTTGTTTGATTTTTTATATTTTTATCACAATTTAAAAACACTGAATCTTCAATGCGTAATCACGATCAATATTTTTGAACAATTTGCACCATATAATTTTCACGGAACGCGTTTACAAAGTGCGGTGCGATTGCAATGCCTTTCAAGGTTCTACTGAGTCAACAAAAATCGACTTGACCGCCCGATCTCAAAGCTAAATTTTCCTTCCATGCAGATGATACATGAACCGACTGTATTTTTATCGATGACGTCAATACAATACGCGTTTAGTTTATCCAATACTTCACTAATCTAAAATAACTTGAATCGTTTTTGAGTTATAATCCCTTTGCGTAAGACAATGATTTAAATTAAAACTACTTTTTATTGTTAATAAATTATAAAAAGAAAAACAAGAATAAAATATTCTAAATTACTCGTATTTGTTTTGCTACCAATTACTACTACATGGTAGATAACATGATTTAACTTGTAACACTGTCTTCAGAGGAAAACCACTTCCGGTTGAGTCTACTAATGTGATGTGATTGACATTGAGACATTTTAAGAACGACGAAATAATGATTTTACCAATAGCAATGATGAAAATAAGTATTACTATATTAATATTACCTTAAAACAAGACAAATTATATTAAAAGTTAATCAATTAGTTTATGCTCAACAACTAAAACTTCAATGAGAAAAGTAACTGGAACGGAACGGTTGCCTAGTAACCAACGCCTTGACAACTAATAAATAAACAGACTGTGTCACAAGTAAAGAAGTAAAGTAATAGATGGTCACTTTGTTCGTATAAATGTTCTGTGCTTTGTTCGTTCGTGGAGCGATAAACTAGTTAGTTTGTCGTTGTTATGTGTGTGCAATGTCGAAAGAAAATAATAATTTGCGGCTGCTGGGCTCGCCTGTAAACTTATCGTATAGAGGCAAGAAGAAGGACGAAAAAAGGAACATTAGGAATCGTCCGCGATCTGCACTACAAAGCACTGTTTGCATTGCACCGGTATATATACTTTATCAGGCTGTATATTCCTATGAAACTTAAATAGTACTTAATAGTATGGTCTTTTCTTTATCCTGCTATTTGCATATATTAGAATGGGCGCCAATTATTTTTGCTTACCTATTCATTTTTATGATTAAACAAACATTGTAGCCATGGTGATCTTTTTCTCTCCCCTTTCAAATTCTTGCGTGCACCCTATTGTCACGCATATCAAATTACCAATAAATTGGAAAAGAATTATGTTATGAACATTCTTTAGAGTAGGAAATTAAAATTCAAACGTTTTAAATAAATTAACTGTATAATATTTTTGCTGTCATAAACACACTTACTAGGTAGGGAGAGTGCAGGTAAAATTGGATAATTTATTAACCTCAGGTTTTGTATCATTATAATTTTTATTACAGCCTCATCTCATACCTGCAGACACCAAAGCTATTTGATGCTAATTTGTGCTACATAATCAATGCTTGGTGAATGTATTTTGTTATCATGACACTTTTTCTCTACCCTGACAATAAGCAGTTGCTTATTTTTAACACCAAGTGTGAGAGGATGAAAATTGCTTTTTTTTTACTTCTTTGGCAACTGAAATTACTATGTGGTTATTCACAGCACAAACTAACTTGTTAGTCCAACTTAAAATTTCTTTTTTTGTTATGTAGATTCCGGTGTAGGTATAAATAAATATTTGATTATAATGTCATTATGTTCTTTTATTTTGTAAATGTTTAATTTCAGGACCATCCAGAGAGATACAAGAGGCCATTTTCAGCTGATACAAAAGAACAAGCGCCATCAACCAGAAGTTTTTTAAAAGCATTCAGTGCTGAATTACTGCAGTCTTATAATAGTAAAAATATTTTTATTTCCCTTAAACTGATACTTTTTTGCCACCTCAGAAGTGTTTAATCCATTCCTCACCAATTTTATTTCCAGATTCCCCAACTGCTCTAAAAATAGTTGCACCGACAACTAATCTTCTCCGAGATACAAAAGCAACTGAAGCCCATTCTCATAGAAACAAAGAAATATGCAGCAACGCTTCAGACTATGGTTCTGAAGACACTTACATTAGTTTAGGAACTAAAATCAAGGCTAAAGCTCAACTGGGCACAAAGAAAAACAATAATTCAAAGAACTTTGCTAAGTACAGGAACATAGCTAAAAAAACACGAAAGCCTATGGAGAACTCAATAAACGAAGATAATTTAACTGGTCAAGACTATGGATTAGAAGTGAAAATTGTTGAGAGGGGTCAGTCTCCAACCAGAAACAAAAATATCTTTCATGGGAGATGTTTATCGCCTTCATTCAAAACGCGAGCATATGAATCATATTTCATTCCTCTTGACTCTGAGAAGAAGGAGACAGAGTTCGGACATCGGTCGTACAGTGATACTAGCATACAGTCAGAGGTGGAGAAGGCTATAGATACCTACTCTCGCCGACTAACTGTATCTAAACAACAGCTGTCCTTAGTAGAAGAAGAATCTACACAAGACTGTGAGAGTGTCCCTTCACAGCACATGTCTAGCTTATCTCCAGAAATATCCCTAGAAGACAAAATCTATAAAGGTGATCGTGATGATAATATGGCTGGAAGGAATACTTATGTAGTTGACTTCAAACACGATGATTATAATAAAATCACTCAGAGCTACATGTGCGACCCACGAACTTACAAGAGCTTTTACGATGATTTCCGCAAGAACCCTATTGATTTATACAAGACTAAATTATCTAGCACCATAGTGCATACAGATTCGTCGTCAAAAGACTCTGGTTATCCCGACAGTGGAGCAAATGATGACAGGTTTTACGCGCAGAACTATTCACTGCCAAATACGTCGATACTAAAGCAATCTAGCTCACACGATAAAGTTGAAGAGCAGCCCAAGAGTTTGGATAGTGTCTCCACGAACAGCAACGATAAAGGGTACCAGAAAACATTTCCATCAGATAAGAAGGGTCAATGGGCTGAACCCTTGAACCACAGCCGCTTGCTCTACAAAGATTTCTTCTTAAAGAAAGAGGGACACATTGCACTACCTCCTCAGAACTCGCCTAGCAAGAGTGACATACCCATACCTGGAAGTAGTGAAGGGACAGATGAAATCAAATCTGACAATACAGATACCAATTTAGATTACCCACCCTATCTTATTAATAGTACCACTAAAGCGTATACGTCTAAAGTTATTGAAGATTACAAAAAAGAATTAGAAGCTATAAACAATCTGCATGATCTTACCATCAAAGATATACAGACTGACGCAGTATCTCCCACTCCCCTGAACATAGACAAAATGTTCGAAGATGCTTCTAATTTTGAGGACAAGAAGGATGCAAGCGAAAGCTCCCAGGAGACCAACATCACAGACCAATCGCCAGTGAATAACAAAAATTCTTTAGACACCAAACGAGATATATCGAAAATTTCGACGAAAGAGCTGATACAGAATTATTTAAAAGTCAAAGAAGGGGATTATAGTAATGCACCTAAATCCGCAAAGAAAACTGATAAAAAAGTAAGCAATGGCGGTTCAGGAGAAAATTCTCTAGGGTTTCAGCAGGAATGGAACAATAAAAGCTTAAAAACCGGTAGCAAAAGTCCGATTCCGGTAAACATAAGGAATCAAACTCAGAAGAATATGTATACGATTAAAACTCCTATGAGCGCTAGGATCGACAGTGTTCAGAATGACAAAGATATTGATTCGTGGATGTCTCTATCGGCACCTTCTCCTAGGGTTCTCGATATTGAACTAACTGAAGAGGAGCCACGGAAATCTGAACCTTTGAGGCCTGAAGAAAAGGTCGAAGCGGTGAGACCTCCGGCTCCTGCCCGTACTGAACACAAAGAGCCGAAAAAAGAACAGTCCAAGGAACTAAGTTCTCAGTCTACAGTGTTAGATATTTACTCGATGCTGAAAGAAATTGAGAGTTACGGAGAGAATCCCGTGACAGAAGTTGCTAGTGGAATTATATCGGAACCTGAAAGTAAGAAAGAGGAAGAAAGTTTCTCGCCCAAAGATAATTTTATGTGAGTTTAACATGTGGTAAAGAAGCTTAGTTTTGTACCATTTGTAAATGACCATTATCAACTTGATTTAAAATAATAATATAGTAGTAGTAAATAAGTATAATACAGCAAATACATGGTAGCAGGGACATCGATGCGCAAAATGTAACCATGAAACCCTATAGTATAGTCAATTGCATCATTTTAATCTTCCAATTTAAACTTTCAGGGAAATATTTGAGTTCCTGGAGAAAGTTGAACAAAGCGCGAACGATGCTCTCTCCGTTGTTACTAACACTACCCCGCAAACTATGCCTAAGTGAGTATGATAATAGAACAATTAATAATAACATGAAACTTTTTTTTAACCGTTCGTATAATCGCCGGAACGTGGATCCACGCGAGACGCTTTTTAATTGTTTGTGTAATTACGGCATTCAACCAGTTAAGGATCAACAATTTTTTGATCGGCTATTGTGACCCAGATGCCTTTCGCAACTGGAAACCTGGGCCCTACCATAATCACTGTACACTGCACCGCGTAAGGTTCAAATTCGCTTGACCCTTTCCTTTTCGTGTAATAATGACCTGATATAAAAGTATATGGTAACCGCCCTTCTATCCTTGTTCTTGTCAGACTAGAGATGCTACTCAAGCTGCCCCAGACGGAGTTAGCACAGAGGCTGGTGACAGCATCCCTACAGCTGGAGGAACGATCTTGCTGCATCGCGTTGTTACAAGAGAGTCTTTCTAATCATAAAGAGCAGGTTACTGAGATTTATGGTGTTTGCATAAATATATTTAAAAAAAATTAACGCTCCGAACGGGTCCCTAATTGTGCTTTTAGCTTACAGTATGCCTCACAGTAAGGGCACCTTTGCACGTGCCCTTTGTGTGCGGCACGGTTTCTTTACGGTATGGCTTATGAACCACGCCGCCGTAGAAAAAATTGCCGTGAAAAACTTTGGTTTATTCGCCGTTTGTAGGCACGGTCGGTGTTGTATAGGTCACTATGGAAGCTTATTGATAGACACGTTTTTTCTACGGCGCGGTTTATGCGACGTACCGTAAAGAAACCGTACCGTGTAGAAAGGGCCTAGGCGTACAATACGCCCAATCCGGTTTATATTTAAAGTATTATTTCTATGGTTCTTGCTTTCATAAGTTTGTATAGATATACATATATTTGTTATAATGGAAGGTGAAAGGGCTTGAAGGTCCGTGGAATACCTATAATTCCGCCATTTTTTTTTTCAAAATGGCTGCGTTCAGTGATTTATATAGGCCACAAAATGGCCGTCTTTTTTAAAAAAAAAAACAAAAGGCGCGACAGTAGGTATGCCAGGCTCCATATAAAATACTTCAATCCCTTTGATCTTGAAAGACCCATATAAGATTTATTAACTTCTGCGGATGCATTATGCTTTGTTTTCAGATGATCAACAAAGTGAGCAACTTGGAGAAGCAGTCAATTCGAAACATAAATAAAGTCAAGCAGGAGTGTGAGGGCACCATCAAGAGACATCAGAACTTCATCGATCAGGTATAAATGCGTAGAAAATACGTTTTTTTGATGGAGTACATCTCAAAAGTAGATCAAGAAGAAGAAACCAACTCAACTCAACAGAAAAAAACTCTTCTCTTCTTCTCAATGAAGCCAACTTGAGGCTCTCTTTTGCCTATCTGCTGGGTATACTAGACACGAAAGGTGGACCAGTGATGATTCACAATGCGAAACTATTACTGCAACATTAAATGGGCATATGTCCAGAATAGAATAGAATTAAAAAAAAATTACAGATAGATTCCAGTAGTACTGACGGCGTGCTGAGTTGAATAAACGCTAAAAGCAAATCTGATTTATAACTTTGAAAGGAAATAGGTACCTACATAATCAGCATATAATTTTCGCACTGCTGGGACACAGGCCTCCTCCCTGTGAGAGGGAGTGGGCCGTAATCCACCACGTGGGTACCAGTTCCGGTTGGTAGATGTCACATGTCTTCGATATTTTGGTTCTAGGACATGCCGGTTTCCTCACGATGATTTCCATCACCGTTTTGAGAATAGAGGTAATGAAATAATTTACACAAAGTAAAGTGCTTGGCTGGGTTCGAATCTACGACCAACAACTCGTTTGTCGCGGCAGTTACCACTGCTCTATCAAGAAATAGGCAACTGCAATTTAATAACCAAACAAACTCAATTTCGGAGTTCACAAAAGAGTAAGCAAATTAATCTCTGTCCTCTTTGTAGTTGATAAACGACAAGAAAACTCTGAACCATCGTATCGAGCAACTAGTTGACGAGCGGAGAGCGCTCGAGGAGCGATGGAAGCGGTCTGCGCAGGGACTGGAAGAGCGGTATAAGCTGGAACTGCGCAATCAGCATGACAAGATGCAAGCTGCACAACAGGTGAGCGCGAATATTTTATAAAATAATCTTGTTTTTTCTTTACAATCATGTAAATAGCGATTTAGGTCAAGCCACCGACTTGCAGTTTGCCCATTTTCGCAAGTTTTTATCATGACAGCAAATTCACTAGAACTTTCTTTGACAACACGGTTAGCGCAGTGGCTGAGCGATCGGACTGCTGCGCTGCGTGTCGCGGGTTCGATTCCCGCACAGAACAAATATTTGTAAGTCCTACATGTATTTGTTCTGAGTCTAGGTGTTTATCTATCTATAATATGGTATGTATTTACAAAAAAAAAAATGTGTATAAGTAGTTTATCAGCCATCTTGTTACCATAACACAAGCATTAGGTTGCTTAGCTTGGGACTAGATGGCGCTGTGTGAAATGTCCAGGGATATTATATTATTATTATTAGACTTCAAGGAAATTAATTTGGGTTGTAAATGTATGTGACTGATTATGGCTGCTTACATTCAAAGTGCTTTTTGGTAAAATAGCCTTTTTTTTAATAACGATATTATCGCCCTTAAAAATACTTTTTTTTTTTATATGGCTTTTGTATTCAGCCAGGCTTAATTTTTTTTTCTTAACCAACTGTTAAGTTTTTGATAATCTTGATAAGTCAGACTACCGTTCTGTTTTTTTTTTTTTTCATCAATATTGCTCTCATTCATTGATTGCTTGCACTTATTCATCGCACTTTGTATACACAGGTAGCAAGACAGCGCTGGGTTAGGCAGAAAGCTGAAAAAATCAAGGTATGCCACGCTAAACATTACAATTAACTTAAGGTTATTCTTTTTAAAGTAAATAGGGCCAAACTGTACTATACAGTCTCTCCCAGTAAATAGGGCCAAATTTTACTATACAGTCTGCCCCAGTTAATAGGCCTAAAGTATACTATAAGGTGTGCCCTAGTAAATAGGGCCAAACTGTACTATACAGTCTGCCCCAATAGGACCAAACTGTACTATACAGTCTGCCCCAGTAAATAGGGCCAAACTGTACTATCCTGTCTGCACCAGTGTAATACGGTCCCGTAAAATTATTGCTCATCGTGTAAATAAGCTGCCAAAAGAAAATCTAACTTTAATATGATTTATTTATACTTTCCGAAATCCAGGAGTTGACAGTAAAAGGCTTAGAAGGAGAGCTCCGGGAGATGGCGGAACGGCAACAGAAAGAGGTATCAGACTTGAAGATGTCGCACGCGGAACAGAGCGGACGAATACAGGCGAAGCACGCGCAGGAACTTGAGGAGTTGAGGAGAATGCTTGAGGAGGAGAAGGAGGCTGCGCTGGTTAAGGAGAGGCATATAGCCAGTTCTAGGTAAGCTATTTTGATTATTATTTAACATTACATCATCATTAGCCTTCCATCCATCCATCCATCCAGTCAGTGCACAGTGCCTTCAAATGGCTACGGCGACGAAAATCGTGGCATACTCGTAAATCTTTACTGTTTACAGGCTAGAGAAACAAATCCTTGAGATTGAGCTGACGTACCAAGAACAGCGCACACGGTTGGTGTCAGAGATGAGAGCTGAGAACGAGAGGGTCGCGTCTGAACTAGCCGCCAAGGAGAGGGCGCAGAGGGAAGAGATTGGTGAGTGTGACTGTGTGACGTTTGTTATCGGGATCCTTTAGAATTAGAACAAGGGGCGAAGTTTCGGAGTGCTTGCTACTCTGTATCATCTACGAACATAAGATTAGTTTCGGGCCTGAACTAAGAATGAACGACAACGCGATTTGACAGTTGTCCTTACTTCCGATGTGTTCTTGCCCGTTCCAAAAAGTCAATAAATCGAGAGTAGAGTTCATTTCGAAAAATGGAACTGCTTACCGACGGGCCCATATCTTCGTTAACGGACTTAGAGTGTAGATCCCAGGTTCTATCCAGATACGTTGAGTAGAGATTAACAATAAGAAGGGTCTTATTAAGCAACCTTTAATCTTTCCTGTAGATCAAGTTTAACTAAGTATGTTATCCAATCAAAGAAAGCTGGTTTCGCCAATAAAAGCTTCAATTTAAAACTGATTGTTAGAGCTAAGTCCTCCTCTAGATGAATTATGTATTCTATGGTGCAATTATGCATTGTTTTGATTCAGAAAACTGGAGAGAAGAACAGGAGAAAGAGATGAAAGTGAAACGCATGCAAATGGAACAAGAGATAGTCAAGGAAAGGGAAAAAATGGAGGTAAGCTAACTGTATCATGTCTACATTAATCTGCCTAGCCTTTTCTCAACTATGTTGGGGTCGGCTTCCAGTCTAACCAGATGCAGCTGAATACCAGTAGTTGACATGGAGCGACTGCCTATCTATCCTCCACAACTCAGGAACCGGGTAATACGATATCCCTTGGTGACACTGGTAGTCAGACTTTCGGGCTTCTGACTACCCGAAACTACTGTCAAATATCTACAAATGACAGCCGGGACCAACGGCTTATCGTGCTTTCCGAGGCACGGAGAGGTCTTGGTATGTAAAGATGGTCACTCATCCACGGACCAACCGCGGCAAGCGTAGCTTAACCTGATCAATCGACCCGTGCGGCTGTTAATACTTAGCCACAAGCCCCTTTATCATGGTTATATACCGATCAAAATTGCCAGACCTAAAAGTAAGTCGAACTTATTTTTCGCAAAAACCCTCCACGCATATACCTACCGTTATTTTACTGTACTCTTCTAATTAAATCTTTTGTTTTACAGGAACAAATAAAACAAAAAGAGGTCGAAATGGCGCAGCAACTAGAAGAACACAAGAAGAAGCTGGAAGCAGAACAGCAACTAGCAATAAAGCGCAAAACCGCTGAAATATCCGCGCAACATAAACAAGAGAGGGACAAAGAGATCGAGAGGGCTATCGAGTGCATGGAGGCGGAGGCACAAGTGGGGAGGAGGGAGCTACAAGACGCACTGAGGTATGTGTATGATGACCTCGACCTTTTACCTAGCATTCATTGTTTTAGCCTTCCTTTAGTACCCGTTTTTTTTTTTTTACTAGATAAAGGTAGTTGCACAAATGTTTGATTCTATTGGCCTACCCGAGAAAAAAAAAACATTAAGAAGTCGCAATGCGGCCTTTTTGGAATACAGACTAGCCTAACTACACTACCAAACTACTCGCCCCGATAAATTGATGCCTTCTCCGAGCCAAAGAAGATAAAACGAATATCTTGACTTTATTTGCAGGAGGAACAAGGAGCAATACGAGGTTGAGTTGAAGGAGCTCGCAGAGACCGAGCAAGCCACGCTAAAGAGATACCAGGACTCGCAGGCTAGGATACGACAGACTGAAGATAAATGTGTGATATTTTAACTCTTAAATTATAGTTTAATACAAAAAATAGGGTAGGACCGTATTGAATCGTTTGATCCTAGAAACAGTGTTGGACTGTAGTATACCAGTCGATACGATAAACAGTGTGGAATATAATTGAATTACACAGGCTGATTCGAGGAAGTTTATTACTTACACAGGTTCACCAAAAAACTGTGTAGGACCGTATTACATAGGTTTTTCCAAGAAATAGGGTGGGACCGTATTATACAGGTTGGCCCAAAACTTTTCTGGCCCGTTTTACGCAGGCAATTATGATGGCTTGTATTATACAGGTAGATGCAACAAACTGCTGGGTCGGCTACAGACTGACCCAAGAGATAATGTGTGTGAGAAACGTAGTAGCTCGAATTTTTTCATATTTTATCAACTAGTGACTAATGTATTTAAAATTTATTTTAGGCGGTGAATTAGAAATGATGATTTCTCAGCTGGAGACACGTAACAGAGTTTTGACTGAAGTAAGTGTATTTTATACTTAATTGTGTGTGAAGTCCTCCATTTTCTAAAAGCTCAGGCTTTTTTCTGAATCATGCTACTTCTGTAACAACCAATAAAAGTTGCAATGACAGTTTATGGCTAAAAATACATAGGTACTGCTTTAAGGTGGATGCCCCAAGGTAGCCCGCGAAATTCAAATTTTCTTACGTTTTTTCCAATTTGCTGGTCGATACTAGTTGTACGTTGATAAAAATTTGATTCGCGGCCGTAACAAATATGTATTTACAGAATTATAATCATGAAAGTCATCAACACAACTCTCTAAGATCAAGTAATCCTACTGAATGACTATTTCATGAAATCTTGACATTTTAGGATTATGCTAACTTAACAAGTTGTATTACTGATTCTAATGATCATAATTATGTGAATACATATTTGTTACGGCCGCGAATCGTATTTTAATCAACGTACAACTTAGTACTGACCAGCAAATTGCAAAAAACGTAAGAAATTTTGAATTTCGCGGGCTACCTTGAAGCATCCACCTTAACTATAAAGCTTAAAAACTTCAAATTAGTAGGTACTTGTTATATTTGTATACAGAAAGTTTCTCGAAACATTATTTCACCATAATGTATGCCTTGTGCAGAAGAACACCCAACTGGAGTCTCGCGCAGAAGAAGTGCGAGCGAGCTGCGAAGAAACTTGGAAGGGCAAGGTGGATGCGCTGAAGAAAGAGATAGAAGATATGAAGAAGACCCACGAGGAACAGATGCACCAGCTTTACGCCAAGTTAGTATGGCATTCAAACTTTATGATGATTTTATTCCTGTCCTAGTCTTGTATTCAAGGTAGCAGAGAACAGAAGGCCAATTCTCGTAATTTAAAACGTTCAAGATCTAGTCGCAGTCTCATCTCAGCGACAAACAAATGTCAAAAACTTGTCAAAATGTAGGGAAATTAGAGGTATTTTTTGACATATTGAGACTGAGATCAGACTGTGAACGGTCTTAAAATTACGAGAGTTGCCCGTCTGTATCTATTACAGTGCTCGACCAGGAAAGTCCTCTCACCGTATACCTACTCATATCTAATGCCCAGTTAAATTGTTCGGTTTAAAACGTACCTGCACCCTAATGCGCAACACACTATCAATAACAATTTGAATCATTTTGAAGGATATTCCTAATCCACTGCTTCATATGTTCGGACAATGTGTCTGCTCATCAACTTGAATAACGCAATGAATTTTTTTTGAACTTTCAAATTGATAGCGATTGATACGCAATTACCCCGCTACCAAATATAGTTTTTTTTTGACTTGGTGATGTGTGTCTCCCAAAATATTACAACTGTATAGTTTGGAAATGTGCGCAATTCTATGGGTCATTGAATTGTAATATTCGACAAAATATGCATAATTTAAAGTTTTTTTTTACCGACGAAAAAAAAGGAGGAGGTTCTCAATTCGACGAGTAATATTTTTTTTTAATGTATGACCACTCATAACTTTTTACAGAGTAGTCCGATTTTGATAATTCTTTTTGTATTGGATAGGGTATACCCCAAAGTTGGTCCTGCAGTGGGACAGTGTAGTTGTAGGCCAAATCCTTCCATATCCTTTTCTGGAGCCACCTCGATCCCGGGGGAATCGTATCGAATCCCGGGGGAATAAAGAGTTTAAAGTTATTTCATTTATTTTCTATCTAGGGTAAAAGTAGCGGTCGCTCGCAAGGACTCAGCCATCCAAGCTTTGACACGTGAAGCCGGCAAGTATCAGGAGAAGATCACGCTTTTGGAGCAGAAACTACAGCAGCAGAGGAAGGACTTCCTTAATAAAAAGTAAATATACACGAAAAGCGTAAAGATACTATATACAGTATATATATAGTCAGTTCCAAAAATATCAGATGGAAGTGTGAACAAGCCCTATTCAGGTTAAATTGTTTCGTAATCATGCATTTAGAAGGTGTCAACTTTATATATCAATACTTCACATACATATTACTGTGTTGTGTTGTGTCGTTGATACACCAATCAAACGAATCTGTTCTACATCAAATCACAACGAGTTTTGATTGACACTTTGGACACAACACAGTAGTATGAATCCGGCTTAAAATTCCACAGGTATCTTTTCTGATCCATTTGTTTACATTTTCATCATATACTTTTGGAATAGATCATAATTAGGATTTGTATTTTTCATGAATGCTTCGCGCTGTAATGAACTTTACGGCATTCATCCCATAAAAAAGTTATGTTAGCTTTTGTACAATGCATTTGACTTAGGCCCAGTCTCCACCAGAGATCTATATCTCGTTTGTGAGCAAACAATTAATACGTTGTGATGCGTTGATTCTCAGCAAAATAATGCAAACTTATTGTTTATTCCAGACATCACCAATACTCTCCGTTTTGGTAAAAATCGGGCCTCAGTCACAGGCATAGTACAAAAACTTAATAGGTTATGAAAACTTGTTTTAATGACAGGTTAGATTTATATTCTTAAAAAACGATCTCTTTATTTTATATTACAGTAAATAATGAAAGTATATATTTAGATTTAAATAATATTATCATGAGGACAAATGCTTAAAATGTATCGCTGTTTGTTGGCAACATTAAATAATATTATCATGAGGAAAAACGCTTAAAATATATCGCTTTTTGTTGGCAACATTAAATAATATTATCATGAGGAAAAATGCTTAAAATATATCGCTTTTTGTTGGCAACATTAACACCAAAGATTATTGTTGAATCGTTGGCAACATTCAGTACTAAGACCAAAGAGTATTCGTGTTAAATTATTTATTTATTCTCTTTCATAGTCTTACGAAAGTCTTACGAATTAATTTAAAAAAAATGCTTATATTTTAGGGATTATTAAAAGATTTTTACTTTTAATTAAGCCCATAGCAGCTCGAACGGTTCGAGCGCGCGCAAAAAAACCTGTTAACTAGGCACATTCTTTATGAATACTTATGTAAGTATAAGGGTTTTCTATGGACAAAAGCTGAACAGAGCTGAATAAGTATGGTTAGTCCCTAAAAGAACTGCCAGTTGCTACTACTGACTATTATCGTTTTAAAATGATAAATTATGCTGAATTCTTGACTGGCCAACCTTCTGCATCTAGGTTTTATGCACGTAAAATAATTTATTAAGAGTTTTTTACCTTGATGACTATTACAACGTCCGCACTAGTGCGAATAGTAATCGAATGTTGTCGAGTAATATATATTTTTTAAATTGTTGTGGGTTTGAGCCTTTCTCGTTAAAATCCTACTCATTATTTATCTATGAATCCGTCCAAATTATGTAATGTCTACTTAACCTTTTACAATTGCTTAGATTATGATTAGTTGTACTACACAGTGATGTGATATTTTTATAATAATTATAATTCTGTTGTCTTTGTACTGAAGAAGAATAGTACTTCTCCCAAATGCCTAAGGGTGCGACCAGACTGCGTTCAATCAAAGGCGATGTCGACTCCCAAGTGTGTCACCTCATATAACGCTTCAAGATTCTTAATCGGAACTAACGCCGCCATCTTGTTTTTCAATACATTTCGTGAAACAATTGCACAAATGTTTACTGTCAACGTCATTTGAGCGCCAAAAGATCTTTGTATGAGTGTACGCCATACCCTGAATGATCCTGAATCTCATGGCAAATGTTGTCCGATCGACCGCGACCTAGTTGCACCCTGGCTTTACGATGTTACCAATTATGTTGTTAACTTATCATGATTAAAACAATGAAGTTTTATTCAATATTGAGGTCAATTTGAACGAAAGAAGAATCAATTGTATGCTGCATGATATTAGTTTTTGTAATGTTTTTAGTTTGGTGTCGTTTTTGGAACCTAATTCATTTATTGTAGTGACTACGCCATGTGATGTGCTTGCCAATAAAGTATCATATTTTTGAATTTCGTTTGTTTGTTAACTGTCCTTTGGATAGTGGTGGCTCGGTGGTAATGGCCGCGACTTACGAGTTGTAGGTCGGGGATTCGAACCTAAGCAGGCACTTTGTGTAAATTATTTCATCACCACTGCTCTAAAACCGGTGAAGGAAAGCATAGTAAGGAAACCAGCATGTCCTAGAACCAACAATTCGAAGACGTGACATCGACCAACCCGCACTGGGCCCCCGTGGTGGATTATGGCCCACTCCCTCTCATACCGAGAAGAGACCTGTCTCACCTTTGGGTTGAAAGAACCTAATCCTGTTTTTACCAGAGTTCCTTTATCAAAAGACTAGCATCTGCCTGCGACTTCGTCCACGTGGAATTTCTTGTTCCCGGTCCCACCTCGTCGTATCGCATCGCCCGCCCGCACTTTTACTTCCAGCGTCCTTTCTGACTTTTTTTAAAAAAAGTAGCGTAGCGTGATGTTAACCTATAACCTTCCTCAAGAAATAAGCTATCAAATGCAAAAATATTTTTTCAAATCCGACAGGTAGTTCCAGAGATTAACGCGTTCAAATAAACAAACAATCTCTTCAGCTTTATTATTAGTATATACATATATATATAGATTAGTATATGTAGTGTAGATAGATTGTTAAAATAATTTAAATGCTTGCAGAGGGTGTTGTCTCATCTTGCGAATTTTGAATTGTTTGACAGTATTTTCCATAGATAAACTGTCAGACGTCAATTTTATTCCACGGATGATAATTATGGAAAATCAGCCAATGGTTGACTGATATGATTTTTATTTATTTTATTTCGCCCATATCAGCAGCTAAAGTCTTTCGACCATACCGCGTAGTCTTCCGTGTAGAATTTCTTACGTGGTAAGTTGACTGATATGATTTAGTAGTAACGAATATTTTTTTTAATATTTGACAGTTATTCCATACAAAAGCTATCAGACGTCAATTTTATTCCACAGATACAATTATCTGATTGGTTAAGGGCTGAATTTTCAATCGAAAGATTTAACTTCATTTTAATAAGTTAATACTGTTCATGATTGAAATTAAGCCTTAAAGGTAGGTACCAGGTTCAAAATTAAACAATTAATTGCAAACTTTAAAATTGCAAACAAATATTTAAATATTTAATATCACGTAAAAAGGGATACCAACAGGTACATTCTTAAAGCTATGTAGGCACTTATGCGAGGTTGTAGGTGCTCCTAGGTTCCTCTCTAAGTCATAAAAAACAAACATATCCAAATAACTCTTTTCTCTAAATTCTAAAACCTTCAAACATATTATTTCATCTCAGATCAATTTTTGAAAGCAGTTTTCCATAAAAGGAGTATTAAAGCTAATCTTCTTAAATCAATATAACCAATAGGTGCTGGCCACTTGCTTCTTCTTTTTAGCGTGTCGATGGCATTCTAAATGGACTCGGCCCAGAATTCGGCTAGGTACATGTTTGGCGCCATTACTGGCGTCCATCAGTTCCTGTAACGTGCAGCTGTCAGGACACGTAGGGCATGATAATAAGTGTCCCATCCTTTGTGGAACATAAATAAAATATTACAATCGGCTGATTCCTGTTGTTAGTCAAATACTGCAAACCACCCTAAACTTTTCAGCACTAGGTTCAGAGCCTTTCTTGATATATCACAATATAAAATGCATTATATTATCTTCTCTTCCATAATCTGTTATCACCAAGGTCTCCACATTTCTGAACTAGTCGAAGAACCCTGCTTTGGTGATTTAGAACTCGTATCAGCTTCCACCTTGGCATCTTTAGGAGGCTCTCTTTGAGAGGACTGCGCAAGCGACGCCGCAGTGTGGCTTATCACAGTCCGAGGCGCTAATGGCCGGAAGGGGGGAATTTCTAAAGGTCTTTCACCTACACACGGTATACTTTCAGGGATTGTCAGCTTCTTAAGAGGAAGCGTTGGTATCCTTTCCGATACCCTCGTAAATGCTGATTTCTCTGGTGTTCTATAGATTTCGGGAACAATTTTCTCTTCAGTCCTCAGAATCTTCGGGGCAGGTCCTGTCAGATCCACTACTGGCCTTTTTAACTTATGTCTGACGGAGTAGTCTACCGCTCGTTTGGGCGATGCATCGATCCCAATTTTATAGTTTTCCACATCTATCACTATTGACAACGGCTCCATGTATTTCTTGTTCCTCAAAGATTCTTGTCTATTTTCTGGGGATATTGTTGTTGAGGAAACTGTTGGTTTCTGTGTTTCTGGGCTGGAGTCCTGGTCTGAAGCTGATCTGCTCGGTGGCGTGGGGAAGGGGAACGTCTGTACTGGTCGTGGTGGCGTTTCGAGTTCAGTTGAGGAGTCGCAGGCAGAGTCACAGGATAGAGGGCTGAGAGGTGGACTTGTGGGTCTGGTGGACCTGACGAAATGAAACGCGCTGGGTCTCTCATCATCAAGCCTTAGGGGGTCTGGGACAAGAGGTGCATAGTCTCTTGGCTGGAGGGTTTCCATTCCCCCGACGCAGGACGTCAGATGATTTCCGAGCCGATGTCTTAACCCTGTAGGCACACTGGCAAGTCGCGAGAGGTATCGTCTGACTTCTACGGCGCAGTCGCTGAAGCCAGCCTTGAATCTGTGCAGCACGGCGGGGTCGGCGGCGATGGCGGCGGCCAGCTGCTGGCGCTGCAACTTCTGAAGGTGCTTCACGGTCAGCTCCAGAATATCTGCCTTCTCTAGCTTGGAGTGGCGCGCTGGCTGTAAATAAAACATTTTTTTTTTAAATGTTATTGCTAACTGGATTCTTATTAGAACGTGGGTCAGTAATTTTGTGATTTGGAAATCTGTTAAACATCAAAATGATTGGTTTCAAATATTTCCATATTTGTAAATATAATTCAATTGATGGAAATTTTATCAATTTGTTTTAAGGTTTTCTTTTAAGAACCATATTAAAACCTGAGTTTGTTTTATAATTTACAATATATATACGTAGGTGTGTATTCGTACATCTGTAGGTCACTTAGCAAATTTGTACAATTGTAACTTACGTCTTTATCAGTTCCATCGATGAGTAGATCCTTCAGCTCATTGAGACAGTTGTTGATGCGCGCGCGCCGCTTTTTCTCCATAATCGGTTTGTTCGTCTGGAAATAATTTAAATTAATTTAACTGGGCAAGCTCGTTCCACCGTAGATCTCATCCCTGCCTCTGGGCTGGATTGAGGTCAAGAGTCAACACATTGTCAATAAAAAAAATTTAAAAAATCTCAATAAAAATCACACATCTCTATTTATATAGACCTGATTTTAATAAGATACTTCTAGTTTACGAGGAAAATATTTTAATTATTTAAATAAAGGCTAATTTTTCAATCGACATATAAGTTTTATTCGTGGAATAAAGTTGACATCTGGCAGCTTTTGTATGAAAGAACTGTCAAAAATTCAAAATTATAATTCCTCCGATAAAATTGTCTAGCGTTGGAAATATCAGCCCTGTTACTGTATTATGGAAACTAAGAAATAAAAATAAGTCTATCAAGAACAGCAAAACAATTTCACAAAAGAAATATCACAACTTATTCATGCTCAATGATTTTCTTGCAAATTCAAACCGAATTTTCACCAAAAAATGATCATAACGTAACACTGTAGGTACTCACCTTTCGCAATTCCGCTTTGGACATCCCCTGGGTGGACTCAGAGAACCCGGTCTGAGAGTCATCATCCTCACTGCACGGCATTTTGACACTTCACTTAAATATTACTTCACTACAAAACACGTCTTTACAGGACGGTGGCCGATCACCTTATGAGGATACTCGCACGCAACTGTACAAGCAAAATTTTTCAATTGCCCTGTATCCTGCTATCCCGTTTAGGAATTGAAAGGAGAAAATATGTCTGTCTCTTTCTCTCTCAGCGGTTGGAGCGCTGGGAACTGTGTCGGAATGTTTTGTTTTCGTGCTCTCTCGCTCTAATGGGGAACGTTGTGAATGGAGAGTATGGGTGCAGTGGTTAGTGTGTCAGATGTTTTGTGTTCGATTCCAGGTGGTTATTCTTTTGCGGTGGTTGTGTTTTGTTGATAATTTTTGAAGTGTTTGCTTGTTAATGAGGAAGAGCGTTGTGAAAGTAAAAAATCATAGATAAATGAAGAAATTATTAGAAAAAAAAAACTTGGAAGAACAATTTCAAGAATTTCCAATTTCCTCGATGTGCAAATTAAAGTGTCCAAAACTTGTTAATACTAACTATATGCCATATTAATTTAAAAAATAAAGATACAGGCATAGCTATACATTAAATCCACTAATGACTATCGCAAATTACACATATTAGACTGTAATATAAAACTAAACAATAACTTATTGAGTGAAGCTACACCTGCGCTCCCTTATCCTGTATACTATGGGAATGCGACCGTACGCACGCACATCAAGAACCGCAATCATTTCGTCCCAGACCTTCACAAAAAAACCCCGTACCTCATAAACTCACACCTTTCCATAAAGTCCCATAATTATTTTCACTATAAACAGTTTATTTTATTCGAAACTTCATGGGTGTAACGTAGCGTAAAGGGAAGGTAGGGTATGAAGTTTCAAGTTTTTTTATCGTCGTGTGTTCGCAGGTAATTGTGGTACTTTATGGTAGGGGGTGAGTGCGTTTTCCCACGGAGTGTGGGAATGTGTGATAGGTGCAAAGGGTTCGTTGTGACGCTATGTTCCATTCGTTTTGTTTACTATGCACTTCAGTTTTTGCAACTTACGTAATTTTTTGGTGGTCATTTTTTCGTTTTTTTTTTTTGTTTTTTCAACGGTTGCACTTGGGTAATTTTTTTGGTGGTCTTCTCCTTTTTTGGCGTTTCAGTGTTTTCAGTGCAAAAGGGTGTTTTCTTAACAAAAATGAAAAATATATTTCGTAACTTTGCCAGTAGGTAAGTACCTACTTTTCAAAAACGAGGTCAAATCAATTCATGACATCAGCGACTCAGCATGTCTTTTTGTAACAAACTTCTTGCGTAACAATTAAGTACATACGAGTAGGTATATGGGTGCCCCTTTGAATTGTAAGAAACCCTATTAATAGTCACTAGTAGTAGGGAAAATCCTTGACCCAAATACCTACCTATGGACGGATCCCTACCTACGCCAAACGGATAAGTATACAAAACACAATAACAGCCTTATCTATAGAGATAGATAAAATAACATCCTTATATCCTATACAAACATACCTAGAAGCACTCCTAGTTCTAAAATACTCAAACGGTTATTTCCGTAAACAACTAGGTAGTCGAGTTATCCAGGTGTTCCAGCGACCTTTACTCTCCAAACGTATGTACCTGATAAATATTTAATTAGACTGCCAACCATTTCTCCCACGGTAGCCTTTCATATTTACAAACTTATTTAAACAGATGCACTTAGAAAAAACTGTTTAAAAATGAACTCTATTGCATCGTGATAGTGTTTTTTAAAACGCATCAGTGACTTTGCCAGGACTTGAAAACAAAAATTTTACGTGCGGTTAAAAAAATTAAACCACCGACCGTATAGCCATACAGTTAAAGTTAAAATTCAGACAACCTTGCCAGTCATAAACGGCAAGTGTACTGTGGCTAGCGATGGGACTGGCCAAGTGTGACGATATTCCACGCAATCGCGTGATGAGCCTAATGAATGGTGAATAATTAGAATGTCACATGTCGCTGACGTCCCTGAGCCTCGGGGGTGGCGTGGCGGTGAGAACTTACAGTTTGTCCGTATTATAATTAATTTATTAACATGATGAATATGATGATCTGGGAATTAGGGAACGGATGGACCAGATGGTGCAAGTGTTTAGGTGAGTTTCTATCTGGGAAACTCATCATATTCTTGAATTTTTCTTTTCATGGTGCCATGCATCAATGTCTATAGCTACATAAATAGCCTCCCATCATCATCAGCTTACAACAGTCCACACCTGGACATAGGCCTCTCCAATTGCACGCCATTTAGCTCGATTCACGGCAACTCTCATCCCGCTGCTATCCGTCACCCTGTGAAGATCGTCGCTCCACCTAGCCTGAGGGCGTCCCACATTACCTACGTGTGCCGATTCGCGGTCTCCACTCAAGAACAGGTAAAAAACTAAAAGATACCCTTCCAAACTAGTAAAATAAAGCGCTTTCGCTAAAGTTACTTGCTGTGAGCATTCTACAGAATGACCTAGCCTCAAGCCTGCTAAACGAAACGACCTTTACTTCGCAATGGCAGCCAAACCCTGTGGTGAAATTTTTACCAGATTGCAGCAACAATTCAGAAGCGTTTGACAAGCTTTTTCGACCGCAAGCAATTTAACGAATAAGTCCCCTATCCCTAATATACAACTATTTTACACACCTACCTATCTAAAATATGGAACCAAAAGAAGTCAACAAAACTGCAACGTTTACTAAACTTACTAACATTGCATGCATTGCATTGCTCTATATCTCCCAATTTCGAGTACCTACCACATAAAACTCGTATTAACATAAACTGTCATATCCTTCCCGTATTACAATTGCTAACAGTGCGTGTGAACTGTTCCTATAAATTAAGAGTTTATCATAAATCGTAACGGGCCGCTTCCTTCCTACCCGGCCTCTGAAGAGGGGCTCGTTCACTTTGTATTGTACATACAAATAACATCTTTAGGACAACCCTGCATTTTTTGCTTCAGGATGTTGCAGGTTTTCTCACGATTCGGGAGATGCAAAATTCAATTTTGTGACGTCAAAGGTATGAAGTAATGAACACTGTTCTTTTCGTCATTAGGACGAACCTTTCTGATCGAGCACTGATGAATAGGGAAAGCGGAAAGTAAAAACAAGTCAAAAATTAAAAAGATTTAATTCATATACACCTACGCACTTATTAACGTCACAAGCTAGGTGCACGGTTCCAATTGGTCGTTTCCTATGGAGAAGAGCCGGCAAGAAACTCCACAGTTCAAGTGTTCCAAAAGAAAATATTTTTGAAGAAAGGCTGTTTACTTTATGACGTTGATAGTGCAAATATTTGCTGACGCGTTGTAAACGAGAGCGAACGGTGACTACCGACAACTAACTGGTCACCATTAATAGTTAATGGTAGGGTATATATGTTCTGTGGTTAATGGTTTTCAGCTGCAGGAACAGCCACTCCTATTTTGTGTGTTTTTTTTTTTATTCACACAAAAAGCACAATAAGTAGGTGCAGAAAGGTGTCTTTTATTCGCACTTAAAGCCCAACTTTGACCATCAGTTTCGAAAAGATTGCTTCAACAAGATTAACTTAAAATACGTGCACAAGTATTAACACAAATTAGAACGGACCCGTTTCCTTCCTTCCGACAATCTCCTCTGAAGAGGGTTCGCCCCTCTTACGTATTGTAAAGATTAATCTTTTATTATGTGGGATCAAGCACCCTTCATTTTTTACCTCACAAGGTTGCGTTTTCTCACGATTCGGTCTGCGATGAGGACATGTGATGGTGACTATACAATATACATACCTACGTCTTTCGGTTTTAGTTACAACTAGCCGTGCCCGCGACTTCGTTCGCGTGGATGTCGGAAAACAATAATGTGTCTCTTTACTAATTATTTTTCTATAATAAAAGTAGCCTAAGTTAGTCCTTGTAACATCAGCTATCTGCCAGTGAAAGTCCCGTCAAGTAGATTAGCCGTTACAAAGAGACAGACAGAAAAAAAAAATGTTTTTTTATGATATAAAAAGCTGTTATTTTGACATTACAAACAAACACACACAATTTTATTTTTTTGTATATACAAGTGAAATAGGTAGGTTAACCAATATAACTAGGTGATATAAGTTTTTTTGGGCGATAAAGACTTACCTAAATAAGTAATTTCTGAAATAGGTAACAGCTTTCAAGATTTTAAGCATTTCCTACTTAAGTACTTGGTTTTTTCGAGATCAATGTTTCAGTTGTCAACTTGTCATCTACTTAGCCAGAAGGAATTATATAAACGTACACTAACTAAGTTTTTGACTAAACAAACCACGAATCTCTCCTCTTCACAGTTGTTTGATACACCACTTACAAATAAAATACAACAACAGCCTCGCTTCCTTCCGTTGGCGGCCGGACATAGGCTGCAAACAAGGGGCGTGCGTATTATACACAAATCTTCACGACCCTGTTTTTTTACCAAAGGAACTGCGCTTTCTCACGGCCGGTCAGCTTGTCTTCTTAATCGATAATTTATTTGTTTGTGAGATAAATGAGGGGATGATTTTGCCTGAGGCAACATTCTGTATGTGAAAAAGGGACAAAAACAAACTTTTATGGAGTCGTAAATAATGTTTGAGTGTTCGGTGATTTTTGAGCAAACTTTGGTGACCACTAGGTATAAGAAAATATTCAGACTCCTAAACTTTAAGAGTACGAGACGAGAATCCACTTTTTTTTTTTTTTTTGAGGATGGGAAATCATCGAATGGCCCTCCCGCTCTGGGTGGAGCGGAAGGGAGTGTCAGACTCTTACTGACTAAAACCCACCCGTGTTCCTTCCTTAGCCCTTTATGTTCCAGGGCAGCGGTAACCCTTTCGGACGATCCCGCTACCCTGGCAGGCTTCGGCCCCATCGGGCCCCGTCACTCGTGCTGACATCTCTTTGAGGCGCGCGTGGAACACATACACGCCGTCCGGCACGGGACGAGAATCCACTTAGGGACAAACATGAATTGGCTATCGGCTAATGCAGGTACAAGGAGCGGTGAGAGCTCTTTTTCATGGTGGTCACTGGTCACCTATCTGTAGAAATACTAAAAGTGATCATAATCAGCCTATAATGTTCCCACTGCTGTGATACCGTCTTGAGAGCAGTGGGCATGAAATAATTTACAGAAAGTAAAGTGCCTGCTGAGGTTCGGACACAGAACAGTTAAAAGATATCTGCAGTGCGATTCTGTAACCACATCTCACCGTTAAAACTTAGGTGAAGTGAGCGTGGAGTGAGTGACAACTCACATCAAGCTCACTTCACTTGAGTTTTCACGGTGATATTTTTACAGAATCGACTGGCTGTTCGAACCTACGACCTACAAACTCGTAAGTCGCGGCTGTTACTACTAGGTCATCAGTTCATCACTGCTCAATGCAAAGGCTGCTGCTAAAAGTGATATTAGGTCCTTATCAAAAAAATCTAGTGTCCCAAAACAACTTACTTTCCTTACTCTCTCTTCAAACGAAACAAACGTCGATACATTCTCATTAAAGTTGCCACAATGCTTCCGCCCAAAATCTGTATATGTTTTTGTGTCCCAAACGTTCCCATGGAAACAGGTGTTTACAAAAACTGGTCCTTTTGACTATTAACTCGTTTTTATTGAGTGGAGATGAAGAAAAAACCTCCGTATCCGGGGCTGTTTCCGGGTCACAGGAGATGGATCACAAAAAAGTTTATTATGTACGAGATTGATAGGTCAATGTTTGGAGTTCACCTTACTCTGCGTGAGAATTGTTGGACCAACTCTGATAGTTTTTTGAGTGGTCTGCTATTTTTTTTTTTTTGGTGTACCTCTCCAACTAAGCCACTATTATTTACCTATTTCTGATGTCTTATGAGAAAAACTCATTAATTTTAGTACTTTAACCATAAGACGACCAGAAACTGCATAACCTACCTACTAATTATGAAGTCTGAACGGTTTAAGAGCTAGCAGGCAATGAGATGGTGGTTTAGGTCACGAGAAAAAATCTAGGTAGGGAGAACACGACTTAGGTATTACGATTTTATCACCATAGCACCTACCTACTTTGTATGCAATTTGCAATAAACTACAGATTTCCATAAGGTAAGTAAGTACCCTGTTTGAGAACAATAGGCAGCCTGCAAGACATTTTTGCATAAAGTTTTTTTTTATGGTCAATCTCCCTATATTTTATACATACAATACCGATACATAAATTGCAGTTTCAATTCCATCACACAATGTCCTTCCTTATAAACATATTCCCACGAATGGTGACAGGTGTGCACCGGGGCTCCTATTCCAACTTGCCGAAATAAAATGTACTTTACCGCAAGTGAATATAGTTGGTTTCGCTCTGACTGGCAGTGACCACTATCTTTGCTAGCCCCTAGCTAATTTAATGTGTGATGTGTTAACTATTACGTGTAAACACGTAGGTAATAGTTAACTATATAGGTACCTATAGAGTTAAAGGTGCTTATTAAATATCAGTTAGAATAGGGGTTGTTGAAACGTAACCGTTATTTGTTCAGCAAGCTAACTAAGTCATATATTTACGAATTACTACGTAGAAGAATAAAATCATCATAATTATAATCATTTATTTGTCAGAATATGGTAATACATTAAAAATGAGGTCTTCACAATATACTGCCATATAATGGCGTGCGTGCAAATCTCAAAGTAATTTTAGTTTTCAAAGTAAGATTAGTTTGTTGCATCATCTTCAGTTCAAAAAAGAAAGAAAATGCATTTATTTGCGGCAAACATGACGCATAAAAAATAACAAACTGGGGGTAAACATAAATGCGTCACATTCACGCAAAACGGTCATCGCTCAGCAAAAACTCTTTTACGATTCTTCTGCAGTTCTTCTAATCCCACTTTTATAACAGCGCGTGTCCAAATACAAACAAAAACATATTAGTCTTTCAAAATCTCAAGTATCGTCAACACCGATGTTTCAAAATTAATTATAAAGATAAAATCTCGGCCAGCGCCACAAAAACTCGTAGACAGAATTATTTCTCGCCAGCACTGACCCTAATGCAAAAAATCGTTCTGGTGGGAAGTTTTCGCGAACGCATTTCTCAGTTGAGGACCAATACATCTTTTGTGACGTCGCACCTTGACAGCCAGTCTTTTGTTAACACCACAAAGGTAAGATTACCGGTTCCTTTGTAAGCGGATACTGCTCCGATTGATTGTGGGAGTCATTTTTAATGTATTTAGTTGTTGTTTTGTTTTTATTTTGTAGGGTGTACTGAAGTCTAACCGTGATCGGGAAGATTTTTGTTCCCACAGTATCTAGGGTTAGCATATATCAAGAAGTGCATCTGTCGTCCCGGTGCAGCTTCAAAACGAAATGTGTGTAGGCGGTTGTCCCGTTTAATGATGTTTCAGTAAGGTAGAAGTTCTCTTTTTACATAACAATACATATAATAAAATCGTAACTGGTCGCTGTCTGTACATAGAAGATATATAAGAAAAACTATTATAGGGGGCTTTATGTACGAAATAGAACCCAAATCAATGATTTTTAGAATTTTTGTCTGTTTATCTGTACGTTTGTGCAAGCCAATCTCAGAAACGGCTTAACCGATTTGAATGCGGTTTTCACTAATGGTCATTGGTTGAAAATTGGTGTTATTGGGTTTTTCCATCTAGAATTTCTCAGTAGCAGGTCGGGATGTGGATTTGTAGCCGGTTGAAGGCAATAGGGTTGCCACCCTATTGCCTACATGGGACTTATACATATGCTACTGCTCAATGTGGGTGTACTATAGGAACATCTCTACCTAGCCCTTCGGGTAATACAGGTGTGATGTTATGTGGTAGAAAATAACAAATGTCAAGAAGTTTCTGTCCAGCTGTGAACTCAGCACCACGTTCGCTACATGGCGACTGTATCAAGTTTATTCACAAAAACTTCGCGAAAAAAACCTACTAGGCAGGTTTACGAACCGTTATTGGTTAAAATTAAGACTACTAGAGTATAATCAGCATATATTATAATGTTCCCACTGCTGGGCTGGAATGCATGCCTCTCTTCGAGAGGGAGTGGGCTGTAATCTACCACACGGGCGCAGCAAGTTGGTAAAGTCACATGTCTTCGACTCGACTCTTGTATCTTTACCAAAAATGACTCAAAGATAGCTAAGAATAACTTTGCATAGTAGACCCTCGCATATATGGAAGTAGCTATCACAGGTAAAATTAGCTTAAGAATCTATTTATACGCCCAGTTTGGCAATATTTTTTTTTACCATTGGTAAGCAAAACGATTCGTTTTTGTTTATAGAAACCGCGAATTTTTATCAGGGTAACCGGTTGGACACTGTTATGAAACTGGATTTACTGATTTCTGGCTATATATTCATCCTGCAGCGACATGTACCAGAAACCCGCTGCTGTATGTATGCACCCACATAATCAATAAGAAACGAGAAAATGATTTTTCCTGATATTTCCCATGTTTTAATAGTTATTCCGCTATTCTGGGCGAAGACAAATCCAACAAATTAAAGATTATAAAAACGGTCCAGCCCTTCTTAAGTTATAAATAGTAACGCGACTTTGTCTTATTTATATAGATTATGCTATTATTCCTTGTGACCCCTATGGTCTGCGAATGCTCTTTATTCCAGAATGAAAAAGGCTTTAAGAAATAAAAAAAATATAATTGGAAGATCTTTTTTATTGCTATACAGAACGATAAGTGACTAAAATTGATACAATTAAACAGAAATAATAATATAAATCAAAAGTTGTGATCACAATAAAGAAAACTTATTTCACGTGGTTTGGAAAATAACTAGGAAACAACAAAAAGGTATTATTTATTCACAACCACAGACAATATTGCAAGTTCGCACGATAGCAAGAAAACTGGCGACAGTAGAAATTAAAACTAATAAGGGAGGGCGCCACGAGCAACTTTTGTCTCAGCATCTAATTTCTCTTTCGTCTTTGTCGCGTCGCTACATGCGCGCACTTTCATAAAAACCCGTAGAATTGATAAGCGAGACAAAAGTTGCTCGTAGGCGCCCTCCTTAACGATGATAAGTACCCATTTACGATGATCACAACTAATGATTCTCCATGAATAAAATCATACATTCTAAACACTTTATGTACTATCGCCAAAATCTATATTTGACCACCGTAAGGACGATTCCTGCTTGCGACCTAAAATCCTCTTTTGTTTTACTTTCGGACGCATCTGTGGTCATCATGTGCACGGGACTTTGTTTTCAAAATGGTCAGATATAGGTTTTGGCGATAGTACGATGACCGCACTTTCCACAAACATAACTAAAAATAAATGCACTGACGTCCAACTATGCTATGTCAAGGCACAACTTTCAAACACGACTCAGGAAAGTCGGAATACGTATCAGTAAATACAGATCTATCTACTAAAAATAAATGCATCGGAAATGCGAAGTTAGTTAAATAATTATTAATTCAAGATAATGAGAACATTTTAATATTCTCACAATACTATAATAGGTATTTGTTTTTTAATTCGACCTTATATTAATAAAATCGTTCAGCATGAGCAGGTTTTTTTTTTTTTTAAATCTGGATTATAATTGGAATAGGACAATGAATAGATCATACGATACATTATTGTGTTCAAGGAGGCTGTAAGTATAATTATTAGTACGTATGTATATTATTTTGAGTAGGGATAATATCCTTACTTGAAACAGTTGCAATTTTTGGAGAGATCCTATTAAAATCGTTCAGAGTTCATTTATTTGTCAGAAACATGAGTATGCACACACAAAGCATGCAACATGTTAAGTACAGACGCCAGCACATCAAGCTACTACAATCTGTCAAATTTCTTTAATAGATTTTCAACTTTATCGCTAAAGTATTAAGATTCAAGGTTGATTGGGAAAATTTGACAGTTTCGGGTAGCTTGACCTGCTGGCGTCTGTACATTGCAAAAAGGATCACAGTCATGTTTTACCTTTACGGCGGATTTTTTATTAATAAAAGGTCCACAAAATTAATATCTAATATTAATATTACACTATGCATTACAAAAACAATGCAGACAAAATAAAATATAATTTTTGGTAAATATTTTTGTTAATTTCAAAATGACATATTACTTTAAAACTTATACCGAATAGTCTTAGGTTGTATAAATGCTAAAATTCTAATATCTAATTCACTGGCACTGCTCTATCACAGAATTGGTTTGTTTCATGCTTAGCGTTACAAATTCTAATTTGAATAGAAATCTGTTTAGAAATAATAATTAAAACTAGTAGTGATAAGTAGGTGAGACTTGGCTAGGCCTCCGCCAAGCACGTTTATTTATACATATTATTTCTTCATACCATACTTGAATGACAAAATTTCTAATTTATTTACCTGATCATCATCTATGTTTTATGAGATAAAACATAATACCCAAATATAATGAAATTATTATTTAATAATCGTAGAAAACTCGCATTTTCTTTACAAAATACTGTTCTGAGTAATAATTATCACTCAAAATCTCCATGGTTAAGGGCAGTCAATTGAACATGCACCTTAACAGTCATGAAATAAGGCACAAATTACAGATACAAGTTTCAATGAGTTAGTTTCATAAAACTATCATGCAAGTTATGAAAGTAAATTAATTAACGTTTGTATATCTAAATAAATGCAGATAACAGTTAATTATTTGACAAACGATGTTGACAGTAAGAAAGTAAGTAAAAAAAAACAAAAGATAAATAATTAAAAATATTTGTGATAATTAAATAAGTAAATTTTTTATACAATTAAGTTTTTAAGCTGAATATCTACAGCATTATAACTACAATGGTATGAAACTCCGTATCAGCCTTATAGAGCTAAGTCGATTATTTAAAAAAAACATTAATAATGTTGAAAGACATCTAATTTCGATACATTAAACATTTACAAAACCATTCAAAAATCAAAAATGTTTAAGGCCTGTTTCGGTGTTCAAATAGTCACTATCTGCTAGATAATTTAAAAAAATCACCAATTTGTATAACATTATCTATCAGATAAATGACAGGAACTTATCCCGCTGTCGTGAAACAGACCATAAAGGCACAAAACTTTAAAATTTAGTCTTATTAGGCACAACAATTTGCCTCAGTACACCCAATCTAATTAAGATACAATAGTAGACAAACTAAAACGCTTTTAACCAGCAATACACGTTAAAAAATTGCCAAATAACTGACTACAGCTTGCACCGGCTATTCTTTTTTTTTTTGTTTTAGGCTCCTCTCCCACCGCCGAGGAAGCGACTAGTTATCGACTATTTTCTCGCTCAAAAAACGTACAACAGAGAGTTCTCGCCGGCATCGGTTGTGTGAACAGTCAAGAGATCAAATGTATCTTTTTTACTGACTTACATCTTATGTACAGACGCCAGCATATCAAGCTACCCGAAACTGTCAAATTTTCCCAGTCAACTTTGAACCTAATACTTTAGCGATAAAGTTGAAAATCTATTAAAGAATTTTGACAGATTGTATCTATACGTAGTGTCTATACGTTTCTTGGGCGAGAAAATAGTCGATAGCTACTCGTTTCCTCATCGGCAGTAAGACAGGTGCCATAGGCCGTGTCAATCCCGAATCTCATTTCAAACTAGATTTTAAAATAGATTAGTATGTATAATCTGTCAGCTCTGCATCAAGATGCATCGTTTTGCAACACGGGCCTCCGTTTCCTTCGCTTGCTGACTAATATGAAAAATATCTACACATATTTCCACAGACTATAGCCGGCAACAGAAGTTTGTGAACACATCACACACTAGCTTCCATAAGTAAGTTAAACTTTTAGATTTTGTGACATTGATTTGTCTTTGCAAATCACAATCGCGCGGCGTTGTGAGTTTTATGAGCATTGACACAAGGTTTAAATTACAATGACAATCGCGCTTGGACGCAACAACTATCTACAGTCCATTCACAGTTATTTTACCTATGATTTTGCATCACTGTCAATATTACAGTGATCTTTAATCTCGTGACAATAAGGTTGTTGTTGAGTTACTGCTATTGTCAAGTCTATCAAAATCACAGTGATCCTTATTGCTGTTGTTTTGCTGCAACACAGTCAAGGTAAAATAATTGTGAGAGGGCTGTACTCCAGGCGTAATATGTCACATCCGAGTTTTAGAAAGAGAATTACACACAGATGTCAGTGACACAGTCAAACATATTTCAAACTCTTTCGAAAATTCGATGTGCTAAAAAAAGGTATAAGGGACATCGACGCGTAAAATGAATTCAGGATATGATTCTAGACCACAGTGAAGACATTTTTACCCAGATTTTTTTTTAAATCTGTTTTTTCTTACAAAAAAAGTTCAATCCCTACACAGTCTCGATGCATAGAACAGCTGATTTCCCCTTCCACCTTGTATTAACGCCGCTTAAAGTACTTATTTTATATTGTAATTGAGTGTCCACCAACTAAAATTGCTAACAACTTTCGACATAGCTACCACAAAACCTCACAAACTTCTCACATGGGCACATCAGCGACATACTCAATCCTGAGCAGTAGGTCCATGATATCCTGAGCATCCATCCACCTCCAGGGCAGAGGCTCCCGACAGGCTGGCTGGCGGCGCGCCCTCCCCGACACACCGTACAACACGGACACCGCGCAGATGAAGCAAACCACCGCGAACACTTGGAACAGGCATTTGAGTGGCTCCCTGCAATTATACACTGTGGAATTATACGATACTGTCAGGTTTGCAGCGAGGAGGCAGGAGATGAAGGATTTATGGTAATGCAAATTCGAATATACTTTCAGGTTGAGGACAGGGGAGGTGGTAGGAGATGGAGGATGGTGCATTGGAAGTGGTGGATGGAACAGTGATGTCACTAGGTATACTCTAAGTTTGGAAGTTCATTAAACACAAAGACGAATGCTATAATAATTTTAATGTTTTATCATATAAACTAATGTTCTAAAGAGAAAATATTTGATTTGGTATGTATGTTTGTGGCGCTTTCACGCTAAAACGGCTGAACAGATTTTTATATAATTCGGCATACGGGTAGATCATAAGCTGGATTACGACATAGAATACTTTTCATTCCGGTAGTACGTTTCCGACCTACAAAAGCTAATAAAGAATAAAAATGTTTGTACGTACCAGAAGAATTTCCTAATGCTACGGTGTGGCACAACGGCATTTCTTTTCTCACAGTCGACGCATGGCACGTCCGCTTGCGTCGAGACATTCGCCGTGTCTGCAATAAATCGTACATTGTCATACTTATGTTACTTTAAAAAGTAATGAACTAATCTACTACTAACTAATTAACAATTACAACTAAGTTTATGATATCTAAATTACCTGGAACAACTAAATTAATGGTTTATCTAGATTACATAATAAATTCTACTTTTATATAGTATTATAGTCCGTTCGAGTTAAGAAAATAGTGAGTCATCGTTGTCCGCTGGCCTAGCCCCGCCCCTCGACTAATTAGGTCGCAACAAATTAGAAAGCTAAGTTCACAATTGGTCGGACTCACTATTTTCGCGAACGGACTATAATACTATGACTTTGGGTAGAACATCATTTCAAACTACATTTTCCTCTAATTAAATTATACTTTCAACAGTAATTAAACTACTTATTTATTACTAGCTTCTGCCCGCGGCTTCGCCCGCGTGGATGTCGGAAATTATCCCACGGGAACGTGCTAACAGGATAAAATGTATGTGCTTCCCCAGGCTGCCATCTATCTCTAATATGCCAAATCAGTAGTTCAGTGGTTTAGGCGTGAAAATGTAACATACAGTTTCAAGTTCAAATCCTACCCTTAAAAACTGAACTACTTTTTGTCCCGTCAGTGGTAAATTTTCGACAACTTTACATACTTATTATTAATTATTTTCTGTCAAAAGTATCCATACTTAGTTTCAAGTTACTCGGACCGCGCATTCAATTTCTTCCACACAAACTTAACACCCCTATATCACCCTTTGAGGGGTAGTTTTGAAAAACTTATAATGATAAACTTTATTACTTACTTAGGCAAGTATTCTTGCCAAGTTTCAAGTTTATTAACTAAATGAATAAGATTTTTCATATAAACTGTATCCCCCGCTTTTCATCCCCATAGGGGTGGAATTTTGAAAAATCGTTTGGGAATATTCATAACTTGATTCAAAGATTATTTATACCAATTTTCGAGTTAATCAAGCCACGCATTATAATCGTCCCTTGTAAAATTAACTACCCCTTTTCAACCCGTTTGGGGTAGATTTTCGAAAAACCCTGATACATGTTACTCTTTATTTTGCTCTTAAGTATAAACATTGAGTTTCGAGTTAATCGGACCGCGCATTCAAATTATTCCACACAAACTTCAACACCCCTATATCCCCCTTTGAGGGGTAGTTTTGAAAAACGTATAATGATAAACTTTATTACTTACTTAGGCGAGTATTCTTGCCAAGTTTCTGGTTATATACTAAATGAATAAGATTTTTGATATAAACTGTATCCCCCGCTTTTCACCCTCACAGGGGTGGAATTTTGAAAAATCGTTTGGGATTATTCATAATTTGATTCAAAGATTATTTATACCAATTTTCGAGTTAATCAAGCCACGCATTATAATCCTCCCCTGAAAAATTAACTACCCCATTTCGGCCCGTCAGGGGTAGATTTTCAAAAAACCCTGATACACATTATTCTTTACTTTCAATATTAGGTATAAATACTGAGTTTCGAGTTAATCGGACCGCGCATTCAAATTATTCCACACAAACTTCAACACCCCTATATCCCTCTTTGAGGGGTAGTTTTGAAAAACTTATAATGATAAACTTTATTTCTTACTTAGGCGAGTATTCTTGAAAAGTTTCAAGTTTATTAACCTAATGAAGAAGATTTTTCATATAAACTGTATCCCCGATTTTCACCCCCACAGGGGTGGAATTTAAAAAAATCGTTTGGGATGTATTCATAACTTGACTCAAAGATTATTTATACTAATTTTCGAGTTAATCAAGCCATGCAGTAAAATCCTCCCCTGAAAAATTGACTACCCCATTCCAGCCCGTCAGGGGTAGATTTTCAAAAAACCCTGATACACATTATTCTTTACTTTCAATATTAGGTATAAATACTGAGTTTCGAGTAAATCGGACTGCGCGCTAAAATTCTTCCATACAAACTTTGAAACCCCCCAATCCCTTATTAGGGGGTAGTTTAGAAGAAAAAATAACTGACAATCTTCATAATTTATTTTGGTAAGTATTCGTGCCAAGTTTCAAGTTTATTAACTCAAGGAATAAGATTTTTCATACAAACGAATTCCCCCCTTTTCACCCTCTTAGGGGTGGAATTTCGAAAAATCCTTTCTTAGTGGATGCCTACTCTTCACGAAGAACACACCCTCCAAATTTCATGTCTCTAGGACCAGCGGTTTAGGCTGTGCGTTGATCTATCAGTCAGTCAGTCAGTCAGTCAGTCAGTCAGTCAGTCAGTCAGTCAGGACTTTGAATTTTATATATATAGATATTCTTAACAAATCCTTACCGAAAGACAACACAAATCAAACAAATAAATGATTCCAAATTACAATGATAATGATGAAAAACATGTAAACTAAACACAAACCGCCACCAGATGACGCCACAAGATAGAACAACACACGCTTTTACCACAGATTACATACTATACAGAGGTACTCGACTTCCAATGAACTTTGCCCAGCATAAGCACAGATTCATGAAGTTTGTAAAAAAAAAAAAATCTTCTGTTTTAATAGAAAAGTGCAATCAATATCTACGCGGTCAAAATGTATGGAACAGCAATTTTTTTTTTTTTTTGATAGCCGACGAAAAATTTGTACGCTATGGGGTCTAAACTCATGTGCTGAATCCATGGTTACAGTTTGCGCGTCGATGTCCCGGCCACCCTGTATGCATGATGCGGTCAAAGAATATAGGATCTCAAACTCTGTATAGTATGTAATCTGCGACAAAATACCGGACCAAGTTCGTAAAAGCATACCCCACTGGGTCTGTGTGCAAGCGCAACAGTCTGGCGACAAACTGTCAAGTCTGTCCCCTTGCTTAGCACAAGCCACTTCCAGAATGCAGATCTTTGCTTCCAAACTCTTGATAACAGCTTGTAATACTCCGTTCCTTTCATTGCCATCAGCCACAAACTTCTCAAGCAAGTTCAAATTACATTCGTAACTCTCTATTTCTACTTGCATCTCTGTCAGTTTATGATGAGAAATATTGACGTCTCTTTCTAACTGTTCCGTATATCTGTTTATTTTCTCACATTCCAGACATTTAGAATGGATGTTGTTATTGTTTATGGACTCGAATTCTTCCGTCTGGGTTTGTGAGATACTTGTAGTTATAAATTGAGCTTTATCGACATGATCGCAAGGTTTTGATTCCTCTGTTTGCGTTCCTACAGTAGTGGAGTAATCAAAGTTTTTGTCATAATCATAAGTGTTGCCTGTATTGTTATGTCGGGATAAGTTACAGAAACTGTAACGTATTTCGTCAAACAACGACATGTTCGTTCCCCTCCCCTGGTCTTCTTTCAAAGCGTTTATGAATGACTCTTCGTCTAGGATACGGTTTTCTAGGAAAATGCGGGAATAAAGGTACAATGAGCATGTTAGACGTATAGTGTGACATGGATCTAAATGAATGTGGCGAAATATAGAACTAAATCGCGATTAATTTGCCAAACATGTAAAAAAATAACTTTAATTCCTACACAATAAAGTTCTGTTCACGCTACAACTTCAAACGTTTTTATAACTTTTTCAATAGTGCTAGTCACTCTGAAATTAACTTAACTACTATTAAAATAAAGTTGGTATTTGTTTAACTTGAAATAATATAAATTTGAAACATTAGTTTGAATAGACTTTACATGAAATTGACTGAAATTGAAAAGCTTTTTACAAATCTTCCGTCACAAACACGTTCATAGATAGATGCATGTCGGACTGAACGTCATTAAATAAACAAATTGATAATGGCGGCCAGACAACGGAGCTTATCATGCTCTTTCACTTGCACATTATTCGTGTCTTGAACGTGTAAGTGAGATAACCGACCGACCGATGATTAGCGCCGCAATTTTCAATTTGATTCTTAAATAGCGCGGGTAATAGTGTGGAAAAGCCGATGACATTAGCATAAAATAATAAACCAATATTACTTTTTTTGTCCGCATTATGCACAAAGTTTGAGTATGTTTTCTAGGTTTGCTATAAACGAAAAAAAATAAGGTATAGTTTGACCGAAACTGCTGTACCGCGCCTTAGGAATGCTTGCGAGGCGGGGGGCGGGGCGCCGTGAGCGGTGACGAATGAGCGGCCTGCACTGCCGCCCCGTGAGCCGCGCACATACCGAAGGCGCGGTACAGCGGTTTTGGTTACACTATAACAAACATTTTTCAGCAATATTCAGTCTAGTTACTAACCTGACGAGAACCTAGTGTCTGCGTTGAGGCTGTCCAGAGCAGTGAGCATTTGTTCCTCCGTGTAGCTGATGTCGATGCTGCGGTCCATACGTAGCTGTGTCTGGTTTGACTTGTTCAGCACGTCTTTCAGTTCCATTTCTAGGAGAACCTGCATAACAACAATGTAATAATGAGTATCACGTGAGTCTGGGTGATAAACTTAGGTTTCTTTGTATCTGGAGTGTGGTGTCTTTTAGTCTGTGCTAAATAAATGTATTTCCTTTCTGTTTTTCTAGATTTCGATAATTGTCATTCCCATGTTACAAAAAGATTGGTAATTCCAGTTTGCTGTTTTTAGAACACTCAAGAACATGAAAGTGTTCTCAATTCACCCTGTAGATAGGCTATACTAGTCTTTGACTTATATCCAGCTCCTACCCCGAAATGCGAACTTTTAGCGATGAGACCTCCCATTGTTTGACCAATCATTATTATTATGCTAAAGGGGTTTGAAGATTTTTATATGCAGCCTACTGTCGCGTCAATTTGAAAATGGCGGCCACGCATGAGAGCTATACAACGCGTTTTTTTTATATCCCATAACTCTAGGGGGTCATTGTACTCATCATTATTAACAACTTTTACTACTACAAACCTGAAAGCGCGAAAAAAAAACGAATGTTTTTGTTCGTATAACTCGTCAAAATGTACGGAACACCAGATTTTTGTTTCGCGATTTCGGGTTTGGTCCCATAGTAAAAGTTATTCATAATGATGAGTACAATGACCCCCTAGAGTTATGGGAAATAAAAAAAAACACGTTGTATAAATCGACAGCTGACATCAATGCAAACAAGACCCAACCCCGTAAAGTGTCACGTTTCCGAGATATTAACGTTCAAAGTTGATCACGTGACTCATCAATTTTGAAAAATGGCGCGACAGTTAGGTACGCCACGGATCTTCAATGCCCTTTCTTCATTCATATCTGTTATTTTAATGGTGTACATAATAAAGAGTATCTTCTATCTATCTAATATTACCTTCTCCTTAATCATCTGCTGCACAAACTCTTCCTGGTCCTGTAGCCTAGAGGACAAGTCAGCGTGTTCAGTGCGCAGAGTTTCGTTCTGTTCAATTAACGCTGACTGTCTTGCTGCATACATCTCGTTGATACGATGGCATTCCGCCTTCGATTTGGATAGCAGCTCTTGGAGGGTTAGTTTCTGAAAAGATATGACGTCGCATTACAACTAATCTTCATTATCTTCTCTTTTAACCAGACTACGGCAAAGCCAAAGGAGGGTTATGATTTTAACAGGCTACGTAAGTATGTTCATCTGTTCCTTCATAACTCCTAAACTTCTCGTCGTATTTTGACAAACGAGGTGTCAGTGGAAGCGTTATGTTGTTCCGCGGGTTATAGGCTATATGACGTCACATGAAATTGAACATGGTTACTTCCTCAATTACTTGAGTTATTGGGGCGCTTGCGTTCCGAGAAAGTCTCCATTCTTGACACCTACGAGTGACCTGTACTCATTGTTCTCACCTCGTTCTCTAGTGTGGAGAGCTGTTCCACGGTGACCTTGGAGCGTCGCTTAAGAGCGTCGAGCTCGCGTCGCGTGTCGTCCAGCGCTCGGTCGCTGCCGCACAGTCGCTCGCACACCTCCTCGTAGTCACGACGTACGTGCGTCAAAGTCATGTTTTCTTCGCGTAACCTGGGCAAAAAGAGAAAATACAATTATCTTATCACCATTCCTACAATTACACTCAAAATTTAAATGACGAATTCAGCTGCCTTAACAATCCCGATCAAACAACCAGTGGTTCACTTTAGCCATGTATCGAAAGAGCTGGAAATCGTGCCCCATAGTAGGATGATGCAGGCTAATAGTAATACTCCCGATCAAGCACGATGTCTGATCGGCCGCAGAGTCGCTATGAAAGGCAATGATTACCAGAGGTCGGAGTAGGTAGATTGAATTGGGGTCATTGATCCGAAACGTATATATTAATATGGACATTCCTCCGGAAATTCGGAATTGGTTGATTATTAAAAAAAACCGGAACTTAGGTAGAATATTTGTATTAAAATGAGCAATATTATACTGTTCATATTTTGTTTTAACGTTACCCAGTCACCATTTGACACAACCCAACGACCAATCAGAGCAAAGGATCATGAGTGGTGCACTACCCGGTTATCAAAACAATGTGTACGCCCGGCGACGACATGCCCGGTAGCTTAATCGTTCTTTTAAATGAAATGAGCAGTAATAATATCACTACCAACATTAACAATATTTAATTAGATCAGGAAATACCGGAATTACTTTCCGGGAAAATGACTTATCCATGTTATTCTTTCTGTAAACATTTATGATACAAGTACCAAAAATCAATCTACCTACTCCGATCAGTGATGATTACCAATTAACTAGCTATTATATCCAGCTGCTGAATTTTGATTGTTTGTAATGAACCACTCGGTGTTTTTTAGAACAGAGGCCTCTAGAGAAAGCTACCTGGATCTCAGTCCTCTTTATTTTACTCCACCTTTGGTAAAGTAAAATAGACTGACTGGATAGGTCCACTCAAATCTATGTGATACTTACATGTTAAGGTGAGCTCTAAGCGTGTCCCGTTCAGCAGTTAGCGCTGCGAGTGCTTCCTCGTGCTGTCGGTCGGTGAAGTCGAGCTGCGAGCGCAGCTGGTGCGCCAGGTGCACCTTCTCACGGAGCTCGCACTGCAAGTCTTCTAACAGCTGGGATCCTGGTCATTAAAAAGTAGGTTATTTAATAAAAAAAAAAAGTGTCAAGAAACAATTTCAGCGAGGTTATATTTATATGTATGAAAGTGTCTGCACAGGCTACATAAAAACGTTTTTGAAAAAAAAAAACAACCGACTTCCAAAAACGACACTACAAAGTGAAAAATAACTTTAATTTCGGAAGTCGGTGTCGTTGGGTTCGCATTTTCGTTGTTTGCCACCGACTAACATAAGCGATAGCAGCAATAGCCGTTGATTTGCTGGCATTTATTGAAGAGTTCCGTTCTGTCTCCGAAACTCATCATCAGATCTTGTCGAAATTTCTATGGGACCACTTCAGAAGTATCTCCTTTCGAACAAAAAAATAATTTTGAAAATCGGTCCACAATTGGCGGAGTAATCGCGTAACAAACACACAAAAAAAAAACCGTCGAATTGAGAACCTCCTCCTTTTTTGAAGTCGGTTAAAAATTAAAAGATGAAAGAAAAAACATATATTTAAATAGAATTTGTTTGTTTGAACGCGCTAATCTCTGGAACTACCAGTTAATCTTTTTAACATCGCGCCAGCATCGCGAAGACGCAGGCAGAAAGCCAGTTGCAAGAATAATTTTATAACTCTCGTGAGAAGTGTCCTACATAGCCTCTTCCCACAAAGATAATAAAAAACCATTAATCAACAACATGCTTGCTTACTAATTGCGGTTTCGTAATTATCATTAAGGACAGGTTTCCTCATTAAGTTTCCCCGACAGTGAGCTAGTGATGTAACAACACAAGTACCACTTAATGAAAAGCAACAAGTGTTCGTAATATGTACTTTAGAACAGATACTGGCGCCGCGCCGCGTCCGATTCCCTTGTTCACAAACTAAACTAAATTTAAGTTCAGTGTATCTTTTTCTAAATATTTCATTTCATTAAGAAAAGGACAGAAGATAAATGTTAGTTTAGTCTAGTCAAATTAGTCGGCACCTGACGTATTTTTGGTAGCCAATTTTTCTGCTGAATTTAAATTTAGTTTAGTTTTTGAACAAGGGAATCGGCGCTACTGTCAAATCAAACCTACTCACCGAATTTGTGAAGTGGGCTAAAGAGATATTAATTGCTATTTGATGATGATCGACGCATCATATAGTAATACGGTACCACTCCCAATTCGCGTTTGTTTCGACGACAAACTTAATAAACGTAATGTCAGCGACAGTGCCTTGTACGATATGGACCTTTGTAGTTTCATTCCACTGATTTTATGTAATAGAAAAGATAATGCGCAAGCAAACGTGAGACTATGCATTGAAATGTGTATGTACTTGAAGCACCTGACCAAGTTCCATATTCAATGGATAATGCCAGGAATATTATATTAGGCAGTTTTTTTTTATACTTACAAGTTTGTAAGCAAAACTGTCACTTGATATTCTAAGCAGCTATTGGTTATGTATTCCAGTCAGCTTATATAAGTCTATTGGAAAACATAGGCCTCTTTAAAATATTTCTTTGGTTATTGTAACAATGTTGTGAATTTATTGTTTTTTTCTTAACTTGTTTTGTTATCTGACATTTTATTGAGTTGAGTTATGGCATTATAATCGTTGTTTTTTGTTTTCATAGTTTTAAGGTGTATTTATTTTGCTGTAATGCCAATAAACGGATTATGCTTTCTTTCAAGCCAATATTTTAAAAAAATATCGATCTTATACCTAAACTATTTGAAGCAATCTCTGATGCAGTTCATACCATTATGTATTCAACAAACATAAAGTATGTGATTTGTATTTGTGTCCATTTTGTACATCAAGGAAAAATTTAATGAAAACTGTTACTTATTGTGTTCTTACCGTCATTAGAGATGCCAGAGTCTGAGTCTTGTGGCGCTCCACTCTTCAGATTAAAACTGTAATAAAAATAAAAATTGTACTATTAATGAAATGAAATTGTTTATTCTGTAAATACTGTAAATAGGATATGCAATCACTTTTACAAGTCATAATTATTATTATTAAAAAAAATAAGTTTAATGAGGTCGGCGTTTCCTATCTGACTACTCTGAGAAGAAAGGCCAAAACAAACTCAGAGAAGAGTTTCTTTTAATTTCGTCATTTTGGTCACATTATGTGAACACCATGTAGATTGATGTCTGAAATGGTATTATGAGGAAAGTACCACACAGATTTGATTATAGCCAGTTGAAGTAACAATTGTGCGCTTTTATAATGTTTAAAGTGATGATTTTATGCATCATGGTATCATGATAACACTGGGAGGGAAGTAAAATGTATGGAAATATATAAGGTGGCAGGGACCGCAGGGATATTGATGCACGTGATTGAGTACATTTTAACCGTTATAGGTATTGAATGAAACAGATGGTCAAACTGGTCTTTCGACACTCCAGCAGAGGTCCAAGCTCGGGGTTTGCAGCTCCAGCGAGGCATGGAGCGCAGTATCCTGGGGGTTCGGATTTCTGACCGTATAAGAAACACAATACTGTGCCAAAACCAAGATAACGTTACACAGAAAGCCGCTAAACTTAAATGGGACTGGGTCGGAAATGCATGCCGCATGTCACATGAAAATTGGGCTAAAAGAACCACCGATTGGGTCCCACTTACAACGCACGACGCCATCGCGGCAGGCCAATATGATGATGGCGACAAGCTTGACTCCTACCGTAAGGACTGGCCGGCACTCGCGAAAGATAAAATTGTGTGGAAATAGGATAGGGGGGGGGGGGGGGCTTTGCCCTACAGTGGGACAGTACAGGCTAGTTAGATTAGATGAAACAGATGATATTTTTTATGATAATTGCTACGCCAAGGTAGTGCTGAATTCATGAGTTCATTTGTAACAATGAATTGCCACCCTGTATGAAGATGCATTTTTTCTGTCCATAATAATGTTATAACATACAAGAGTATTTCCATGCATTTTATGGATGTGGATATCCACGATAATATGGTCATGTTCGAAATTATGAATGCACAGTTTTCACTCACAAGATTCTGTTTAATTTTGTATCAAAACAAAACAACAAAAAAAAGGTTACTGATGCAAAACATGAGGACATTTTAAAAAACATCTAAAAAATGTTTACCTAGTCCAAATAACAAGAAATCTAAACTATGTCAGTAGTTTTAACCTAGTTGTTATTGAACAAACAAAACACAGACTTTGCACATGCTGTCATGCTGTGTTATCAAACACTTTTAAGGATATTGTTATAAAATATATTTTAATTACAATTTATAATATTCAATAATAATAGTCGCAGTTATCAGTTGTTTAAGCACTTCAACAATGTTATGGTATTCGCACCTTGCACTTATAAGTGCATGATTCAATGTTACATTTAAGTGCATAAGATACGTAGTATACTTGTTAAATTATTTTGACTTATTTTTAATATACTAGTGTTTTTGAGAGCAGTGGTGGCCCAGTGATAACGGCCGCTACTTACGAGTTGGGAGTACGAATCGCGTAGGTTCAAACCCAGCGTAGGTATACTTTGTGAAAATTATTTCATCACCACTGCTTCAAAACGGTTTAGGAAAACATAGTGAGGAACGCATGTCCTAAAACCAAAAATTCGAAGGTATGCAACATCAACGAAACCCACACTGGGCCCGCATGGTGTACTACGGCCCACTCCAGCTCTCAGGGAAGAGGCCTGTGTCCCAGCAGTGGGAACACTATAGGCTGATTATAATTATACTAGTGTTTTTATTCCTTTACAAATAAAATCAAATAACATAAAATCTTTACAGATTCAGAGATTGATAGATAGACACATAAATGCCCGATTTAAGGAAAAAGATTGGGACTGTTGAAAAATCCTTTAGAGCTAGGGATGTGTTTATTTATATTATATACTTTATTTATATTAGTGCGCCAGCAAAATACATTACAAAAGACAATCTATTAATCACTACAAAACACACAGTGGACACCCATGTTGCTTTATATTATTTTGACTGAGGAGTTTTTAGATTACTGCAATTATAAATAAGAAAGATATTTCAACAGTGCTTACCTCTCATCCAGGTCAAATTTAGACTTCTGGCTCTCACTGTACTTGTGCAGAGTTTTGGCTAACATTGATACATCAATTTCTGGATTATCTTCTTCCGGATCTAATAGAGACTTCAAGAAGCTGTATTCAGCCCTGTAAAGTGAAACACACATAAAATAAAAAATCTAAATCAAGTCATTTATTCAAATTAGGCTGAGAATCAGCACTTTTCAAACGTCAAAATTACAAAAGACGCCCACCCTTCACCACTTCCTAGTGTTTTCCCTGGGAAGAAGAGGCGCAACAAATTCCCCAGCAGCACAGCTGTCTGTTCAGTTAGAAAATACTTGATTGTAGGTATACAAAGAGAGACCTTGAAATCAAGTTCTCTTTTTTTTATTTATTTAATTACCCTCTATGTGATAACCAAATTTTAAGTACCTAGATACTTAACTTCAAGCAAGACAGTTGACAAACCATAACAATGGCCTCATTGTATAATATAACTAATAGTGTATTGTACAAGGAAAATAAAATTTGTTGATAAACCATGGACTATACGAGCATACAAATTAATACAAAGTACATTAACACTTGTTATATCAATTACTTTAGCAGGCGGCTTCAAGGAACCGAAACAGTTACGTTATTATTTCGTTGCGCTAGTCAGATTACAACCTTTACGATCAAACAACATGTGGGGTATTGCAGGAAGTTCTAAATCCAGAACTGGGCTATTTTCAAACATCAACAGATGACCTTTCATCTTGTAAACAAAATTAGTACACACTTCGAAGTCGAACGCTAACAATAATACTCACTTGTTAGTTTTCACGAAAGGTGCGAATTTGTCCATCAAAGCGTCAACACGCAGCGTGCCCGTACTCTCAGCACTACAATATTCAAATATTTGCAGCGCCGTCACGTAATACTCTGGAAAAGGACTATTATTAGTAAATATTCCTGTACACTCGCACCAACGCGGCGTTTAATTATAAATAAACTGATTTACCGTCCGATCTATCCAAATCCATTGTGTCGTTGGTCAAGATACAAACGATTTTACACAAAAAATATAACGTTAATTATTAGTTTCACATGAATTACACCACGCGGGTGCGTTAACGGTTAGGATTGTTTGTTTTTCATTAGCTAAATAATTCGTTACGCTAAAGCGCTGTACAAAAATAGTTTCCAATAAAACCGTTTAACATTTGAAGTGTTGTGCGCTTAACCTCAATTCAAATTTTGTCGATATCGATACTTCATTCTCATGTAGTTGTAATTGAAACTCTCATGAGTTATACTTACATATAACTCATCAGAGAAGACCTACGGCAATAAGCGGAATTAAATACAAAATAAGTTGAATAAGTGAAACGTCGTATGACAATAGCGTCCCGTCTGAGAGACTTCTTTCGGGAGACGTACTGTACTTTACTTGGACTTTTATCTTTTCAGTAGCTTGACAGATGGAGGGATACGAATTTCTGAGAGAAAAAATGTACCGAGTTGAAAAAAAATTGAGTGAATATGAATGAACCTTACATACATTGTAAGGTTCATTCATATGATACTAATAAGGCCGTTTATTTCCGAACTTTGGGTACATCGTTTACTAGCAGAAAGTATTTGGGCCAAAAGCAAATCATAATAATTATGTCTCGCAGGTCAGTGTGCCGTCTAGCATATGCCTCCTCCGACTGTCTCAATTGTACTCTGTCCTCTGCAACTCTGGTCCAGTATGTCCCCAGGGTTAGATGGATGTCGTCTTCCCATCTTGTTTTTTGGCACATCCGTTTTTTAGTTCCATCTCTTGGGTACCACACAGTCAATTGTTTGCACCATTTGTTTCTTTGTATCGTATCGAAGCACGTGTCCTGTCCAGCCCCATTTGAAATGGTCTATACGAACCAATACATCCTTAACTTTGGTTATACAACAATGTACTTATATAAATGCATGGGTTTGAATACATTTCATAACATAAATTTTAAAACACATCATATTCATTTATCACATATCATATAGCAATGATTTATGACCAAATTCACGTTTTTTAAAAGTAAACGAACTGAAAAAAATATACTCATTAATCAGATATGGTTTGAAATTAAAACATTTTTTAGTCGTTTTCATTTAGTTTAGAAGACTGGCAAAATATTTATTTGCCATATTCCAACAGAACAAATATATTTTTTTAGATTTGCACAAATTTTACTATTTTCACCATTCATTCTTTTCGAAAATTCGTTCACTACCCCAACACAATAAGGTGTCCATTTTTAATTTGATGTAAAATATTTTTATGGAAATTATATTTTTTAATATTATTATTATATATTTTTTATTCGATATAATTAAAAAAAAAAAGAGATAATATGAGATCCTCACTATACTCACTACTGTCATATATAATGTCATTGAAATTATGTTCGGATACACATACAAGACACCCGTCGGTGCGTACGTAGCCTTAGGCACCTATCCTACCGCCTGCGAGTAGAGCTACCGACTGAAAACCGAAACCGAAAAAAGAGTTGGTGATTATCGAGCAGCGAGTGCGCGACGGCGACGAGCGGTTATATGCTGGTATGCGTATGGCATGTTTGTATGTACATACCATGCGTGAGACTCTCTTAAGGCAGCTCTCCATTTGCGCGGACACGTCGTGCGACGCGTCCGCGGATGCATCCGCGCATAGTGTAGAGGGCAAAATCTTTCGAGATCTGCCTGCGTGTCCGCGTCTGCCTCCGTCCCTGCCGCAATCCGTGATTTGTCGGTTTTATGGGCACGCATCAAAGGGATCTGCCGAGAAATGCGTCTCGCCTCTTCACTATCGCCGCCTGTCCTGGACGCGTCGCACGACGTGTCCGCGCAAATGGAGAGCTGCCATTAGGTAGCTCTTCTTGCTGCGACAAACGAGTACTCGCCGGTGGTGTGAAGAGCTAGCGATCAACTATTAATTGCAGCAGCGAGCGGTCGTCTTGCTGACAGAGCGTGGCGACAAGCAAGTGGAATTTTTCGAGGCGGTACGGGCGGTTATTGCGCTGGTACGGTGCGTTTATAATGAGTGATGAACTTTAGGTTGATTTCATAGTTTAAGAGTTATATGAGGTGGAACCTGTGGGCTGGATTCAACAAAATAAGTTTAGCTTCTAATAAAACAAATCATTTAAAATAAAAACAACATGCTCTTTTATTTCGTTACAAATGTTTAAAAAATCTAGACGAAGCATTATTAAAAAATATATTAAACTCTTGAATTAACATAGCTAAAGACCCTACAAAAATCATCGCTCTCTTATAATATTCAAAATTTCTCTGAGTCCACTGTGTACCTTGAGTGTAACTATTTTTGATTCCACCATTGAGAAGTCACTTAACTCAATCTGTAATAGAAATGAAATAAAGATTTTCATTATTAAAATATAATAGAGCTCACAACACACACGCTATCTACCACGGTCCAAGGATCTTATGGCGCGTGGCCAAAATTGGAACTAACGCCGCCATCTTGTTTACAAGCTTTTATTTAGTTTCACCTGTCCCGATGTTTGTCTGAAATCAAGTCTTGCAAGTTAAATTTGATCCACCTCCCGGTTACCGATTAAGCTGAAATTTTGCATGCATGTGTGAATCGGATGACAATGCAAAAATATTATGACATGGAGCTGATCTGATGATGGAGTTGGAAGATGGCCATAGGAACTCACTAATTAAACGACACAACCCCATCGAGTTTGGGCTCGTATAATTCGTTTTGACGAGTACTTTGGTGCTAGATGGTAACCAAGGTCTGATGATGGACCTGGAAGATGGCCATAGGAACTCGGTAATTAAACGACATAACCCCATCGAGTTTGGGCTCGTTCGATTCGTCTTGACGAGTACTTTGGTGCTAGATGGTAAACAGGGTCTGATGATGTACAGGTAGCTTAAGTGCAGTAAACGCATATAACGGAAAAACAGTGCTACGCGCTACGAACTGCGCCGTAGTCAATCTCGCATCAAAAATACTAAAAAGTTAAAAATAAAATTATAAGATTTTTTTTAAAAAAAAAAACAAGCTTTTGTTACGTATTAATAAAAAGATCAAAGTTAAAAATAATTTAAACCTGATAAGAAATAAATAAAAGCGTGTTACATTTTGATGGAACATTAAAGAACATTTAGCATATTACACCTTCATTGTTTTTCTTTTGCAATCACTATATAACACGTTTTTACTTATTTTTTATCAGGTTTAAATTATTTTTAACTTTTTAGTTCTTTTTAATAACATAAGTAATAAAAGTTTGTTTTTTCAATACAATTTCTGAGACAATTTCGCAAATGTTTACCAACAACATCCATCCATCCATTGAGGCGCCAAAAGATCTTTGTAGCACTGTAGCTTCATGCACTCGTTTTCGAGGATTCATGTGCCCATGCAGGTTTATGTAAAATAAAATACTTTGAATTTGAAACTGAGGCCATTTATGGAAGTGACGAAGATAGACAGTGCGAAAAGCCATCTCTCTTTTGTACAGTTACTAAAAGGATAATACGATTTGTAAAGTCGTTTTTATAAGGAAAACACGCACCCCATCAGGTGGATCCTTGGCTCTGGGCGGAAATCGTCCATACGTTCGTTCGCAGATGGCGCATAGACCGCACCAAGTGCGAAACTTTATTGTATCTTCATCAGACTGAAACGAAAAAGAATTTATTGTATTCTGGTTTTAACACTGTCAAGGGTTTATCGACACACCAGGTCCAGGGGCCAACCACACCACACATCAATGTGCGAAAGAGATGGAGCTATACAGGACGTGTAGCTCCATCTCTCTCACTGTGAAGTAATATTAAAATAAACTGCTATAAGAGGTGGTACAGTCACAAGCCATTCCAAGCTGTGTCTCGTCAAGAGAATGCTCTACTCTACCGTACTATAAACCACGTTCATGGTAACAATTTGACACAGGCAGCACCTTTATTTCGTAGCAGTAAAGGGCGGTTTTCGTAGCACGTAGCATAGGTACTCCTGAGTGGCGAGTGAGGGGCGAGTCCGGAAAGCCCAGGCTTCCAGGCCAAGGTGGAATCAGCGTTAACCATCAAGTTTCAAGCAAAGATTTAAATCGTAGATTCGCCCTACCGCGTCAAAAGGTAATTACGTTTCTGTTTCGTTGACAATGACATTTGAATAGTATTGTTACGCTCACTCATACTAAATATCATATTATCGTTCCATGCGGGATGTTTGAGCTCACTCTTCTCAGTGTTCGCACTTATTCGCGTGATCTGAGTAGGATGAGGGCACATCTAACTATTTAAATATTTGGTTCATTTCCAACAGTAAAAACCAACATGAAACTATACTCACCTCTTCATTGTTGCCATTAGCCTCAGTACTAATAGGGGGCCTCTTGTACCCATTATCAATAAGGGTGACCTTGATCTCATCAGGGATGTTCTCTTGCTCCTCATAGTTGACCCACTCCATGACACTCTTGAAGCTTTGCGCTTGCGTCGTAGATAAGCCGCCACCCATCATCATTATTAGGCCTTCTTCTATGTTCTTTTAAAGATAAAAAAGCATATACTATGAGTTGCTACATTCGTGTTGTCCTATGTAGATACAGGAACAGTTGCTCTTTCCGAAAGTCAGTTTACTGTTTTTCTTTGTTTCGCTTCTTTAAGTAAAATACGAATAGTAAAATATGTGAAAAGTAACCGAAGTTCATATAGGTACAGTGGCGGCGTCTACATCGCCACATGCGAACTACGCATCACACTGTCGTCACTCAAAAATCCTGCATCGCGCAAGCAGAGTTTACCGCACGACTAGCACACAGGAAACATTTTTAACCAGAGCAGAAATTGTTTAAACAGAGCAAAAAAAATATAATCTGCTATTTTATAGAAAAGTGCAATACCTACGCGATCAAAATGTATGGAACAACTAATATTTTTTACGAAAAATTTCTACGTCTGGAATCATATATTATGGTGATTTCATGGTTACAGTTTGCGTACTGGTTAATTTTTTTTCCTGTGTACAACGTCCCGACATCGTCGGGCCAAGTCCACCAGACACAACACCCGTCTGGTCAGAAGATCCTCCCTTTTCTATGGAGGATGAGTGAACTTTACAATCTGTTCCTCATACCTCTAGTACCATAATATGTACTTATCCATCTTCTCCATATATTTTACGATCCGTATTTTATCGTCCATCATGATGAACTTAGTTTGAAGGTACTCAAAATCTGGTGATTAGAAAATATCCGGTGGTACTTAATTGGGATAGCATAGTGTGTATTGGTTTTAATAAAGAGTCCAACTCTGTAAAAATAAGCTTTATGTATGAACTAGCTGCGCCCCGCGGTTTCACCCGCATAAATTTCGATCCCGTGGGAATATCGGGATAAAAGTATCCTATATGTTAATCCTGGTTATAAACCATCTGTGTGCCAAATTTCATCCAAATCAGTTCAGTAGTTTTTACGTGAAAGATTAACAAATATCCATCCATCCATCCATACTTTCACATTTATAATATTAAGTAGTAGGATTTTTAATTTACCTTAATTGGCATCCTATATCCATGCTGCCTGAACTTTCTGAGCACAGTGAGGTACAACAGTTGCTTCGACTTCTTCACAGTCACAAACCGGGCTGCGTAGTTCATTGGCGTCAGGTCTGTAAATAATTGAACTGAATTACTCGTAGAAGTCAAAACGTAAAAAGATTAATAGGGAATTTACAGTCTTACACTAGGCAGATTTTTATCGTGTGGCTGGTCGCTTACCAACTCGCTTCACAAACCGAATCGCCACACCATTTACACAGGTCGATAAAAATCGTAGGTGATTAGTTCGTTTTGTATCAAAATGTCGACCTTCATGCGGCGCGCGATCACCTGCGACCACAGAGTACTTTTACTATACGGACATACGACTGAGCATTTTCACGGAAGATTTGAGTCGTCCGCCACTTGCGACCTGTCGCCACACCACAAAAGTCGAAACATAGGTACTCTACTTTGGAACTTGCGATTTTAGTCACCACTTGCGGCCTAGCCGAATTACCATTTAGACGCGACGCATATAGTCTCCTGTGTAAAGCCCGCATTATGCAGAGCTTTATGTTGAGTGGAAGCTTTCGATGTTATGACGGGAGACAAGGAGTTTACGTCTTCCCTGCTAGTTTATGGTATATACAATCACATCTAAAATATATTCGTCACTTTAGGACAATTAAATAAAAAATAAAAAAACCATAATTTCTATCTATCTATACTTGTACGAGCTACGCTGTACCTTTGTGGTAGTTTGTACGTCCCACTCATTTATGCACATCCATATTTTACAGCTGTGCATTTCTCTAACATAGCATTTAAGTGTTGCTACTGAATATATTCCCGACTGAATATTAACTGTTCATCTACTCGTTTACATAGCATAATATACCTAACAATTTTACATAACAAGTAGGTAGATAACATTGTCACTGTTGGGCATTACGCCTTATTTCAAGGCGTAATGCCCAACAGTGACAATCATACTACTGCCCTTATCCCAACTTATTTTGGGGTCGACGCAACATGTCTTTTTCTTCCATACTTCTCTATTTGTCATCTCGGTAGTCACCCCCTTTCTTTTATTTTCATTACACCTTGAAATACAAACATAAAACACTTGCCGACTGTACTTACTCTCCAACGCATACGTGTCTATGGGCAAGGCGAACTGTGCGTTCTGTCGAGAGAATATCCTCGGTATGTGCAGCCAGTCGCCGAGGCTGACCGCGGGTACTTTTAGCTCTCGCAGTAATTTCTGCATTTCTTGTCCGTATGCTCGCTCGGGACGAGTTCGCATTGCCTCTTCCAAGACATAGCGACGCTGAAAAAGGGTATTTTTTTTTATAAAAGAAGACAATTTGCATGGTGTACGTTATACGTACTTGACTTCTATCAAACCGTGGACTGTGGAGGGTTGAATTAAAGTACTTGATTCTTCACCCAAACTTAATTAGTGTTTATGTAGAAATCGACAAATTGTGTGAAATGCGATATACACGGCTGTCTGCTCACTAGGAACGACAACAGACTGAGTTGAGGTAAATAAATGGTTTCGTAACGCCGAACAAAAAATCAATAAAATCTTATTTAGAATATTTTTTACGTCTTTTCGAGTATTATACATAACAGAAAGAAAGAAAGAAAATACATTAATTTGGCACAAACTAAAAGACTGAACTAACACTGCTTCCCGTGACCTCAAAAAGGTTTTCTCCTTTATCATCATCTTTCCGACACGTTCTATACGACAATCAATTAATCAACTCAGCCTATCGCAGTCCACTGCTGTCCACAACACCCAGTCTTCCGCCTTCCGCATACAGTCTGTCCTAGCCACTTTTTTAAGGTCGTCTGTCCAGCCAGCTGAGTCGGTACGCGGTCTCCACTCCAGGACTCATCTGCCACACCAGCCACTCATTCAACAAACATGGCCAGCCACTTCAGCTTGCTTACTCTGCAAGCTATGTCGGTAACTCCAGTTATTTTCCGGGTAACTTCGTTTCTAATTTTGTCCTTCAAATAAACTACGAGTATAGCCCGCTCCAAAGCGCGCTGAGCGATCTTAAATTTGTGGACCAGCCCGACTGTCAGTGTTTGCACTGATTGAAGACCTTAGTCTTCAAACATTGCGGGATTGGTGGGGAAAAAACTTGAAGTTTTCCAAACTCAGCCCAACCCAATTGGATCCTTCTACACAGAAGAAGCCGGAAGAAGGATCCAATTAAATCCACCTCCTCCTCCCTCCGAAAGAAAAATATGAAAGCAAGAGCCCAACCATATTTAAATACTCAATTTCAACTCACCTTAGTATCAAACTCAGTCTCAATAGCGTCTTCATCGACCTCTCTATGTAAATACTTGAGCATGTCATCATCGAGGAAGGAGTCGGTCTTCTTAGGGACCACTAGCGGTCTGATGACCGGCAGTACAATGACGTCATCTTCCAACGCCGGAGCTATTGAACCGCGGGAGCTCGGGTTTTGTGAGTCCGTACCGATGCCGGCGATCTATGAAAATAGGTATAGAGAAGATTTTAAACAGCTTTGGCCGAAGGATTGCTCGCTAACAAGAATAAAGATGCTAATAATGCAAGACAAAGACAGCTGGGGCTTTCCGTAGAAGCAGGCGTTTCGGCTGCGAAAAGGGCATGGTATAATGGCCCTATCTCTTTCTACCATTGGACCATTAGTTACTTTAACAATGCAGTTCAGACTCTGTCACACATCCCCAATCGATAGCGGACTTAAATGTTAATTTCTGGCATATTACTTTATTTTTGTTATTTTAGCTTATTGAAAGATTACCTTACTTGTGAAATTCCTTAAATAACTAGTAATGTAACTTGGGAAGGGCGGAGCACCCTAACACAAGTAAATTTATTACTTAAAAGGTGGCTCCTCATTGTAACTAGCGTAATGTTATTTAAGCTGATAATAAACATTTTTCATTTTTTTTTTTTAATTTGAATTTTTTTGAGTTCACTTTATAGCCTCAGATCTACAGGATCAAATTAAATTAGCTAGCGAAACTCTGCAGACGTGATGGGTATAGATATTTTGGAACGAAGTTCGTTATCGCGCGTTGCGAAAGGGGGTAGACGGAAAAAATTAAGACCAAAAGTTGGAACGACACTTTTTTTTTTTGCTATAGTTGTAAGCCGTGCGGCGTGCGCGTGTTTCTCTCTCTCTCTCTCTCTTATAGAAAGAGAGGCAGCTTTTTTTTTTTTACTTAAAAAAAAAAAATTATTACAATTCCTTCACTAATTAATCGAAAGGAACTTTGTACCATCCGGGTGTCCCTTGACACCTCTCAAGTTTTATATGACCCTGTATTTACACAAAGACACTGTCTTATTAATTGCTGACGCACATTCGTGTCACGCCGCATTGCAAAAATTCTCCTAAATCATTTTTGTACATTTTGTATTCACCGTCACACACCTAAGTACAGTCAGGCTGCACCAGCACCCTAATTGCGTAACACACGATCAATCGGAATCTAAATGATTTTGAAGCAAATTGCTAATCCATTGCTTCATAAGTTCGAAAAATTTGTCTGTTCAACACGTAAATAATTAACGCAATGTATGCTGTCGAACTGTCAAAATGAAACCGATTCCGATTGATCGTGTGTTACGCAATTGCTCCGCAGCACCCTAATTACGTAACACACTATCAATCTTAATCTGAATCATTTTGAAGGATACTGATAATCTATTGCTTTATATGTTCGAAAAATTTGTCTGCTCAACAACGTAAAGAACGCAATGAATGTTGTTGAACTGTCAAAATGAAATCCATTGCTACCGATAGTGTGTTACGCAACTACCCCGCTGGCTTTTCTGTATTAGAATACGTTGCACTACGGCCCAATGCGGCTATAATATGTGCTTATTTTGTCAGACAGGGCACAGGCGTTCATCATACAATAAAGAAACACCAAGACTACATACCTGAGTTTCGGGATCTTGTTGAGCTTGCGCAGCAAGTCCTGCAGATGTCAGTCGATCACTGCCACCCCGACCTCCCTTCTTTCTTCTCTTACCACGCCTTCGACCTTCACCACTACCTGGAGATATAAAAAGAAAAAAACTTAAATTATAAGATTACCCAAAAGTCAAAACGTGAAGAAATTTTATATACTGCTGCGAGGTTCTTTTGTCGCTCGTATGACGTTGGTAAACATTTGTGCAATTATTGTTTTGTGAAATGTATTGAGAAACAAGATGGCGGCGTTAGTTCTGATTTTGCTCACGCGCCAAAAGAACCTTGTTTATTTATTTTACTTCGATGGTCCTATGGTCCTTATCATTTGTGACTTCAAGTGACAGCTATGTGAATTGCTTGAGTACCTACGGTCCTACGTATAGTTTTTATTGTATTTGTTGGTATATTGGTGTGGCAGGGCTGACATATGGCAAATAATTTAATTTATTGTTCTGTGTCTTGTAATTTTAATTATTTTACATATCTAGTATTGTATACAATCAAGTATTTTCTAACTGAACAGACAGCTGTGCTGCTGGGGAGTTTGTTACGTCACTTCTTCTTCCCAGCGAAAGCACTAGGAAGTGGTGAAGGGTGGGCGTCTTTTGTCATTTTGACGTTCGAAAAGTGCTGATTGTCAGCCTAATTTGAATAAAGGACTTTTGATTGTGAAGTTTGAAGCGCTATATTTGGCCGTGTTCGTAGGGCTCCTTAATCAAAACTGGCACAAGACGGTTTGAAAGAGAAATGGAGAGGTTTATGGCCAGCAGCGGAACATAATTATTACTATGCTGTAAAAAACCCTACTAGAACGTATAAGTCAACAATAAAACTCTTGATCCGAGAGCTGTATTACCTAAATGGACCAGCTGTATTAATTTAGTTAAAACTGTTAAAATTGAGTCAAAGATCTATGTGTCTTAGGGCTGATTTTCACAAACGCCAGATAATTTTATCGGAGGAATAATTTTGAATTTTTGACAGTTCTTCCATACAAAAACTGTCAGACGTCAATTTTATACCACGAATAAAAAATTTCTGTCGATTGAGAAATTAGCCCTTAGATGAAAATATTTTTGGCACGTAGGCCCGGTACCTCCTTCGTCCCCATTGGACGCAGCATCGTTCGCCTCATTGGCTGCCTCCTTCTCTGGCTTAGACCGCTGCGACGCAGGCGGTTCTTTACCATTATTGTTCTTACTCTTCGCAGGCTTACCCAGATTCAGTGCCTTTAATTGATTCTGGAACAAATATTAATATTATTCTGGCTGAGAAAGCATTCGTTCACCATGCACAAACTTTCCTATACAAAATAAATTGTCCTCCACGACATTCGTTACACTGTTCCAGTCCAATTTAAGGTAGGTACTGGACATTCTCATGTAAAACTAAAGCATCACATAAAAGCAGTGCGAAGGAGGTACTTAACTAACAAAATTAAGAGCCTCTTACAGACTAAAACAATCAAGTCCATATAACGATACCTCAAGTTTCTTAAAGAACTCATCAGTATTGTGTGTCAACGATTTCTCGCCTTTGACCAATTTTCTGGTCAATTTAACACTTGGCAGTTTCATGCGCTTCCTCTGGCCGGTTGTGCCCCACGCGGTCATAGATAACACAATGTTGGAAGCGCCTCTTTTCCTGCTCTTTGGTGCGTAGCTAATCACTATTTTAGTGAGGTGCAACAGATTGCAGTCGCACGACCCCGGTTTCACTAGAGGAGGAAGCTTCGGTGCGGTTCGTCTCACACGTCGGCTCTTCAAAGTCACAATATTTTTCAAAGTCGTCAAGTTATCATCCGTTACGAAGAAACTTTTTTCTTTCGTCTTCTTGTCTTTCGCTGTATATTTATGTTTGCTCTTTATAGGCAGAAGTTTTGTCTTAGATATTAAAAACGGTAGCATGTTTCAAATGGAAAATTTCGTTTTGGATATCGCTCTCTAGGACGACTAATCCGTGGAAATCGGCGTATCGGACTAACGTCAGTGAATGTATCGATCTATGTTTATCTACAGTGGAATGATGTTTGGAGTAACGCTCTAGTAACTCTTGGACAGGCTTGGGGGGAAAAGTTTCCATATCAGTGATAAGAGCTCATGACTGGCGCTAAAACACGTTGATAGCAGCGGTATGACGCAATTTAAAACTAAGTGGCTTTTTAATTCATAACTTGGTATCGTTGAGTATACGAGATTAAAATGTGGTGAAGTACCCGGCTAAAGGATACTCAAAATATTATCAACCTACGATTTTTTTATCACACGTGAGCCTCTCGATGACGCAAAAGCCATTACGATAGTCCATAGGATGGAGGACTTTTTAAACCAAACGAAGATAAAATAATGAACAACCCAAACCCAATTTGATCCAATGAACCAGAAAATGAATCCTGGGAACAGTGATTATCTCGTTTTATATTATCAAGATTTTTACAGCAAACCGTGTTCTGGCTCAAACCAGGATCCCTAATTGTAAAAAAGTAGGTATTATTAGATGATGTCAGGCGACAAATAGTTGCTACCGCCCGCCTACAGACCGTTACTCTAATATTATGAAGTTCAAGAGGTCAGAGAACATGCGTATGAAAGTTTACATTTTAGAGGATTGTGTGATCAATCTTCTTGCTGTTCCAGACGAAAGACTGAAGCTGTGGCGAGACAGTACTTCCTTGTTCAAAACATTCGTATCACCCTCCGAAGATCTCCCACCTGGAATGAGTTGCCTTGGGTAACCTTTTAAAGTCTTTAAACCCATTCCGGACCCAGGTTAGCCGAAGCAAGGAATACCTGTTCAGGTGGAAATTCATAGACGACTCCGCCTTGGAGTGTAAATTTGGTGCTGTTCCGCAAACGATGGGACACTCCACATCATGTCTTACGTGTCTTGTCAACTGCACGTTACAGGAACTGATGGACGCTATTGATGGCGCGAAACGTACGTAGCCGAATTCTGAGCCGTTCCATTTAGATTGCCATCGACACGCTAAGAAGATGGGCCACCTCTAATTTATCCTCCTTAATAATAAACGCAGAGTAAAGTACACACACAACACAAGTATGGCAGGGAACGACTGCGCGGCAGGTCCAGAAAGAGATGAGCTAGACTCCTTCTTAAAGGATTGGCCCACAATCGCAGTAGACCGGGAAAAGTGGAACGAGGGAAGGGAGGCCTTTGCCCAGCAGTGGGACAACACAGGCTTATAATAATAATAATAAAGTAACACCATTTCTTCGGTGCTGCATAACTTTGCTTCGCGTTACAATAATGCGTTACATCACGGTTTATGGGATCGTATTCACGATAGAAAGTTTCGTCTATTAACTCAATCTAAAACTTATTACGATACGCTTTTCTACGGATTCGTAAACATCAGTCAACGTCTATTACTATAGTAAATTAGTGTATATAATTAGAATTGTTCAATACTACTAGATGCATAGCACGCACGATGTTGGGCTGCTTTTCCACCAGAGCTGTGATAAGCAACTATGCGGCGAGGATGTGAAAGCTAAGCTACGAAACTGTGCGACCGTTTCCACTAATGCTAAGCTGTGTAGCGGAGCGAGTAAGATGTGCTATGAAGATGCGCCGCCGCGAGGTAGCTGTGCGAGGAAGATGCTCAATTCGAGCAATACGATGCATCGATAGTAGGGAAAGCACGGGGAGTACTCTACTTTGCACATAGGTACACCACTCGCGCATCCATAGCTCCCATCCATAGCACGCATCCTTCCGTATAAAAACATAGCTTAGTTGAATCCGTTTCCACCAGTGCTATGCTATGTGGACCAATGAATATGATTGGTGGATAACAAATGCATCCATAGCAACGTAGCATAGCACATCGCTGGTGGAAAAGCAGCCTTAGACTGGTAACGTGACCCAACTAAAACTTTAAGATAAGTTGTAGGGATAGTCACGCGCACATCATCATATTCAGTCTATAATGTTCCCACTGCTGGGACACAGGCCTCATCTCGGTGAGAGAAACTGAGCCGTAATCCACCATGCGGGCCCAGTGCGGGTTGGTAGATGTCACATGTCTTCGAATTTTTGGTTCTAGGAAATACCGGTTTCCTCACGATGTTTTCCTTCAACGTTTAGAGAGCTGTGGTGATGAAATAACTTACACAAAGTAAATAGCGCCTAGTGTCTGGGTTCGAACCTACGACCTACAACTCGTAAGTCGCGGCTGTTACCACTGGGCCACCATTGCGCATGCACATAATTATTATCAACTTTTAAAAGTGATTTTCTCCTATTGTATTGATTGTAATTTTATGTTGTTATGAACATAGTTTTTTGAAACCCATATTATTATGAGATAGGTCTTATCTCAAAATTGCAATCGTTATTCCCGAGAAAATCACTTTTGAATTTTGCTAAGTGTGTATTAACATATTAGTGCTCGTGACTGTACTTTATAACACAGATCTAGCTGGTTTTCCATACCAAACAATTATCAACGTTGCATGGGTTGATATAAAGTCTAAAATTCTTCGTATATGAAAAGGACATACCTTTTTCGCGTTTCTGACGCTTTGTGGCTCCTTTACGGGTATCGATCTCTTGGACAACACGAGGGGGGAGGCGAGGGGGGGAAGCTGCTCACTTTGACCCTTGAGGAGCCGATTGTGGGCTCCGTCTGATAGGTTCAGTGAAGGTAAAGTGGACCTGTCGTTAGTCGGGCTAGTGTTCTGACCGGCAGTCATGTCGGAGGTCGCATAGCCGTGGTAGTAGATTGTTTCCTGATGAAAGAAAAAAAATCTTGTTTCCTTTTTTTAACCATACGAATATAGCAGTATTTTTGGATTTTAAAAAGACCACTACTGCGAATGTTAAGTTTAGTCCTGTCAAATTAGTCAGCGCTTGACGTAAATTGACGTATTTTTAGTAGCAAATTTTTTAATCACCTCTAAACTTGTCTATGGAGTATCTTAATTTGACGGGACTAAACTAATATTTATCTTCTGTCCTTTTCATAATGAAATAGAAAGAAAAAGATGCACTGAATTTAAATTTAGTTTAGTTTTTGAACTAGGGAATCGGCGCCAATATCAAATAGTATGGAGTTGATGATGAGTTCTGCAATTTGACATAGGTATCTAGGTAAGCATTGACCATCCACCATTAACCATTTTATTTGATATTATGATATGGTTGGGATATGTGAGACTTCATAATTTACGTTTGGGTTATAAGAAAGATCCACAAAATCGACAAACCTCTTGTATATATGACAGTATATATGGCAGTATAGCATGACCCTTGACAAACTCAGTTGAAAATTATAGGAATTCTTGTTAACGTCAAATCGTTTAAATTGGTGCCCACCTGACTGTGACTTCTTCTCAGGTCCAACACAATTGTAGTCCTCTGATGAGGCTGGTCCGGCGTGAGACATCGCCGGGAACCCCTGGACTTCCCGCTAGCAAGCGTTGGGGCTGGAGTGAGCGGTCTTGAATCTGTCTCAGCGTATCTGCGGATTTAATTGATTTTCAACTTTATTTCAACTCACGTACAGTTGATATTTGTCTGACAAGTAAAATCACGCTTTCCCAGGTCTGTATCGACCCTTGAGATAAAAATAAGAACTATTTTCTTATTTTTATAGAGTACCGAAAGAAAAAAAAAGAAAAAATAAGAAATTAGTACCCGGTTGACCACAGGCGCGATCTATTTATAGGATAATTGGCATAATGTGGCTGTAGTGCATCTTTGCCTTCTCCTCTGCGAAATACAGGCGTACCTACGCTAATGTAAGTATGTAAGAAAATAAATGTACCTACATACCTCCTTTTTTTTCGGTGGGAAACCATCAAATGACCTCTGCCGCTCTGGGCTGAGCGGAAGGGCGTGTCAGACTTTTACTGACTAAAACCCACCCGTGTTCCTAAAGTTGCCTATGCCAGGGTCCACGGGGCCACTATGTAGTACTTACCTCCTAAACATGTCTTCAGTAAAAATATCATGTGGTGTTCTATTCTTATCTTTGTCGCCGCCATCTTGAAACTTGGATAAATCTTCTTGAAAGTAGTGTCCTTTGCCTTCGATCTGCAAAGAAAAACAGATATAAGGTAGAGTTATTTGTAGGTATATTCAAATTTTATGTTTCAAATTGATGTTATTTCAAGTTAAACAAATATCAACTTTATTTTAATAGTAATTAAGTTGATTTCAGAGTGACTAGCACTATTGAAAAAGTTATAAAAATGTTTGAAGTTGTAGCGTAAACAGAACTTTATTGTGTAGGAATTAAAGTTATTTTTCCATAAACTCATATTTGTTTACCTATTTTTTTGGCGAATATGTCGCGATATTAAATTAGGTATTTATTGAGTGAGTGTAGTATTCATGTACAGACGCCAGCACGTCAAGCTACCCGAAACTGTCAAATGTTCCCAATCAACCTTGAACCTTAATGCGTTAGCGATAAAGTTGAAAATCTATTAAAGAAATTTGACAGATTGCAGTACCTTGATGTGCTGGCGTCTGTACAATTGATGGATACAGTTGTGATGCTTTTTACCTATAGTTCTCCAGGCCGTATTTTGGCCATGGTGGCCATTCTCAAAGGAGACTAGCCTTCGGCGCGGGAGATATGTGTGTGCGCAGACGCAGATGCACTCTCTCTTCCTTCACTCTCATAGTCTGATGGGAAAAACCAACGGGGCCGATACCTATACACATCCTACACCTGTGGTAATGGCAGACATGCCCATCGCCAATCGAAGCTGACCACTTACGGAACACATTAAAGTTGCTAATGATCCATTGAAGCTTCGTCTAGGCCCAACGCTCCAATGAAAAGTGAACCTAACCCATAAGAGCTGACTAAAGTGATTGGCGTAGTACCTATGTACTTTACCAACAAACTGCCAAAGTAGTGCCTTTAATCAATTTTATTGAGAGCTATCCGGATGTCGACATATTATTTAACGATAACATTAATATATTAGAAAGAAAACTCTTGTTGTTTTTAACAGACTTCTAAAAAGGAGGAGGTTCTCAATTCGGATGTTTATATATATATTTTTTTATGTATGTTCGGGCATAACTCCGTCTTATATAGGTACAACGTGGCGCTACAATGGCAACATTAATTTAACACACGGGTAGGGCTAGTGGCCAGTAATCATAAAAATTATAACAACATAAAAAAAATCGTAACTTGAAAACTTCCACCTGCGCCGCGCGCCGACATAGGGCTCTCTCTTTTTCCTTCAATTCGCCTTCTCTTTGCTCGATAATTGTTTTAATTATATTGATGCGATGTTATGATCCGTAACCCCGGCAAATGACCCCTGCGCTACAGTTCTTTAAGTCAGGTTGCTCTAAGATGCTATTTTATAAAATTGTTAATAAATAAATAAATATTAATGTTTAATTAAATTAAAATATATTCATAAAACTACAACGCAAAACCGTACCTATACGTGTGTTAAATTAATGTCGCCATTAAAGCGCCACGCTGTAGACGGATTTGCAAAATTCTTTTTTAATGGACAAGGTATGCCTCAGGAGCCAAAACTGGTGATTGATGGGTAATTGGGTTCGGCCGTTAATCAACATACCCAGTTGTCCTTAGCCCGTTTGACGACATCCCTTGCTTCGGTGTCGGCAGGGTGGTTGCAGAGAACTGAGCACGCGTGAGAAAACGGGTTGTAGAGGCCTGCGTACGGCCGCAGCATGAACGGGGCTGGAGACACGTCGCATCGTAGTTCTATCGTGCTCTGAAAGGGTTGAAATTAATTTATTATTTATAGGAGATATAAGACATCATAATTCTCTTGCCCTTATCCCAATTCCTGCACACGTGAGGACCTAATGGCTGCGTCGGCGAATGCTATCCGCGTTGCTGAATTTTGGGTTGAACTAATTTACGATTTACTATCTATACTTTTGCCATCGACACGCTAAGATCCCAATTAATTTGGGGTCGGTCAGCGCAACATGTCTTCATGTCGCAGCAGACATTTATTTATAAGACAGAAAAGCCAAAGAAAATTTGAATAATATATACCAGTAAGTAAGGCAAATAAAACATGCCTGTTTGCCTTATATTTCTTAGGGAATTCTCCGACAAAACGCTGAAGTTGATGAAGCTGTATAAACTCTTTAGTTAGAAAATAAACATGAACTTCAGGGAGGTAAACATTAATTTCGTAAAAAGGTCGCGTTGGAGATTTGTTCAGCTTTTCCTTGGACCAAATTAAATTATTTAAGTACGCAAAAAGAAGAACTTTGGTTTTGTTTGCTGTGAACAAAGGGTGCTGTTTCGTTTGGTACATAAGTTGAATGAAAACTTAGGTTGTTCTACTAACCTTTTGCCTTATGAAGGTAGGTTTCGAAATAACTGCCAGTAAACCAGTATTGCTCACTTGAGCCATTATTAATATTATTTTTATTTATTTCCTGTGGCGTGTAAACAGTCGTAGGTATGCTATCGATCCAACTATCGCCTAGTTACCTAGGCAAGAAAGGCAAATCCCGATAAAAAGTGCCTATTAAAATTCTTGTTTTATACTAAGAAAAAATTGTTTGTGGTTTGACAGATAGATCTGCCAGAAGTGGAACGAAAATTGACAAGAATGTCTAACATTTTCTTTTCTTGGCCCTTTGCCGTCATGCAAGAAAGAAGTTTGTTTGATTCCCGACCAATTTGAATGTGCCTATCGAAATAACCGATTCGTCTACTTCTTTCAGCTATTTAGGTAATGGGTACTCCGTCCTGGGGGCTTACCACCAGCTCTTATAGCGCGGCAGAAGTAGAACTGCACTGTTTATTTGCTGGTGGTCAGCCCCCTGTAGTTGGTCAGATAGTGACAAACAACCGACATGACACATAACTAGAAGCATTTTATAATTTATTGTTACTTAATCTAGTTACCGATAAGGAGGAGGCCCTTATCGTAACTTGAACAACTTTTCCGCCAATTAGTGACTTCATGAATAGCAAACAATCATTTATTTTTCATTTTAATCTTATGCCGCAGTGAGTTGTACACACGGCTACACATCAAGCTATGCAAAACCAGTTTTGGCTGACCGTTCATTGTGAGAAAATATCATACAAAGTGAGGCCAAGACAAACTGGTTTTGTATAGCTTGACGTGTAGCCGTGTGTACAATCGGATGGAACTTCGAAAGTAACCAGTGTCGTCGGATATACATAGTTAAAGTTTAATAAGAAACCGATGGACGTTTCCAAATTTAATTTAATTTGATAAATTAACTGTTTGTTTTCTATTAACTAAATTAAATTTTATTCGAAAACAACCATCGTCTTACTAAACTTCAACTATATCAGACGACCCTGGTTACTTATCTCCTTTGGTGGCCGTACCTAATGACTACCTAACTAAAACTGTAGTACAAACGCCAGCAGGTCAAGCTACCCGAAACTGTCAAATTTTCCCAATCAACCTTGAACCTTAATGCTTTGGCGATAAAGTTGAAAATCCATTAAAGAAATTTGACAGATTGTAGTAGGTTGATGTGCTGGTGTCTGTGTGTGTGTGTGTACCTAACAGAAAACTGGATCGAGGTCGAAATTGAAAAAAAAAAAAACAAAATTGAATTTTTTCACATATATTATTCAAAAAAATTTACACAAAAGCACTAAGACATCCATTTAACCTTATTGTCTAAATAAATGAAGTTTTTAAACCGACACGCAACCTCTTAATTAATTAAGATATAATTTGTCTCTAAAAATAATACTCATTTTCTCTTTTTAGATATCAGAAAGTAACTATGGCATTACAAACATAACACCTACGAAGCGATATTGTGAAAGTTAACTCTAGATAATCAATATAACTTTAGAATTGTTTCTAACAGCGTCTATTTTCTTACAAAGGGAATTTATATTACATATAGTGCAGAGTTACTGAATGTGTACAACGGGCGTTAATTACATCATCTCTTAAAATTTACAAGAATATTTTAACCACTCATTAGTATTATTATTACAAAGAATAGAGTCAAGATCAAAATAATTTCAATCGTATAAGTACTTAATTTTGTGTTAGTGTTAATCTACTATCGATATAAATATCTTTAAAACAATATAAACAGTTTGTTAAACTTTGTAACGGCACAAAATGACCTTTATTTCGTAGATATAAAGTACATTTTACTGTTAGCTTCATAATTTATGCGTTTAGTCTGCGAAATAAAGGGATTTTAGCGAGTTTCAGTCAAGAATTTAAAGTTGTCGGTTCTCCGACTCGTCTCAGGCAATGGGGCTGAAGTGTCACCCTACTTTCTCTTAACAAAATGTGAGAGAAAAAAATTACATATCAGAACGAAAGACAGAGTTCGATAGTGTTGCCTAATTATGCTGATAAATTAAATAATTATTTATTACCCAACTGCGAGTTCAATTAATTGAATTTGCAGTGTGCATGTGGCATTCAGTTCTTAATTACTGACTGCTAATTCAGTACAAGTTTTTAAATGTAGATCGACAATATTATGCGCCTTTTCTTATGAGCTCTAGCAGGTAATAGGGACAACAAAACCACTGGATGAGATTACAGAAACATATTTCCGACTACACGCAAACAAGTTTATGTATCGATTCTTTTAATGTATCTGAAACCGAAATAAACATAATTTATTTATCGTGTAAGAGTTAGTTGAAATAGACATTAAGTTAAATTGGATATCAGTGAAGTAACTGGGATAAATAAATGCAATAAACATAGCGTTATCCGTAATAATGGTGCGGACCGACATCGGTTATTTTCGCTCATTACACAAAACGCGCGCGTTAAGCGCGTACCGTATTATTAGCAGTCGTAACCGAGAACGAATCCCATACAACAGCGCACATAAAGGAACGAAATTGCATTCAATAAAATATTCCATCACTATCTGTACAAAACGATCTTTTACAACACCAAGGCCATAATCACCTTTCATAGCTAATATAGAATTATTGCATTCGGTCAATATCAACATTTGAAGGCAACATCAATTAGTAACAATGTTCTCACGGCGATCCCTCAATCTTATAATTGATATGTGAGTGTAATTAGTTCCACAAACGATTGCCTCTCATGCTACTCTGTTTGTTCTACATTTATCACTCCATACTCACTTCGTCTCATTGAGAGCTAGATAGGTACTATTTGAAAATATATATTTCTATTTAAAATGTAAATAATTTAAGTGAAATAGGAGTTCCTTAGGATTATACAGAGCGAGAAAGTCACTACGGGACAATACGTAAAGGCAAGTTGATTAGAAAGGCAAGTCCACACAGTCCCTACTCTGTCTCATACTTAAATAAACACTTATTTATAGTTATATATATTATTATGTCATGAACATAAAAAGCAATGTAGTTTTCATTGAACATAATTACTGTAATCATGTGGTCCATTCACATGAATGCTAACCAGCACCCTTATTTATTTGCATTATGATTTCATTCGAAAGCTACTGGCGTGGCACGACTGCGGCTTCCGTTCAGTAACGTAACGTGACACAGTTCCTTTAAGAGTCGTTGAGCAAGCATTCGGGCCACACCAGTAGCGATCGAGACCTTTATGTTATTCAAAATAAACAATAATTTAATCTAGATAGCCTACGTAAAAACGCGTGACTCTTTTTCTCATTCACAAATAAAATTTGAATTATGACTAGTAGGTAAGAAATAAATTTGAGCATGGAAATAAGCGTACTACACGACCATGCAACTATAAAAAACATTATAAAAACTTAAATACTTAAGGTACGGCCCTATCATCATAAATATAAATTACAGGTATCGTCACACTCGAAAATATCGCTCGCCCGTTCTGGAGGGCGGCGCGTGAACACTTGGAGAGTTAGTTAGCGCCTAGGGCGCGCGTCGCAGGCACTAGGGCCGCGAGGCGCGCGCCGCCTCCTCCAGCGCGCGCACCTTGAGCTCGCGCTCACGCTGCTGGCGCAGGAAGTCTTCGTGGTGCGCTGGGTGCAGGAAGCCGCGCTCGCGCTCCAGCAGGAGTTGGCGCTGCAGCTGCTCGTGCGCCGCCGCCTGCTGCGCCAGCTGCTCGGCGTACGGCCGGCCCAGCAGGTCCGGGTGCGGCAGCGGCCGGTACTGGCCCAGCGCCAGCGCCGCCTCCTGCTGCGCCTGCGCCGCCGCCTGCTGCCCCGGGTGCAGGTGTAGGTGCGTGTGCGAGTGCGCGTGCGTATGGGCGTGCGTGTGCGCGTGGTACTCCGGGTTGATGCCGGCCATCTGCAGCCGCACCATGGGGTCGGCCGCCAGCGCCAGGCGCTCGGCCGCCTCCAGCTGCGCCGCCGCCACGCCGGGGTGCGGGTGGTGCGGGTGGTGCTGCTGCGACATGGTGGTGGGCACGGACTGCTGCTGGCCCCCTGCCGGCGGGATGCCGAGCCGCTCGAGCCGCTCGCGCTCCAACTGCGAGAGCGCGGCCGGCCCATGCCCGGGCGGGTACAGGCCAAACTGCACGGGGATGGCGCCCTGCGGCGGCGGCGGCGGCATGCCGTACCGCCGGTGCATTTCCAACCAGTGCGGGTCGAGTGCTCGCGGCCCGACGTTATTTTTCAGTAGCTCCTCCTTCAATCTGTCGTTAAGCTCTCGTTCACGTAGCTCTCGAATTTCTCTGTCTCGTTTTTCACGCTCGAGGTGTTCTAGTTCGAGCCGTTCTCGTGCGCCGGCGGCGCCGTACATAGAGCTAAGCTGGTACTGCAGCATCGGATCCATGCAATGGCGCGGCAAGTTGCCTGGACTGAAGCCAGCGTGCGGTCGAGCATACTCAGATAACTGACGGAGGGCAGGCGTGTCCGGGTATCCAGGCGGCCGCGGGAATCGATCGTATGGAGATGATATCGTTTCAATAGCACCTCTTGATGGTGGCTTTGTCTCTGGCTTCTCTGGTGTTGCTATCTTTCTGTGTGCTTGTTGGGCAATTTTTTCTCTTTCTTCTCTGTCTCTTTCGGCTTGCTTTCTAAGACGTTCCTCCCGTTTTCGAGCAAGTTTGGACTCTGGCACTGGTTTAAAGATGAGATCTGTCCTTGTGCACGAGTTATAATCACCACGATTCCAATGTCTGAGGAAAATGGCCGATTGAGATCTGTGACATTCAGTATCCTCAATCTTCGGTTCTGGACTCGGCCCATGTGGTATGTTCGCTGGGCTCGGGATTTCTTCTTCCTCAGGCTGTGACTGGGTTTCAAGTTTTAGGTCGGGATTCTCATCTGGCATTGGTCGCGGAGGACCTCGCAAATGTGGATGACCATGAGGAAGCTGGTGAGGCGAGCCGGGTCTAGGATGTGATCCCTGAAGTCCAGCTGCAGCCTGCGCGTGTAAACGAAGGCTTTCAATAGAACTTGGCCCAGGTCCTGGTGGCAGACCAAGCCCCATGGGATGCCCCATCGATGGCGGCTGTATCATCAGATGATTCGGGTTGCCAGGAAGCATTTTCGGATGATGCCGCATAAGCATAGAGTCGGCCGGCGAGAGCCTTTCGGGGTGGTGCGCCAGGTGGTGCGTGTGGTGATGCGTGTGGTTGTGGTTGTTGAGGTTGACGCTGGACGACGAGCTTGTGGTCTGAGACAAGCTCGCAGACAAGTGATGTGGAGAGTTTGAATGAGAACTACTCTTCTGCTGCGTATTAATTTTATGCTGGATCGATTGCGACGAGCTACTCGAAGTCGAATGAGATATAGATAGCGTGTGGTTGGTGCCACCTCCTACATGACTTGGCTGCTTTTCGGTACTGGTATGCACCGCGCTATGATGACTAGTCGAATGATGGTGTGTCATCGTTGTCTCGTGCAATTGATGTCTGTCAGTTGTCACAGCATGTCTTGGATCCTCAGAACTTTCAGCAATTTCTCTAAGTGATCTCGTCGTGACTGAAGAACTGGTGCTGTGACTGTGATGTGAGCTCAGCATCGTTGTGGATTCTATCGTTGACGGTTTCACTGGCTCATGGCGTCCTGCCTGGCTTACCGCAGGGTGCATCGGCGGTATTGGGTGAGGTTGAGGTAGTGGTCCATAAGGATATGGATAAGGCATAGAATAACCAGGATGTGGATGCGGGTAATATGGGTGCATAGCGTGAGCCGCCGCTGCAGATAATTGAAAGATAGACGGATGCAGCAAATGTGGGTGGTGCAGCGGCGACGCAAACGGGTGTTGCTGTCCAGAGTGCATGACAGGGCCAGGTATTGTAGCTGGTATTGATAATGGCGTAGGATTCATCAAGTTGAGTGCCGAATGCGACACTGGAGTGTTTGGTTGAACGGGCGACGCTGAGATTTGCCTCCCTTGCGAGGGACTTGTCATATGCCTAGAGAAAGGCGATGTTGTAGAAGATGAGTGAGAAATATGCATTGGGGTTCCATTATGACCTGGTTGACTCTTGATGGGTGTTGGCGTGTGCGGACTCTTCACTGGAGGAACGTGATTGGAAGACTCTGAACTGCTGCTCTGACTTGTAGAAGTAGGTGGCAGGTGAGGTTGGTGTAAGAAGTCAGGCTCTTTCTTTATACTTTCAATCCTTGGACCAAGGAAAGCACTGGAGCCCATATTGGTGTTCTCATTAGTAGGTTGACTCGGGGGCCTACTATTATTTTCAACACTAGATATTGATTCTCTGTCCCTCTCAGTATTCAAATGTTGGGCTATAGCACTTCCAATAGGATATCCTGGCACCTTGACTTCTTTAAGTGATTGAAGTGGATCAACTTGCTGGGTAGACAAATTAGCTGGAACATTGTCAGGTACCTCCTGCTTGATTTTCAGATCTTGTGGCATTGAGGGATCACTTTGAATGTTAGAGCTTTGTATAAGATTACTTCCCTGCAAACTGTGGGTTGGTGGATGCTGTTGCATTAGAGGTGGCATTGACCCAGGTTTATCGAGTCCTGGATGTGCTGGATGTCCTGGATGCCCAGGATGCCCAGGATGGTTTGTATGACCATATAATGCTGTAGGCATAAACCCATAAGGTCCAATGTTTGCACCACTTCCGACAGATATTATTGGTCCTGGAGGCAGCAAGCCAGCCATAGAAGGCTGACTGAGTGGTGGAGGCATGTTTTGGACAGAAACTGGTGTAATAGAAGCTTCTGTTGACCTAATTCCAAGATTTTCTGGTCTCACTGGATGTGAAAATGAAGGTGGCCTCAAGTTGCCATTCTGGGCATCTAGTTTAGGCATTGGCTGAGTCTTTAGATCTGTTGGTTGTTTATCATCCACATCAGATTCTTTGTTCTCCTGCGAGTTTGCTGGTGAAATTGGTTCTGTATTCAAAGTTGTAGGATGTTCCATTGGAGGAGGTGATGATCCACGTGGGTTAGTAGGTGTTGGACTCATTCTCTGTAATGAGTCTAACCGAGGGGCATTCGGAGAATCAACTTTGTTGGCTGAAGATATAGTAGCGGTAAAGATTTCAGGTGTATTTTGATTTTTCATTTCGCTGGTTTCATCCCTAGGTTCTAATTTTATTACTGTCTTAAGAGGATTCATATGTGGATTATGTTTTGAAGGATCATTGGCAAAATTCATGTTAGGTGGATAAAATGGTGGCATGCCAGATGCAAAGTCTTTTGCACTTCTTATAATTGAACAGTCTTTTGTTATATTTAAAGGATTGAAAATATTATTAGGCACATTTTCAATTTTAATACTGTGACCTAATTTTGGATTGTATATGTGGCTGTCTTTCACAAAGAAGTTTGTGTTCTCCAAATTAAGTGGTTTGTTGGATTGGCTCACGGGGTGTCCAGGGAAGTTGTGTGATAAAGGATCTTTTGGATAATCATCTTTTTGTAGATTCATTGTCTCATCTGTATCTATTTCCTCTTTGATTTTAATTTTCTCAATAGGATCTGTACACATTGGTGTAACTTTAGGTATAATGAGTTCAGTTTTAGGAAACATTGGATTTTGCAGTACAAGAGGTCTTGGTTCCATATTTTCAGGTAATTTATTTGTGGTCATGTTAGGATCTGTTTTTAGATCAAGAGCACTTCTATCATCTTTCTCATTAGCCAATTGGAAAGTTGGAGGTAATGGATCTTTCTCAGTTTTAATAACAGGTTCAGAGTTGTTCTCAATTTTAACTGGAGTATCAGCAGATTTAGCAAGCTGGTCAGGGTCCGGTTCTTTATTTTGTTCAGTGTTCTCTTTGTCAGTCTTATTAAAACTAAAGTCACAAGCTTCTGGCTCAGGCTCCGGAGTTTCTGTTTCATCCATTGCAGGAAAACTGTCATTAGTAAGACTTTCAGCTGGACTATCAGGAGGTGTTACTGGCTTTTTCTTCTTCATCTGCACATCACCATCCAAAATACTCTCTGGCTTTGTTTCATCTGGAAGACGTTTCTTAACTTTTGATACATCAACTTTTACACCATTAACCACTGGCGGCACCTTTTTCTTAATATCTTTGCTAATCGGGGATGAAAGCACTTTTTCAGGTATGTTATTGTTGGTGTTGGTGTTGGTGATGGTAGAGGTGACAGTACTTTGTACAATTGTAGGTTTACTAGGTTTAGGTTTAGGCTTTGAATCATTATCACTTTCATCTTGACCCTTCTTTCCATTAGGTGTAGTAGGAGTATTTTGTTCTTTAGATTTATTTCTTGTTCTCATTCTACTTGGCGAGTCATCAGGGTTATCTGGTCTTACATTGTCAACTTTAGCTAAATCACCAGCATCTCTAGAATCACTATCTTCTTCAGAATTTTCATCTTCTGTAACAGAACTCATCTCCCCTGCTTCTTTAGGATTAGGTGAGGGTCTTGACCCATTGGTTTCTGGTACTGTAGGTGTAGCCTCTGGGGTCTGTTCTTTGGGAGTTCCAGCACGGGAATTTCGTGTATTACGCACCCGTCTTAGAGATGCCTGACGTCGTCTCCTGTGTGGCCTATTACTACTAGCACCAGGAGTCTTTTTCCACAGATAATAGAATTCAACTAACTCGGCAGTGTCTTTGTGAGGCAATAGGTCCTTTCTAATTTTAAAGAAATTCTTACCAAATTGCCGAATTCCTTTGACAAATCTTTTAGTTTCTTCCTCTGTCCACTTTTTCTCAATTCCTTTGGGGACTGGACATTTGACAAGAGCTTGTAGAGCACGACCAGGGTCGTAGCCCGAGTCATGAAGCACATCCAGAGCATTGATAGTGGTGTCGTCGCGACTGGCGGCGACACAGCCGTCGTCCGGGGAGCCCCCGTCACACATACCAGCGAATGCGGCCATAGAGCGTGCAGCTCGCAAGTACATCACCAGATCTCGGTCTGTGGCCTGCGCGGGCAGCCAGCGGAGCTCTTCGCCTCCGGAACACGGTTCGTCGGATCCAAGCGGCCCGTTCGTCCGCATATCAGGCAAACAGGCGTAAATATCTTTCTCCTTCACGGGTTGGTTCGGTGTCCCCACTTGAACCTCCCCCTGATTCTGGGCCATGGTTCGTGCCAAATGGTCTATTTACACTGGGCACTTTTCCTTGCTCACATATCACAAATATCACTTGGGTTTACATGTTGTTCAGTTATATTTTAAGATAAACCAGTCAGTGTAATCCTTTAGATGTTTATTTGCTGGTCCGTAAAGCAGTAAGTATGCCAATACACATAATTATTACTTCTAATGGCCACCATTACACGATGCATTGTGCTTCATTTTATGAACTTTTAAGATACACACGTAATAAAAGTTGTTGGTTCACTTTAGTATATCATAAAAATAAGTCTTTTGAGTCAGTATTTACGCAAATTTTACTGTTATTTTAGTAAATGCTATCTACATGCTAGCCTTTTGTTTAGCTTCGCCTTTCTTTGGCTCACCATAGACAAATTTGAATTCTATAAAATGGCTGCCACGAAAGGATATTTTGCGGTACGTTACATTTCAAGCAGTAGAAGAGTAGTCTACAACATTTACGAGAAATGTGGATTTTGAAACGCACAGTATGGAAAAGGCACATTAGTGTTCAACGTGCCTGGAAGTCTAACCGTCGTTCGAGCCTCTTGTCTCTCGCACACTTTGCACTCTAACTCTAAGCCTGTCTGTGATGAGCTCGCGGACGAATGGAAGATTATGTATGTATTTGTCTGTATGTCTGGAGTATTGTGAGATGAGCGTATGACTGTCGTGTAGCTTTAAATAATTGTTTTTTTGTCTCAACGAATGTAATTGGTCTTGGCCATTTTATGTAGACAGAAGCATTTCGTCGATTTTCTCCATCTTAATAAAATTATAAAAACACCAGCTTAAAACTGTCCTAGGTAAAAAGCTTCTTCTCATACAGAGAAGGCATAAGCACTGATCACCAGTGGTGAGCAAGCGGTTTGACGATTTCCGACTTATTTTAACTATAACTCCAGGTTTCCTGACATTGTTTTCCTTCATCGATGTCAGTAATATCCAAGATTAACTCACAAAATAAAAATGAATTTAAAAAATCACATTGGTATATGCTCGGTTTAAACCCACTACCTATCTTGTGCAACAGAGGCGAGACCTAAACCACTGGGGGGACTTCTGTAATGTTATGGAAAATGGAACGTGCTAGCTGACTTAATCAAATAATAAATCTTCATTGTCTATGTGAAATGTTTATTTTTATTTCTCAAAAACATAAAAGATGATGTAAAAATCCAATGCCAATCGACGTTCACGTTCAGAATAAAATAATCATAGGACTAAAATAAAATATAATCTGAAAATAACTAACTTTAATTTTCGACTACGTTACGTTATAGCAAAACTACGGTTATTTAGCATCACATCGACTGAAGTGAAACATATCTCGTCCCTTTTCTTTTCTACGGAATTACAAAAGGTTTGAAAGAGAAAACGAAATGCTCTTTGAGATCTGTCGACCGTCTGCGGGGTCTGACGTCGTCTATCAACATCAACGCTGTGAAAGTGTCAACAAATTTATAAAGCTGCTGTAATCAATGTATACTTTTTGAGCATTTTACTGATTCTTGGAATTATCTTGCTTAAAATTCACTTTTTGAAGTAACAACAAACACAAGAAGATGTCTTCGGATGAGTCTGATGATGAACCGCTATCCGTTATAGCGGCAAATAAGAAATTAGACACAGAACAATATGCAGAAATAACATCAGATTCTTCGGAGTCTCCAATTAAGAAGAAAAAGAAGTTACCACCACCTAAACGGTTGTCAGTCACGATAAAGCTTCAACGTAACAAGGCTATTCAGCAAACGCCGGTGATCGAGCGGCCGGCAGACGTGTGGCTCTACCTAAAAGATCTTAATCCTTCAGGACCTTATAGCTGCTTACTTTGCCCAGACTGGTTCATAAACAGATCGAAAATCATTGTTCATTATGTACTAAATCATAAGAAAGATTTCTGTGGCATTTGTAGGTAGGTTATATTCTTCATCTTGAATCTTATGAAGTTGTGAGTACAACGCGATTCAAACTTTATGGCGAATGAATTTGTTACTGTGCAATGACTTGCCTCATGTTCCGAGCCCTCATAAACTTTGAATTGGGCTGCAATTTAATGTTAAATTTTTTAAAGTTCAATCGCTTTAATATAAATATTTTTCAGATACTTTGTACCTGATAGAGAGACTTGGTGGAAACATGTGAAGTTTCATACTCCCTGGCCGTGCTCACAATGTGTTGAAAACTTTGAAACTGAAATAGAGCTCCGGCACCATCTCAAATCTCTTCACAATCTAGTACATTGTAGACTCTGTCACTTCCGTGTACTTGATGGTGATCTGTACCACTCGCACTTGTTCCAAAAACACAATGTATCCAATGTTGCAAATAAAGATGAAGATAACCTGTGGGAGTTAGAATATGATGGCACCTCAAACTTTCTTTGTTTGCTATGTAATAAAGCTAACAACTCAACTAGAACATTCTTCAACCATTATATGGGGTATCACCATTTTACCTTAAAATGTTTCACTGCTCTGATGTCAGGGAGGGACGTACAATTCTCAGTGTATGGTGCTGATCTCAGAGCTGAATTTGTTGAAGAACAACTAAAACACCATGAAAGATATGGCTATGTTGATTCTGAGTTCAAACCTGCTGACTGTGCAATAGAAGCTGACCCAAATGAAACTAAAGATTTACTGAAAGTCCTCATACCAGAAATTAAACAAGAAGTACTGAACGCTGACGAAGCCAAGAATGATGACGCAACTGCTAAGACAAAGGATGATGATAATGATGATATTTACAAAAACTACAACGGTATTGATGATTTTGATGTTACTTTAACGGAACTGATCATAGTGCAGAAATGTTACCAAGATTACATAAATGACATATTGTCAGATATTAATGCTAATTCAGTTTTTGAATATTCAGATGTTGATTATGAGAAGCTTACAACTGATATTACAATGGATATAGTTTGTACACTGTGTAGTGTCCGGTACAGCACTTTGTCAAATTTTACCACTCATATGTTCAAATTGCATTGTATAAAGTCCTTGCCAATATTTTCATGTCGAGTGTGTGCTACTACTTTTGAGACTCACCATGAACTTGAGTCTCATACTTCACATGAGTTGGGAGAGTTTGAGGATCTGTGGATATGTCAGTTTTGTGATATGGAGTTTGATGACAGGGAGGTGACGCGGCGTCATCTGACAGAACATTGGGAGCTAGTAGAATATGACAACTGTTTCAGTCCACATTTAGGTTTCAAATGTAGGTATTGTCCGACACTGTTTTGGCATGAAACGGACAGGGAGACGCATCAAGTGCGAGCGCATTTCTTCAATCATAAGGATGCATATTACAAGTGTGAGAGCTGTAATGAAATGTTCAGTGATAAGGTAATTATTGCATAAAGAATTATAACTCCGCCATCTAATCTCTTCACCACCCTTGGTTGACTGGTAGAGAATGCCTAAGGCATTAAGTCCGCCTTTGTACCTTTTTTATGTGTGAAAAGATTAAATAAATAAATAAACTCAAATATTATTATGTCAGTTTTTTTTAAAGTAAACTGACGGATGTAGTACAGAATAGAAGAAAGGCTGAAAAAATACCGAATTTGAACCTGTGAACTGAGTTAGCTCAGTTCACAGGTTCAAATTCGCTATTTCTTTCGAAAAATCCAATAACCAACTCAACCTCGGTATTGATACCCCCAGGTCTGGTACGTCCACCACCATCTAGAGAAGCACAGCACTCCAGATAAGACACCTCTATACCTCCTGAAATGTACCCTCTGCTGTGTGGTGATGCCAAGTATCGAGGAGATGAGAGCACACTTCAACTGTGACCACGCTGAAGCTAGGAAGGTGTTCTGTTCGCTCGACTCTTGTCAGTACAAGCCTTTGAGCCATAGGAAGTCTTTTAAACTACATGTGCGGGTAAGAATGTTTTTTTTTTGGCTTACTCAGTAACTACTTAGTCCAATCAACTCTGTTTATCGCGCAATCGGCGCCCAGCTGAACTTAGACTTCCCTACAATATTTTTTTATTGTCCTCTGTATAAATCCAATCTATTTCGATATTATTTGACAACACGGTTAGCGCAGTGGCTGAGCGATCGGACTGCTGCGCTGCGTGTCGCGGGTTCGATTCCCGCACAGAACAAATATTTGTAAGTCCTACATGTATTTGTTCTGAGTCTGGGTGTTTTTCTATCTACAATATGTATGTATTTACAAAAAAAAAAAATGTATATAAGTAGTTTATCAGCCATCTTGTTACCATAACACAAGTATTAGGTTGCTTAGGTTGGTACTAGATGGCGTTGTGTGAAATGTCCAGGGATATTATTATTATTATTATTTCCTTCTGTTGTGAACATTGGTCGATATACGTAATACTGCGACATCCAAAAGAAAACGCTTTCTGAACATTTTCCTTATTACAGACGATGCACTCATCTCGTACGTCACGTCCAGAGCGCGGAATGGACTGCCAAGTGTGCGGCCGCGAGTTCGGTAGCTCGCGGGCATGCGGCGCGCACATGGCGCAGGCGCACGGCCCTGGCAAGTTCAAGTGCAAGCTCTGCAGGGAGATACTGCACACTATAGATGAGAGGTGGGACTTTAGTTAGACTTAAATATCGCCCATTTACCCATTAATGAGCATTTCGATGGTAAAACGAGCTGTTTTCTAATTTAAATCCATCTGTATTTTCGTATTTTATTATATTTAAGACTATCATGCTTAAAGGCAGCTAGAATCCTGATGAAGCACCCTCCCGTAATGACTTGCGAGACCGAGAGCAGCACAAATCAGATGATTTTCCGACACTGAATAATAAATTTAATAAGTACCACTAAGTACAAAATTGTACGAAAACCAACGCAGACATAACCCTTAGGCATCCTCGACGGTCTTTACTCTAGTTTGTACTTTATGTCACTGACGGTAAGGTCTATTATCTAATAAAAGCATTAATGTCTGTTTACAGAAAACTCCATTACCTCATAAGTCATCCTGGTCAGCATCCATTCGAGTGTTCAGAGTGCGGCAAGTCGTTTCAGTACAAGTCCTCGCTGTACATGCACAAACAGGACCACCTGCCTAACAAGCAGAACTATACTTGTACTTACTGTGGGAAGACTTTTCTGGTAAGTGAGAATAGGGTAGTTGCTTGGGTAAAAAAAATGGGTTGCACTCCGGGAGTGCTGGCAGAAGTGAAAACTTGAATATTAACGTTATGCATTTTTCATATTTTGGAATGCGGTCTACTCTCCCTCCGTCAAAGTCAAAATCTAAGATTTATTTGCAGATAAATATGGTTATAAAAGTTCTTACAAAGTAGAATAATAGTAGCTTAGCATATTCAATGATAACATAATGACATGCAAATTTTTTACGATCAGGTCACGTGTCCTGACACGAGCACCGTCTTACGGATTTTCGATCAGGTCACGTGTCCTGACGCGAGTTTAACCATCACAAGAAAAGTGCACAACGCCGCTAAAGAAGTTTTCACTTCATAAATAATAATTATATTAAGTCCGTCAGTTAGATTATCGAAAAATAATGGACACGTATTTTTTCTTTTGTCAATTATATAAAAAATGATGAAGATATCGCTCGTTAAAGTTCCGCGTGACGTCACGCCTTGCTACACTTTTTAGCAAGGCGTGACGTCGCAACCCCCTACTCCCAAATTTTGACGCGCTTTATCTTTGTCATTTTTTGTTTGATTGACAAAAGAAAAAATACGTGTCCATTATTTTTCGATACTCTAACTGATGGACTACCCTATTGCCCATCAGACACGACACCCGTCTGGTCGGAGGATCCTTCCTTTTCTATGAAGGTTGAGTGATCCTTACACCCTGTTCCTCATACCTCTATAAATAGAAACATAAGGTTCAAATTAAAACCATTCAATCAACAACTTTACCAACACTCGCTTCCCTTCCTTCCACAGAAACGCGATTCTTTCCGCGAACACGTCCAAATCCACGAGGGCCCACGTCACGCGTGCTCTTACTGCCCAATGCGCTTCGTGCAACGATCCAACATGCTTCGTCACGAGCGCCGCCACACCGGCGAGCGGCCGTACGCCTGCCCGCACTGCCCCAGGAGCTTCGCTGACAAAGGAGCCTGTAACTCGCACACCAGGTAATATTGACTTAGTATCGGCTCGGTACACATGCATACTAATAGTAACGAGAAATAAATAATCAATATCCTACTAATATTATAAACGTGAAAGTTTGTATGGATGGATGTTTGTTACTCTTTCACGCAAAAACTACTGAATGGATTTTGATGAAATTTGGCACACAGATGGTTTAACGCTGGGGTGAAACCGCGGGGCGCAGCTAGTAATTATATATAAATATAATTATATAAATAAATAATAATAAATAAAATCTGAAATATTATATATATTTCAGATTTAATAATATTTATAAAGAAAAACAATAGTTTTCATACATTTTCGTTTCAATTAATTCCTGAAGCGATGCTTTGTCGCCATTTCAAAGTTGGTGCTATAGTCAAATTTCTTCATTTTTACAACTATTTTCCTTTTTATTGAAAGTTGAATTGAAAGTTAGCCTGTATACCTTTTTTTTCATGAGGAATTGTTTTGCAGGACCCATTTGAAGGACACATCGTACGCCTGTATGTACTGCGGCAAGACGTTCGTGCAGAAGTCCAAGCTCACGTATCACATCAGAAAACATACTGGAGAGAGTGAGTACTCAATATTTGTTACTGGGAAGAATATACGGCCGCTTTCACATTAAGACGTTATAAGATCAACCGCGCGATGGCAGCGCGGCTGCGGCGCCGCAATTTAGATCAGTGTGGCGCACTTCATTTCAAAAATGGATTCCGACGGGGAAACATTGTTCTTTTTGCTTTTGATAGTACTCTAGCCCATCGCCGACTGAGCGCACGCAGCGGCCGCGCTTGTTTATAATCTGTAATTCTGACTGGGCGACGGTCGCGCGACTGTCGTGCTGTTAAAGTCGCCTAAACGAGAAAGCGTTCTAATAAAAGATTTCATAGCTGGGTTGTGGAGGTCAGATAGGCAGTCGCTCCATGTAAAATACTGGTACTGCTGCATCCGGTTAGACTAGAAGCCCACTCCAACATAGTTGGGAAAAGGTTAGGCAGATGATGATATAGAATTTGCAAGAGTTGCAATTTATGTGGAACATATTTAATTTTACGTTTCACATAATTATGTGCATTTACTATTATGGTAAATGATTTAATCCTTATTTAAAATTGTACGATAAAGGCTGTTTTTATTTACTTGTGTTTTTATATAAACGAACATGACGTAGGTATCTACTTACTGAGATTTCGATTCTCTGCTCAAATGAGAAAATAAATACCACCAGCTCATAAAGAATAAAAATACCACCAGGTATTCGAAGTAGTTATTGATGTAATTCATGTCATATTGGTTGCATACCTAACTTAGAGTGGGTGGCTAATGCAATAACTTCGCAACGTGTTTATTTATCGAATAAGACAGGTTCAAAAAACAAAACTGTACAGTCACGAGCACTAATATGTCAACACTTGGAAACTTTCAATACCGATTTTTTCGTGAAATAACGAAAACAAGAATGAAATAAGACACATTGCAAAAACCTATGGGTTCGAATATACTGTGTTCGTATATACCAACATAAATTTTCATTAAAAAATAAAGGAGCAAATCGCTTTTGAATAAAACCAAGTGTATATATAATACTCGTGACTGTACATCATGAGTAGCGTCTTTCATACTTTCAGATCTGGAAACGTGTACGGTGTGTTCAAAGTTGTTCACAAGTGCGTGCTCGCTGCGAGAACACATGAAGATACACGGACCTAAGAAGGAGCAAATTAAGTGCCCGCTGTGTGGTGAGTTTGGACATTCTTTATAACATATATGTTATAAAGAATGTCACATGTGTCATGTCATGTCATGTGTGTATGTGTGCACATACCATCTCCGACATATATATTTTGGTTTTTATACCAAAATATATATATATGTAATATATATGTCGGAGATGGTATGTCTGTCTCTCGTTAGCATCAGGCATATTTTAATTACTGTGGGCGTACTATGGGTAGTGTTGGTTATTGCACAATAGAAAAACGGTTTACAGTTCAAATCAGATTATAATTTACGAACCAGTTAGTCACACTTGCGAATCACACACTCACATAACTCAACGATACGGAACGCTGACAGTCTCTAAACACATGTTGTTCGTACGATGTCCAATGTTTCGATCATCCTGTGAGCTCTGCTTACACCGTTCTTGTAGCGGTCGCTCCCGTCCACCTCCACGAACTCAGGCTAGACTCTGTCCAGCGCCACGAGATGGCGCTGACGTTCCGAATAGTCAAACGAATGACTTCGACATAAATATAAAGATTTTTTTTCCTTTATGAAAGACTTAAAAAATATTAAAATGGTTCAGTTTTAATTTTTGAAGTTTCACAACAACAAGGCCAATTGTTTCAATGTGTGTTACATTTCATGTTGCATTGCATATGTTTGGGGACGGCATGTTCGTTTCAACGTTTGTTACGTTTCACACCACCTACCACTGAATCACAGCTAACATCTACCAAAAGCTTGAAGAATAGATGTCTTCAAATGTTTTTGTAAAAAATCAATAACGCCTGAGATTCCCTTAATATCCAGTATTCCTAATATTCAAAGCTCTCATAGCCACCACATAGAGCAGTGGTGGTTCATTTTTAAGAGCCACGACTTACGAGTTGTGGCCTTGTAGGTCGTCGGTTCGCACCCAGTCAGGCGCTTTACTTTGTGTAAATAATTTCATCACCACTACTCTCAAAACGGTGAAGGAAATCATCGTGAGGAAACCAGCATTTCCTAGGACCAAAAGTTCGAAGACATGTGACAACTTTCAACCCGCACTGGGTCCTCGTAGTGGATTAGGGCCCACTCCCTCTCACTAAGAGAAAGCATGTGTCCCAGCAGAGAGAACATTACAGGCTGATTATGCTAAGCCCACATATTGCTCAATATCTTCCAGACCGCAAGTACCAAGACGAGCGCTACATGTTACGTCACCTACGTACGTCGCACACGCACGCGAGTCACCCTTGTCCTATCTGCAACAAGACGCTGACCAGTGCCGCAGGGCTCCGGCACCACGTCATCACTCACAGCACCTTGAAGACCATCAGGGTAAGTGGACAGCATGAGATGTAGACTGTGTTAAAGGGCTACAAGGATCTTTTGACGCTTGATTGACATTGACAGGGGGCGCTGTTGGTAAACTTTTGTGTTGTATTGAAAAATAAGATGTCAACGTTGCCACTCATTTTGGGCACGTGCCCAAAGATCCTTGCGCAGACCTGGCGAAGCCCAGTAGAGCGTAGTTTTTCTGCCAAACAAATATCAACATTGCGCCTCTTAACATAAAGTCTAAAATAAATAACCGCGTACCTCTGTCGTAGTTGATGCTCTCTCGGTCTAATGGAAGTTTATTTATTTCCAACTTTATGTTAACTGTAGCTAGATTGATATTTGATTGCCAGTGTAAATCATACTGGGCGAGCGTTGTATGCAAGAGGCTCAACTTGTATGAAATACGCGTGGTAGCACGTACTAATATCGCGTAATTATTAATATTATTAATTTTTCTTGTTACAGTGCAAAATGTGTCCAAAAGCCTACTCAGTGAAAAGAACAATGATCAAACATTTCCGACGCCGGCATGGTTTCAAAGGAACCGAACCGAACATCAAAGAGTTCTACACTAGATTGGACCCCAGAGAGTGTAACCTAGGCCTCGACGAACCGGTTATGACTAGTATATTCGGACCTCCTCCAAAGAAATCGATGGATGAAATCCTAGTAGCAGATTACGTCACACTTACTAACCTAGAACCACCAAAACCAATAGAAGAAGAAAAAGGAGAGAGTCAGAGCACAAATACACAACATGACAAGTCTCAGTCGGACGATGAACAGTCGAGAGAGGGTGACGAGGAAACAAATAGTCAAGTAACAGAGGGAAGGAAAATAGTTATAAAGATTGAACCTCCAGAACCTGTTGCTGAAAATGCTGCGGAGCTGGAACCTACTGACTTTGTTAGCGTCAAAATTGAACCAATGGATGAGCATGATGGGGACGACTAGACCGGATTACATGGCACAGCTCCAAATTGTGAGCTACTGATATGAAACCTCCATAAACTGAATCTACACTGTATTCCAATCATGTAAACAAATATGTGTTTTTGGAGAAATACCTTTCATACCCGCAAATAAAGTTCAGTATGCGTTAAAACGTCAACTTTTTCCATAGTACTAGTAATTCAGAAATCTTTTCGTTTATGCATAAAGTTGATATTAGTATAAGTAGTAATAACATTAATTGGAAACTAGGACTCGACAGTCGACTGTAGATGTAGATGCAAGTTTTTGCTTTGCAAGTCAGTTTACGAATATTAAATGCCACTGGAAAACTAAAGTTGTCAAAAAATAAAAGCCTCGTTTTGACATTGACAGTTCTAGTAGTTAATAAAGATCAAATTCGCAAAACACGTATTCGTTTATATGAAACTGACAGGTGTCAAGAATGCATTCTCAAATGTCAAAACGGGCCTTTTATTTTTTGACAACTTTAAAGGCAATGAAGTTCGATGAAAAAATGTTGAATCAGATTACAGTGTGTCCGGTATATTTTTGCATTTCAGTCTTCGCCGTCGCCGTTGTCGTGCTGGGGTTACTGTTCTGCCTGCGCAAATACTGCTGATACTATGGCTTGTAAATATTTACTGGTGATACTATGTATAGTCACAGTACGGCTGGTCCATAAATTCAAGGTCGATCAATGAACTAAGGAACGGGCTATGCTTAGAGTATCTCTGAAGGATCGAATCCGCAACGAGGTGATACGGCAGAGAACCAAAGTTGTCGACATAGCTCACAGAATAAGCAAGCTGAAGTGGCAATGGCCCAACCATATTAGCCGTAGAACCGATGACCGTTGGGGTAGACGCGTTCTTGAGTGGAGTGAATCGGTAAACGTAAGGTGCGACGCCCTCAGGCTAGGTGGAGCGACGATCTTCGCAGGGTGGCTGGGAAAATCCGAGATTAATGGCGTGCAATAGGAGAGGCCTATGTCCAGCAGTGGACTGCTACAGGCTGATGATGATGATGATACTATAGCTTGTAGTGTTTAATTAATACATAGTAAATGTTCTTCTACCTACCAGATTTCTTAAGTTATTTTTATTTAACCCTTTAACCGCTTGGCTAAATATCAATTGTCGTGCCCCTAGCGCGAGGCTACAAATCGACAAAATAATACCTACAATAAATAAGGAGGGGCAATCGTTGTATCGATAAAAAAAAGTCAAAGAATTTTTTATGTTTTTATTTTAAATCAGCCTTATGGCTTCTACAAACAGGCGCGACACAAAGAAACCGCTCATGTTTTTGTGTCGCGTGTCGCGCCTGTTTGTAGGACCTTTAAATTAACCACCCTAATCACTTTCTTCGTATCACAATCGTTCATCTTTAAGCTAATAAGTAAATGTTTTTAACAGTTACTAATTGTTTAACCTTACTAAATTCGAATTGTTTACATCACAATAATCTCTTATTAATCGACTAGGTACTTTTTTTCTTTTCTTATAAATCTACCTACAACAGCAATGGCTAAATCTTTGTATCACAATTGTTTAATCTTACTATCTAAATTTTAATTACTTACATCAAAATAATCTCTTATTATTCGACTTTTTCCTTTTCAAATCAAACTAAGTATAATAAATCTTTGAATCACAATTGTTTTTTTTGTTTTTGCTTACCAGTTACTATACTCCATTTGTTTAGGTAATTAAATAAAGGTAAACAAAAAAACCACGTGACTTAGTTAGCCGACTACGTAAGTATATTATTTTTTATATTCATTAGGTAGGTATATAACTTTAACAAAAAGGAACCTAGTTAGCGTTCCTGCACACGATGCCGTCACCGCGCCGTCGCCGCGCCGACGCCCGCCGCACAGTTACACTGTAGAATACGAGTCGCGCGAAGCCCGCCACCGCGCCGCCACCGCGCGCGTTCCCGTCCCTGTCTCGTTTGATTCATTCCATTGATTCCATTACCGACCGCGTACGAACGTGCACGCCGCGAGATCGCACGCAGCCGGTACCTAATGGAATGAATCAAACAGACAGGGACGGGAACGCGCGCGGTGGCGGCGCGGTGGCGGGCTTCGCGCGACTCGTATTCTACAGTGTAACTGTGCGGCGGGCGTCGGCGCGGCGACGGCGCGGTGACGGCATCGTGTGCAGAACGCTTATTAAAGTTATCTTTTTTTTAAAGATAACTCATGCACTAGGAATAATTCCTGTGTAGCTTGGGACTTCACAAACACACAAGTCACGGACACAAAACAGCTACACCCAAACTCGAATAATGATTTATGAAAGAGAGAGAGAGAGAGAGAAAAAGAGACAAACGCGAGTGCGAGTGCCTGTCCGGCTTGGTAGGTACTGTCACAGTACCTTAATAATGGTAAGGACAACATACAACACGGTTCCAAATTTGAACAATCAATAGGATATGTAGGTAGTTAAGTAGGTAATATAGGTAATAACAGAATTACATCACAATATTTAAAATACTATTTCGATTCATCAAGGAGTTACCTAAACCCAACGAAAGTCTTATTTATACCTATACCTACTGAATAATGTGCAAATAACCTAAGAAGAAATTGAAATAGGTACTTACCTCTCCATCACTTCTAAATTCTATCGAATCGGATAATTCCAATTCGTCGTCACACTCGTCGTCGTCACCTTCTAATCCAAACTAATATTATAAATGCGAAAGTAACTCTGTCTGTCTGTCTGTCTGTCTTTGCTTCACGCCTAAACTACTGAACCGATTTGTGTGAAATTTGGTACAGACATAGTTTGGAACTTGAGAATGGACATAGGATAGTTTTTATTACAAAAAATAAAATAAAAAATAAAATTTATTCCGGACATACAGCGCCATCTATTGGTCAAGAGTCGGTGTCATCTATTGGTGAAGTCACTATTCCACGCGAACGAAGTCGCGGGCAAAAGCTAGTATTCTTAATAATTCCTCAGTAGTCGTCATTATTGAAAATTGAAATGTGACTATTTTATCGACAATGCACAAATACCAACGAACAACATTAATGGAACTTTCCATTCGTTTGATCCGCTTGTGACGTAGGCAGTGGTCGTATTAATGTGACAGCCGCGCTAGACTAACTAGAGAAATATGTTGCAAGCATAGGAGTCAAGGGATGGGAACTAACGTCAAATGTTGGCATTATACAAAGATCGTGAGGGATATTTTTCTTATGAATAATAAGGAAAAGAATTAATAACACAAGGCAATATGTTAAATTTAACTTTATTTGGTATGACACCGTTTATTTTATGCTGAATGATGCATTATACCTGATTATTTAACTGTTTGTTATTTCGTTTTTAAAATGCGCATTGCATTGTATCCCATCCCTATGGTCATATTTATGCGACGCGCGCGATAGACGCCGAAGAAAATTTCAAGCTGCCAATTACTTATTTTTGTTTAAGTTTTTTGAATGCTTAGAGTTATGACACATAATTTTAAGTAATTGTTGTAAATAATAGCTCTATTTAATAATAGTTTTAGTTGTACCACGCAATTAATAGGACGAAAATAGAACGAAAAAATCATGCATGTTCTCTGTCGCAGAAATACGACACGCGCGGTAGGGACACGGAAATATTTGTCGCATATATGCGACACGCGCGGTTAAAGGGTTAATAATAAGTTCTTTAATCGCTAGTTTAGAATAAGATAATGGTTACGAATAGTTCAATGTTGTCGGTCTATAATAAAGTAATTTCTTTCGTCCAGAATGCATTTTATTTGAAACATTTTATATTCACATAAGTTAATAACAGTGGCTAAAATTCATTAATGAGCCCATTGGAATAGAACTGATGAAAATGGGTATTATGAATCATAAAATAATCATTGCATGAATCATAAAATACGCCATCCATGTAAGATTTTTTTTCCCGTTTGTGCCTTGAGTTGATAGCCCCGGATCAGTGGCGTAACTATACCGTTCTAGGCCCGTGGCAAATTCATCGGATGGCCCCCCAATATAATTTATTATTTATAATGCCTACTTATTTATACACTTTTACTCGTAAGAGTACAATAATAAATCACTACGTTAAGTAGGTTTGTACAGACGCCAGCACATCAAGCTACTACAATCTGTCAGATTTCTTTAATAGATTTTCGACTTTATTGCTAAAGCGTTAGGTTCAATGTTGATTGGGGGAATCTGACAGTTTCGGGTAGGTTGACCTGCTGGCGTCCGTACATACAAACTTTACAATTATACTTAGGTACTTGATTATCTAATAATTCACTTTAAATTAAAAGTACCTAATTTAAAGTACAGTCAGCATCTAATTGATACATAGAGTAGTCAAAATGATTTGAAAAACAACAAAAAAAATTGATCCGAATCATCATAAATCAAAAATCCGAATCATCCTGTCAAATTAAGATACTCCATAGACAGTTTAGACGTGATTAAAAACATGCCTACCAAAAATACGTCAATGGCGCCGATTCCCTTGTTCACAAACTAAACTAAATTTAAGTTCAGTGCATCTTTTTCTTTCTATTTCATTATGAAAAGGACAGAAGATAAATATTAGTTTAGTTCTGTCAAATTAAGATACTCCTTATACAAATTAGACGTGATTAAAAACATGGCTACTAAAAATACGTCAATTTACAACGTCTGGCGCTGACTAATTTGACAGGACTAAACTAATATTTATCTTCTGTCCATTTCCTAATGAAATAGAAAGAAAAAGATGCACTGAACTTAAATTAAGTTTAGTTTGTGAACAAGGGAATCGGCGCCAATTTACGTCAGGCGCTGACTAATTTGACAGGACTAAACTAATATTTTATCTTCTGTCCTTTTCTTAATGAAATAGAAAGAAAAAGATGCATTGAACTTAAATTTACTTTAGTTTGTGAACAAGGGAATCGGCGCCATTGTCAACCTGTTTTCCCAATTGACTAATGAAATATATCCTCACTTGCAACAAACATCCAATTCTTACAACAATAAACTGCTAACTGCTTGCGTAATAAGTAATAATAGAATAGTGGAGTCTTTCTTATATACAAACTTGAACCAGGGATTCCCTGTGAGCGTCAAATTGGCGGGACGCGCAGCGGGAATTCCCCGAACATCCGCAGTAATATCAACACTTGTGGCCTGTGGTGTGGCATCGGATACGTTCTAAAACTGGGTTACAACTTTTTTTTTACAAATGCTTTGAGTTTTTTTACTTGTGTATGCAACTGAGTAGGTAACAAAAATAAATCAAAGACAAAACTTTTTTTTACTAAACATGTATGATAAATTATAAATGTTAGGAGTTGGGATTCTCCTCTGACCGGGGGCCCCTTCCGGCTGGGGGCCCGTGGCATTTTGCCGACTTGCCACCCTGTAGTTACGCCACTGCCCCGGATGATGATAGATGCTCCCAGGTGAGCCGAGAGAGAGGCAAAGAGCAGGTTCTGACAGTAAATGTGACAACACATTCATGCAAAAAAATAATTATTAAAATATTCTAACTTAAGTATATAAAACGATTAAAAACTAAAATATGGAGACGATAAGTTCCTCGGAGGAACGAATAAATATAAAACATCTTCTTAAAATTGTGATATGTGGGTGTACTAAAGGTACACCTTTGCCTAACCCTTCGGGGTTTACAAGCGTGATTTTACGTTATCTTCTAAAAATAAATGCAAAACATTATTCAAACATCAACAAACATCACTGGAACGCACATAAATCAGCTGTTACACAGGAAACACGGAAACGTCAATTTGACACAATTATGTTTTAGACTTTGACCTGTAGATTATTGCAATTTTTCTATTAAATACGCTGTAAAAAATTACGTAATGGCTTAAATATTAAAGTGTATACTTAATTCCGTTACCTAGTGTTGATTCCTTGTAAATAAAACCATGTATAACCCAGCGGTGACAGTTAGAAGAATCGATGTTTTGATTCGTATTATAGGCCATCGTAAAGCAATATTAGCTGCTAACCCAGTGAGAAGTTATTCTAGTGGAGATAAAGTGACTATAGGAGATGTCAGCAAGGAAATCAAGAGCCCTAAAAAGATTGAATATGTGCCTCGGAAATACCGTAAGTGTTTACATTGAAACTTCAGTTTATAACCTCAAAAAACTAGTTTAAACCATGTTTCTGTAGTTATTTGGTTAATACAAACTTTAAAAATAGAAACATAAATTATTTTCCGTAGTTTTTGCATAGAGAAAATAATTCTAACAGGAATGGTATAAGTTTTGTCTCATAAAATTTGGAATGCAATTGATAAAGTACCAATAAGAAGCATTAATACTTATTGTTTATCTGGTATTCAGTTTGTCTTTGATTTCCAGCAGTATTTTTTGTAGCTTTAAGTATAAGTTTCTTGATAAGAACTAGCAGTGCATACAACTTGATGTGTTAGTGTTGATGATCTTGATTTATTCTCCACCAGTGTTCCTAAACTAAAAAAATACTGTGTAAAAACTTCTTTGAAGATCAATAAAACCTGTTCACTCTTTTTTTAATTCTCTCCGAGTGCTTCTTACTTTTAGCTGGCCTGTCTACTGTTTCTTGTGCTACCCTAATACTGTCAGTGAAAACTTTTAAAACTTTACAACTATCTCTATCCTAGCTGTAAGTTTTCTTAAGAAATAAAACAAAATGTAAAAACTTTAAAAAGTTTTTCTTTAGAAGGAAATATTTTTCTGGCAGGGTAGCAAACTTTTCAATGTTTTAATACAAATATCATAAAGTCTTATTTCTTAACAATCACTCAATATGTGTATGTTCACAGTGACAATAGAAGATGCAGAAATCAAGGCCTTATCACAGAGTACCCTCAGGAACCTAAGATGGATGATGCAGAAAGATTTACTGGGCCAGGACATGTTCTTACTTGGAAGACCCGGGCCGAGCAGGTATGATTTTACATATTTTGTTTAGTTTATTTATAAAAATTATCACAATACCATCATGTTTTATAGTGTTACAATATGATACTGATACCCAAACATGTTATTTCAAGTTAAACAAATATCAACTTATTTTAATGGTAATTAATATTGAAAAAGTTATAAAAGTGCTTGAAGTGGTAGCATAAACTGAACTTTGTTGTGTAGGAATTAAAGTTATTTTTTCATAAACTCATATTTGTTTACATTTTTGGCGAATATGTCGTGATATTAGATTAAATGCAAATTTTAAATTTAATAACATGTTTTAAAAATGAATAAGAAAAATGACGTCACGAATGACGTCTACGTCTAGGGTTGCCAGAGGAAATAAAATAAAAAAAGAAATTTCTACTTTACTTAACTAATAACGACTTTTTTTTAATAATTATTCTTATATTTCACATCTTCCATACGAAGTTTCATTTAAATGAAATCATATTTATCATTTGTTCTTTACACAAAATCGTTCACTACCCCAACACTATAGTAACATTATTTTTCATTGAAATGTCAAGTTACTGACTACGATTAGAAGTCGAGGTATAGAATCAATTTTATTTTAATTTAATTTTCGACGTTCAAAAGTGCCTATTTGAAATAAATGATTTGACATTGACACACCACAAAACCAGATATATATATATATTTTTTTTTAATAATTTTTTTATGGGATATTTATTAACAAATCAGAAGTTGTTATGTATGCCAATATAATATTAAAACAATAATTAGGAACACTTTCTTCTCATAGAAATGACTTTTTTCAAAAATATTCAATGTACAGTTTCAAGTTTGTTACTATTTTTTTTTTCAACAGTCTGATAATTTTTATCTTAAGAATAAATATGACAGTTTCCCGTAGTGTGTGACATAATTTCTGTCAAACCGCCATATTTATTCCTCAGATAAAAGTTAACTGACTATTGAAAAATCAGCCCTTGAAGATATAATATGTTATATAGATAATTTGATAATGATTTCCAATCTTTGTAGGTAACATATATGTATAAGTAAGGACTGTGGACTTAGGGCACGCCACGATAGCGGCGGTAAGACCCCTCTTTGAGGAGTGGCTAGAGAGACGTCACGGCGCTCTCACCTACCGCCTGACGCAGGTCCTCTCCGGACACGGATGTTTCGGGAGGTTCCTGCACATCATCAGGCGGGAGGAGACGCCCGGGTGTCACCACTGTCAGGATCGCCCAGAGGACACGGTGGAGCATACGGTGGAGGTCTGCCCTGCTTGGGCAGAGCACCGCCGTGTCCTCGTAGAGGCGATTGGCAGCGGCGGCGACCTCTCGCGTCCGGCCCTGGTTCAAGCCATGGTCCGGGGTGAGAGGGAGTGGGAGGCAGTCACCTCCTTCTGCGAAGCAGTCATGCTAGCGAAGGAGGTGGCGGGGTGGGCGAGGGAACGCGCCTTGCGCACCTCACGCCTCAGCCGCCGCGGGAGACGCTCCGGGCGTCGGGAGCCGCGTGACGACTCCCGGCCACCGTAGGCGCGGGCCTGCGGGCGGAGAGTAATGGGTAGCTCTCCGTCCGATCAGGACTAGGCCCGTGCCGGACGGCGTGTTCGTGTTCCACGCGCGCCTCAAAGAGATGTCAGCAAAGTGACGGGGCCCCACAGGGCCGAAGCCTGCCAGGGTAGCGGGACCATCCGAAAGGGTTTACCGCTGCCCTGGAACATAAAGGGCTAAGGAAGGAACACGGGTGGGTTTTAGTCAGTAAAAGTCTGACACTCCCTTCTGCTCCACCCAGAGCGGGAGGAGTCATTTGACGATTTCCCATCCTCAAAAAAAAAAAAAAAAGGACTGTGGACTTTGCATTGATGAAAGTATATTACAATGTTTGCCAAAAATGTTATTATTGCTATGTGACGTCATGTTTTAGCAATGAGGAAGAACAAGTATATAAATAGAAATTTTCTAATTGAGTATGTATATTATTTTTATCTTACGAAGCGACGCGTGCTTTTCTTGTGGTAATCAAGTGAACAAAGACGCTGTGAATGTGTGCGTGAAGCCGAGTAGCGTCAGCACACAACACACACATGCACACACATGCACCCACTTCCGAGTTTGCTGTTGTCTCGGGAGGTACAGTCAGCAACAAAAGTCAATTAACACTGTTACTTTTACAAATCATCTAAATTGATACTAAATAATGCGATACATTGGTTTTCTCTATTTCATGTAATAGCAAAGAGTTAATTATTCTTAAATACACTCGAGAGCAATGAATCCGGGTCACTTGAAGAGTCCTAAAAATCTCGGAAACTAAAAATGCTAGGTTAATGCAATAAATTGTATTTAATAGACAATGTAATACTCCTTAAATGAAGGTATTAAAACTTCTTAGTTATTGTAAAGTTATATCATAAAAAAATCAAATTTGAAAAAGGGCCACTTTCGAAGATGGAACTACGAAATTACAGCATTTGGTTTTGCTTTTGTTTGTAATCTGTCATTTATGTGGGTACATAAACCATGTTGATAGTGCTCTATATTCATTATTCAAGCTGAAATTATGTCGCTTACGCCTGAAGAATGCACCAGAATACTTACAATGCTGGAAACCGGCCGGAGTCAGCGCGATACAGCCAGGACTGTTGGTGTGTCGCTGTCAACAGTACAAAGAGTTCTCCGACGTTACGAAGAAACTGGTTCTAACCTACGCAGACCAGGAACGGGCAGAACCAGGTGTACCACAGCACGAGAAGACCGATACTTGGTGAACACCATGCTTCGAAATCGCTTTCTCACAGGAACTGAACTCACAAATCAGTTTCGACGCCTCGGAGGAAGTAACCCAAGTGCATGGACAGTAAGACGTCGGCTTGCTGAATCTAACTTAAAACCCCTTAGACCTGCAAACGGCCCTAAACTGGAGCGTGGGCATCGTATTTCAAGACTAAGATATGCCCAGAGCCACGTAAATTGGAGTATTGAAGATTGGTCAAAAGTTATGTTCTCCGACGAATCAAAATTTATGCTCTACAAGCACGATGGAAGACACAGAGTGTATCGAAGACCAGGGGAAAGATTCAAGCAAGCATGCATCGAAGAAAAAGTAGCCTACGGTGGTGGGTCTGTACTTGTGTGGGCCGGAATTTCTTCTGAAAGTCGCACAGAGCTGGTGATCATAGAAAACGGCTCTTTAACTAGCGTAAGATATGTGGAAGAAATCCTCAATGATCACGTTGGTCCATTTATGGTCAATTTAGGTGAGGGTGCTATATTTATGCATGACAATGCCCGACCTCATACAGGTAGGATTGTGAATGACTACCATCAAGAGATGGACATTACTCGTATGGAGTGGCCAGCGCGCAGCCCGGATATCAACCCGATCGAGCATGCTTGGGACGAGCTAGGCAGATGCGTAAAACAACGAAACCCTCCCCCAATCACGCTTCGTGAGCTCAAAATTGCTCTCACAGAGGAATGGGAGAATATTCCCCAAAATCGTATAAGGAACTTGGTGTACAGCATGCCAAACCGCGTAAACGCAGTAATGGAAGCACGAGGAGGCAATACGAAGTATTAAAATTCAAGAAAATCGTAATAAAGTTCAAAAATTTCATGTTTCCTATTTTTGTTTTAAGGAGAGATCAGCAGTTTTTTTCTTTATGTAATTTTGTGTTAATAAAATGTATGGTGACTCATATTTTTTTTACTTTCATTTAAGGAGTATTACATTGTCTATTAAATACAATTTATTGCATTAACCTATCATTTTTAGTTTCCGAGATTTTTAACATTCTTTAAGTGACCCGGATTCATTGCTCTCGAGTGTATTCTATTACTATATGTTTTTTAAGAATATTTTGCTCTATAATTAAGATTTAAACAACTAAAGTGTTAACCGACTTTTGTTGCTGACCGTACCTACTGAGAGCTCCTGCGTTTACACAGACATTCACAGCGTGTTTGCACATTTGGTAATCACAAGAAAAGCGTGCGTCTCTTCGTGAGATAAAAGTACTGTACTTGGTTACAATAAAATTAGATTTATTATTTAAATTGATTTTTATTAAAATTATTACATCTATACTACAACAGCTTGGCTTACAGCCGATAGATTCTGTAAAAATCTCACTGTGAAAAGTTAGGTGAAGTGAGCTTAAAGTGAGCTGTCAATAGTGTCAATCCCTAGCATTAGTTGGAATGACAGCTCACTCCACGCTCACTTCACCTGAGTTTTCACGGTGAGATGGTTACAGAATCGTACTGCTGGAAACCTAGTAGTTATGTGTGTACGAGTGGAGTGAACACATGAGTAGAGAGTAGAGAAAACTTCTAGCACTTTAAATCTAGTAATTTGAGCTTAAATGTACTGCGAGCCCTTTGCTAAGTTTTTTTTTTAACTGTCCTGCATCAATGCAATTCACAACCATTCGATACGCTTTTGTACCGAATCGAACATCAATCAATGTTATCGAAGGAGTCCTCTAAACGCTGTTCACAATTCCAAAACCCGAAAATGTTGTCAGTTTAAATCACATATACGACCGCTTCCGACTGCTGTTTGCTGTCAAGCGCGAGGCAAATCAGCCGATCTATTCTGTAAAAATCTCACCGTGATGACTTACAGTGAATTGAGCCGTCAATAGTGACAATCTCTAACATCAGGTGGAATTTATTTATTTATATAAACTTTTCGCACAAAGAGGTACAAAGGCAGACTTAATTTATTTATTTATTATTATTTATTTTCTAATTTATTTCAGGCGACGCAAGCCCATAGATATATACCTTAACCTAAACAGCCTGCCTGCCTTGCCTTAGGCATTCTCTACCAGTCAACCAAGGGTGGTGAAGAGATTAGATGTCAGGTGCTTTGATTGAGAGGAACAATGACTCTTTTTTTTTTTACTAGGAATTTCTCTTGTATCGTGTTTGCGTTTACAAACATTTAAACTCACATACACAAACAGCCAGCCTTGGAACAACTACTTGAAGGTCATACAAATATTTGTTCCGTGCGGGAATCGAACACGCGACACGCAGCGCAGCAGTCAATCGCTTAAGACCCTGTACAACAGTCCACTAGCGCCACTCCTTTAAAAAAATATTATCTCGTGACGAAGCAACTAAATACGACATATAGGAATGTGGCCGCTTTTCTTTAGATCGAATTTTGTTGCTTCGTGTCTCAATATGAAATTTTATAAAAGGTATTAGAAAATTCTAGACACATTTACCGAGGTCGCTGATTGAACAGATTTTCATAATTCCTTCTCAATCACGAGATAATATTTTTTTAAAGGAGTGGCGCTAGTGGACCTGTGTGCAACCCTCTTAACCACTGCGCCAACCGTGCCGTCAACGTCAACGTGCCGTATGGTTGCGAATAGCTATGCTGGTAACTGAAAATGTGTCGTTTTCGACAAGGCAGCCTGCCAAATGGTCGTGAATAGCTGTGCTGTACAGTGTACAGACGCCAGCAGGTCAAGCTACCCGAAAGTGTCAAATTTTTCCAATCAACCTTGAACCTTAATGCTTCAGAAATAAAGTTGAAAATCTATTAAACAAATTTGACAGATTGTAGTAGCTTGATGTGCTGGCGTCTGTACATATATCAGATAATTTTTGTTAAACTCGTTTGTAGAATCGAAGTTTGTAAACTTCATCAACTAGTTTTAATGATAATCAGCTATCTAACTTTCTTATAGGAGGAAAGTGGCTCTTCAGTACCTAGAGCTGACACAGAGGGAGTTGGAGTACGTAGCTCTTTCACGAGACACCACAGAGGCTGACCTCAAACAGAGGAGAGAGATCCAGAGCTCTACTGCCACTTATTTCGACCAGGTAATCTCCTTATTATCATGCTATAAGAATCCCAAACCTGAAAGTGGGAACTGTTCATTGTGCTGTTTTTCGTGATGTTGGGCATCACTCAATCATTTATTGCCTTTCACAATGTGTACTTAGGTGGTAACTTAAAATTTAATTTATTTAGGATCTCTAACAAAAGATTTACGCAATACATGACATATAAAATAAAGGGCAATCAGAGGGGCAATTCTCGTAATTTTAAGACCGTTCACAGTCTGATCTCAGTCTCAATCTGTCAAAAAATACTTCTAATTTCCCTGCATTTTGACAAGTTTTTGACATTTGTTTGTCGCTGAGATGAGAATGCGACTAGATTTTGAACGTTTTAAATTACGAGAATACGCCTTCAGGTATTAAGTAGGTGCACTCCTTCACTTATAGGAGATCACAGCATGCACATTACATTAACAAATAACCTAACAAAGTTAAAATGTGAATAATAGGTAACAATTGGAAAAGTTACTAAATTATTAATGAGATCATTATCGGGGTCCCCTGTAGGGTACAGCAAAATAGTAGGAGAGAGGAAGCTTTGAAAACTTTACTTTCATCATCATCAACATCCATCCATCTCTTTGTTGATGTCTGATGATAATATCCACGCTCCATTAGTATTCAAAGAGAATGATACAGTGATCCTTGTGTAATCAACATTATGGGTAGAGCTCGTCCAGGTTCTACCCGTAATGACAACAATGTTCACTGTCCAGCAGCCGCCATACCGGCTAACTGATATCGTATTTCCATTTCTTTTCGGTCAGAACCTAAAGGCGATATTCACAGACAACTTTGCTAAGTAAATTAAGGGATTCATACGAATATTAACTATATTCTTATGATAGTAATGTTCATATTTGTTTACGCGAATGTGAACGAGCGTTTCTTACGAATATTAAAATTATTTAAAGGTAAATAATGTTCATGTTTGTATGAAATACCTAACAAAGTAAAGTCAAAGTGAGGTCAGTGTAAATCTTACATTAATAAAAACGTTTCTCCCACAGAGTGCCGTCCGCGCAGCCGTAGAAGGTCGAGTGCTCGTGCTAGAAGGAATTGAGAAGGCGGAGCGTAATGTGTTGCCAGTGCTAAATAATTTGCTGGAAAACAGGGAGATGCACTTAGAAGATGGACGGTTTTTGGTACCCGCAGCTAGATATGATAAATTGTTGGAGGTAATACTGATTTTATTTTTTTCAATGAATGATTACTTCATGCTTACCTACAAAACGCGACACTACGGCACATTACGAATATATGGCACATCGAGTATTAAAATAACATGTAATTTGGTAAACAAAAAAAACACGCTTATCCAATGTATTGGAGTCGTCAAAACAAATCATATGAATCCAAACTCGAGGGGTTTACTAGTAGCCACTGAAGAGTTCCACTATCCACCTCCTGGCTCCATCACCATCAGCTCCAAGATACAAAATTATAGTTTTGTCATCCGAACCACATATACATACAAAGTTTTATTTCGGTACGAAAATTAAAAGTAGATTAAAATTGACTTCTAAGATTTTATTACATTGTTAGTTACAAGTGAAGCTCTGTAGATCGTCGTCGCTGTCACTAATAACTGTTTGACGGTCTCATTCTAATACTCGATGTAATATATTAATGCCCAGATACTGTTCGTGTAATACCGTCAAAAACGGTACTGTATTGGTAAATTTTAACTAAATTGGTATTTTACAGTATAAAACAAACCTTTTAATTTAATTCGAAATATATATTTTAAACATGAAAAAGGTTTATAATCTCCATCTTCTCAGGAACACGGTGCTGAAGAAGTATCAAGATGGCGTCTTGTGCGCGTCGACGAAAACTTCCGTGTGATAGCACTAGGCCTGCCTGTGCCCAGGTACAGCGGGCAACCCCTGGACCCGCCGCTGCGTTCTCGGTTCCAAGCCAGAGATGTCGCCACAGTCGGCTACTCGGTAAGTCAAACCTTATTCATATGGCCGTAATGTTCATATTCGTATAAGCGAATGTGACAGTTTCATTTGAATATGAACATATAATTTATGACAATAATGTACATATTCGTATGACATACTTACCTAAAAAGGCAAAGTCAAATTGAACTCTGTGTAGACGTGACTAGTACTAGGTTTGCTAGTACCCAGGTACAGCGGGCCACCCTTCGACCCGCCGCTGCGGTCCCGGTTTCAAGCTAGAGATTTCGCCACCGTCGGCTATTCGGTGAGTCTAAGCATATATGGTGAGACAGAACCTCACTTAAGACTCAAGCATTACTTAAAACTAGTTTCAACCAATCAAATGACTCTAAACTTCCAGTACCTACCTCTAGTCTTCCAGTAGCCAAATATAAGGTTAAAACATACATACAAATATTTCTGAGTACTGCAAAGTATTTCGGGGCAATAGGCAACTAAAATATTTCTGAAATTGGAACCTATTGCAGATATACATTGTAGTAAAATATGGACTTTATCTACAAATACATTTGTTGTACCTGAAGAAGTATTTGTTTGGTATTTCAAAGTATTACTCGTACAAAGTTGAAAGAACGCATTTGTTGTTAAAGCAGTAAATAGGTTACAATAAAATTAAATAAACAAATAGTTATATTTCACGACGAAGCAATAAGAATGTCGTAACAAACATCATACCAGTAGTAGGTACTTACTATAAAGTTTCATTTGTTCGTTATTTGCAGCTGACATTCGTTTTAAAGCCGCACAGTGAAGCAGCCAAGTCTTATCAATCGTATAGATAGCACTTTTGCTACATAAAACTGATAGACAAAAGTTTTTGTTTACTATGTATGTTAATATAGTAGTAGAAACAATTGACAAATAGAGTTTTACTTTTTTATTGTTGCGTCAAACTTCAAGCTTTTATGCGAGGTCTGTGATAATAAACTTTCAGTTCTACTAGTCGGAGTCGACTCTACTTTCTTAGGCAGCTCAGGCATGAATATATGGACTTGCCGCTTAGGATTCTTACTCACATCCGGTATCAGCTTTTTATTCAGCATTTCCGCGTATTGTTTCTCAACGGCGTTCTTCTCATTGATCACTTTGAGCCGCGTCTCCGAGACGTTCGTTCGTATGTCTCTGGACTTTGTTTTGTTGTGGTTGTCTTTTATTTTGGCGCTCGTCTCGTGCCGTGGCGTGCTCTTGGCGTTCCGTGACTGTCGCGCGTAGTTCTCAATCGTGTTCGCAGACGTCGGCACATAAAAATCGTGCCGATCGATAGGCCCATTTTGTTGCGCTTTTGGACTGTCCCCCCCTTTCGGCGATGTTCGCCCTGCCTCCTTATGTATGTCGATTGCTGTTTTTGATTTCGACAAATTGTGGCTTCGACGTTGCAGCTCTGGCCAGCTGTGTCGCGGTTGCGACATTCGTTCAACGTTTTCTGGCGCCAATAAATCAATTTTCCCCGCCAGGTCCAGCCATTGTAGGACACGTTCGGAAAGTTCAGTGTTCTCCTTAGCGTCGGTTCTCGACGTTTTATTAGCTCTCAAGGTCCTCATGTTGATGTTGAGACTATCGTAATTGCTTCGGTTAGTATCGTTCAAGGGTTGGGGAGTTGCTTTTACAAACAGTTCGTCGTCAAAATTTTGATCCACGTCACGTAGGTTGAGGTGCTCGATATCGCCAGAGGTAGCCGGCCGCCGGTTGATGCGTGACTTGTCGCTGGTGAGTACTTGGTTCAGCTTTCTCACGCAGTCCTGCAGGTCGTCGGAGTACTGGCTGAGCCGGGAGCTCTTGTTGTTGTTGGTGGAGCAGGTGGCGGACGAGTTTGGTCTGCGGCGCTTGGAGTGTAGCCTTAGCAGGTAGGGGTCGTCGTGTGTGAGGATGGCGTGTCGGAAGCCGCCCACCCACACAGTCCTGACGTACATAGGCCGCTGCGAGGACTGCCACAGGACCATATTCCACTCCACGCTACGCCCTACCGCATGGAGTCACGCGAGCTATTCTGTTAGTGCGTGAGCGAGTCGGCTGAGTCCTCATAATTGATTCGTATCATCTATTGCGAGGCTTTCGACGGCTCTGCGAACAAATGGTGGAGTTTTATTTGATAGTTTTTATGAATGGAAGCTTAAGTTTAGTAGAAAATGAAATAAACAGCTTTTATTTGGTTAGGCGGTTTTTGTGGAAAAACTTAACGTAAAATTGTTTTTTTAGGAGCTGAATTGATTTTCTGAGCGAAACATTTATAATACAAATATTCAATTATTATTATATTATATATCAGTACCAATGAATGAAAAATGAGAAATCAAAACCTCTGAACAGCTAACAAAAAAGAAAATAATAAATTAATCCTTTAGCTTTGAAACAGTTAGTAGAAGTTCATTATGCACTCGGCCTGTTGCTTGAAAATTGTTTTCGTTGTTAACAGGTATTAGGACTAGGGTGCGCAGTTTTTGTTAGAAAAGCGAGACATTCACAACAAAGCTTACAATGATTTAACAGGCTGTTCATTTTATATTTGAGGCGTCGTCTACTACGAAGGGATTTAGCGAAAATCAACCTTTGAGGGGGTAAAAATAGAGAATTACACAACAACATTACGCCTGTTTTTCTCGGAGAGTTAAGCAGAGGCGTGTCTGCGGGGTAATCTGCGGGGTAATTGCGTAACACACTAGCAGTAGGAATGGCATTAATTTTGACAGTTCTACAACATTCATTGCGTTATTTGCATTGAAAATTCGTAAGACGGAGCTCGCGTCAGGACACGTGACCTGACCGTGATCGATTCGTAAGACGGAGGGAGAGTAGACCGCATTCCAAAATATCAAAAATGCACAACTTTAATATTTAAGTTTCCCTTCTGCCGGCACTCCCGGAGTGCAACCCGTTGTTGTTTTTGTAGTATATTGTGATGTCTTACGACTTCACGCGAACAAGGTAGCTGGAAGAAAAAAAAAAACTTGAGAGGTGTCAAGGGACACCCGGACGGAACGAAGTTCCTGTAGATTAATTAGTGAAGGAATTGTAATAATTTTTTATTATTATTAACAAATAAAAAAACAGACAAAAAAACTGGCTTGCTTTCTATAAGAGAGAGAGAGAGACAGAGAAACACGCGCACGCCGCACGGCTTACAACTATAGCAAAAAATGTCGTTCCAACTTTTGGTCTTAATATTTTCCGTCTAGCCCCCTTTCGCAACGCGCGATAAGGAACTTCGTTCCAAAAATGGAATGGATAAATGAATGAGGAAAAATTCTTTATTTGCCATAGAAATTCTCTCATTGACCTCCATTTACATACACGAATTATTTATTATCTATACTATTAATAAAGCTGACGAGTTTGTTCGAACGCGCTTATCTCTGGAACTACCAGTCGGTTTTGAAAAATTCTTTCTGCATTTGATAGCTACTTAACATTACGCTAGGGCCTTTAGCAGGAGCCGAGCAAAAACAAACACAGTTAGAAAGATCACAGTAATAGCGCGGGCAGGCGACGCGATGCGATGCGGTGGGTCGGGGAACTAGAAAGGGCTTTAAATCTATTGGCCTCGCCTTTGCCCGCCATTTTGTTTTTTTTTCAAAGTCGTCCCACGATTTTGTAGTGGTATCTACAAGACCACATGCGAACAACGCGTCATACTGACGTCACGCAAATCCTGCATCTCGCAAGCAGAGTTTACCGCGCAATCATCATATATGTATACGACTTCCCAACATCAATCGGTGGGCAGTTGCCCGCCAGACACAACACCCGTATGGTCGGAGGATCCTCCCTTTTCTATGGAGGATGTGTGAACTTTACACCCTGTTCCTCATACCTCTATAAGATTACCTATATGTATAGATAGAGGACATATAGAGGAACAAAAATAAAACAATAATTTTGAACCGGGACAAAGCCAGTCTCCATACAAAAAAGTTCGATCCCTTTTCACGGAGACGTCGCGGGCAGAGGCTAGTTTATTCTAAAGACGCATATAGAGAATGTCCCAAAACTAACAATATTCGGTGGCTTCTCTACTAGCCACCCCACCGTTAAAGCAATGATTAATTGTAAGCTAAATGCTACGTAACGTGGGGACGCCTTTGTCGGAATCTACTCGGAACTAATTCATTACTAGGTCTTTTGGCTAGTTTATAAATTCACTTTGCATGTCTACCAACATATTTTGTAGACTGACAAAAAGACTTTCATCCGGTTAGAGTGGATGCTGACCCCGATATAGTTGGGAAAAGGCTACGCAGATTATCCCCTTTAAACCCCGCCCCCCTTTAAACTTTGCTTAAAGTTAAGTAATCTCCTGTTTTTTAGCGTGTCGTGTAATCTTCTTCTTAGCAATCTAAATGGACTCGGCCCAGAACTCGGCTACTTCACCATCGTTTGGCGCCATAACCAGCGTCCATCCAAGTCTTATCTGTCCAGTTAAGTAATGATTAGCGACTGTTTAACCATACATTTTTGACGTTTAAACGTCTCGCAAACTAATAGACCGGGTTAGGAAATCGACCATCCGTTCCATCACAAAGATAACTGATGTCACTTGGAAATATGCCACGCTAAAATGGAATTGGGCTGGACATATCTGCCGCATGTCAGACGACCATTGGGCCAAACTTACGACCCAATGGGTCCCTCTTAATGGCAAGCGACATCGCGGCAGGCCCAGGCGGAGATGTAGGAATGTGCTGGACTCCTTCAACAAGAACTGGTCCTCAGAAGCTTTAAACAGAGAGAAGTGGAAGGAGAGTAGGGAGGCCTTTGCCCTGTGGTGGGACATCACAGGCTTTTAATAATAATGTTAAGCAACGTTTATAAATAAACCCTGATATGTAGGGGTAAAGTTTACATTAAAATCAAAAGTGCAATTTATTTATTTAAGGGCCGGTATTTCAAGAGTCCGGTAACTTTTAAAATTATTTATGTGAGTAATGGATATTGCGTTTGGATAGCTTTCCTACAGATAATATGTCAAACCGCCATTTATTAATCGGCTCTAAGAAGAAAAAAAAAAAATTAAACCCAGACCTACAGTCCGTTCACGGTTATTTAACCTCTGACTGCAGCAAACTAACAGCAACCTTATTGTGGCAAGAATAAAGATCACAATGATTTTGACAGCTTGTCAGTCGCAGCAAGTCAACAGCAACCTTATTAGAATGAGAATAAAGATCACTGTGATTTGGACAGTGATGCAAAATGAGAGGTAAAATTAACAGTCATAGTACTGTAAGTACCTCTTGGGCTATTCAATCTCGTACTTTGGCTTTATTCAAAGAAGAAAATCAGAAGAAGATGTCGTAGTGCTAGCATCTCAACAGTATCGCGCGTATGACTTGAACTTATGTGTATGTTGTCACGGCCCGAGGTTGACGAGTTGCAATCAAGCTTCAGTTTAAATGAACCCAATAGCCTCTAAATTAAATAAACGAAAATTAAATGAACGAAGTGTCTCTTTCTCTTTTAGCAGAGTAGCCCTTGTGCTTTGTTTTTACTGCAGATTTATTCTTAAAAATATACTTGCGAAAAAGAAAATATTTGAAGTCATGCTGGAAAATGCTATATTCGTACACTTATCTGTATAAAATCCGAATCTAAATAAGTATAAATTATTGTTTTTACTTACAATCAATACTCCTTATCAAGTCAATGCATCGGCTACGAACCCGTAGCATTCTCGTAGCATATAGCTACGACGCGTAGCGTTGATCTACGAGCGTAGCATTCACATGATCACTTGTCTAAAAATTAAGCCAAGTTCGGCTGCACTATTAATTTGTTTCTTATTTAGCAAAATATTTTGTTATTTCGTAAGTATTGTTGCAATCGCAAGCGTCGTTACTTATTTCCCTGTAAGCAGTGACTGGTCGTCGCTCCCCGCTCGCGATCGGTTTTGTCGTCAACTAAAGCCGGCTACACACGCGATGACACGATTCGGGTTTAAGGTTGAATATATTAGGTACATATGTCAAGTTGAACCCATGAATCATTTGCGCGAATGTTTGGTTGGACGTTATTCCGTGTTGGCGTGTTTAATTGCACTATATTTTGTTGTAAACTTAACAAAGTTACAAAAACCAAGTTGTCAGGATTTATTCTTTCGAATCAAACGAGTTGCAGAAAGTTGTATTTCACAAGATTTGTTTTTATACTTATTTTCAGAATCCGACTGATTTCGCTCGTTTTTTTAAGTATAAAGTAGTAGTGTGTGCTTTGTTTAGGATTAACGTATCATAGTTTTGATCGTTCAGCATATAATAAGCCCGTTAAGCCCGCAACATCTCAACTCAAACTCAACATTTTTTTTTCATATAAACCAATGACAGGCACTTTTGTATTGTCAAGGGGACGGTCAGTTGCCAGGGTAGCGGTCGTCCGAAAGCGTTACCGCTGCCCTGGAACATAAAGGGCTAAGGAAGGAACACGGGTGGGTTTTAGTCAGTAAGAGTCTGACACTCCCTTCTGCTCCACCCAGAGCGGGAGGAGTCATTTGATGATTTCACATCCTCAAAAAAAAAAAAAAAAGGGGACGGTCAGTCAGAAAGATGAAGCTAGTTGTCCCTTCCATAGCGTAGTATGAAGGTAGGTACCTATGGAGAGGAACGGGCTAGAATCTCCACAGACTCTCTTTTTAAATCAAAATATGGTTACAAAATATTGGTTACATCATTCATGTTGAAATTATGCCTGTGAGAACGACGCAAAACGTTAAAAGCGTCTGTAATAAAAAGATTAAAGAGAGAGCATGACGCATGGATTAGCACCATTCAGCTCAACAATTTTTTCAAGAGATGCTAAATGAGCACCCCAAAGAAGCCTTGAGTTGAGCGTCATCCCCAGGAAAACAGTTTTATCTACGAATTTTAGTTTCTCTTGATTCAATACTATCTCACAATTACTACTTTTGACATTTGGTAAAGAAAATCTTATGCACTTAGTTTTTTCCCCATTTAATACAAAATTATTAGCAGTGAATCAATTGTGAATCTGCAGAACGGATCTAAAACTAAAACACTTTTAAATCAAAACAACATAAAACTATTTAGTCATCCATTTAATCAGAAGGCCAATCCCCGTAATTGAAAACGTTCAAAATCTAGTCGCAATCTCATCTCAGCGACAATCAATGTCAAAAACTTGTCAAAAATGTAGGGAAATTAGAGGTATTTTTGACATATTCAGTGAATGAATGAATGATATATTTATTTGCAAGAATATGGGTAGCTAACATAAGTTCTTAAGATCTATAAGTTTCACTATATTCGGCATTTCTGCCGTGCAAATATTTAGATTTGAGACTGAGATCAGACTGTAAACGTTTTTAAAATTACGAAAATTGCCGTCGGGTCTTGTGCAATTGATATTTGTGTCTGTAAACGCAGCAATACAGAAGAAATCCTAATCAAATTTAAAGTATTATTATTTCAATTAAATCAATTAAAGGCACTTTTGGATTGACAAGGAGTCAGCCACTCAGAAAAATGAAGCTAGTAATCCAAGACGTAGTAGGTTTCTATAGAGAAGAACGGGCAGGAGATACGAGTACTCCTTGGACACTCTTAATAATGACGAGCAATAGTTAAAAAAGAAAAAAAAGGATGTTCTGAACGGGGCTTTAGAGTTTCGTTCATGAATAGTGTAACCAACCTTGTTTTCGAAGTTTTATAGTTTTCAGTCCCAAAGGTTGTAGGTACCTATATAATTCTATATTTAGCGTACGTCAGGCCGTGCCACGGAAACCTCAGTAATTATTCGGCGTATCGTGCGACAGTTAGTAATTTATTCCGAAATATTGTAGTATTGTAAATTTTGCATAAGGTTTGCATAATTTCGGGGAGACATGATCCAAACTGTTTGGAGCACGGAACATTAAGTTTTATGGTAGTAAATAAGTAGTTTGGTGAACTTAGCGATAGGTAAAGTTTGTGCTAATAGCAGGGTGCTGATACCATCTTTTGAGGGGATTCTACAGAGCTATAAAAGGTTTTAATGTGCTGTGAAATGCTGTTGTACATTAGTTTTGTGTGGATGTGGATTGAAGTTTCGATTAAGAACTGTTTGATCAGCTTTTGGCTGGTTATACCAGTCAAAAGTTGATCAATTACTCAAACTCTTTCGTGTTCTGTAATTTAACGCGACCATAGCCTAACGGGTAGGTCGTCGGTCTGGCGATATATTGTGTTTATGCTAATACTTTTTTGGCGTAATTAACCCCTGACGCAAAAACGACGGGGTGTTATAAGTTTGACGTGTCTGTCTGTTTGTGTGTGTGTATGTCTGTCTGTCCGAACAGATAAACCGATTTTATTTTTTTTTTGTTTGAAAGGTTAATTTGTCGGGAGTGTTCTTAGCTATGTTTGATGAAAATCGGTCCAAGATGGCCGCCGCCACAAAATGGTGGATTACATACTTTTCACAAGTCCCTCAATATGGGTTTAGAGGCATGAGGAACAGGGTGAGGGAACCGCTACATGGGTATCAAATGAAAGGGCTTGTTGACTATTAGAACTACTACTACTATTTTAAACTTTAACAGAACGTTAGGCTAATAATTAGAGCGGTCCCCGACGGGACAACATTTAATCAAAAAACTTCATACGTACTTACGTAGGGTCATAATTTCAAGGTAATTTTTTTCTTTTTATTGGTTTTTTTTATTGTTTTAGTCTTTTTACATTCTAGTATGAATGTAAAAAGACTTTTTATTATAATTTTGTGTCGGGGGTTTTTTAATTTTTTTTTTCAAACTACCTTTGCACTCGCATTTAAATTAAAGATGTTAAAAATGAAATAATTAATGTAAAAAACCCGTGGCTGCATTTCGTGTTGCCGATTTCAGACCCTTTGCTCAGGTTTTCATCGCGGTTAGGCTAATTTTCTTACAAGTTTGAAAAATAGAACTAAATAGCTTTCCTTTTGAACAAAATCTTGTACGAAGCAACACCCTTTATACCCAGGCACTCGACTCACGAATGCTTGCCTAACTCGATGCTATGCAAATAACCATCAGATATCTAGCACAGACGCAAGTTTATGTGTGCCTTGTGTTCCTGCGATCACGTATCTTACTGACATAATTTATTACGAAGGCACTTCAGCCTGTCAAATGTATATAGGTTAGTACTTTCAAGTACCGCTGGAACCGGTACCAACATTTGGTAGGCACGAAGAGCCACATATAGAAACTCGTTGGGTTTACGATGGCAATCGAGCTACACTTTTTTTTCTTCACTTTTCTTTCGTTTTATGGGTCACAGAGTCACACTTTAGTGAAATGGTTTATGATTGTTGTAATATATGAAGAAATTTTCCCCAGAGTTAGTTACTATTTCTTGGTGGTCTGAAACATTCCATGTCTTATCATTTACAACTAACCAAAAAAAAAAAAATCTTACCAAAAAAAAAAAAAGTCGTTTGATGTTTCAAACGACGGTTTTTTTTTTGTATGTATGTGTGTTTTTTGTATGTGTAGATTTTTTTCCACTCCATACACTCTAGCGCTGTTGCGCTGGAATCTCTCTGTGAAAAATTAATCCGTCCTCATGGTCTTTCCATTTTATTTTCAGAATTTCCTAGGCCCTAGCTGGCTTTCCATATTCAGTTTGTTTCAGTCTCCTGTAATTTAAAGCTTCCAAGATTATTAGACCATTGATTTGACGTCTCTCAAGTTTTTTTTTGAGTACCTACACGACCAGATAAAAGATCTGGTTGCTAGATTGCCCATTAAATTGTTGTGTCGAATTGCTTCGAATCGTATTCTAATGTCTGTAGCCACCGATTCCACGCGGTCGATCATGCCTTGGCTTATACGGTGACATTTAAAATGTATTACCCGTATAGTCTGCAAACTATTGTTAGGTCGCGATTACCTACATAAAGGAAGTTGCGTATATCTTGTTGCATAGATGTTTGATTATTTGAAACATTCAGAGTGATTATTTTAAACATCTATGCAACAAGATGTAAGCAAGCTCTAAAAATATGGATGTCACGTGATAAATTTGGTTTTATTATGTTTACTGTTTGCATTGATGTCAGCTATAGATTTATATAGGATTCAAGCGTAGCCCACATTTTGAAAAAAAAAAAAAAAAACAAAATGGCGGATACGTAGGTATGCCACCGACCTTCAAAGCCCTTTTATACGAGTTTAACACGTAGAATTAATTGCTGAAAGGCAAGTCAAATTTGTGTTTTTTTTTTCTGTAGACTGATTGGAATGTAATAGTAGTAATCTATTACAAACTCTAGTTTGTATGTAGGGGTAATCTTCGGAACTACTGATCCGATCCCGAAAATTCTTTGATTATATGGGAATCTACAGTATCGCCGTGTGTGCAGTCTCACGCCATCTTCCCATAGGGATAGGCAAAAACTACAGAACGCTATATACCTGCTACGATCCTTGTATACTCCTCATAGGATATAATAAAACAAGAAATTTCACGCGGACGAAGTCGCGGGCAGAAGCTAGTATGTTAATATGGCTCTTTCTCTTGTCTTTGACGTCCTATAGTACAAAATGTGATTTACTTGCCATTCAGTTACAAGACAAAACTTAACAATGTCAATTTTTGCCTTTTAAAAAAAATGATAAATTATATTTTATTTTGTAAGTAAGTTTATACAAAGACTTATACACGTCAAAGTATTTTAAAGACTAGATGAGCCGATCTATTCTGTAAAAATCTCACCGTGAAAAGTTAGAGGAAGTGAGCTCTGTTAATAGTGTTAATCCTCCATCTGGAGGAATGACATCCTAGCTCACTTCACCTAAATTTTCACGGTGAGTTTTACAGAATAGTCCGACAGATCGGTGTTATAGATATCATCTATACATACCTCATAAATAATCATGCGTGTTTAGATATTATGTCATGGCTACCCCTCTACCCGATCGACCCTTATATTTACTTGTACTATATGTCTGTGGGTCAATTTAGTTTTTTAATCTTTGTTTTTTTTTTACGATTCACCTTTTTTTGATGTTTTTTCTTTTTATTGCTTGTATTGTGTCTTTTGTTGCACTAAATAAACGTGTTATCTATCTATCTATCTATCTACCACACCACACATACAAAGGGGTGGAATGCCTCCATAATGAATATCAGCTAACATTTAACTTACTAATGAGTCATCAGAACGTTAAGCTCAGTGTGTATTCATTGTGGTGGAATTGTTTCCGTGCCGGCCGCGGTAATGACGTGGTAACATGCGACTATGCCATGCTTCCTGCAGTCCATGTGGTAATCATGGGCTGAACAGTTTGCCTGCGGTTGCACGGAAATAATGAATGGCAAATATGGTTGTTTGGCTAATAGGATTTTGGTAGGAATTGGTTTTAAGCTTTTAATAATTTTACTAATAATAAAACTAAAGTGTTTGTTTGTTTGAACGCGTTATTCTCTGGAACTACCTTTCCGATTTTTTACAGAAAGTAAAGCAGCTGCCTGGGTTCGAACCTACGACCTACAACTCGTAAGTCGCGGCCGTTACTACTGGGCCACCACTCTTCCTCATTCTTGGCATTATTTAAGTACCTGAAAAACTATCACTGCTCTTCGCGAAAAGCTTAAAACAAATAAATAGCCAAATCAGCAGTGCGATTCTGTAACCATCTCACCGTGAAAACTGGTGAAGTGAGCGTGGAGTGAGCTGTCATTCCAAATAATGCTAGGGATTGACACTACTGACAACTCACATCAAGCTCACTTCACTTGAGTTTTCACGGTGAGATTTTTACAGAATCGACCGGCTGGTCAGTCTTTCTCAAGTAATACACTTACCAACGAACAGCATTTCATTTTGTATATAGATTCGTTGCGTGCGTGAATATTTTCCATGTCTAGTTCCCTGGTACCAAATGTTGTTTATTTTTACACCCACAGAACGTTAGTTTTGATACGTAAAAGTTCGTATCATCTATAATATGTCGGTGGAGTGTAGACTGTCTCGTGGATTGTAGTATGAAAAATGACTGTGTTTTATTAATACTGGTTGTGTAAGATAATATGAATGCGTAGAATAAACTGAAAAAGATATAAATTGAGATCTCTGATTGAATTTGAACCTTCCTGAAAATACATGAGTTTGAATAACGACTATAAATGGTGATTTAAAGTCTGCCGTAATTATCAATTTTAGCAGATTGGTGTCTGCGTTATAATAATGCGTTTACCAATTACTTTATAGTTTCATAGAAACTAACATTAAAACAACATTAAGATCTATAAACAATTAATTTAAAGCGGAAACAAAACAATTTTCACTAAAACCGTACCACAGTACAAAGTTTAAGCAATCCATCAAAAGTCTAGCATAATCAAAACATCGCATAGCTTCGTGGCGTGCTTCATTATCATAATTGCTTGACAGAAATTAATTTCGACGTTCAACCCTAACTGAATCGTTTAACGTTTTGCTAAAGTAAATTCCCATGATTTACGTTTGCGTAGTTTTGTAGCTTTTTGACGAGAATAAGGTATTTTTATGTCTTTGTTTACTTTTGGCGTAGTCAAAAGGTTTCGATAAAAAATGCCAAGTTTTGTGCTAAACTGTCGAAGGTGGAATGTTCTTTCGTTTGTATTAGGTACGGAAATAAAGTGGTTTTGGGGCCCTAAAAGGGCTGATTTGTCAATAGTCAGATAATTTTTACTGAGGAATAAATATTGCGGTTTGACAGTTCTTTTTATGGAAGATATGTCATAATAACTGTCATTAATTATTTTTCAGATACAAGTTATCTGCCTATTGAAAAAGAATAATATATTGTGATTCAGAACATTGGAGGTCCTTTACCGTGCATCAGATTTTTATTTCTTTTCCCAAATTATTTTTTATTACTTTTATATTCGATCATTTAGTGCACGTTCAAGGTAAAACATAGACTTCGATAACGGTTTTATTTCGTAGCAGTGCAGGGGGTCTACTCCGAAGTAGTATCGGCCGAATGTTCAGCCGTTTCCTACTACGAAGTTACTATTTGGTTCTGTCGGTTCCGATCCTACACACCTACACTCTTTCGAATATTGACTATGGTCCCGACCCAACTGAGCCGATCCGAACTTTTTTCGCATTTTTCAATAATATTCGGTTCGGCCATGTGTGGGCCCGATCCGAACATTCGCACTTTGCACTTCGGAGTAGGCCCCCAGTTTTCGTACTTCAACTGTTACACAGTCGTGCGGTGAACCGCACTACATATTATGTAAATGTTACTTCGTGGTAAAATAACCGTGAATATCATAATATTATAAATTGATATAATAATTTCTTTTGTCCCCAGGAGCACTTGAACGTGTTAAGAGAGGAGGCTCCCCGGGTGGACGGCGCCAAGTTGGAACAGCTCCTGTCGGCTGCGTACGCGCTGATCAGTCCCGAGCTGCAGCAGGTCAACTTGCCTGACTTTCCTGTCGACAGCTTACAGGCGGCTGCACTAATACTGGTAAGAGGCTTCTTAGGCTTCTTCTGGGCAAGCTCGTTCCACCGTATATCTCATCCCTGCCTCTGGGCTGGATTGAGGTCAAGAGTGAGCCCATTGCCAATAAAAAAAAGAGTCTTATAGGCAACTAGCATCAACTTTCTGACTGACCGACTCCATTTTGGTAGTTAAAAAATTGCCTGGTTTAAATAAAATACATGGTTTGAGTTTGAATTATGTAAGAAGTAAGGTCGGCTGCATTGAATAGGTACCTACCCTATTTCTAAGGCACTTTAATGCATGTGGGGTGCCCAATGTGCCCGAAAAGAAAGAGCTCGAAAGAGTAATAAACCGACATTCGAAATGCCAACTGGTCGAAGAGATTATTTGTTTTAACTCTAAACTTCGGTTTAGAGATCGTTTTATTCTCATAAAGAACACACTTAGCATATGATATATTATATACAACCTTTACCAACCAACCAATTCATGCTGGAATACGAGGCCTTTGGCAATTTTTTTTCGTAATCTGCGTTTTGTTTGTGCAGAATAAACATTTTTTTTTCTTAAAAAAAAAAAAAAACATGCAGTTATAAAGTAACATAATGACTAGAAGTAGGCTTCTAAAGATTATAAATTCATTCAAAACGTTATTTATCATACACAGGCATTTTTTTTTCTATCTAGATCCAATTAAAAAAAAAGAAACACTTTGGAGACATTAAAAAGGCTTTGAATGAAAGGAAAGTAGGTACTTACGTATTCTAAACGACAACCTTCTTCAAAAATTCAAAGCATTCAAGGGAATGACAAAAAATTATCGCGTGTTACCATTTTTGCAATTATAGTCACCACTGACAGTAATAATATAACTTGAAAAGTTTGTTAATTAAGTAATGTCATTGTACTATTGTAAACTATAGGTAAGGTTTGAAAAGTTTTTCTATTTAAAATCCAAATGTACGACCTTGGCGAAGGTATTAATCGCCACAGGACACGATATACACTAATCTGATACGTTAATGAGGAAAGTTTGTAGTCAAGAGAAATTAGAAATGCAAACTGACTACTGTTACTGTCTACTGTGAACGTTTGTTTGTATATGTACGGAATTTGTTGGTATAGTTACCGACACGTAAGTTGGCAAGAGATTTTGTAGTGGGGCAAGTTCGCGCACACACAATTTCATACATTTTTACATGCGCGAACTTCCCCCACTACAAAATCTCTTGCCAACTTACGTGCCGGTAACTATATTACGTTGTATTACTAGTGTCTTTGCAAGGGGCTTATGGCTAAGTAATAACAAAGCCGCACGGGTCGATCGATCAGGTTAAGCTACGGCGGCAAGCGTAGCTGCTAGGTTGGTCCGTGGATGGGTGACCATCTTTACATATCAAGATCCCTCCGTGGCTCGGAAAGCACGTTAAGCCGTTGGTTCCGGCTGTCATTCGTGGATCTTTGACAGTCATTACGGGTCGTCAGAAGCCCGAAAGTCTGACAACCAGTCTTACCAAGGGGTTTCGTATTATCTAGTAACTGGGTTGTGGAGGTCAGATAGGCAGTCGCTCCTATAAAATACTTGTACTCAGCTATGTCCGGTTAGACTGGAAGCCGACCACATCATAGTTGGGAAAAGGTTATACAGATGACTAGTGTCTTTGCAATAGTGAGCACATATTTAAACCATTTACATTAGAAAACCTTTCTACACTGGTAGAAAGTAATAAAATGGAATCAGAAATGATAATGTACAATATGTAACATAATTAATGCAAGACCTCACACACCCCAATTAGAGTATTGTGTTAAAAGCACAATACAATGACAAAAATAATAAATACTTTGTTAAGAAAACCGTGTTGAACCTTCAATTTATGCGATTAAAATTGAGTCTTACTGCTTTGAAATAAGACTTAATTTACTTTGGCTCAATCGGCGGTCAGTATGGCAGAATACTGCATATTTTTTTGAAAAATTACCTATAGTAAAAGTAACTGACATCGATACAGTAGTAAATTATGAACAAACTACTCTCAGGACTTGCGTTTATTCTGTTACATCTTGTACCTATACACAAATAGCGGGACTGATAAATCTGGTATGTAGCTTAATAAACCTTACCATTCCCTACCCTTCTAGCCTCTCTACAAATACACTTAACCCAATGCCATTCACAAATTCAATTCCCAAGAGCCCTTTTTTCACCCCACAAAAAAGGCAATACATTTGGAACGAACCAAGTGACACGGAAAACCAAAATACTATACACATTTACTCCCCATCTTGACCTTGGCGGCAAGTTACTCTGATGATGGAATCGCGTGCATATCACGGGGTCGCTCAAGGTCAAATGTATCTCCCTTGTCACATAAAAAGGGGGGGCTATTCTTTCTATAGTGTATGGTTACGTTGCTTCTGAGATCTGTGTTCGATATAATCCTGTAAATACTAATTGATAAATGAAATGTGCGTGTATGGCTGCTTTGCGTGGACGTGACGCATGTTTACCCCCAACTTGTTATTTTTTGTGTGTTTATGTTCTTTATAAATGTATTTTTCTTTCTTTCTTTCTGTATGACAAGACGTATGAACTATGAAGGGAAACAAATCAAACGGAGTAGGATCGTAGCAGTTAACATTGAAAGAGTGCAAAAAATAATGATAATATGCTTTTTTCTTTATCCAGGAACGGAACCCAAATATCCCAATACATAAACTAATCTACCTCCTCTATCCTTACCATTCATTCCTCACCAGAGAACATGTGAAGAACGTAGAAGCAGTCCTCCATAACCTGAACATAAATACTGGAAAAAACTGGAATATATCTCAGCAAGACGTCGTGATACAAGGAAATCAGGCCTTAGTGACTATGGAAATCGATGGCGCTAAGTCTCAATTTAGCGTGCCTTTTGGTGGTAGGAAGCAGGGTGTTGAGGATAGGCGTGTGGTCAAGACGGACTACCAGAGAGAACTGTTGAACGAATTGTTGCTGAGTCATAGTGTTGGAGACTTCTGTATTATTGGTTAGTGGATTTTTAGTTATTTGAGTCAATCAACGACAGTTTAGCCTTTTTCCATACCTACAGGCATTTGGGTCTAACTTCACAACCACACCGATGATTTTCATGTAATAGGGTAGTTGCCTGGGTAAAAAATTAATAATTATATTTGGTCCGTCAGTTAGATTATAGAAATATAATGGACACGTTTTTTTTTTGTCAATCAAACAAAAAATGACAAAGATAAAGCGCGTCAAAATTTGGGAGTGGGGAGTCGTGACGTCACTTGCTTGCAAAAGTGTCGCAAGCAAGTCACTTGCTTGCAAAAGTGTCGCAAGCAAGTGAGGTCACGCGGAACTTTAACGGGCGATATCTTCATAATTTTTTATATAATTCACAAAAGAAAAAGTACGGGGTCAATATTTTTTGATAATCTAACTGACGGACTAATACCGAAATAGTCTACCACTCGCAATTTTTGATTATGCAAAATAAAAACATGATAAGCCATGCTCCGTGAAATGTATGACCATAAACATTCTCAAATTCTGCCCACAGGTCCAAAAGGTTGTGGTAAAAGCCTCCTTGTCTCGCAATTGTCATCCTTACTAGGCTATACAATAGAGCCTATAGTCCTGTACCAGGATATGACCGCCAGAGATCTGGTGCAGCAGCGAACTACCCTAGACAATGGAGACACTGTGTGGAGGAATTCGGCGCTGGTTGATGCAGCGTTGAAGGGGCATATGGCTGTTCTAGATGGGCTACATAGGATACATGCTAGTACCCTCGCTGTTTTACATAGGTGAGTTACAATATGTTGCAAATGCAGAATTTGTGGTTTTGGAGAACTCAAAATATTCGTCGGTTGGGACTCGTCATCTCTTAGCTGCCAAGCATTTTTTTTTTTTTGAGTGACATATGCCACCGCGCCCCGCGGTTTTACCCGCATTCGTTTCGATCCCGTGGGAATATCGGGATAAAAAATATCCTATGTGTTAATCCTGGTTATAAAATGTCTGTGTACCACATCCAAATCTATATAATTATAAGGCATACAAAATATTTTTTATGCCTTATAATTTTTTGAATAAATATATTATTATTATTATATTATTAAATCTGTTCAGTAGTTTTTACGCGAAAGAGTAACAAACCTACATCCATCCATCCATCCATCCATTCATCCATCCATACAAACTTTCGCGTTTATAATATTAGTAGGAATTAGTAGGATTTGTTAATCTTTCGTTTCTATTTGCTGTACTCTGGACGCTTTTAAAATGTACGTCTTATTTACATCGTTCTCACATATAATTATAAATTTAATATTAATGATGTACTCATTTATTTGTGAAACAATATAATTTAAAAGGGTGTACATGGAGTTTCATGCCCGTTCTTCTCCATAGGTAACTAGTACGCTTTGGAATGGGCGACTAGCTTCATATTTTTGACTGACCGACCCCTTGAAAATTCAAAAGTGGCTGTAAATGGTTTAATAGAAATAAATGCTTAAAGTTTGAGTTTCTAGGTTTATTGGACTAGAATAATAATGCATGCTGACTTATTAGACCCATATTTGCTGATAACACTTCGGCGGTGAAGTGAGTGCATTGCGTTTCATAGTCACGCTAAATACAGTTGACCTATAATGGAGTTTCTTGCCCGTTCTTCTCCATAGGTACCTACTACGCTTTGGAATGGGAAACTAGCTTCATCTTTCTGACTGACCGACTCCTTGACAATTCAAAAGCCTGTACTTAATTGGTTTATTTGAAATACATGCTTTGAGTTTGAGCTTGTCCGCAGTTTTTCCACTTTTAATAATAACTTTTACTGGCTTAAGTGATATTATTGTCACCATCTCGCTATCACGGAGCAGTGTATGCAGACTGTAAGATGCTGTAACTTTGACGCCACTGCAGGGAGCTGTTCATTGATAAGGGGGTGAACATTCATAACTCATGTAAATTAATTATAAGCTGTTGAGTTTCCAAATAAATAAAAAAAAAAAACTACGTATTTTGCGACAGTCTATAACGAACGGCTTTAGACCAATGACGATATCAACCCTAGATTTTCAACAAAAACACTTTTATCTAGCTAAGAAAATTAAAAATATATGCTTGGCTCAAAATTCAGCCACTATTAATAATAATATAATGTGCTTAGAACTCAGAACCACATATATTCCCGTTAAAAAGATTCTTGCAAACATAAAGTCATTCTTGTGATATTTTCTCTGATATTAGGTTAGTCCACGACAGAGAGTTGCAGCTACACGATGGCACGAGACTCTTACGACACGACCGTTACGACGATCTGCTGAACTCAGGAATCACTGAGGAACAGCTCCAGAAAAATGGGGTCAAGAAGATACACCCGGCGTTCAGGTATTAGTTTATCATGATTTATTTATTTTGGAAAGGGGAAATTGGGGAAAGACATGCACAACATTACAGACAAATCCGAGTTATTGCATAGTTATATTTCAATAAAACCCAGATATATTTACAATAAGGATATAACACACAAATTTTAACAAACAAAACAAGTCTAGCTTAACAAGCAAGCATTCATGCATATTTGCATTTTTTTTTTTTTAGGCTTTTGCTTTTTAAGCATTCGGTTGCTTAGCTTGGGACTAGATGGCGCTGTGTGAAATGTCCAGGGATATTATTATTATTATTACAAATACGAAGCATAAAAAAATATGGTACAAAAAAATCTCATATAGAATCTCAAACATGCACGACAAATATCTATCGATTTCGCGGCAAACAAATTGCACTCCTGTATCAATGTCGGTAGAGATGATTATTCTTTATTAAAATTTTTACAGTTCACGAGCGCACATTATGTGACTTTTATGCCCATTGACATAAGTCAATGGGCATAAAAGTCACATAATCATTGTAATTAAAATCTTATGGTTTTAATTACAATGATTACATTCGCTTTCAGGATCGTAGCATTAGCAGAGCCACCAGTACTCGGTCGCGGACAACAGTGGCTATCCCCTGAGATATTGAGCCTCTTCATCTTTCATGAGATGAGGAACTTGAGCAAATCTGAGGAAATATTCATTATTAACAGTTTGGTGAGTGGCTTTTGTACAGAGGTAGTTTTATTGCTATAAAAACATTTTTGGTTTTTACTTTTTAGTACCTACCCCAAAATTCTGACAACCAGTCATACCAAGGGGTATCGTATTACCCAGTAACTGGGTTGTGGAGGTTAGATAGGCAGTACATCTGGTTAGACTGGAAGCCGACTCCATCACGGTTGGGAAAAGGCTAGGCAGATGATGAGTTGTAGTACCAATCCCACACAATTTCGTATACCACTACTTGTTGTGCAAATTAGTGCAGAAACAGGAAGTTTTATAACAACAACATACCGTACATAATAAACTTTATATGGGAACAACGCGCGAGCGCCCTCCACCAAACGGAGAAAAAAAAACATGGAAATCGGCCCAGTAATACCGGAGAAATGGTACTAAATGAGATAAAAAAACTAAAACTCGCTGAATGCATAAGCTCCTCCTTTATTTGAAGCCGGTAAAAAAATTACCGTTATTGTATGTTAAGATACAAGGTGACAAATCAGTCATTGTTTCGTTGGAAAAAAGAGATGCTGCTATTCGTCCTGTACAGCTCCATCTCTCTCTTGCACTGGTATGCCTCAATATTATGGCATATAGTAATCTAGGATTAAAAATATTCTGCCTTCGCTTCACCCAAAGAGAATAATATCAATTATTAAACATTATTTTTTGCTTCCAGTTCGGCAAAATATCTCAACCACTTCACTCCATCATAAATCTTGCAGACGAACTTCGAAAGTCGGAAGACAGTACTCTAAAGAACCTGTCATCCTCTCTATCCACGCGCCAACTCCTCAGGATCGCCAGCAGAATGTCCAAGTACCCCACCGACTCAGCCTATGACACTGTCCAACAAACGTTTTTGGCAAAATTCCTGCCGAACTTAGCCAGACGAGCGCTAGATGGCGCTTCTCAAAAATTAGGCGTTGACCCGCCAAAACGCTTCGGTATCTTCGGTAACAACCCTTCAGAAAGTATAGTGAAATGCTCTGTAAACAATAACATCCTAACTATTGGTAACACAAGCACGGAAATCTTCAAAACTGATGCTTTAACCAAAGTTCCGGATATTTTGTTCTACGACGTACCCCAACACATGCGGTTGCTAGAATGGTTACTGCAGGATTTTTTGCTTGGCAACCACTTACTACTCGTCGGGAACCAAGGCGTAGGAAAGAACAAGATTGCTGACAGACTGCTGCAGTTGCTGAACCGACCTAGAGAGTACATACAACTTCATAGAGACACCACTGTGCAGTCTTTGACTGTGCAGCCGACAGTCAAAGATGGTGTGGTAATCTACGAAGATTCTCCTTTAGTGAAAGCAGTGAAATACGGCCACGTTTTAGTTGTTGACGAGGCTGATAAGGCCCCGACACACGTGACCTGTATACTAAAAACTTTAGTCGAAAATGGTGAAATGATTCTCAGTGATGGTCGAAGAATAGTGCCTAAGCATATGCTGGAAAGTTCAGGAGGCGATGTGTCCAGTTTCATACCAGTGCATGATGATTTTAGAATGATTGTCCTAGCAAATCGACCTGGTTTCCCGTTCTTGGGAAATGATTTCTTTGCGTCTTTGGGTAAGTAATATATTTTTATGTTTTTTTTTTATATTCTTTTTAATCCAATTTTTTTTAATAATTATATATTATATTATTTATAATTTTTTTTATATTCTTGTTAATTCCAATATATTTTTAATAGTATTCATAAGTTAGCGTCAGTAGTGCACTCATGAATTCTCACTCGCTATTCTTTCATTTTAGCTGTTGGACCATGCCCCCTATTAAAAACTTTTTAATTCACCTTCTTTGTGCTTGGCATGTAACGAGCCAATTTTTGAACCAGTATAGTACTATCCACCCCCAACAGGCTATTCTGCACACTGATTTAAGCTCAATGACAATACATTTACGTAGAATTATTCTCTCTTAACCAATGGAACACTGAACAAGGCTATGTAATGAAAAAAGTTTTAAATAATGTGCGCGATTTCATTTTAGACAATGTTTATTAGATACGGTCTTAATCTACGTATCCATAAACATACTAATATTACAAATGCGAAAGTAACTCTGGCCTGTCAGTCACCTTTTCTTGCCCTAATGGTTCAGCCTTTTTTTGAGCCGGATTTGGATGACAATTGTCTCATGGATATTTCGCCGCCAACAGGTTTAATCAGCTATTTAGTTAACTGCCTAGCCTTTTAACTAAACGGCGCCGTTCATCTAGCGGCCTGAATGATATTCAGCCATTCAATCAAACAGCTAGGCAAATGACTTGGATTGCTAACGTTTAACTACTTGCCTGTTATTAACAATTATATGTTATGTTTATTAACAAGTTCGGCAATCAAAACTGAGCAGTAAACTAAGTAAAAATTAGTCATAAAAATATTTAAATGCGTAAGTAAAGTAACTAAAAGGTTGATTAAGCTAGTTGGCTGAAACAGATAGACCTTCACCAGTCGATCTATTCTGTTAAAATGTCACCGTGAAAACTTAGGTGAAGTGAGCTCGAAGTGAGCCCATCTGATGCTCTGTTAATTGTTTTGTTTATTTGTCTAGACGTAGGATACTTTTTGTTCTGGTAGTACGTCCCCTTGGGATAATTTCCGAACTCCGCGCATGCGTAGCCACGGGTAAAGGCTAGTATCATTTATATTCTTACTTATTCAGGTGACCTATTCTCCTGCCACGCTGTCGACAACCCATCCATAGAGTCTGAGATGGAACTGCTCCGTTCATACGGGCCGGATGTACCGCAGGACGTCATGAAGAAGTTGGTACAAGCGTTCGCGATACTAAGGGACAAGGCTGACCAGGGACAGCTGACGTATCCGTACTCTACGAGGGAGCTTGTGAATATTGTTAAACATTTGCAGGTTAGTTGGTGAACTAAGATTTGTCAAATCATGACGTCACACCTGTATTCCCTGACTATATTTACTTTGTCACATTTCGATATTGAATCATTTATTCATTTTTAACGTCATAGTTACAAAAGACGCCTCGTTTTTAACCGTTTAACTTTTACCCTCCATATAACCTTCCAGTCTTTAAGCTGGGTGGAAGAACTGTAAAGACTGTAAGTGTATTTTTTTAATAGAAGTTGAGTCCTTTTTCTCAACTGATTAGGAGAATGTACAGACGCCAGCACATCAAGCTACTACAATCTGTAAAATTTCTTTAATAGATTTTTAACTTTATCGCCGAAGCATTAAGGTTCAAGGTTGATTGGGAAAATTTGACAGTTTCGGGTAGCTTGATGTGCTGGCGTCTGTATATCGGGATACGTTTAACTGATGGACCTTGCAATATCTTTGGGAGATGCTCATTTCTGGATTCGTGAACCAATGTTAAGTAAAAACGCCATTTTCTCTATAAAACACATTTTACGTATAAAAAATAACAGGATGTGTTTTTAGTTATCTGAAACCTACTAACATTTGTATTTGTAGAAATATCCCAACGAAGACTTAGTGACTGCGATCGGCAACGTATTCGACTTCGACCGCTACAGTAAAGACTTGGCCGACACGTTGCTAGAGGTGCTCCACGCCAGCGGGCTGCCGGTAGAGGGCGTGCTCGACGGCCGGTCCAAGGAGGCGCTCAAGAGGATACAGATGACCATAGACAGGCATAGTGGGTGAGTGAAACTTACCAACCAATAATATGGTATTCGACTGTCTATACACTTAGTCAGAAGCTCGAACGTCTGACAACCAGTCTTACCAAGGGGTATCGTTTTACCCAGTTACTGGGTAGTGACGGTGGCAATGGCTTCATGGAAAACATTGGTATTCAGCTGCATTTGGTTCGACTGAAAATAGACCATAACATAGTTGGTAAATAGAGAGAAAAGAAAAAGAAAGTACAATATTTTATTATGCACAAACAAAACGCACAATTACAACAAAAAATAATAATAATAAAAAAAGACATAAAATACACATAGTCAAAAAACTCGTACTCAAGCATAAAAAATGTTGACACCGTCTATTGCTTGATGTCAAGGCAAATGGCTAAGCAGATGTTAATGTCAACCAGCCAAGTGCCTTACGTCACCAAAAAAAGCGCGTGCTGGCGTCTTTACATAAATAATAAAATAAATAAAATCATCATCATCATTCTCTTTTCCTCATGCCAATTTATTTGGGGTCGACGCTACGTGTCTTTTTCTTCCATACTTCTCCTAGAAAATAATAATTTACAAAATATTTTCCAGTAAAGACACATCTTCTCCTAAGCACGGCAAGGAGGATCCGAAGAATGAGCCTCACGTGGGCGGCAACACCTGGGCGGGCGGAACCGGCGGGCGGGATACGGCCGGCCTGGGCGGGAAGGGCGGGCCTTATAGGTTGGATAAGGGACATGATGTTCATCAGGTAGGGATGAATATTTAAACGATAGTCTATAAATGCTAAGCTGCCTTATTATTATTATTAGTACAGATATTATATTTATTTGAAAATTGTATGAATTTTCATACAATCAATTCGAATAATGTAACGACGGTGAAGCAGACGAGTCCTGGAGTGGAGACCGCGTAGATAGATAGACGGAGGACCTAAAGAAAGTGGCTGGGACAGACTGGATGCGGGAAGCGGAGGACAGGGTTTTGTGGCGCAGCCTAGGAGATAAGTCCAACAATCCTGAAGCCTGACCAATCAATCACAACAACAGTTTTATGAAATATCACATCAGATTTACTGATTCCAGAATTCATTTTTTTTCAGCTTTTGAAAACCTCAAATAAAAGAACCACTAAACGCATTAACGCAGAAGGTCTATACAACGTACATAGACTTTCTCAAGCTAAGTACACTAAGCGTTTCATACGAATATGAATCTTATTTGTATGGGGTTAATGTTCACATTCGTATGAAACGCGTACTTAACTTAGCTTGAGTAAAGTCTTAGTACGGTTTATACTTCATTACTAAATCCATTAAACCTAATGCAAAACCTTATCTTTCAGCTTTCAGAAGCTGAAAAGGACGACGTCCCGGAACACGTGAAAAAGGCTGCACGGGAGATGAACAGGAAAGCCTTTGAGGAGCGCCTCAAGGAGATCAATATGAGCGAGTTCGATGCCAAGCTCTATGATCAGTTCCATAGAGCCGTGCAGCAACAGGTGACGATATAAGTTGTAGGGTTCCGTAACAAATTGGATTCTTACTCGGTTGACCATAGACTCTATGATGGGACTATATTATACAACGTGGCGCTACAATGGCGAAATTAATTTAAGTGGCCAGTAATCATAAAAATTATAACAGCATAAAAAAATTCGTAACTTGAAAACTTCCACCTGCGCCGCTCGCCGACATAGGGCTCTCTCTCTTTCCTTCAATTCGCCTTCTCTTTGCACGTTATTTGTTTTAATTACATTGATGCGATGTTATGATCCGTGACCACGGAAAATGACCCCTGCGCTACAGTTCTTTAAGTCAGGTTGCTCTAAGATGCTATTTTAGAAAATTGTTAATAAATAAATAAATATTAATGTTTAAATAAATTAAAATATATTCATAAAACTAAAACGCGAACCCGTATACGTGTGTTAAATTAATGTCGCCATTTAAGCGCCACGCTGTATACTTCGCTTGGCATTCTTTCTTACTTTTTTTATTTTTGCTCGACTCCTAATAGTCCTAGCGTGATGTTAATTAGTCTATAGCCTTCCTCAAGAATTGAGCTATGAAATGCAATTACAATTTTCAAATTCGACTGGTAGTCAAACAATCTTTTCAACTTTATTATTAGTATAGATTATACAGACGCCAGCACATCAAACTACTACAATCTGTCAAATTTCTTTAATAGATTTTCAACTTTATCGCTGAAGCATTAAGGTTCAAGGTTGATTGGGAAAATTTGACAGTTTCGAGTAGCTTGAGCTGCTGGCGTCTGTACATCAGTTTTGTGAATTACCTACTTACAGGACGTATTCTTTGACTCTTGATTTTAGTATATTCTTAATGTTACAGGTGGGTGCCTTACGTGGAGTGTTAGCTGAACTTCAAGCGAAGAAAAAGGAGCGGCACTGGAGCAGGCACCAGACCAGCGGTGAACTGGATGACGGCAAGATTATAGAAGGTATGTTGTAAATAGAAGCCGGATTATATGCTACATGGAATTGTCGAACTATGCATGCAAATATGCATCATAAATGCTCGAAATACTACAAAATGTATATACATTCTGTAAACTGTCTTGAAAGGTAGGTAGCCTTTGGTGGGGATGCAACGTGGGTCGACACCCTTGCGCCATCCCATCTTCCAAGCGCTGTGCTGGGGCGGCTACTGCAGGTGCGGAAAACCTCAAACACTCGAAGGCGCAAATACTCCAATCTCTTTGGAGCTTATATGTTTGAGCCGTTTGGGGTTGAAACACTAGGGTCATGGGGTCCGAGTGCCCACTTAGTATTTCGAGACATCGCAAAGCGGTTAGTCGACTCTTCACGTGACCAGAGGGCTGAACTATTTTTATACTTTTGGCCAAAGAATCAGAATTGCCAAACAACGTGGCAATGCTGCCAGCCTTTCGGGCACGTTTCCTATTGACAGCGATGCGGACGAATTTTTTGATACCCTTTGATTATTTCCCTTTGATTATTTCCTTTCCTTTTTATATACTTGTACATATTATTATTTTAAGACTTAGATTTTAAATGATGTAAATATATAAATAAATGTATGAATCTAATAAAATAATGAAAGTAATTATACATTGTTAAATGTTGAATGAGAGTAGAGCCTCCTTACTCTCATTCAACAATAACAACATATGCCCGGAAGATGGACAATACGGTCTAAAAAAAAAACTTTACGAAATTGCTTACAACTAAACTAAGGGCTGATTCTTCTATAGTCGGATAACTTTTATTTGAAGAATAAATATGTCAGTTGGTCATATTTTCTATGTAAGCTGTCAAAACGCAATATTAATTCCTCAGATAAAAGTTATCTGACTATTGAAAAATCAGCCATAAGACAAATTACAGCTAGCTCCTTGCTTACATTTTCAACGAAATATTATAATTTTTGTTCTTAAAAATGTAATGTTCCAAATGCGACTTTTATGCCATAAAATATTTACATTATGGTTATCCGCATAATGGCGCCGATTCCCTTGTTCACAAACTAAACTAAATTTAAGTTCAATGCATCTTTTTCTTTCTATTTAATTTAGAAAAGGACAGAGGATAAATATTAGTTTAGTCCTGTAAAACTAGTCAGCGCCTGACGTAAATTGACGTATTTTTAGTAGCCATGTTTTTAATCACATTTATTCTATCTATGGAGTATCTTAATTTGACAGGACTAAACTAATATTTTATCTTCTGTCCTTTTATTAATGAAATAGAAAGAAAAAGTTGCACAGAACTTATATTTAGTTTAGTTTGTGAACAAGGGAATCAGGGCCAATGCCTATGTATTATTTAGAAGGACAACACGGTCACACAGACACGAAAAGCGACTTTTATTTATAACTAGCTTTTGCCCGCGACTTCGTTCGCGTGGAATAGTGACTTCACCAATAGATGACACCGACTCTTGACCAATAGATGGCGCTGTATGTCCGGAATAAATTTTATTTTATTTTTTGTAATAAAAACTATCCTATGTCCATTCTCAAGTTCCAAACTATGTCTGTACCAAATTTCACACAAATCGGTTCAGTAGTTTAGGCGTGAAGCAAAGACAGACAGACAGACAGACAGACAGAGTTACTTTCGCATTTATAATATTAGTTTGGATATGTGTATAGTTTTGCTATAGCTGTAACAAAGTTCCCCCGCTGTAGGCCTGGCAGGCGAGCGCTCTATATACCGGCGTCGCACGGACCAGGAGCCGCCGCCGGGCGCGCCGCCGGACAAGCCCAAGCGACTACGGCTGGTTGTGGACGTGTCCGGCAGTATGTACAGGTATGATCGGCAGGGTAATTGCGTAACACACTATTAGTAGCAATGGGTTTAATTTTGACAGTTGAACAACATTCATAGCGCAACAACATGCGACGGTTCCGTCGCATGTTGGCTTAATGGGTTCCCATTGCAATATTAAATTCACATTATAGGACATGAAATAAGAATATTTGTCTTAATGTGGCATAACTTATCGAGACACCTCTGTAGCCAGAGGCGCATCGAGTTATATGCTGCAGAGCACTTCGGCTATCTATAAAAATGGCAACTTTATTCTTCTCGAACTCCGCGTTTTGCAAGTATGTGAGTGCCTTTGATACTGCAACGTGCTCCGCCGTCATTATACACTTTTAATACTTATTTCGACGGTTTTATATTACTGTATTTTTAAGTGAAAAAAATAAATAAAATATGAATATATTTAGCTAATTCGATAGCCGGAACTGTAGTGCGATTCTGTAACCATCTCACCGTGAAAACTTAGGTGAAGTGAGCGTGGAGTGAGCTGTCATTCCAAATAATGCTAGGGATTGACACTACTGACAACTCACATCAAGCTCACTTCACTTGAGTTTTCACGGTGAGATTTTTACAGAATAGACCGGCTGAACGACATAGTATATCCTTATTATGTCGTTCGAAACCGGCTATTGAACTGGCTATCACAAAATATATTCACATAATTATAGTTAGTCGAACCTAAATACCTGCTTGTACAAATAAGGCAATATACATGAGCGCTCCCTCCGCAGGTTCAACTCGTACGACGGGCGCCTGGAGCGCTCCATGGAGGCCGTGGTGCTGCTGACGGAGGCGCTGGCGGGCTACGAGGCGCGCATCCGGTACGACATGCTGGCGCACTCGGGCGAGGAGCACGCGCTGCAGCTCGTGGCCGCCGACCGGCCGCCGGAGAACGAGAAGGAGCGGCTAAAGGTCACATTTCCTATTTTATGTAGAATATTAATATTAGACCGGCCATTGTGTCACCCTTTGTACAATTTCTATATTTATGTCTGTAATTTATATAGTGTACTTAGTAAAGAGTATTTTATTCTATTCTATTTATTTATAGTGTCCGTTTCAATGGCGCGGCCACGACGTTTTTTTAAAAAAAAAACCATGCCAATATTTTGTAACAATTTGTAAAAGTTGATTCCCAAAACCATAAATTTGTCAAAGCTATGGTTAAAAAGTTATAAGGGTTTGAACGTGGCCGCGCCATCGAAACGCGGCGAACCGCGCGGCCACGGAGATCTTTAAAACTAAGCATTGCAGAGACCTGAAATTTAGGTAAATAATAGATTGAATTTGTAAAAAATTTGTAAAAATATAGGAAAAATTCCTGGGTTTATATTTTAGGAGCTGCAAGACTTAAACCTCATGGCCGCGCCATCGAAACGGTGTGAAACACGTTATGGCCGATATCTCGCTGAAAAAGCATCGCAGACGTCTGAAGTTTTTTGTAAAACCCAGATTTGAATTTGTCAAAATTGGTAAAAATGCACAAAAAAATCCTAGGTTTACATTTCAGGAGCTGTGTACGGAATCATCAATACGTCTTGAATATGTCGATACGGTGACCATGGCTTATTGTTTACAGAACACTTTCCACCTATTTTTAACCGACGAACAAAAACGGAGGTTCTTAAGTCGACGCGTATATATTTTTTTTTTTATATACGACCACATAACTTTTTACAGAGTAGTCCGATTTTGATCATTCTTTTTTTATTGGAAAGGGTATTATACCCCAAAGTTGGTCGCATATAAATTTGGAAAAGAAATTCCAACCACCCTGGGGTGATTTATTGTTCACTCACAGATTTGCATGCTGAGATGTGTATTACTACTCTACTCAGTGCCACATATGCCTGCCCGTTGGCAAACAATTAGTACCTAGATTATAGCCACAAAAAATTATAAAATAAAAACTTATTAACAAAAAAATTAAACCGCCGAAAAAACTGTAAAGCAAAAAATAATAAACCTTTTTTATTTAACCTTAATAACTAAGTTCTTAAACTAATGTAACTTAGTTATTAAGGTTAAATAAAAAAGGTTTATTATTTTTAAATAAATAAACATAGTTTATCTTATCGTTTCAATAGATTTTTTCCACGGCTTCGCTCGCGTTAATTGAGAATTTGACAATAAATTTGGAAGAAAATAACATGTGGCGCCATCTACGATAAAAAACTACGTTTTGATTGTTTTTTTCGGAAACTACTTTTTTCGGGATAAAAGGTACCCCATGCCCGTCTCCGTACACCTGAAAATCTTTATGCAAACTTTCAGGATGATCGGTTCAGTGGTTTAGGCGTGAAATTGTAACAAATAAACTTACTATCGCTTTTATAATATTATATATATATAACAATATATAGTAAGGATTTTCATTTAATTTAGAATCCTTGAGTTATTCTAATATAATACGTGCAAAGTTTTCTGTAAAAGATAAGCCATGGTCACCTTATTGAAATATTCAAGACGCGCTAAAAATTATATTATTATGATAAAAAAAAAAATCCGTACTGTCGGTAATTCTACATATTCATAGGTGTTATTTACAAAAAAAAAGATCTCGCTATCACTTACATTCATCGAAAGAGAATCACGACTTATTTCTACGCGATACCGTACCACAGCTCCTGAAATGTAAACCTAGGATTTTTTTGTGCATTTTTACCTATTTTGACAAATTCAAATCTAGGTTTTACAAAAAATTTCAGACCTCTGCGATGCTTTTTCAGCGAGATATCGGTGATAACGTATTTTGCACCGTTTCAATGGCGCGGCCATGGGGTTTTAGTCTCATAGCTCCTGAAATATAAACCTAGGATTTTTTGTTGTATTTTTACTAGTTTTGACAAATTCAAATCTGGGTTTTACAAAAAATTTCAGACGTCTGCGATGCTTTTTTAGCGAGATATCGGCGATAACGTGTTTCACACCGTTTCGATGGCGCGGCCATGAGGTTTTAAGTCTTGCAGCTCCTAAAATATAAACCCAGGAATTTTTCCTATATTTTTACAAATTTTTTACAAATTCAATCTGTTATTTACCCAAATTTCAGGTCTCTGCAATGCTTAGTTTTAAAGATCTCCGTGGCCGCGCGGTTCGCCGCGTTTCGATGGCGCGGCCACGTTCAAACCCTTATAACTTTTTAACCATAGCTTTGACAAATTTATGGTTTTGGGAATCAACTTTTACAAATTGTTACAAAATATTGGCATGGTTTTTTTTTAAAAAAAACGTCGTGGCCGCGCCATTGAAACGGACACTTATTTATACAGGATGTAAAAAGACCTATATAACCATTATCTACGTATTCTGTACATCGAACTAAATTGCAACGAGTAAAAATTAATGCTGGGAAACGACTTTATTTTTGTGCAAAAAAATGCTATGTATTATGATGTAATGTAATGTACGTAAGATGTAGTTGCCCGCAAAAGTACAGGAAACGTGGTGGTTTTTAAATTCAATTTATAAAATTTGTTTTCGTGAAAAAAAAAAAAATAGTTTGGAACTTTGACTTCAATATCTCCGTAACCAGAAGACTCTCCAAGTGGTACAGTATTATAAGCTATTCTCGGCTTCTTTTGTACTGGAACATACCTGGAATCCTTCTGCTTTATATTTGGGACATATTTAAGGTTATAATAATTTTTTTTGCTCGAATACAAATTTTAAATGTTATAACATAACTTTAAATACTTCCACAAGTCTTATAACGTTGCGTACACAATATTTTGAGTACTTAACATTGCGCACTGCCGTAAACAGCGATTTTCACATCAAAAATACGAGTCGTTTCCCAGCAATCCCAGTTTTGTTCAAGATTACTTATTTTGATGTGCAGAATGCGTAGATAACGGCTGTGTGATAGGTTTGTTACACCCTGTATTTGTAACAATTTTTCTTTTTCACACTAATATGTTGAAAAACTTCATTTCAAACGTGGATTTGTCTTTGCACTTTTGTATCAAAATGTACTAAATTCCTTGATCTCGTGTGTGCAGATTATCCGCACGATGCACGCGCACTCACAATTCTGCTGGTCGGGCGACAACACGCTCCCTGCAGCCGAGCACGCCATCTCCAGCATCGCCACCGAAGATGCCGACGAGGCCATTGTGCTCATACTGTCTGACGCTAACCTTAGACGGTCAGTATCTTTATAAGTTGTATCTATTCATACACGAAATATTTAAAGGGGTCATTGTATTCATCATTACGAACAACTTTTACTATAGGACAAAACCTGAAATCGCGAAATGAAAATTAGCTGTTCCCTACATTTATGTTCGTAACAAATGTAGGGAGTATTCGTGTACATTTATGTACCTCGTCAAAATGTAGGGAACAGCTGATATTTTTTTTTTACACAGACAGACACGAAAAGCAACCTAGTTTCATACTAGCTCCTGCCCCTCAGCTCTCGAAGAAAATACCTTGAAGCCATTATCTTATATAAAATTGTCAGAAATAAATTCAATTGTATAAATTTAAATAACATGATTTGTTACGCTGTACTAGACAGGCTACTGGGCAGGTACTCTTTTTGCAGTGAACTCTTGCCGAACTAATTCTGGCGAGCGCTCACCAGTCCGCCTTGTGGTTGACTCATATATTTACTTTTTAAAATATCGACATCTTCAATTGTCCAATGAGGCTTTTGAGCCTCACCCGCTCCTCTTTATTGAATAAAACCCATGTGTGTACCCTCTCTGAAAATCTTCAAGCTTACTAAGGTCTTATTTTATATCGTGTCATCTTTGTCTAAATTTTGACTTTATGAATGCTCTTTATACAATTAATCAATGCACGTATTGCAACTAAAATTCCTAGCGATTATACTTTTTTTTTTCTTCTAAACTATTTTCTACCTGTGGACAGCGTCGTGGGTTATATTATCACTAAAATTGTTTTTGTTAAATTAGTTCTAAGTTCTTATAATGTAACTGTTTGCTGTTCATCTAAATAAAAATAAAATAAAATAAACTTTAAGGAACGTTTATGAATAAATGGGAATATTTATTTAATCAACCTGAACCATATATGTGGTTCAAAAGACAGGGAATGGGTTAAACTGTTAAGAAAATAGCAATATTATTTATATTTTTATCTACAGATACGGGATCCAGCCGGAACAACTGGGCACGATACTGACATCGGACCACCGCGTGCAGGCGCACGTGATTTTCATCGGCAGTTTGGGTGACGAAGCTAACTCGTAAGTAACAATTTTATACGTTCTCTCTCGTATCGGCATGAGTTGTACGAATAACTCATGTCATAGTAAAAGTCAGCGGGAGATCATCCAAGATGATGAATTGATGACTAAGGGACTAACCACACTTAAGAAAATAACGATTTTGTATGGAAATGCGTACGCATCCGTAAAGCTGAACGGATGAGTACGCATCTCCATACAAACTCGTGGTTTTCTTTGGACAAAAGCTGAATAAGTGTGGTTAGCTCCTAAAAGAGAAGTACGAACGAAAAGTAAATATTGCGCCGACCCCAAATAAATTGGGAATTTTTCTTTATGACTTTATGACGTAACTCTTTACCTGACTACAAAACGGGTTATATTTTAACCATCCCGTCCATTTTTCTATAATCTGTACGTTTCTTGCAGACTCCTGCGCCGCCTGCCAGCGGGTCACGCGCACGTGTGCATGGACGTCGCGTCGCTGCCTCAGATCATGCAGCAGATATTCGCCTCTTCGCTAATACAGTCATCTTGATTGTTATACAATAACTAGCTAATTCTAGCCCGTATTATTAAGCTAAACAATTTTTTTTAAAGGCTATCTTCATATTTTATATGATTTTTATACAGTTTAGAGTATACATTTGTTAGGTTCGTTTTATGAATACATGTATATGTACCTGAAGGCAAATTCTCGTAATTATAAGAACGTTCACAGTCTGTTCTCAGTCTCAATCTGTCAAAAAATACCTCTAATTTCCCTACAGTTTTGACTAGTTTTTGACATTGATTCTCGCTGAGTTGAGATTGCGACTAGATTTTGAACGTTAAAATTAGAGGTATTTTTGACAGATTGAGACTGAGTTCAGACTGTGAACATTTTTAAAATTACGAGAATTGCCAACACTGTCCTCCCATACCTATTAACATTGTAATTTGGAAATATTGCAAATGCTAATTATTTGTAAGAGAGAGGGGCCTGTGGCTAAATAATAACAGCCGCACAGGTCAATCGGTCAGGTTAAGCTACGCTTGCCGCGGTTGGTCTGTGGATGGGTGACCATCTTTACATACCGAGACCTTTCCGTACCTCGGAAAGCACGTTAAGCCGTTGGTCCCGGCTGTCATTCGTGGATCTTTGACAGTAGTTACGGGTAGTCAGAAGCCCGAAAGTCTGACAACCAGTCATACCAAGGGGTATCGTATTACCCAGTAACTGGGTTGTGGAGGTCAGATAGGCAGTCGCTCCATGTAAAATACTGGTATTCAGCTGCATCCGGTTAGACTGGAAGCCGACCCCAACATATTTGGGAAAAGGCTAGGCAGATGTACCTTATAACCTTTATGTTATATTTTTGAATTATATTATAATATACAAAGAATAGAAAAGTTTATTTTTTTTAAAGATTACTAGCCATTTGGATTCTATTTTAATGCATAGCTATTCTATATTACATTATATATTATTATACAGGTTGACTGGTAATTTGAGAGTTAGGAGAAAACTGATTTATTTACTGACCAATTCTGGGGAATTATCTAAAAATAAATAAAAATTAGGTTTTCTCGAATCCCATGAATTTTCGCCTAGGTATTATGGGGTGCTTAATTGTTGCAAATGGGTGCCACTGTCACGTCCTGGAAGGAATACGTCAAATTACCAGCCACCCTCTATACAAACGTTCGATACGCTTTCGTGCCGAATCCAACATCATTAATTTTATCTAAGGAAAAATTCTAAAACCCGAATATTTTGATAGTTTATACCAAACAGACGACGGCTGATCTTCCGACAGCGATTAGCTGTCGGGGACTATAGTTTGACCAAAACCGCTGTACCGCGCCTGCGGTATGTGCGCGGCTCACGGGGGCGCAGTGCAGGCCGCTCAACGTCATCGCTCACGGCGGCGTCCCGCCCCCCGCCTCGCAAGCATTCCTCCCGCCTCGCCGCGCGTTCCTAAGGCGCGGTACAGCAGTTTCGGTCAAACTATAGGCAAATTAGGTTACCGAATATGTGTCATTTTCAGTTCGGTAGCCTTCTGAATGGTTGTGAATAGCTATGCATGTGTATCCTTGAACAAGCGTTCAATAGAACACTGAGCTTTACAGGGGGCAGGGACATCAACGCGCAACCTGTTACCATTATGATGGATTCAGCACATGATTCTGAACCCCCCTGCCTAGAAATTATAGGTCAGATATTAAAAAAAAAAAATTGAGAGGTGTCAAGGGACACCCGGATGGAACGAAGTTCCTTTCGATAAATTATTATTTTTTATTATTTATGTACAAAAAACCTGTATGTATACACTCAACGAAAATAATCGTCGCGACACCACACTGTTCAATGCGAAATAGAAAGACGAAACGAAAATAACTGGCTTGCTTTCTATAAGAGAGAGAGAGAGAGAGAAAGAGAAACACGCGCACGCCGCACGGCTTACAAATAAAGCAAAAAGTGTCGTTCCAACTTTTGGTCTTAATTTTTTCCGTCTAGCCCCCTTTCGCAACGCGCGATAAGGAACTTCGTTCCAAAAATGGAATGGATAAATGAATGAAGAAAAATTCTTTATTTGCCAGAGAAATTCTCTCATTGACCTCCATTTACATACACGAATTATTTACATATTATCTATACTAATAACAAAGCTGAAGAGTTTGTTCGAACGCGCTTATCTCTGGAACTACCGGAACTGGAACTACTAAGGAACTTCGTTCCAAAAACATTTTTCTATGAAACAGCACAGTTTTTTTTGATAGTTGACAAAAATTAAAACACGTCTAGAAACTCGTGCTGAATTAATGGTTACAGTTTGCGCGTCGATGCCCAAGCCAGCCTGTATATACTTGAGGACTGGTCTAACAACAATAGGGTTCAAACTTACGTTATTTCGCTCGCAATCCGACATTTCGACCAGTGAGCTATTGCTGTAGTTCGGTCTAGTGTTAGAAGTAGGTACAGACGCCAATACACCAACCTACTAAAATCTGTCAAACTTTAATAGATTTTCAACTTTATCGCTAAAGTATTAAGGTTCAAGGTTGATTGGGAAAATTTACAGTTCCGAGTAGCTTGATGTGCTGGCGTCTTTACCTACAATGATTAGTTTTATCGCAGTAGCCACCTCGGATATCATTAAAATAGCCAATTAACTGTAAGTTAATATCGAAGTTCGTTTTATCGCACGTCAACAGTAACACTTATTATTATTTATATACAAGGTCAAAATAAATTCGCTAGCGTAACTTCGCGGATGTACCCACCACATCCGCGAAGTTTCTCTAAACATATTATCATTATCTCATGATCTGCCTAGCCTTTTCCCAACTGTGTTGGGGTCGGTTTCTAGTCTAACCGGATGCAGCTGAATACCAGTATTTTACAAGGAGCGACTGCCTATCTGACCTCCACAATCCGCTTACTGGGTAATACGATGGGTATCTAGTATCTAAACATAATGAAAAAAAAAAATTATTTGATGTTCTTTTTTTTTTGCGTCAACGGCCGTTGGTAGTGTAGTAAGTTACTTGACGTATGAGTTGAGAACTAGTTTTTTTTTTGTTTTAGCGTATTTAGATATCGATATCTGAAGTTACACAAAAAACTGATTTTTTAAACTGATATTTTAAGCGACTACACTACAGGCGATTGATGACCCCAAAAAAACTCATCACATTCATTTATTTTTTGTTTTGTCTTGTTTAGATATGGATACCTATTACGTCTGTGGAATTTCGCTAGCTAATTTAATTTGTTACGATTTCTAAAAACGATAAAGCTCATTTTCTCAACTCATACTTCAAGTACCAGCCGTCGTTGACCTCTAAGAAAAACAACATCAAATCTTTTTTATTTAATCGTGTTTAGATATCGATATCTACCATGTTTGCAGAGTTTGGCTAGCTAATTTAAATTGACCCTGTATTGTATTAATAATAATATCCCGGACATTTCACACAGCGCCATCTAGTCCCAAGCTAAGCAACCTAATGCTTATGTTATGGTAACAAGATGGCTGATACTTATATACATATTTTTTTGTAAATACATACATATTATAGATAGAAAAACACCCAGGCTCAGAACAAATACATGTAGGACTTACAAATATTTGTTCTGTGCGGGAATCGAACCCGTGACACGCAGCGCAGCAGTCCGATCGCTCAGCCACTGCGCTAACCGTGTTGTCTAATTGTATTGTATTAGAGTACATTCCTTTTGTTTCAACGTTTTATGTACAATAGTTATATATTGTAAGTGTTAGACCAATTTGTATAAAACTATGTATAGGTACTGTATAGTTATGGAAATAAGAAATGTCAAAAACAATATATTTGTTGTTGTTCAATGGAATCATTGTATTTTTACTGTAAATAAAGTTTGGTCCTGTGACTATCTGTTGTCTAACTACTGATATTTAATCTATATCTCTACTTTGCTGTGCCCTACAGGGTCCATAATTGTACCTTAGCTTTAAGCCATTGTAACACCTCTACAACATTATGGAATGCAAATAAATATATGAATATGAATATAATAATAAACATCGTGAGAAAACCGGCATGTCCTACAACCAAACATTCTAAGACATGTGACATCCACTAACCCGCACTGGTCTTGCGTGGTGGATTATGGCCCACTCCCTCTCGCAGAGAGAAGGTTTGTAACATTATAGGCTGATTGTGTATATACTAATAATAAAGCTGAAGAGTTTGTTTGTTTGAACGCGCTTACCTCTGGAACTACCGGTCGGATTTGAAAAAATCTTTCTATTTATTTATTTAAGAACAGCACAGCCACATCACGTACAGACGCCAGCACAATAAGCTACTACAATCTGTCAATTTTTTTTAATGGATTTTCAACTTTATCGCTAAGGCATTAAGGTTCAAGGTTGATTGGGAAAATTTGACAGATTCGAGGCTGATTATTTAAAGGATTGATTGATTATTTAAAGGAAAACCCGGTGTTTTGTGTGGATAACCTTGGGATCGTAGTTCGTTAGTTCAGGGTTTAACAATAACAATTATAATTTAAGTTATGGCTCCGATAGGTATCATTAAATTTGGCAAAGTGGATATTTCCTCATGATTGTAACATGGGATTTTTATAAATTGTACTGTTTTTTTCTATACAAAAGTAGGTTATCCTAAATGTACTTGGACCTTAGGTTGGAGTTTTAAATATAGTTTTGCAAGTTTCTAGCACACCTAGGTACATATTTTAATAATATATAAATGTTTCACAACGACTTCAAAAAAGGAGGGCATAGCCAGAGGGGGTCTACTCCGAAGTAGAATCGGCCGAATGTTCGGCCGTTTCCTGCTACGAAGTTACTATTTGGTTCGGTCGGTTCCGATCCTACACTCCTACACTCTTTCGAATATTGAATATGGGCCCGACCCAACCGAGCCGATCCGAACTGTTTTCGCATTTTTCAATAATATTCGGTTCGTCCATGTGTCGGTCCGATCCGAACATTCGCACTTTGCACTTCGGAGTAGGCCCCCAGGATTAGGAGCGCCTTAAACGGCTTTAAAAATAAATATAAATTATTAATTATTTAACGCTACATTGGCATGTATTACAAATTGGGATGCAAGTCACACACTGACTAACTTACTAAAACTTAGAGTAAACAAACATAATGTTTCAAATGTGTAAGCTCCCATCCTCAAAAAAAAAAGGGCTGGTTCCAAAGCTAGGTTCTCTAGGAATTAAAGAAATTTTGCAATTTGTTGTGGGTTTTTTATGTAAGAAACTTTTATTCACTTATCAAAAGATGCAAAATTATAGGTAGGTAATTATGTAGATGAAAAACCCATGTCAATAATATCAGTTATTTATTAAAATTTCCAACATTCATTACCAACTTTTACAGCGTTCTCAGGACAGTGAAAATCTTGCCAAAATGGTCCAACACTCATTTGAATCGGTACCACACGTACCCGTTCCACACCTACCCCGTTTTCTCTCAATATTTTTCTTATTTGCTTAGCACTTATACATACATCTTCGGTGATCCTATCGTTAGCTGCACTGACAGCATGAAATCTTCCGTGTCGTGTAGATTGAAGAGACACATAACTCATAGTCGCAGAGAGTATAAGACACAACGCTGACACTAAAGCCGCGAAGACTAGCACCCACATTATAGTAAATCCTTGCATTATGAGGCAAACTATTCATAAATAATAATCGCAGTAATGCCAACCACTGAGTGCCGAGTGTTTCCGCTCTAACTGTTAATAATCACAATATTTGCAGCTTTTATACGCACGGCTACATCAAGCTAAATAACCAGTATAAGCTGACTTCTGACTGTACGAAAAACCTATACAATGCGAGGTCAGCTAAAACTGGAAGTGTACGTATTGCTTGATACGAAAATGTTAGGGTAAGCGCACACGAGCCACCGGCCACAACCACCAGTGGCCGTCGCCTCTTGCTGCGGTGTTGAGTACTGCTGTAGCGGGTGGCCGCCACCGGCCACACGTGTGCGTTGAATCAAAAAGTATGAAAAAGCATGTGAACTGCTTGTCGCTGGGCTATCGGTGGCTGTGGCCGGTGGCTCGTTTGCACGTAGTCTTAATGTTACTCCATTCATTTGAATATCTGTGTCAACATATTGTAATACTAGCTTCTGCCCGCGACTTCGTACGCGGATCCAGTCCCTTTCTCGTTCCGATAGGAATTTCGGCAAGTGTTTGAACTGTGCGTTGGTATGTCAGCCAATAAATCAGTCAAAACCGATGAAGGATTTCGATTAAGTTTGGTATAACTTAGATTAAGTGTTGTAGACTGGGTAGGTTATAACTCCATTAAAATAAAAAGGTAGAATTATTTTCATTCCGAAATTATGAAGCGAAATTAATAGATATCAATTAGTTAACAAATTCTAAAAAAATTCTTTATAAACTATATAATTGGTTTTTCCGTCGGGTGTCAGAATATAAAGCCCGGAAGCGTTGCTAACCCTTGAGAAAGCAACATAAAGTTGGCCATGAGAAAAACAACCGGTTCTCAAATCAACACCAGCAACTTTCAGTGTCTGTCTTCACTCGCGAGACAACGCCTGACGATCACGATCAGCCGTAAGTAGCGCATCACCTTCTTCACTGGTTTCTAGATACCTATAAGTGGATGTGCGGATACGCTGGGAACTCAAGCGTGATTCGCTTTCCGTGAATGTTTCCGACTCGCGAGACAATGCATGACGATCACGATCAGCCGTAAGCAGCGCATCACCTTCTTCACTGGTTTCTAGATACCTATAAGTGGATGTGCGGATACGCTGGGAACTCAAGCGTGATTCGCTTTCCGTGAATGTTTCCGACTCGCGAGACAATGCATGACGATCACGATCAGCCGTAAACCGCGCATCACGTTTTTCACTGGTGTCCAGAGATCTAAAAGTCAACGTGCGAATGCGCTGAGAACTCAAGCGCGATTCTCTTTCCGTTAACGTTTCCGACTCGTGAGACAATGCATGACGATCACGATCAGCGGTCAGTCGCGCATCACGATCCTCACTGGTCTCTAGAGACCTAGATGTAGATGCGTAAGTACGCTGAGAACGCAGGCGTGATCCTCTTTGTGTGTAAGTGTCAGAAACGCGAGACGATGCATGACGCTCACGATCAGCGCTAAGTCGTGCTTCACGATCCGAAGAAGTTTCCGCGGGGCGAGAAACAGCCTGATGTTGTCGAACAGCATCAAGTCTTGCCTGGCGTTCTTCATTCGATTCTTGGGATCTAATGATCTTCAATCTTTTAGCTCCTTTCAAACATTGCGAAAGATTTGACCTCTTTCGTAGCATGGTTATGGTTATTAATGTACTTTAATAACTTTGCAATTAAGATCTAAGTGACTGCTCCCCTGCGTTACCGGGTAGACCGTGTCTCGAAGATAAATGGAAAAGGAAATTAAACACTCAAATAACATAAGCCCGAAGGCATATCTATTATATATATGTAGGATCAGGAGTGCCAAGCGGTAGGTATATTATCGTCAGGCTTTGGAGTTCCCATGTTATTGGGACAAACAGGACGGTCTAAACAGTTACAGAGAACTGTAATAAAAATTACAGTACACAAAAAACAATACACTAGGTACACAAAAGACACAATAATGGGTAAATATTAAAAACAGTTAATCGAACAAACCCTTTAGGGTCACAGTTCGTATAGCGGCCAAGCCACCCAACACAAAGTGTATCTACTCGCTATTTAGCAAGCCAACACAGCTATGTAAATATACAGCAGCGCTGTACCAAGTAAACCGACAGTTATGTCGGGAGCAGGTGCTCTGTATTGAGTCGAATCCGAAGACCGACTGACTAGCAAAACGAGTGCACGCTCTTTTATAGGATGATTGACAACTCTGTCCAATGACGCACGTCAAGTGTTTACTTGATACAAAACACTAAAATACGCTAAATCTAATAAGACTTGCATTATAAAGTAATCAAATAATACAAGAATAATTGTCATAAATAAACAATGGTGATTTCACAAAGTAAACAGTTTTAAAAACAAAGCAACACGTCATCCGTTGTTTTGAATAAAACCAACGGGTACAATTTATCGAAATAAGTTACCAAAAATCAATTACGGCGTACACCGACTACTCAATAAATTATGTTTCGATTTATAAGACAATAATTGATAGTAAAAATCACGTAAATTGATAATAAACACAAATCTTAACAAATTCTGTAGACTACCCACAATTTTAATTTGACAACCATCTCCGACACGGCCAGAACTGACGTTCTACACGGCCTCGTGTGATCCTGAATCACTTAGTGAATATCGATCGGCCTTTCTGACAAACAAAAGCGTTAACAAAAGGTATGTTGAAAAGAAAAATCCTGAATTATTTAAGTAAAATCAATCAATAGCAGTAGCATCGCAATAATTCAAAAATGATCATACTGTTACAGACAATACATAGCTAAATCAAAGTAGAGACATAGTCTCCCAGCCAAAATCACACCATGGGATTTGACAAGTAACTTGGAGTCGAATAGACAACTCGCATAGGCGTCAACATAGACAACCCGCATAAGCGTCAAGTTCAGCGTCCAAATCCAGGAGTCAACATAGACATCCGAAACAAGAATCAACATAGATATCTTGTCCATTCAGCTATAGTATGTCAGTAGCAGATGAAACATCATCATCAGTGTCAACATTGACATCATCATTATCAGTGACTGGACATTCAGGCATTTTTCGTACACTATCATGGGCATATTTGAAAATTATATTGCTACTCAAAGATTTTAACAAATATCTATCACCATCCAATATTTCTATGGAACCTTTAAATAAACAGCAATGTTTTCGACACTCAGGCTATTCCATTTAGATGTCAGTGAAGTGACCTGTCGACTGGCATATGTGGCTAAACATTCTCCTTCTTTTGGATGTCAAATCAAAAATTATTTATTCAAATTAGGCTGAGAATCAGCACTTTTCGAACGTCAAAATTACAAAAGACAGTCCCCCAAAAACGCCCACCCTTCACCACTTCCTAGTGCTATCGCTGGGAAGAAGAAGTGGCGCAACAAACTCCCCAGCAGCACAGCTGTCTGTTCAGTTATAAAGATGACTATTATGAAGGTTAATGAGGGTAGCGGCAAAAGTTTCCGGAACGTCGTAACGAGAGAGGAAGAGACTTAAAGTTTGTCCAGGTCATGCCTGCATACGACACTTGGGAAAGCTATGCGTTAGCACTGCCCTTTAAGGATTTAGTATGTGCAATAATAAAAGCGCCACCTTGAAGAGGCTTTTCTGATAGGCAAATATCGACGGTTGTACTCTAAAATTGTGCATTGGAATCGGGTAGGTCTGGGTCAAAATCAGGCAAGCGAATTACAGTAGACGGAGCAGAGTGCGTCTTAAGCGATTCAATTAACTGAGCCATATTACGGTTCTGAAGCTCTAACATTACTCGCCATGGATCACCAATACCCTGCGATTCCTGGGCTAAACCTAATCCCGCTTCTGATGTAGGATCAGGAGTGCCAAGCGGTAGGTATATTATCGTCAGGCTTTGGAGTTCCCATGTTATTGGGACAAACAGGACGGTCTAAACAGTTACAGAGAACTGTAATAAAAATTACAGTACACAAAAAACAATACACTAGGTACACAAAAGACACAATAATGGGTAAATATTAAAAACAGTTAATCGAACAAACCCTTTAGGGTCACAGTTCGTATAGCGGCCAAGCCACCCAACACAAAGTGTATCTACTCGCTATTTAGCAAGCCAACACAGCTATGTAAATATACAGCAGCGCTGTACCAAGTAAACCGACAGTTATGTCGGGAGCAGGTGCTCTGTATTGAGTCGAATCCGAAGACCGACTGACTAGCAAATTTTTTTTTTTTTTTTTAGAATATGGCATCTCGTAGTTGACCTTGAGAGGCCGTGACTACTTAACCGGACTATCCTGTGGTTGCCTTAAGAATTCTTAAAGCCTCCAGCCAGGGCTACATCTAAATTAATGCTAAGCGACTGCACGCTAAGGGCACCCCCTGTGGGGTACGAACCTCGGCTTAGGGCGTCGCTGGGAGAGGGCAGCAAGGGGACAGGCTGGATCGAATTAATATTTATGCTTTGATGAGCGCGGCGTTTCCTAGGACTATCTCTGAGAAGAAAGGCCGAAACAAACTCAGAGGTCTCAGTCGGGGAATTTAAAGCTACAGGCTCAGCTACGGCGCGGGCTGGCACTTCAGCGGGCAAGGGTCGGGGGGGAGAATTTACTTGGGGACGTCGCGAGGGACCTCGGCGGCGAGGTCGGAATGTCGGTTGTTTCTGTTTGTATACTGTACTGGTTGCCCTATCGCTCTCCTGGAGGAGGGTTATGGGGTCATCGGGTTCGTCGAGAACATGCCTTGGACGGCGAATTTTGCTGATTTTGGAGGGGGTGTAGTTGGCGGCCGCTACCACCAGAGGGTTGCGGTGATTGGCGGCTTTGGCAAAGAAACGCTTGGAGATGCGTTTCATGAACTGCTGGATGGTGGGAATCTTGAGATCTACGTGGAGGATCTCATTGCGAACGAACCAAGGGGAGTTTGTGGCCTTGCGGAGAAATCGGTTCTGCAGGGTTTGCATCCTATGGATGTGACGGGGCTTTGCGTGAGCGAAGACTACGCTAGCGTAAGTCATTATGGGACGGATGCATGCTGTGTACAGGCGCTTTTTGCACTTGAGTGACAGCTTGCTGCGTTCATTGAGGACGGAATGAAGGCAGCCTAGAGCGAAAGAGGCGCGCGAACGGACCGTCTTTATGTGCTCTGAGAAGGTGAGGTGATGGTCGAGAATGACACCAAGGTACTTGGCTTGCTTCCCCCAAGGGATCGGCTTGCCGAACATGGTGATTGGTGGAGGGGGGGTGGGTTGACGTCTGAGTTTGGAGTAGAGCACTGCTTGACTCTTATCGGGGTTGACTTCTATTCGCCATTTCCTGAACCATGCAGCCAACTTATTGACTGCGGTTTGGAGGCGAAGTCGAAGTTGGATATGACTACGACCAGTGTAGTAGATGGCTGTGTCGTCCGCGAACAGAGCCAATTGGGACTTGGCGTCCTTAGGGATGTCGCTAGTAAACAGCGTAAATAAGAGAGGGGCGAGAACGGAGCCCTGGGGGACTCCTGCTCTGATGGGATGAGGCGACGAGAGCGCTCCTTCGATTTTGTAGCGGAATGTGCGGTTCAACAGAAAGTCTCGTATGATGAGAACGAGACGGTCTGGCACTCCGAGTTGGTACAGCTTGTATAATAAGCCGTTGTGCCAGACTTTGTCGAACGCTTTCGCTATGTCGAAGTAAATGACACCTGTCATCATACCGCGCATGAATCCATAATGGATATGTTCGGTGATGCGGTGGACTTGTTGGACACAGGAGTGCTGGGTTCGAAAACCAAATTGCTCATCGGGGAAGAGGCCCTTTGCTTCGGCAAAGCTCCTGAGACGCTTGTAAACAAGCTTCTCATAGATCTTGCCGAGGACTTTGAGCAGACTGATGGGACGGTAACTCGTCGGTTCAGACCTGGGCTTTCCGGGCTTATGGATGCCAATGACAGTGGCTTCTTTCCACGCTTGTGGGAAAATGTTGTTGCCCATGGCGCCATTGAAGATGGTGGCCAGTAGCAATATCAGGGGGGCAGGGAGGAGCTGGATCACTTTATTGGTGATCCCGTCTGAACCGGGGGCCTTTCTGGGTATGAGACCCTTGATGATGTCCTGGACTTCGTCTGGAGTGACGGGAGGCAGAGGATCATCAGGGTCTTCGACGGGTGGGAGGGAGGCTCTACGTTCAACTTCAGCGTCGACCTCTAAGAGGTGAGCTTGGTCTACTGGTAGAGTGCTGGGTGAGCATTGAGCTTCGAGGCTGACGGCCAGGCACTCGGCCTTTTCGTCGTCATCGAAAGCGATGGTTTTGTCTGGGCGGACCAGGGGTGGTATGGGGACAACTTCGCGGGATCTGAGTTTCCTTTGAAGCTCCCAGAAGGCCTGATGGGTAGGCTCTAGGTCGCTTAGCATCTTGTCCCAGCTAGCTTCACGCCACTCCGATAAGCGAGACTTTACAGAACGCTGCAAGTAACGCATATGGGCTTTGTTAGCGTCGCAGGGAAAGTTACTGTAGGCACGTACGGCCGCGTTCTTCTCATTCAGCAGTTCACGTATGTCGTCAGGCAACTTCCAGCGACGGTCGTCCGTCACTAGAACTTCCCTAGAACAATCGTTCATGACTGACTGTACGTGTTCCGTGAATGAGTCGATCGCGGCCGCCTGACTAGCAAAACGAGTGCACGCTCTTTTATAGGATGATTGACAACTCTGTCCAATGACGCACGTCAAGTGTTTACTTGATACAAAACACTAAAATACGCTAAATCTAATAAGACTTGCATTATAAAGTAATCAAATAATACAAGAATAATTGTCATAAATAAACAATGGTGATTTCACAAAGTAAACAGTTTTAAAAACAAAGCAACACGTCATCCGTTGTTTTGAATAAAACCAACGGGTACAATTTATCGAAATAAGTTACCAAAAATCAATTACGGCGTACACCGACTACTCAATAAATTATGTTTCGATTTATAAGACAATAATTGATAGTAAAAATCACGTAAATTGATAATAAACACAAATCTTAACAAATTCTGTAGACTACCCACAATTTTAATTTGACAACCATCTCCGACATATATATAAATGGGAGATTTAGCCAGTGAAGCCAAGATTTCAATGACTTACCATCGTCATCGAAAAGAAGTCCCAAGCTATTACTGCCTTCACCACGTGGAGGTACTCCCAGCTTATGTTAATTTAATTCAGACCAAACAAATTTTGTTAAAATGTCATGTCTGCTTATGCCATAGTTTAGCTGTGCTCTCCGAGTTCCACATCAGATGTTTCAATCTTCGAATTTTATTCTCCCAGCAGAAAATACTCATCAGACTGAACAACTTTTGCAAAGATGTCATTCCTATATATGTTATGGTTTAGCTGTGCTCGAGTTCCACATCAGATGTTCCGATCTTCGAGTTTTATTCTCGCAGCAGAAAATGCTCATCAGACTGAATAACTTTTGCTAAGATGTCAAACCTATATATATTATAGTTTAGCTGTGCTCTAAGAGTTCCACATCAGGTGTTCCGGATCTTCAATTTTATTCTCTCAGCAGAAAATGCTCATCAGACACAACATTTTTTTCTAAGGCACCATTTATGTAACTCTTACGGTCTTATTACAAAAAATTGCTTAAGTACTGGTTTAAACCAAGACTATAAAGTCTAGGATTGTGACGGTATTAAGATTAGTACCAGGATCAAAATGTGTCCTGATTACAAAACGAAGACTATCTGAGGATCTGTTAGTACCAAAGAAGGTCCATGGTTCAAATAATATCCACAGATAAGAAATAAAAATGGCATTCTTTCATTCGTTCGTACAGGATTTATTTGAAGCAACGTTCTGTTTCTCTAAATATTGATATTATAATAACACTTGAAATGATTTAATAATTATTTATCAGTACAAAAATATGTCATAAATGGTTCTTTGTTTGGATTACAATATAATGAACAAGAACAACTTGTACTTTTGACGCGCTGTTTATAATCAAGTTGTTATATTTTTAACACCTCTAGCGTGAAATGGAGCGAATTACATTCGGCGACAGCCCGCGTCATTTGAGGCGAATGTTTATCTTATAAGAAACAAATAATACAATTCTTATTTTTATTCGATAGGGTTTGTTCGTGAGTGGATGTGTCCGAATATGCCTCGTAATAGGCAACGAAACCGTTGGTTGCTTCATTAAACTAAAACACCTCTCCATCGTCTTCCGGGTATATATGGCTGCTGTTATACCTCTCTTCTTGTGGTGTTGTGGGGTTACGCAATGGTGTAAATAAATATGGAGTGCAGTGATAGCCACAGCCACCGAATAATATTCCAGATAAAGCGCCAGCCTCAAACCTCTGTTTCAATCTACATCCTCGGAATATTCTGGAGTCATGGTCCACGTCATCTGGTAACTATGTCCATGATTTTCAGGCCAGCATCACAAACCGCCTGAATAGTGACCGCATATTAGATCTTTAGACTCGTCTCTGTTATTTTAATATGACAAATAAAACAATAATATTGGGATATTATTTGCATTTTATTTAATGTAATGTTAGCATTGACCAAGGGTACTTACTTCATGGCGAGCCCTGTTGTGTAAGTGTTGGGTTTGGATCCTTGCGGAATAAGTGGACTGTATTATCAATAAGGAACTGGTTTACTTAATACAATAATGTTACAAAATAATATAATAATACCGACAGCGTTATTTCGTTGTTACGCGGGTGCGCGTGTGTCCTATGCGTAAACCACTTGCACTTCAGGACTCAATGGGCATCCTCGAGGGTCGTGGAGTAAATCTTCACGTAAAACATCCACAATTTTTTCCCGAAAACGTTTTGTGAACCTATACTTATATTTAAAATCTTCGTCACTCAATTTAATAAGGATTTACATGATGACGACATCTGTAAGGTCGCCGAGACGTCTCCAGCATAACCAAATCCATCAAATCAATTATAACAATATCCATTTTTGACGATTTGTAAATAAAAAGACATAATAATAATCAAAGCTAACCTCAAATAAATTAGTACCGATGTCAAATCCATGGTTAAACTAGGGGTCTCGGCGGACTAACTTTAGTACCTTAGTTAGTTCAAGAACTAGTGATAAACTTCATTTTGTAATAACGTTTTATTTAGTCATGGTTTAAACCTAGTAACAATCCCAGTACTAAATTTAGATCGTGTTTTGGAATAAGACGGCTATAGTTTAGCTGGTCTGTTGCGGTTCTGCATCAGGTATTCCAGTTTCCAAAATCAATTATAGCCTATATGTTGCCCAGGTTTAGTAGCTAGTTAATAAAAAAAGTTTCATTCAAATCCGTCCAGTAGTTCCGGAGATTAGCGTGTACAAACAGACAAACAGATAAACAGACAGACTTTTTTTATTAGATTCGTGTTCTGTTACTGTTTCTTAACCCCCCTCAATTATTCTTTTTTAAATATATTCAATGTACAGACACAACTTTTTTACATTCTTATTATAAGTATAGAAGATTAGCGTCTGCCCGCGACTTCGTCCGCGTGAAATTTCTTGTTCCCAACCCACCCCGTCGCATCGTATCGCCTGCCCTCGTTATTACTTCATTTTTTTCTCAGCGTTCCTTCTGACTTGTTTTATTTTTGATCAGCTCATAAGGGCCCGCCCTAGCGTGATGATAAGTAGCCTATAGCCTTCTTCAAGAGGTGGGCAATCAAATGCTAAAATAATTTTTCAAATCCGGTAGTTCCAGAGATTACCCCTACATACATACAACTTACGAACAAACAAACTTTTACCTCTTTATAATATTATTATCTATACTTATAATAAATCTGTAGAAGTGAAAATTCTGTACATTGAAAATATCAAAAAAATAATTTACAGGGGGTGTTACTAGACCGACACCGAACCCAAAAATGTGATTAAAAAGAATTTTGTCTGTCTGTCTGTCTGTCGGTCTGTCTGTCTGTCTGTCTGTCTGTCTGTTTGTTCAGGCATCACGCAAAAAACTACCGGTTCGATTACGATGAAACTTGGTATAATTATTCTTTAATATCCTGGGCACCACACTGGGTACTTTTTATCCCGGAAAAGTATATACAATAAAAAACAAACTTAATTTTGCGGTTCGATCCCTATACCCGATTACCACTGTCTGTACTGTACCAACCGCAAATACTAAGTATGTCGTAGGTTGGGTCACCCGCAGTGGAGTTCATTTTTATTCCTTTTAGTTTTTAGAGTTATTTAGGTTTATTTTTATATGAGTCGTAGGTATAGATTTTAATTTTAAAGTATAGGTAGTATATTTGATAAGTAGTGTACGTAGTGACCGTAGGTTATTTTATAATACTGTTAGGTAGGATTAGTCATTCGTATAGATATTAGTTTTTAGGGATTTTGCTTATTTATTGAGTTTAGATTAGTTATCATCAGAAATAGGTTTATTTAGGTAGGTATTTAATTTTCTGTTATTGAGTTTTTTTTTAAATTAGGTAGGTACTTAGGTAAAGATATCATATAGGTACCCTCTTAATCACCACTAATGAGACACAATTGGTTTTCTACTGTAATTAGCCACAAAGGGCCCGCGAGATAGATGGCATTCTGGGGAAGCACATACATTTTATCCTGTTAGCACGTTCCCGTGGGATAATTTCCGACATCCACGCGGGCGAAGCCGCGGGCAGAAGCTAGTTTATAATATAATTTGTATAGAAAAGCTTCAGAAATCTGGATTGTGATGTTTGCGATTTATAGCTTACCTTAATGTGTTCCTTGTATGTGTGTAGGAATATCTTATTGGTCTAATTTTATTTTCAGAACATCAGTGTACGTTATATTGTTAACATGAAATTATTTTCCACTCAGATCTGCCGCAGGGTCTGAATGATCCGCTGAATGCGAGCAGCATGAACCGCGGGGTAATTGCGTAACACTAACAGAAGGATTGCTTATTTTGGCAGTTCATTGAGTTATTTACGTTGTGGAGCAGACAAATCTTTCGACCATATGTAGCAATGGATTAGCAGGGATCCTGCCGCTTTGCAAAAAAAAAAAAGAATTGACATTTCATTAGGTATCCAAACAAATTTTAGCAACCTTTTTTATACCAATGCAATATTTGGAATGATTTTCATTTGAACAAATTTTGAGTCGGCAGAATATTACCAAGGGCATTTGATATTTAATCAAATGATTTATTACAGCAAACAATCTTTAGACAATAATTAATAAACATTTAGTCAAATGATTTGTTATGAAAAAAAGACAAAAATAAGATTTTTTGGGAATATTATAAATTTATAATTTATTTGATGTCATTTACTTAGGTGTACTTCTTTGTAAGTTGATGTGCAACAAGATGTGAACAAGACGTGTGAACAAGTCAAATTTATGGTTACGAACGACGAACGAAAAACGAACTGCTACCAGAACTGTAGGTTAGGTTAAAATCCATTTTAATTTTATATAATATTACTTAATTGCCATGTATAAACTATACATGGCAATTAAGTAACATCTAGGATACTTTTTATCCCGATATTCCCACGGGATCGAAACGTATGCGGGTGAAACAACGGGTCGCAGTTAGTGGTTCATAAATTGAGCCGGCTCCACTCACTTGGTTCTAAACCTGGCAGCGGCGGTGACATGGTAGCAAAAACTGAGTTATATCTACATTAAAGTGTCTCTCCGGTCGTATCGGATTGCCGTCCCATCGGATAATGAGAGTAATAATAATAATACATTTATTTATCTTCACAAATTACAAGCTTACGTGGTAAATAGATCAAGTAGTTACATGAATAGGCGAAAAAAAGAAAAGGAAATGTAATTTGTGAGAGATTTGGAGTCTAAACTAAGCCTAAACCTGTATCTTAGAGCTCCAAGCTCTCCCTCTTTACATCATCATAATTAATTAAGCCACATTAGCGAAGTAGGTACCTACAGAAGAACTTAATATAAATTACAATAGAGTAGAACTGAGAAGAAGGAAAAAGATATGAAATAATAAATATGAATTTGAAGTTTACATACTGAAGTGTAGTCATTTACACCACTCCCACGAGTGGTGTAAATGAGGTGATTATTTTGTAATGGTATCTTGTGTGTGTGGGTAGTGGAATGAGTTGTGTTGTGTGTGGTTTAGTGAGGGCGAGTGAAGTGAAAGTATAATGGAGTGTGAGGGAAGTGTGTGGAGAGTGAGGGAAGAGAGGGTGCACCTGTGTCTGCGCACGAACTTGTGCACTATAATATCTCCCGTGCCGAAGGCTGGTCTCCACTAAGATTGGTCGCTATGGCCGAAGTTCGGTTTGGAGGACTATTAAAGGCTCTTCGCTTAGTTGGAGCAGATTTTCAACAACTCCGTTAAAAACTTGCGGAGGCGAAGGCATTGCTCCGCTACAATCATCCAGTCAGTTTTTGGTACGAAGTTCCTTATCGCGCGTTGCGAAAGGGGGCTAGACGGAAAAAATTAAGACCAAAAGTTGGAACGACACTTTTTACTATAGTTGTAAGCCGTACGGCGTGTGCGTGTTTCTCTCTCTCTCTCTCTTATAGAAAGCAAGCCAGTTATACTTCGTTCCATCCGGGTGTCCCTTGACACCTCTCAAGTTTTTTTTTAAATTACAGTCCTTTCATAGTTCTTTTGCCTCGGACAGCAGAATCCCTTTTTTTTCCCGGGGTGGAGAATACTCATGGATGTCCGCCGTCCTGGGGCGGGCGGCCGGGTCTGTCAGGGCAAGATTCAAAGACCGCACTTTGACTTTACTAAGTAAGCGTTTCATTCGATTATGAACCATATTCTTATGCTAATAAAGTTTATATTCGTATAAGCGAATGTCAGCAAGCGTCGCATACGAATATGTACGTTAATATTATACTAAATAATGTTCATATTCGTATAACAACACTTTCTTTACTCAGCAAAGTAAAGTCAAAGTGTGATCTGTGAATCTTGATCTCAGACTCTTACTGACTAAAAACCACCCCAGTGTTCCATTTCACACCTACGCGGGGGGTCGCGGGAACGTACGATCCTTTCGCAACCCCCGACTGTTACCGTGGGCCTCCCTTGGTCAGGGGAGAGTGAGGTGTTTGACTCCCCCCCCGCGACCGACGCTGGTCGAACTGGCGCTGCATCGGCCGTTCGCCTCGCGCCCGCTCTAACACAGCAGCAACCCTATAGAAACCTTATTGGAACTACAAGAAAGATCACTCTGATTTTGACAGTGATTCAAAGTCAGAGGTAAAATGTACTGTGAATGGACTGTATAGAATCAAACTGTGATCGAAATACGCTTCTTTATACAAATCTGACAGCTATAGTCCGGTACTAAAGTACTCAGTTATATATTATGAATATACCGTAGTCGAAATAAAGTTCGAAATACAAGAACTGCTAAAGCTATCTTTAGCCCCAGTTTTTAGAATTAAGGGCTGGGCAGGAACTTTATTCGAGGAATGATTTTGAAATTTTGACAGTTTTTTAATTAAATAACTGTCAAAATTTAACCCTAAAACAAATAGAAACAACGTCTTGTCACAAAAAAAAAACTATATCTTGTTTTTATATAGCAATAGGTATTCGTTACAACAGTGATTTAATATCACTCGAACATAACATGGTGTGGGAGGAACAGCACCCTAATTGCGTAACACACTATCAATCACAATCTGAATCATTTTGAAGGATATTGCTAATCCATTGTGTCATATGTTCGAAAAATTGGTATGTTCAACAACGTAAATACCGCAACGAATGTTGTTGAACTGTCAAAATGAAAGCCATTCCTACTGAATCTGATAGTGTCATTTGATGATTTCCCATACTCAAAAAAAAAAAAGGCTACCTGAATACTATACAGTGTGTAACGGAAAGGGGGTATCAACCCTGAAGGAGGTGAATGTGCTCATGAAACTCAACAACTTTCCCCAAATTTTTTTTTCATATTTCGACCTATGTTCTTACATAGGTCGAAATATGAAAAAAAAATTTGGCCCTCGCATAGTAAATCAATCAGCTGGTAGTCAGTTTTGTAAGGGAGGGCCAAATTTTTTTTTCATATTTAGACCTATGTTCTTTGGGGAAAGTTGTTGAGTTTCATGAGCACATTCACCTCCTTCAGGCTTGATACCCCCCTTCCGTTACACGCTGTATAAGTCCCTCCTACGAACATGTGCCTATTTCTGCAAACTAACAGCATGTTTGGAAGGCAACGGTGCTGGTCCCAGTACAATTCCGTGAAACATTCCAGCTTTGTCTTTGGGTTAACTAAGCATCCGCAATCCCATTAGCGCTACAGGGCTTTGTACAGCGTAAACGCGTTCCATATGACGTAGGACTGTTTGCCAATCCATTATACAAAAACTTTTTTCATCAGAAAACATCCCGAGTTTGTTATGTTCAACAGCAACAATATAAGCGATAAACGCCACGATATGTAGTTGGGTTTTTTTAATTCTTTGAATTTAATGAGATAAAGTGTTTTTTGTAAACACAATTATTCCTTATCGACATGCCTACTGAAGCTTTTATAGCTCCACTATGATAACCTACGTATATAAATGTGGTACATGTTGTCAGTAAGCTAATAAGAGCGAGATACCCGCGGCGCTCACTGGCTTCATCAGTTACTGCGACTAGTTGGTAATTCAAGTGATTCTATCTACAACTGGCTTATCACCATGCAAGCCACCGCTGCGCTGTGCCTGATACTCGTCACGACTGTGGTAGCCATGGGCACCACAAGAAACGGGACTGATGTTAAGAAAACTGGGAACATTTACATTTCGGATTGTTATTTAAGTGTTATGAAACCCGGAGAAGTGAAAACTAAGACAATTAGTAGAAGAAATACCGATCCTAATCGAATTGTACCAGTGAACGAGGACTTCTACGTATGGGATAATGTCAGTGCTACGGAACCACCAAGCCGCTTTAGAGATATAATGTATAATAATATTAATCGTTATAGTATTACAATTCGAAATGTCTTTGACTATGACAGTTGTATAGGATATGGTGAATGTGTGCTGAAAAAAAAAAGGATCATTGAAATAAAAGCAACCGAAGAATTTAGGAACGTACCAGAGGGACGTATTCCTGCTTATACAATTATGGGTGAAAATTGGAACATTTTTCTTATGAATTGTTCCAATTCAGATAGTAGCAATTCCGTTGTTGGAACTACGACTACAGAAAACATCTACATTACAGACAGTGACAGTGCTACGGAACGGCTGCCCAGACGAATGACTACTATTAGTACTAAAATTTACAATGTGACGATTACAAATGCGAATGACTATAACCATTGTGTAATAGCCGATGCACCTTGCTGGCCGTACGAAAAAACAACAATGAAAATAACAGCAATTGAATGAACTGCGGCGTAATTGACTATTAACACACTATCAGATTCAGTAGGAATGGCTTTCATTTTGACAATTCAACAACATTCGTTGCGGTATTTACGTTGTTGAACATACCAATTTTTCGAACATATGACACAATGGATTAGCAATATTCTTCAAAATGATTCAGATTGTGATTGATAGTGTGTTACGCAATTAGGGTGCTGTTCCTCCCACACCATGTTATGTTCGAGTGATATTAAATCACTGTTGTAACAAATACCTATTGCTAAAACAAGATATCGATTTTTTTTGTGACTAGACGTTGTTTCTATTGGTTTTATGGTTAAATTTTGACAGTTATTTAATTAAAAAACTATCATAATTTCAAAATTATTCCTCGAATAAAGTTCCTGCCCAGCCCTTAATTATAAAAACTGGGGCTAAATATAGCTTTAGCAGTTCTTGTATTTCGAACTTTATTTCGACTACGGTAAGTTCATAATATAAAAGTGATCATGTTCATAATATAAAACCCAATTCATTTGATATGTCACACGGTAGGTACCTGGGTCCGGACCAAATTTTTGACTACGCTTTATAAAATGTACATGTCCTGCTAAACTACCTAAGAATATTATGGTCGCTGTTTTTTTTAACGTAACCTATTATTTATAATTTAATATTAATAAAGCCTCATAAACACTAGTAATCGTTTTAATAGATAATAGCACAATGAACATCGTTATTATCATTTATACAAGGTAATATTACATACATCCCAAAATTCTTTCCGTTGTAATACAGGAGTATTACAACGGAAAGAATTTTGGGATGTGGATGTTGTGCGACACCATTATTTTGAAACCTACAAAAAGAAAGTCAGAGAAAGAGAGTCAGAGTCAAGAAACTTCTATCATAGGATAGAAGTTTCTTGACTATTTAGTATGGCAAGATTGGCTTCAAGTATTGGCCATGTATTCAGGATAAGCCGCCATGTTGTTTTACTGTCATTTTAGCATTTTGTTTGTATCGTCAGCGTCATTCCGTTGTGATTTCCGTTGTGCAATTACGTCAAAAAGGAGATTGACCATTTTTGTATGGACGTTGGACCAAGTGCTGCCCAACATTGAATGTTCCTTAGACTAATACTAGTCTGTAACCCAAAGCGCTTCAAAATCTATCCGAGGAGTAATGAGAAAAAAGAAATATATTGTATAGGTAAAAAAATAAGCTTAAGCGTCTTTTATTTTTTAAATAAAAGACGGTATACTAAAAAAATGGTTGTCTATTGTTTACCCGAAGATTATATACCATAATCATCATATTCCCGAATTTCATTTACCCGAATTTCATTTGCCCAAATGTTTTGTTTGCCCTAAAAGACATATGACATACTTTTAATTGCCCGAAACTTAGATACCATAAGATACGAGTGCCATACGTATTGTTTTTCATATTTTTAATTGCCATAATAATGATTAGACATAATATTTAAACGCCATAATGATTATTAGACATAATATTTAATGGTCACAGTTCTAACCTAACTGAAATGGCACCTAACCAAAACCTTAAAATATTCTATGCATGGTCGAGAGTGGGCTTGGTCGACGGAGCCCCGCTATGCGGGGCTCCTACTTCTGGGTGGTTTATAAAAAAATAACCACGAAGGGGATGGCGGGGCCTATTCGACGACCCCGCCATCCCCTTCTAACCTAACCTATCCGAGTTGGGGTGCCTTAGAGTCCCGATTGCATCCAGTTTCTCCTAATATAACAACCGTTACACACCCAACGTCAATGGCAAATGATGTTATGGCATATGATAATTATGGCATGTGATAATTATGGCATGTGATAATTAGGGCACGTGATAATTAGGGCTTACAATGATTATGACAAATGATGTTATGGTAAGTGACTTCATGGGAAACAAAGCTTCTAGCACGTAACTAATATAGCAAATAAGAGTTGGGCAAATGAATATTACCTCATATAATATTATGGCTGTTGACTATTATGGCAAATGATATTAGGGCAAATAAAATTCGGGCAAACGGCGGTATACCTAAAAAATGGTTTATATTATTATAACAACACTTAGTACGTTACATGGTTTACAACATAATAAATTATCCTCTATGTTAGGCCCCATATAAATATTAAAATACCTAATCAATCTTCATCCTCATCGTAGTCTATAATTATTGAATCTTAAAATAGCCTCACAGAGTCTTGGTGCCTAGCCCATCCCAAAAACCAAACTAGGCAAACAACGTGGGCACAACTGCCGATCGTTCTTCGCCCAGTAAAACATGAGCAGCAATAATGCTGAATGGAATCGAGCCCATGATTGTTCTCGTCAATTAAAATATAGCAATGATACACTTTTGACGATGTAGGTCTGCTCTTTATGTGCGCTCGAATTACATAGTTGCACATTGCTGGTGGGCATCGAAAAATCGGAGAGGTCGGTGAGGCGCCCGTTATATTTTTGGATATTAAATATCTCTGTGGTGCGGTGTGGTTTCAAAAACTTATTGGAGACTAAAATCAAAACAACGATTTGATGAAAAAGAATATCCCAGGTGTTGTCTTCTAAATGCTCCTGACACACAATGGACTCGGGAGGTAGAATAAGTAAGATAACAATATTATTTAACGTAAACGTTAAAAAATAAATAAAAAAAGCCATAAGATAAGTTTTTAGATATTATATATTTTTTTTATTTATTTATTTAAACTTACACACACTATCTTTACAGGATGACCCCAATACAATAGTGGTTTGCAAATACTTACACATTAAAAAAAAATGAAAAATCAACTTACGCCTAATACATAAAAATCTAAATTTTAAAACTACAAGCCCTTTATACAATACATAAAAAAACAAAACTTTAAAAATACAATAACTAACATAACCTAAAATATAAAATCCGACAACACAATATTAATATTTAAGTATAACTAACAAAATTCAACAAAACTCTTGCGAATTCACTCAAATTGCACGAAAATATGTCAATTCTCTCATGGACTTCATTTAATACACATATTGTGCGGATGAGGGGTGTTTTTGACAGCAGGTTGGTTTTGGCAGCAGGCACGGCCAGCAGTGGCGGTCGCCGCCGCCTCCACACGTACCGATCTGGCACGTACAGCTTTAGGTGACGCAGCACACCCGGGTTGTGAGCTATTCCACGCAGGAGCTTTAGCGCATACGCCGCAAGTGTAAATTCCCGGCGCACTCTGAGTTCGTTGTACCCCACCATACCCAGTACAAACAGTGTAGGATATATCAGCGGGTAAAATGGGTAAACCCCATAAAGTTTAAAATACAAGTGTAAAATATAAACCCGTGGATGTTTTTTTATTAAAACTATTTTTTTTTTATATCTCGTCATGTAGGGAAAACAAAAAAAGTATTCCGATGCCTGGGCAGCATTTGGTCCAAAATGGTCAATCAAATTAGAAATCAAAGTCAAATTAGAAAAAAAAAATGTTAGTAAAAAAACTAAAAAGTCCAGTAGATTCGAAGGAAATCGGTTGTGACGGTATACTTATATACTTGATCCTATAAGGGTTCCGTTTTTTCATTCGGACGTACGTAACCATAAAAAGTTACATCCCTATCCACACTTTACGTGTATGTATTTAAGAATATGATTAATTTAGAAAATAAATTAATTCATGAAAAAAATACTTACCAAAGAGTTTTTATTCAGTTTCTAAAAAATCTTTCTTTTTAAATTCTGATTATCGATTAGGCTTTATGTAATTTTTAATCGAAATAAGAAAATTGGGTACCTAGATTGTCACACCACTTTACTACTTATAATATCATTGGATTGTCAGCACTAAGAAGTGTCACGTCGCAACATAATTTTTAGACATTTTTATCAAGATTTGATCATGTTTTTGATGTAGTTTATGTATAAGAAATTGTAAAAGTAAGAATGCAGAGAGAACGAAAATATCTTTATTTTTCCGTTTTGCATATTTTCAGCAAAATATTAGGTTGTTTATGTACATGTTTTCAGCGAATTGAAGTTGCCTACCTTTTGGATAGGTGTAGTAAGAACTATTTTATACAACTTTCGCAGTAGACTAACGTAGTTTTACCGGCCTCAACATATAATTAACGATATTTGCTACAAACTTATTGTATAGCATAAGCGTGGAAACATATTTTTCTTAATAAATTTGAATGCTGAAAGTCGATGTAGATTCCTGAATTTCATGACGTAATTCGCAACATCCTATCGAGTCAGCTGATATGTCATATGTCAAAATCGTCGATATCTCATTACTTTTAGTTAGTTTTACAGTTATTCCATTCATTTGTGAGCAGTGCACAAGTGAAAACGTAACATGGGCGTCTGTTTATTATTATCAGTAGTGTTGGTAATACTTTGTACTGCCATTGCTGCACCTGTCGTACCGTATAAACCCGCAGAGTGTCCCCTGTGCTCAGACGGAAAATGTTGCCCGTAAGTGAATTCATTTTTAACTCATTCGTTAGGCGATATCTCGATAAACCAAGTGGGCACTCGGACCCCATGGCTCTAGTGTTTCAACCCCAATCAGGCTGGAATATTTTCGCCGTTTGAGGTTTTCTGCACCAGCAGCATTCGTTGAACATTCTGGTCTAATAATTAAATCAAGGTAGAGGATTTCGATATTTTGGAGTATAATTTAAAACTGCAACATTTTGCGGAACATTTTGTACTCATTTGGTAGATAATTATCTAATTTTTATTTATTTGTACACCCCTACCCAAAGCTCCGGGGAAACGAGGCGTGATGTTATTGTTATGTTTGCTGCACCTCGCGGTTTCACCCGCCACGGTATTCGATCCCGTGGGAATATCGGGACAAAAAAGTATCCTCCATCTGTGTGCCAAATTCATCCCAATCCGTTCAGTAGTTTTTGCGTGAAAGAGTAACTAACATCCATCCATCCATCCATACAAACTTTCACGTTTATAATATTAGTAGGATATATCGCATCCTATTAAATAGATTACCTAGATTGAGTTTTCAAGGATAACAATGTGAATATTATGTTGTTAGAAGTTTAGAACAGTGGCGGCCCAGTGAGAACGGCGCGCCGTTGGTTGTGGGTTCAAACCCAATCAGGCGCTTTATTTTGTGTAAATTTTTTCATCACCACTGTGTTTACACGGTAAAGTAAAACATATTGAGGAAACCGACATTTCACAACTCACGAAGTTCTTTAAACACAACAGTAAATCACATTTTTGTTCATTAATATTACGTATACTCCAAGATCTAAGCAAAAAGCAAATATTAGATGTTTTTTTATTAATAAAACGAATAAGGTGTTTAGCCCAATCCGTTATTAAAAAATAACACTAGTCATAAATCAAACAACATTATAGGTAGTAAAAAACTGGCTTGCTTGTTTACAGTACTCACGCGGAATGACCTAAGGGTCAGCGCATGTCAACGGAGTAGCGGTGAAGAGCAATTTATCGGATGCGACTGTTGCGCGGCACACCGAGCGATGCCACGCGCGGACTTCCAAACACATGCCCCTCGACGACGCTTTACGCCGCTTGTGTGTTTATCACGCTATACAAATGTCTGCCATATGCTTTAGCAAATAAAATTGACTTTCAGCGCTACCCCTAAAATGACTCACGAATCTCATTGATAAGTTCCCGACTTATTACTCAACTGTGACATGGATGGGATCACAGTTTTTCTATGACATTTCTTCTAACAGCCTCTCTCATTATCATCATCATCTGCCTTTTCCTAACTATGTTGGGGTCGGCTTCCAGTCTAACCGGATGCAGCTGAATAGAATAGCCAATAATAATAGCCTCTCTATAGCATTATAAATCTCTTTGGGTGGATTTCATCATTGAAACTGAACGCAATCCGCGTATCAAAACCGCGTTTAAGAGCTATCAGGGGGTTTACTACCAGCTACTACTATGACTATATACATAAAAGCAGGGCAGTTCAACTTCTGCCCTTCTATAAGAGGTGGTGGTAAGCCCCAAGTGTCATATTGTGTACTAGCTGCTGCCCGCGACGTCGTCTGCGTGAAGGCTCTACAGCACCAAAAATACCTAAGATGCCAGTGTCGCTATAGCATTATAAGTAAACAACTTTTAAAATAGCATTAAAATATAAGTTTTTTTTGCAAGCGAAGCAAGTGAAGAGAGTTATATGGGAATCCTGCTGAGTTCAGTCATAAGATGTGACTGAAGGAAACAGAGAAAATAATGCAGGAATACATTCTAGGACACAAAAGAGTAAAAATACGTACAAAGGTATCATACCTTACAACACTTCCCTATAAACTACGTTGGTAGTTATGCTGCCAGGAGCCAAAATGTATAAAGAGCCAGGACTGGTGACGCGGGAGCATGCGACGTACAGTTGGCCGTGTGAGAAGCAACTCGTCCTGAGGTCGACACCCGCTGCCCTCAGTGTCTGCCCCTGCGACTTATTGATGGTCATCGCGAAGCAAACACTCACGGGGAACTGTACGCGCTTGAACTGGAACGGGAAGTTATGAGGTATGAGGGAAATGCGTGGTATAAATACTGCCTCGCCGACGCCACAACCCATAAGAATTTCCGCCTCAATGGTGTGTCTGTGGAGCGAGATGACTTTAAGGCGTGTCCCGTTACACAACTTCGGAGGAGATAGGTTCCGAAGAAGCATAATCGAGACACCGACCTTCAGCTTGATGGTATGCGCTAGAAGTCCACTTGCTGACAGGAAGTTCAGAAATTCCACGGGATAATGTGTGGCGTCATCTTGCTAGACAACAGTGTTTATCGGGGTGTAGACCACTTCATTCCCTTCAATTTCCGAGAGAATGCATTCGTTAATTGCTGCAGCCTGATCATTTTTGGGCGTCAAAATGGCCATGCTCACACACCCAAGAATTCTGGTGGTGCGGTATACGACTGATGTCCCCGTACACACAGCGAATAAGTTCTTCTAAGCTGGATACCACTCTACCGAGAGACTCTGGAAGAACCACCTGTCCAACTCTCTCTTCTGGTAGAGTGCCTTCGCCAAGAAGAACATCAAAGAATTCTTGAGCACGTGCATTGCCGCCGCGCCGAGCTCTCATATTAATGGTCAAGCGCAGCGTACGAACTCGTGACCACAACGAAGATCGTTTCAACGAAGCATTCACCTCGTCAGCCCTCGATCCCCGCGTCACCACGGGAAGCGTTTGCCGGAAATCGCCACTGAACAGAACTGTGACACCACCCATCAAATGTTCGTTCCTGCGGATGTCCTGCAGGGTTCTGTCCACGGCCTCAATTGCCTTCCTATTGGCCATCGTACACTCATCCCATACGATCAGAGAGCAATCCTTGAGCACGTGTCCCTTATCGCTGTTACGTGACATACAACAAACAGGCATTTCGGCGCTCTCTAAATCGATGGGAATTTTAAACATGGCATGTGCTGTCTTGCCACCCGGAAGCAGTGTGGCAGCGATTCCCGACGACGCTACAGCAATAGCAATTTTGCCTGCCTTGCCTTCTGACCTCTGCAAGTATGCCAGTGGTAACAAATGTTTTTCCTGTTCCACCAGGAGCATCCAAGAAAAACATTTTACCCTGATTTTGCCCAACGCTTTCAAGGACGGTGTCATAAATTTGTTTTTGCTCTGAAGAGAACAAAGCGACATGGTCATTTCGTATGGTGGTCATTTCGCCCGGATCGTAATTTTTCTCAGCGTTATACTCCCGATTTCCACGGTCTTGATGCGGTGATGATTGGGGAGCTGGTAACCCATATTCGATCAGTGGATTGCCGCCGATAGAAATGACCACATCTCGAAGTGAACTGAGACAGGTGTTCAGCACGCGTTCACCAGTTACTTCGACTTCGTCTCCAGTAGCACGCCTCTAAGCTCGTAGAAATCTTCAGACAGATAATGGTGATACTTCTCCCACAAAGCTACACTAAGCGACTCCACAAAACACCAAGATGACGGCAAACAGATGACGCATGCGGCTGGGACTGTCACTGACGCTCGCCTCCGCGAGGGTGTCATCCCATTTGGTCACCGTCGAGAAGGTGACGTGCTACGCAGGCTGCGCGGTAAGTGGGATACTCCACGCCATCAAATGTCCTCAGAAAGGCGAAAGACGTTGGGCCTCGGACAGTGTGAAGTAACAACCGCAGAAAATAGCATTCGCCATTATTGGGATGCACGGTATAAACCCTACCCAATGCAGTGTCCTTGAAAATTCCCGGAAAACCTTCCACAGCATCTCCTCGTCGACGTCGATTAAATACACCCCTTTGCTTGTCGTACGTGTATTATGAAGGCACCTCGTCATACGTAAGGGATCTCGCAAAATGGTCGACTTCACAGAGCGTGTTTTTTTAAATTGTCTTCCTCAACTCTGCTCAAGATTTTGAGGGTTTTGTTGGAACTTGAATTTATCGAAACGAACTATAGGTACGATACAACTTTTATGAAGAAAATGCACATTGCCATCTATGAATTTTAAGAATAACTAACTACTATCCTCGCCGACATGATCAAATTTAAATTATTAATTTCCAAAAAGTGTTGACATGTAACTTGACTTGATTTTTATGAAATCTCATAGATGGCGCTGCTTTAAAATTGCCATTATACTACTAACATTCATTAAACTATGTTTCTCTGCCCAAGTTACTTAAATGGCGTAGTTTTTATAGTGTAAAGCTAGATAATAGCATGGCTTACTCAAAAACAACATTTAAATATGCGTCGTTAGATTACACGCTGTCACTGCATGCGTAAGAAAAATAAAGATTCACAGCTCCTCCCCCGTAGGTGATAGCGTGATAATATGTAGAATTAATGTTGACCCGACCTCTTAGTAATATTCATGCAAAATTTGAAGTAAATCCATGCAGTACTTTTTGAGTTTAGCCCGGACATACATACAGACAAACAGACAAAAATTCTAAAAACTATATTTTTGACTTCGATATCGACTGTAGATCACGCCCCAAGTATTCTTTTAAAAAAATATTCTTGCAATGTACAGTTTTGACTTTCCTACGATTTTATTATATGTATAGATGAATATGGAGACTGACAGCTCATGAACACAGCTTAAATGCGATGATCGAGTTCAGTTTCATTGGTAAAAAAGGCACTTATTTATTATTTATTTATTTATTTATTAAAATCTTACCTACACTACCATTACAGATCAGCGATCCAATGCGATAGCGAGGCCTTACATGCTAAATCCTTAATCTACATCCTATTAAATTACATACAATATCCTAAGTCTTAAATCTTAACCTACATCTAAATAACATATTATAAATAATGCAACTTTTGCGAATTCACTCAAGTTGCACCACAATACATCAACTCTCTCGTGAACCTCGTTCACCACATGCATGGCTCTAGTGAGAGGAGTTCTCGCCAGTAGGTTGGTTCTGGCTGCAGGCACAGCAAGCGGGGGCGGGCGGCGCCGCCTCCACACGTACCGGTCTGGCACGCAAAGCTCCAGGTGCCGCAGCACTCCCGGGTTATGTGCCCCACCACGCAGTAGCTTCACTACATACGCTGCGAGTGCAAAGTCCCGTCGCACCTTTAATGCGTTGTACCCTACCATACCCAGTACAAATAGTGTAGGGTACATCAATGGGTAGAATGGATATACCCCATATAGCTTGAAGTACAGGTGTCTCGTGAACTTATTTTGGACACGTTCTAACATGACACTATATTTTGCCTCATGAGGAGCCCATATGACAGCACTATGTTCAAGGTGACTCCTGACTAGTGCGTCATACAACACCTTGAGTGTCGTTATGTTGGTAAAACCCTGAGTCTGCCTGAGTACGAAACCTAGGTTTCTGTATGCCTTCTTACATATCTTGTTGATATGCTTACGGAAGGTTAGGTCCTGAGTGAAGATTACCCCTAGGTCTCGTACCTGAGACACTCGTTGCATCGGCGCATCCTCTACCTTGTATTGATAATACAAAGGAGTCCGGGCTCGAGTGAAAGACATCACCGAGCATTTGGCTACATTAAAATTAAGTTTGTTGCCGATGCTCCACTCGACCACCTGGTTGATGTCGTCCTGCAGGCGTTCACAATCCGAGTGATCCCTAACCTCGAGCAGCAATTTCAGGTCATCTGCAAACAATAAACAAGTCCCATGTCTGACGACTTCCGGTAAGTCATTTCCGGTAAGTTATTGGAACGAAGTACCTTATCGCGCGTTGCGAAAGGGGGCTAGACGGAAAAAAAAGTTGGAACGACACTTTTTGCTATAGTTGTAAGCCGTGCGGCGTGCGCGTGTTTCTCTGTCTGTCTCTCTCTCTCTCTTATAGAAAGCAAGCCAGTTATACTTCGTTCCATCCGGGTGTCCCTTGACACCTCTCAAGTTTTTTATTTAAACTTCTCGCACAAAAAGGTACAGACGCCAGCACATCAAGCTACTACAATCTGTCAATTTTTTTAAATAGATTTTGAACTTTATCGCTAAAGCATTAAGGTTTAAGGTTGATTGGGAAAATTTGACAGTTTCGGGCAGCTTGACCTGCTGGCGTCAAAGGCGAACTTAATGGCTTATCTAGCATGGCCATTACTATCTCTACTATAAGAAGACAAAGTGACATATATTTTCCTTATTTTCGACATTTTGTCACGAAATAAAAAAAGATCACTCAATCCAAATGCACATACTATTTGCAATCAGCACATGACAGATAGAATAGATAAAATGACAGATTTCTTTAGAAATCCGTCTACAATCTAACAACCTTGAACTCAATTTCTCTGAGGGCTGATTTTTCCAACTGCAGATAATTTCATCAGAGGAATGCTGAGAGTCATGCTCACTGGTGGTGGCGCGTGTGTTGGATCATTCGGTTCCCTACAAAATGGTTGAGCTGGGTGGTGCTGATCCACGCGTCATGTTCATGAACGGGCGCCGTCAGTTGAGACTGGTCATCTCTTAACTGCCAGGGCTTATTTTTAATTTTATATTTTAAATTGTTCTTTTTTCATTGTTCTCACATGTAGAAGCAATAAGAATAATGTACCCAGGATTTTGTAATAATATCTTGATTTAAAAGAGTGTCCTTGGAGTTTCTTGCCCGTTCTTCTCCAAAGAGATCTACGTTTTGGAATGGGCAACTAGCAACTAGCTTCACTTTCTGACTAACTGACCGACTATTTAAAATGTTGACAATTCAAAAGTGCCTGAAATGGTTTAATTGAAATAAATGGTTTGAGAGTTTGAGTTTGAATAATTTTGAAATTTTGACGGTTTTTCCACACAAAAACTGTCAGACGTACATTTTATACCTCGAATAAGGATTGTGTCGATTAAAAAATCAGCCCTAATACTAAAATAATGTCTCTTCCGTTCCACCCCCGTCAATAAGCCCCACTATAATCTATGTTTTATAGACATAAACTTACTACAACGGGATAAGAATAGAAGTGGTTCATGAATCTATTTTACTTGGCTTGTCTGACACAAAAATAAATTGGAAAATGATAAAATCAAAACTATCCAAATTTGCAGTGAAGTCAAAAAACCATTAACCTTAAAACTGCACTTGTTACGTATTAGGCCTGCGCATACGCGTGGCTCAGTTACGGCGTGATATTGTGGGGAAACAGCACAGAAGCGCCGTCGCCCGTCACTTTTCACATTGCAAAAAAGACATATATAGAAGACACCGACAGTTGCAAACCACATTTCCAAGAACATAAAATTCTTACCCTTACTCCCCTGCTTATACATTCTAGAACCAACCATTCATTCATACCAACACTTTTACACAGAAAACATGCTGTGAAAATATACATTACGCCATAAAAATAGGTTAAACTTACAAAGCTCTAAGTTAAAAATGCACTCAACAAGTACACTAGTCATGTCATTTAAAATCCTATATAAAAATGTACTCTGTGTTTAAATAGTAGATTATTAACCAAGGCGATAAAGCAGTGTCTTCTGTCGCGGGTGACGATTTAAATCGCGAGCGTAACGAAGGACTCGAGGTTTACTCCCGAGCGTAGCGAGGGTATTAAAAACTTAAATCACGAGCGAAGCGAGGGATTTCAGACGAGTCCTGAGTGTAGCGAGGGATTTAAGTTCACCAAAGACTAAGACAGCTTTATCACCGAGGAAAATACTCTACTTTTCGTACCATTTGCGAAAAAACCAACTTAACGTTTATGTATTTGAAGAAAACAAAAACGTGGCAAATTCCTAGACTAATATTTTTTGTCAGAAAAGCAAAGGCATCAAGCTCATACGGCCTCGTCGGTTTTCATAATTTTATTTAATAATCATAACTGCATAATAAATGCGTATTCGTTTTTCAAAAAGATGTATATTGCTTTATAATGCTATACAAACTCAATGGTGTAAACACAGATATAGTTCAGTATAAATTTCGGTAAGTATTCCAAATTTAAATCACATTCTCCCCCTAGAGGATGAATGAAATTCAGTACAATTTTCTTTCCCTGTTTTTAACAGATTAAAAATGAATATTGTTATGTTCGCTTTTTGTGGCATAGAATGTCACTTTTTTGAGCAAGTGGTATGAAAATATATAATAAACCAGCGGACCCGGCAGACGTCGTCCTGCCCGGAAGAGCAGCGCCACCTCTCGGATCCAACTGTGTTTTCAAGCTATCCAGGAACCCATTGAAATATACACACAAAATTTCATCCAAATCGGTCCGGTCCGGTCCGGTTTAGGAGGAGTTAGGTGACAAACACACGTACAGTAGAATTATATAAATTAAGATTACTTAGATTTTTCTTTTGTTTTTTTTTACGGTTCACCGTTTTTGATGTATTTCTTTTTTATTGCTTGTATTGTGTCTTTTGTTGCACTAAATAAACTTGTTATCTATCTATCTATAATAAGATTACCATAAGATCTATATCTATTCTATACTTATAATAAATGTGTAGAAGTGAAAATTCTGTACATTGAAAATATCAAAAAAATAAATGGCAGGGGGTGTTACTAGACCGACACCGAAACCAAAAATGTGATTAAAAAAATTTTTGTCTGTCTGTCTGTCTGTCTGTCTGTTTGTTCAGGCATCACGCAAAAACTACCGGTCCGATTACGATGAAACTTGGTATAATTATTCTTTAATATCCTGGGCACCACACTGGGTACTTTTTATCCCGGAAAAGTATATACAATAAAAAACAAACTTAATTTTGCGGTTGGATCCCTAGACCCGATAACTGTACTGTGTACTGTACCAACCGCAAATAATAAGTTTGTCGTAGTGTAGGTCACCCGCAGTGGAGTTCATTTTTATTCCTTTTAGTTTTTAGAATTATTTATGTTTATTTTTATAAGTCGTAGGTATAGATTTTAATTTTAAAGTATAGGTAGTATATTTGATAGTTTACGTAGTGACCGTAGGTTATTTTATAATACTGTTAGGTAGGATTAGTCATTCGTATAGATATTAGTTTTTAGGGATTTTGCTTATTTATTGAGTTTAGATTAGTTATCATCAGAAATAGGTTTATTTAGGTAGGTAGGTATTTTATTTTCTGTGATTGAGTTTTTTTTTTTAATTAGGTAGGTACTTAGGTAAAGATATCATATAGGTACCCTCATAATCACCACTAATGAGACACAATTGGTTTTCTATTTTAATTAGCCACAAAGGGCCCGCGAGATAGATGGCATCCTGGGGAAGCACATACATTTTATCCTGTTAGCACGTTCCCGTGGGATAATTTCCGACATCCACGCGGGCGAAGCCGCGGGCAGAAGCTAGTTAGAAATAATTAAAGACATTCATCTAATAAATTAAAACAATTCCTATTATATAAATGCTATTATACTTAATACCAATGAAAATTTAAATGACAAATTTGAAATTACATGTTTTTATAAACTATTTATTATATCAACTAAGTAGTCAAATAAAAGCCCTCTTCTTCTCCTACTTTTGCTGTGCCCGACAGGGTCCACAATATTTGATAGTCGTGACAGCCAATGGGCCACCCATTGGCTGTCACAACTATCGGGACAATGATTGCCGAGTCCACATGCCACATGCCGTTCATCTTTCTCGGCTTTCACGAGGTTCTCATCATGCGGGACGGTAATGTCAACAAGCATTGCGCGCCGCTCTGATCGATCCTGATTATATTATTATTATTATAGTAGGATATAACCCAATATAAGCTGACTTCTGATTGTACGCTTTGTGACGTAGCTTGATGTGTAGCCGTGCGTACATAGTTAAATACAAGGAAAATTGAATCCAGTTCAGTCTTTAAGTTTTAATACGGTACCATAATTATTTTCTTTATCAGGTAAATATGAAATATTTATTTGCAAATGTGTTTATAAAATACAAGAAATATAGTCATTGGCTGAATTATAAAAAAAAACCGGTGCTGTTTGTTCAGCTTTACCTAAATGCCCTCGTCGGTGTAGATAAAGCAAAGCAAATTGAGGGCATGTTTTGCTACAATTATTTCTCCTTATACAGGATTATTGGTAAAACATTAACAACCTCTCAGGAATATACATATTACTAACATCATAAACCACAACTTTTGTTCTATGACTTTTATTAATTCATCAGACTTACATACAAAAATGATTTTCTGTTACGAACTCTACGCGAAGCTAAAGAAAGCGCCATAATGCACCATTTATGATGTAAATGTATTAAAAGTAAGTAATACTAGTTTTATTTATTTTTTTATTTTACGTTTTTCATAGTTTTAAATTGTATATTATGTTAATTTTAAGACCACGCTATCGCATTAGGTACAACCTGTTACAATGATAGTAATTGGAGATTTTTTAATAAAGAAATGATGTCAGTGTCGCCGCGAGCGGCCGCGAGCAGACTCGCGTGGCCGCGCGGCCTTTTCAAGCGATACTGGTCTTTTAATTATGTATTGATTTTGGTTTCAAGTAGGTGCTCGCTGAGTAGGTTCTTAATTCCGTCGTCTTATTTAACCTCGAGCCGCCACAGATACAGACACTGAAAAACAAAAATATTCAATGTTCATTATACAGGGTCAAATTAAATTAGCTAGCGAAACTCTGCATACTTGATGGGTATCGATATCTAAACACGAAATATTAATATATTTTTTAACAAAACATTTTTTTTATTGGGGTTCATCGACCGCAAATAGTGTATTCACTTGAAATTTAGAAAGAAAGAAAAATATTTTATTCTGCGCATACAAAACGCACAATCACAAATAAAAAATAATAAAAAAAGACATAAGATACACATAGTCAAAAGACTCGTAGGTACTCAAGCATAAAAATGTTGACACTTTTGTCTATTGCTTGATGTCAAGTGTCAGGGCCAGGGACCAACATTGACATAGAAAAGTATGGACTGGAAATACCTACAAAAAAAGGGTGCATACCTACAACTCATATTGTCGCATAAAATGGCTGCCATTGCTAGGGTTGTGTCAATGAAGGAACAACTGTTATCTCGTTGTTACTATAACGAGTAACGATACTATATACGAGTTTTACTAGTTATCACGTTTGGATCACGATGGATTTTGGTGCTGTGAAGTGTGAACCACAGGCCGGACCTAGCTAGGTCACTCGGACCGAATAAGACGCAAGATTATTTATGTTAACATCGCAGAATATACTGATATCGTTCCAGCGGAGGAACTAGTTTCGGAAACTATTACGGTAAGTCGGCAACGGTACAACACTATTCCATTATGACATCTGTTTGTAAACAAACGAATGAATTAACAAATATAATAAAAAGGCCTGTTATATGGAAATGAACCCAAATATCAATACTTTAGCCATAAATTCATGATCGCGTTACAATTGTATCATCGATTGTGTATTATTGTATGTATTAATGCATGAAAACCGGCTACTAACCTGTGCAACTACAATTGAGGTTGATTTTCATTCTTTCTTGCACCACACTTCACAATACAACACACAGGCATGTTGAACTTCTGTTTTCCAACATTTACATGCAGTTTTAAAAGGTAAAATCCTCGTAATTTTCTCGCAAATCTCAATAATACAAAAAACAAACAACCATTTGACAGCAAAACTACCACGAAACTCGTCACCTAAGATGGCTGCTACGGCACTTACCTACAACTGTCACTACGTCAAGACAAAATGTTGCCATAATTAGCAACAACTTAAAATATAGTTGTCTCTTTTATCAAATGAGATTATCTCACTAGAAAGAATGAGACATAACGATATTTCAAATTCTGAATCATATTTCACTCATATTTGTATAAGCAAATGTATGTATAGAATAACGCGGCATCTCCATGTTTTTTCCTATCTCAATGGGGACCAATGACAACTCACATTAATTGACATTGACACGCGGCTGTTGCCAAAGGAAAAAAGAATCATAACAAAAACAAAAATGCCAGTGAAATTCCAGTGAAATATCAGTGTGAAAATCTGTTTTTTTTTTATATAAGTGTGTGTCACAGACGTTATTGGTATCGATATTATATAATCACGATAAAACATATTTTCTCAGGTCGTACTTCAAGTAATAACAATGTGACGCGCTTATAATGTATCTAGCTTTCTATAGGTGAAAGAATATTGAAAATCGGTTTAGTATTTTTTGAGTTTATACATTACAAACATACAAACAATTATAATATGTATTAGTTTATAAATATTTGTCTGTTTTATTTTTATTTAATGCACCTACCTCGTTCTGGAGAGTAGTCATAATAATAATCTAGATAATATCTGGGCGGCGGCGTTTGAGGAGGTCTGAAAATTAAATGAAGGATTTATTCAACTTAAAAAAATAAAAATAAATTGTTATGTATGGCAGAGCAGGCAACTAACATAATACAACTATTTGCGTATATTACGCCTAAAACCCCACTTGCGCGTTTAATGAATAATGCAAGAGTTTGTAAACTCGGAGTTGAAAAAATAACATTTTAACTTTTATGACGCGATGCGCCACTAAGAGCTGATTTCTCAATCGACAGATAATTTTTATTCGTGGAATAAAATTGACGTCCGACAGATTTTGTACGGAAGAACTGTCAAAAATTCAAAATTATTCCTCGGATTTTTTTTATTATCGATTATAGTTATGTATTGTCGATATTGTGTTTTTTAATTTCATAACGTGACGTTTCATTTTAATCACGCAATACAGTTTTGCACGCAAAACATTGTGTGGATGCCACAGACAAGAGTTTTGGAGGAAGTTATAACATTAAAAGTGGTTGTCGTGCAAAATACTTGGAACTTTGACTTTAAATATCTCCGTTAGTACATACACAGAAACTTCCCAGGTATGGTCTATAATCTTATAGTATAAAAATGATCTCAATTCCGGTGAGTACCTATAAGTGACTCTCGGCTTAATTAAGCATCTTTTCACACTTGTTATTTTATTACCAACAATCAACTTCAACTTTACCAACAACTCCGCCTGTGTCGTTTGCGGTCACTATGGGCCCCGCCATATCGTCGACATGACGTCATACATTACGTGTCGACTGGTCATGACTACTCTTTGCATGTCGCATGTAAACTAAGGCGGGTAACTAAGGCTACGGGTCTTTCCTGCGAGAAATGGTCGAATCGACATGGCGAGAATAGCTCGACTTGATTTTTATGAGGGAAAGGTTCGAATCGAACGACAATAACGATGCGCGAGAATTAGCTTCCAGACTTTCACGCAGGAGGAGTCGTACAGACGCCAGCAGGTCAAGCTATCCGAAACTGTTAAATTTTTCCAATCAACCTTGAACCTTAATGTTATAGAGATAAAGTTGAAAATCTAATAAAGAAATTTGACAGATTGTAGTAGCTTGATGTGCTGGCGTCTGTACAAACATAGTAAAGTAAACAACACTTTTAATAATAATATCAAATTATTATTAAACACTGAGAACAGGAAAACTGGAAAAGTATGGAGGACAACCTTTGCCCAGTAGTGGAAAAATATAGGTGAACTAAAAAAAAGTTCGCAAGTCGGCTTATAAATAACGGAGTTATGAATAACAAACATAAATAACCGGCCAAGTGCGAGTCAGACTCGCGCACGAAGGGTTCCGTACCATTATCTATAAAAATCACAACTGTTGTATGGGGCCCCCCCTTAAATATTTATTTTAGTTTGTAATTTTTAGAATTTGTGTTATAGCGGCAACAGAAATAGATAATTTGTGAAAATTTCAACTGTCTAGCTATCGCGGTTCTTGAGATACAGCCTGGTGACAGACAGCGAAGTCTTAGTAATAGGGCCCCGTTTTTACCCTTTGGGTACGGAACCCTAAAAAGAAACGCCCGAATTGAGAACGTGCTCCTTTTTTTGAAGTCGGTTAAAAAAGAGAGCATTACTTTGTTTCAACGCAGTGAAACTACTTCACATCGATCAAAATTAGATTAATACAGAAAATTCTACTTACAGACACCTTCCTGACTTTACTTTGACGGCTCTAGCCGAACAAACCAATGTTTGAAGAAGATTAGGAGATTGGCCAGTACATAGTGTACTGAGTACAGCCAACACAACAAACAATGTAACCAAGAGCTTCATGTTACGTGTTTCCTTGTGCACTGCCGGCAGATGAATAAGGCGCTCGTAAGTAACGCGGTGACCAAACACTGACCACTCGACCCTATTCTGTAAAATATAAAGAGTGACAGTTCACTTCACATAAGAGCCTGCGCGCACTAGCGATTTTAAGTTGGCCGATAGTTTGATATCGGTCAGAGGATCAGTATAGAGTTATATGGTAGTGTGCGCACTTCAAGATTAACAGTTGTACGACTATTACGATTGCGACTGAACTATCGGCCAACTTAAATCGCTAGTGCGCGCAGGCTCTAAGTTTACACGTTGAGATTTTCATAGAATAGACCGGCTGTTTATATCCAGCAGCAGGTAATGTATCTCCAGCGAGTTGGCTCGGTAATAACAGCCGCACGGGTCGATCGATCAGGTTAAGCTGCGCTTGTCGCGGTCGGTCCGTGGATGGGTGACCATCTTTACATACAGAGACCTCTCCTTGCCTCGGAAAGCATGTGAAGCCGTTGGTCCCGGCTGTCATTCGTAGATCTTTGATAGTCGTTACTGGTTGTCATAAGCCCGAAAGTCTGACAACCAGTCTTACTACGGATATCGCGTTAGACTGTTAGGTAACCCAGGAACTGGGTTGTGGAGGTCTGGGGCAGTCACTCTATGTAAAATACTGGTATTCAGCTGAAACCGATTAGACTGGAAGCCGACCCCAACGTAGTAGGAAAAGGCTATTTGGATCTGGATCTGGATGATTTGGCTTTGACTCATCATAAGCCTCCAATGCTCAGGGACTCCAGAGTCTTGAGAAATGCGAAAAATACGAAATTAATATTAGTAGTGGAAGTAACAGTGGGCTGGCCATGTTTGTCGAAGGACCGATGGCCGGTGGAGCAGACGAGTCTTTGAGTGGAGACCGCGTATAGGCAAGCGTAGTGTGGGACACCCCCAGCTAGATGGACGGACAACAAAAAGTATCGTTTTACATTTAGTGTTTGAATAAACGTAACATTTGGAAAAACTCTCCTCATAGAGATCGGACGATCATGCAAGCAAAAAATAAAACTAAAATCGCCAACACACAGTGGTGTCTTGGCGATTTTAGTTTTTTTATCGATTACAACTGAATGTTCCTTATTATGCATCTATTGTTCTTTTATACAGGATGTCTCAGAAAAAACTAACTTTTGTAGATGCATAAAAAAAAACAAATTTATTTATATATACCTACACTTTAAATTACAAAATCAGAAACTGAAGCCATGGGAAAATTACTTTAAAAAAATAACATTATTCAAATGTCGTCCTTCCCAGCTCTGGAACTCTTCAAAGCGATCTCTAACATTTTTGAAAATGCGCCTCAGGAGTACGAATGTTTTGATTTCTTGTTTAATGTTTTCCTTCAATTAAGATATGGTTAATGGATTATTGTTGTACGCCCGCCTCTTCAGTTAACCCCAGAGGGAGAGAGAAAAAATTCGGAGGTGTGAGGTCTGGGCTTCTCGGGGGCCATTCTGATGTTACCTCTCATCGAAAATCATGTAAACGAAAGAAAAAAAAGAAAGAAAATATGTTTATTTGCGGTAAACATGACGCAAAAAAAGAATATGAAAACAAATAAAGAAAAAAAAATCAATAAGAAATGGTTGACATGCGTCGCATCCACGCAAAACGGCTATCGCTCAGCATTATGCTGCGACCCTATGAAAGACATAGCCCTAGCGCTGGTTTTCAGCGACAGCCGGCGCCGACGTAATGACGTCATCCGGTGCAGCAAACAATTATTCATCAACAAGTATTAAAATAATTATTTTTATTTTTAAAGGAAACAGTTATTCGTACGCTGTACTGGTACAGCATACTTAAAGCAAAATAATACAATTTACACAGCGTCACGGTCAAAGCCATAGTATGTTAGCTTGGACAGCAGTAGATTGGTATTAATAGCGTCGAAAGCCTGAGAGAAATGCAGCAGGACCAGGATCGACCCCTCCCTGCTCTGATTGATGTAGTGGGAAATATCCTTGAGGCACGTGATGGGGTCACGTGCCTCAAGGATATTTCCCACTACATCAATCAGAGCCGGTGCAGTGCCTCTTCCCTTACGGAAACCCGACTGAAGTTCAGGTGGTTCACGGAGAATGTTATTAGCTTCCAAGTATTCAATCAACCTGTAGATACACTACACGCTCCAGAATCTTTGACAGGCAGGGCAGTATACCAATTGGCCTGAGATCTTTCAAATTGGCTGGATCACTAATTTTAGGGATAGGACGAACAATTGCGCGTCGCCAGAAGCTAGGGAAAGTGCGCGATTCTATTGACCTGTTGATGATATCAGTGATAACTAGCAGGGTAGTTGGCAAAGTGAGTGTTAACATTTCCAAACTGATACCATCAACACCCTGAGCGTTTGATCGTAGACTCCCGACTATCTTCAGAATTGTCTCCTGGTTGGTTGTAGCGAGCGAGAACTCGGCTGGACTGTGCCTGCGAGAATAGAAGCAGCCGATCGATTCTGTAAAAATCTCACCGTGAAAAGTTAGGTGAAGTGAGCTTAGAGTGAGCTGTCAATAGTGTCAATCCCTAGTATTAGTTGGAATAACAGCTCACTCCACGCTCACTTCACCTGAGTTTTCACGGTGAGATGGTTACAGAACTGCACTGCTGGATGTGAGACATTATCATTGCAGTTTCCCGGAACATCCAAAAAATCCGTATTGATACTATCTGGATTGTCAAAATGACTTGGCAATAGCCTTTCTTTGTGGTCCGGAAGTACATCTGACTTCAAATTACGGCATAATAGTTTGGGGTCCTTACCTTACCTTATACGATATTTTTGTCGAAATGCACGATCACGTAAGATTTATTGTTTTCAAGAAACGCGGTTACACAAAAAGCACGTTGCTTCCCTGTGATAGACTACATGGCGACTGAATTTCCACAAGATGGTCTCGGTTGTCATTCCCTCCGCACCACGCGTTCCGCGCATTTTGTTCTAGAACACATTCAAGTAGTGAGTTTATTCTGAGACACCCAGTAGTAATTAGTGTTATCTATAATATTTATTTCACAGTTTCCGTAATTCAGAAATAATTCGCAGTAAGTAAGATAACGAGTTGACATAGTTCACACAACTAGGTTTATTATTAGTTTATTATTATTCTTATCATATCGCTGTTTTGTTTACTTGAAGTTCACTTTCAGGGGTCACTTTCGGGCTTATCACGAACCGCAATGATTGTCCAAGATCCACGAGTGACAGCCGGGATCAACGTGCTTTCCGAGGTCTCGGTAGGTAAAGATGGTCACCCACCCATCCACGGACCGGCCTAAGCAACCCAGTCGATCGACTGTGCGAATGCTATTATTATTACTAAGCCACGAGCCACTTCAATTTAGAATATTTGCTTGTTTCCATTCAAAGCCGCTTACTCAACTATCTACTTAAGTTATGTAGCTTAGTTTGACATTTGAATGGCCAATTTTAATGTATCTGTGTCGTAAAAAAAAAAAAAATAGTTGCATTTGGAATTTTAACTATGTCATGTTGGACTTTCAGTGTTTTGTTTCCAGTATTTAATCATAATAATATTAATACGAGCATATTATTATCCCAATGCAGGGCAAAGGCCTCTTCTGAAAATTTCGTAATTATGATTTATTTTTTGGAACGAAGTTCCTTATCGCGCGTTGCGAAAGGGGGCTAGACGGAAAAAATTAAGACCAAAAGTTGGAACGACACTTTTTGCTATAGTTGTAAGCCGTGCGGCGTGCGCGTGTTTCTCTGTCTGTCTCTCTCTCTCTCTTTGAACTTCGTTCCATCCGGGTGTCCCTTGACACCTCTCAAGTTTTTTTTTTAAAACGTTGCTCCACACTGGGAATTACTCCTGTATCGTGGGTGCGTTTACAAACATTTAAACTCATACACAAACAGCCAGACCCGGAACAACTACCTGTAGGCAATACAAATATTTGTTCCGTGCGGGAATCGAACCCGCGACACGCAACAAAGCTGTCGATCGCTCAGCCACTGCGCCAACCGTGTCGTCGTTATCTAAGATTCTGAATTAAGTTTCAGACAAAATGGAAGGACAGACAAATAACAAACACCTACTGTGTTTGTTATTTGTCTGCCCTTCCTTTTGTCTTTAAAAGATCGCTCTTAGCGATAAGACCGCCCATTGTGTCACCCTTTGCAAAATTTAAATTTTCTGTAATTTTATATGATGTAGGTACCTACATAGTAAAGAGTATTCTATTCTATTCTAGAAGGTAGTTTTAGTAAATAAGAAGACCAAACAAATAAATTTTAAAATTTTAATCTATCTTATATGTACTCGTATATATAAATAAAAATGAATCCCCATTTCCCTTGGCCACGCCGTAACTCGAGAACGACTTTACCGATTTCATCCATTTTTTTAAAAAGTTTTCTAATACTTTGTAGAAGGTCCTTACGGAAAAAAAATAAGAAAGTTGCTTCACGCGGACGAAGTCGCGGGCAGAAGCTAGCTAAGCTATAGCTAACTAAATCAATAGCTGTTCGTTCGTCACTCGAGAACGGCTGGGCCGATTGAGCTGATTTAGGTTTTGAAATGTTTACTGTAGTCCAGGGAGGGTTTAAATGGTGAGAAAGGCGAGGAAGATAGTAAAAACAACAATTTCATTTTCCCATTTAAACTGTTCTACCTACTTTCCTGTTGGTCCGTTCAGAAACTTTTGTATTGACATATTTTGATGGTTTTCATTGTTTGGAATGCAAATAAAAATAAGTCTTTATTGTGCTCGACGCAAGTGTATGTACTTCGCGTGTAAAAAGGGAGTAAAATTGACTTCCTTCAGCGTCATTTCCATTCAGTCCGCGCTCCAACGTTCTTGATGCCAGACGTCAAACAAAAACTAAAAAATGCCAAATTGTGCGGTATTGAGCTGTAAAAACTACACAAAAAAAGTGGGACGAGACAATGGAAACGTTTCCTTTCATCGGTAAGTCATTTTGTTATTAAATTATGTGTTTTTTATTGCAAAGTCAATTATTTTGTGTTCATTGTGATCTTACAATGAACACTATGCAATTGAGTGTGTATCGAATAATTCATGATACATTGCCGTTTTTAGTTACAAGGTAGTATGTAGACTTGTCTGTTAAAAAAACACGCAATGAAATTTTTTTTTTTTTTTTATTTATTTATTTATTTACACACAATTATTAGCTTAAGTATACTGTTGACATTACAATACATAAGGCCGCCAGTAACAGTCACAATACCCCCTGTACTAGTTGATACTGTATTACAGTAGGGTATTATTCCTCATTCCTGTGACCCGTACAGCAACAAAACGACTGAGAACTTAAGATTATAGGTTAATATAGGCACCTTAGGAATATAAATTTAAACAAACAAAAAACTTAAAATAATTTTGCAGCGAATTGCTACACTTACTTAAATACTATTTGGCTTCTCGTGAATGTAAGTGTGAGTGTATTTGATATTATGTATGTAAGTATGTATGGAGTTTGCTATTTCAGAATCTTAATTGTGTCTTCAGTTCTTTTATAATTTAAGCTGAGTAAATGTTTTCTTACAATCTTTTTAAATATGTGTGAATTATATTTCCGAAAACCTAGAATTGCATTAAATTTATGATAAATATACGGAGCTAGAAAAAAAAAAGAAATCGCTGGGCAAATTTTGTCCTATATATAGGTTGTTTGTAGACTTTGTAAGCTCTTCGTATAGCATCTGGAAAATCCGGTGGTTTGTTGTGTTGATTACGTAAGATCTTCTCAATGTAAAGTTGTCGAATGCTGAGAACAGCAGTTAGCTTGTACAGTTCATCAGTCGGAAATCTATATTTTTTGAACAGCATAGTCTTTAAAATGGCCCTTTGTGTTCTTTCTGCTTTGATAAGCTGCGTCTTAGCACATCCTCCCCAGATGGATATGCCATATGTTATAACTGATTGGCATAACGGATAGTAGGCTGTGGTAAGCAGTTTTGGGTCACAAACATATCGTAGGTTCCTGAACACATACAATAGTTTTCTTACACGCTTCGATAGGATTGAGATATGGCTGTTCCAGTTCAGTTGTTCATCTATTTGGATCCCCAAATACCTGACCGATGAAGTAATATCGAGACGATAACAATCGCAATTTTGAGTGTTGGGCAAGTTACATGTGTGGGCTCGTACATTTATCGTCTCAGAAGATGGTTTAGAATTTCTGTTTAAATAATAAGTAATAATTTTTGTTTTTGACTGATTGAGTGTCAACAAATTGTTATCTAGCCACTTAGTAACGAGACTAAACCCCTTTTCGGCGCTATCGTTTACCTCGTGCCAGTCCCCGCCCGTAAAAGTAATAACCGTGTCGTCTGCAAAGGTAATAATTTCTCCGTGTTTTAGTATTAAACTTGATAAGTCGTCTATGTATATAAGAAATAAGGTGGGGCCCAAAATGCTGCCCTGTGGTACACCATATTCAATAGACTCTTCCTTACTTGAGTAACTATCAAGCCTAACAACTTGTTTCCTATTAGAAGTGTAACATAAGTTGTTGCATAGCGTCATCAGTACTTTTATTTTGTCTAAACCCAAATTGATTCCGTGACAGTAGATTATATTTTTCTAAATAATGTTTGAGTCTAATATTTAAAGCTTTTTCAACTATTTTTGAGAGAGAAGGCAGCAAGGATATTGGTCTATAGTTTGACACTACGTCTCTGTCCCCAGACTTATGCAAAGGTACTATTATTGATTTTTTTAATGCATTGGGGAATTCCCCGACAGTAAAGCATAGATTACAAATAATTGTGATCGGCATGGCTAAAACGGGCGCAGCCATCTTAAGGAAGGAAGGAGTAATACCATCCCATCCCTTCGAGGAAGTATTTTTTAGTGATCCAATCAGTCTTAGGACCTCCCCCTCGTCTACAGGGAGTAAAACGAAAGAATTGGTGGAAGACTGTAGTTTTTCTAAACTCTTAATAAGTTCAGTTTCATTACGTTTTTTTCTACGAAGTATGTCTGTAGCGAGTGTTTTCCCAACATTCACAAAATATTTGTTAACCTCATTAAGTGAGTCCAACGGATTACTTTTTAATTTTAATAACTCTGGAGATCTAAGATTTTTGTTTTCGTAATTATTAAGTTCTTTAATTATATCCCATTGCTTTTTAATATTATTTTTATGTTTTGCTATCTCTGTCCTATAGTATGCCCTTTTTAATTTTTTTAGTAGTTTATTACAAGTGTTCCGATATCGTTTATAAGTTAGATGTAGTATGCTATTTTCTCTATCTTTCTTTAATTTTTGGTTTAGACGGTCTCGATTTCTCATGCAGCGCAATAGCCCTGGTGTTATCCAGGGCTTAATTGTCCTTTTTCGTCGCGACACAGTTTTTATTGAGGTATGTTTATCTAGCACCTGAGTCACGATGTGAAGGAATGTATTAGTAGCTTCTCCAGGGCTTTTGTTCTGTAAAATATTAACCCAGTCTAATAAGCTCAGTTCCTTTACGACGGCTTCGAAGTCCGTTTTGACGTAGTTTTGAGGTTTGACCGTATATGGTTTTTGTTTTTTATACATAGTTAGTATGACCGTAGCGTGGTCCGTAATGCTTGTTTCGCAAATAATTGTTTTTGTAGGGAGCAGAGTTTTAACAAAGACGTGGTCTAAGCATGTTTTTGTGTGAGTTGGTAGTACGTGTGTAGGTGCTACTCCATGGGAAGCCAATAGAAGGAGGTACTCATCTGCTCTTTTATCATTACTGTTTAGTGCTATATCCACATTAATATCTCCCGCAATTATGATATTTTTGTAATGCTTCAGTCCTATTAGTATAATATCTAAGGATTCAAGAAAGCTATCTAAGTTGGTGAACGACGGTGGTCTATATAAACAAAGTACGGCGAGATCTTGGCCTTTAGTCATCAGTAGACCGCTAGCTTCATTCAACTTGGGTTCTTCAACTTTACATTGGATATTCTTTTTCATGTATAGTACTACTCCATCGTTTTGATTTAAATTTTTCAATGTTGAGTAAGAATGGTAATTATTTATTTGTGGAATATTTGTGACTTTTGATAGCCAACATTCGGTTATTACAATTAGATCAATATCAGTGCTCAATCTTTCCAAAACAATAAGCATGTCATCAAAATTTTGATTGAGACTTCTTATGTTCTGATGCAGCACCCTCATACAAATTTGTTGTTTTGTTAAACTAAATATATCATTGCACTCCTCGGGCAGGTCCACTACCACTGCATCACTGACATTAGTGTTAGTATCAATGTCATCTCCCAGTGTTATTATTTCGTTCATTTTTATTTAATTTTGTAACAAAGGTAAATGTAGAATAATATAACATCAGTGATAGCAGCAGGCGAGATTACCCGAAAAGTGCAATAATGTCCTTGTTTAAGTGTATAAGTGTGGTGTATGTAGTGTGTTTGTATGTATGAAAGCCTATATAAAACTAAAACTAGAACTAAGGTAAATGATAACTTGCAATATGCATGCGAACACAAACAAGAACAATAAAGCATGCATAAACGAAAAGTGATACAAGAAAAATATAATGAAGAAAGTGTTAAACTGTTTTTAAGTACATGATTCATAATTTTTTTAGACCAAACTAGTCATTGTAATAGTAATTCATTGAGACATTGTTCAGTTTTAACCCAGTAAACCTTTTTTGAGTCTTGTTCTTTTTTCAGATAAATTCTACCTGATTTAGACCAACAAAAAGACCAATTATTTTTCTTCGCAAATTCTTTAGCTTCGTGAAATAGTTTTCTAGCATTTCCTGGCAAGTATTCAGACACGTAGATAGGCATTTGCTGGTCGTCAATACCAATGTGCTTTGTACATAGCTTCTCTTCTTTAGTTTTATTTTTATTGAAGTTCCGTATGTTGGTTAATGTGTCCATTTTTAGTGAAACTTTGGAGAACTCAACTATTATTGGTCGAGTCGTATTCTGCTTTCCTGGAAGTCTGTAGATATCTCTTATGCTGGAGCAGTCAATAGACAGGTTAATGGTTTTTCCCAAGTTTGAGACATACGACATCAGTTCAGCCGGAGATTCTTGGTCTGTATCAGGTACATTTCTGATTTCGATAGTTCGATCATGCAGTTTATTTTCCAAGAATATTATTTTATCCGAAAACTCTCTTCTGCCCTTTTCTAGGGTGTCGATTTGGGTTTTAACATCAGTAATAGTTTTTGTCAAAGATCCTAAAGTGGTTTCAATTTCTAAATTCGTGGCTTGTATAGCTTTGTTCTGAACTTTAATCTCGATGACGTCATCCACCAGCTTATTTAACAAAGCTTCCTGTCCGTTTTTCCAGGAGTTGAGCATTAGCTTTACCTCGTTGATGTCTCCTTTGAGGTCATCATATTGAGTTACAGGAGAAAAATCTAATTTTGGCCGCTTACAACGTAATCCCACATTAGGTGCTTCATTTAAAAGAGTTATGTCAGGCTCTGATACCGACTGTACTAGCATTGACGATGAGGCCGTTGGAGGGGTTCGGTCTACAGGCATCTTGACTAGTATAATATTGGTCTTAAAACCCTTGGTTTCAATTTCGGAATTGTTTATGGTAATTAACTGCTTAACAGCTGTAGCTGTCAAGTGTCAGCTGTCAGGCAATAATTAGTGTTATTTTCCCGTAAGGTAAATTTACAAAATTATATATTTGTCGTGGATAGATGGCAACACAGTACAGCGAACAGCGCCATCTAACAATTTGATGGGTAAACGAGTAATCATGTGATCGGAAACGCAAGCGAGCCCTACCGCTTGGACACGATCGTCGGTGGAGGGGATGCAGCGAGGACTGGTGGAGAGACCGAGTGTGGCGACAGTCTACAGATGACAGTCGAGCTCGGACAGTCTTGGCAAACGCTCAGTACCGTACGCACGTGTTTGTTTCCGACGCAAGTGTGCGTTTCGGTTGATAATTGCTAGTTTATTAAAGTTACTTTAAATTCAAATTATCTTTTCATTCGAGTACCCGCTACAGTGCCCACACATACGTAAACTATGTCAGATCGTGACGAAGACCCTATGTTTCGCATCTCGGCCACCCAGTGATGCGACATCAGAAGTGGTATTGGACCTCAACGACTCACGTGTTCAAAATAAGAACGTTTAAAGTGAAAGTGACCGTTGACATTTGAAATACAAAGTGCAAGCATGCGAACGCTAATAATCGTGTGGATCTGTCCAAGTTCGACCTAGACAAAGGAGATTCGGATTCGCACGCATGGCTGTATGCAGAAATACCTTTGCCGAGTGACGCGCTGTTGCGACTACCGCCATGTTTGAAAAATATAGACTAACCGACGTTTGAGTTCGACGTATCCCGTTCCCGTGTTTAGAACACGCGGAGTGACTTTAATAGCCTAAGAGCCCGTGAACCCCAGACCTTCGTTATTTTATAAAAGCTGAAAGTTTGTCAGCGCATGCTCCCAACACAGGTAAGAACGATGGAACATTATGAAGTTTGGGTTATCGTGGCTTTGGCAGATAAACGGTACTAAAGGTGTGTAAAATATCGACCTGAATTCATGAAATAATAAAGTGTGATTTTTTGGTATTACCTTCAGAATATTATTAAAAATCACGTCATCCATTGCCAGACACTTAACGTCGTGGCAACCCCTTGCCAGACACCCTCAATGTTCATGAAATTATAATTCTACTAACCCCTTGCCAGACAATCATGATTGTAAATCATAAGAAGAGATTTTAGTTACGTTCATAATTTTTTACGACTAAACGCTTTAATAATATCTGAGACCTGATACGTATTAACGAATAGTTAAAGCCGTGCTGCATCAACATCAGTTATCGAACCAACATTGTGTACCTCACATAAAAACTGTTGAATAATATCAAAAGTGCTTTGTTGTTCATCATTATTTTCAAATAATTCGTGTTTACCGAATTTAATGAAAGCTTTTTGATACTCTTCTGTTCTTTTTAATATTTTAAAATGCCTCAACTTTCCTTTTCGATGATCGCATGGAATCCTGGCAAGCTCAAGAGCAAAAAGATTTTCCTAACTTTACGTATATCTTTGTGAGGTCTACGTATCTCAAGTTGTTCCCAGTGCCTATCAGCATCCAAATAAGTGAATCATTTTGTAGATGGTGCATATGATCAAGCATGATAGCTGCAATGTCAGTGTCGACACTTCTGATCACAATCAACTCCGCAAACTCTACATCTTAGTCAAAATATGTGGTTTGGCCATTTCGCTACATTCACATGAGCGTAAGCTGAAAAACTGTTATACAATAGTTCTTGAAGTAACGAAACGGCCAAGCCATATATTTTGACTAAGATGTAGAGTTTGCGAAGTTAGGCCTTGTAGAGTTAGAAGGTTGGCTCTAAATGAGATCTGATTACTTTTTGACAGTACGAGCTACAATGGTCTCGCCTTGGCAACATTTAACATGAAATATAAATGTTTTTGTGGGATTTCATTTCTTTTTGTAAGTTGCTTATGATTTACTAAAAATCCTGAAATACATATCTTATTATTTATAACAAGGACCCCCTATATAATTTTCAGACCTCTAGCGTCAAAATTTACGGAAGTCTCATACAAACTTTCACCCCCTAGTTTAAGGGGTTGGGGGGGTAAAAATTTCAAATTTTAAGATTTTTTTTGTTGTTTGTGTACTATTACTAGCTTACATACCACATTTCAGCTTTCTAGGACTTCAGGAAGAACCTTAAGAATATTGATGATCATCAGTGAGTCATTGAGTCAGTGACGAAATCGGGGTATTTTAGATATCAATAAAATCTAAAGTATAAAAGCTATGCAATTGAAACTTTATAGGTTTAATAAGTCAACCACTGACATCATATCCCGAATATTTTGTTTATCTGGTATAATCCAAACCCAAGTTAAGAAGGTTCAAAAATACGACGAAGTGCTTCGAGAAAAGGTAGGCAGTGCCCTTGCGCTTCGCTTGGCTCGTCTTGGCGGGGGCACTCCCGTGCCCCCAGACTCTACCAGTTCCGCCCAGCAGCTTTACCAGATGAAAGATCTTTTGGTACTACTTCCGAGCTGAAGGGATTAATAAACTGTTCAAATGTTTCAATAAATTTCTAGTTGTTTAATATTTTTCTGAATATTGTGCTGATTCAAATCCGACTAAACATCTTGGTGAGTTTGTAGTCCCAATTCTTTGTAAACGTAACTAATGAGTAATGACTGTAGATCTTACATCAAGGTTTCGAGCCCACCGTTGACGGGCTAAAATTGAATTAGTAAAGTATGTAAGTCTTCGTGCAGCATCTCGTAAGTAAGTAAGTCTCGTGCATAGTCTGCTCTAAAACCAAATCAATGGGTTGCCTTTACAATTGCTTACTTGTCCTTTTAATACCGAAGTAACCCTGTAGAAATCGTTCAAATAAATCAAAATTGTAAAACATGTCTGGCAAGGGGTTGGAACTATCAAAAATGTCTGGCTAGTGAGGAAACATCATCTAATTATTACCCAAGTATTATATATAAAAATCAGCTTTTATACTATAACGTAAGTAGAATTATAATTTCATGAACATTGAGGGTGTCTGGCAAGGGGTTGCCACGATGTTAAGTGTCTGGCAATGGATGACGTGATTTTTAATAATATTCTGAAGGTAATACCAAAAAATCACACTTTATTATTTCATGAATTCAGGTCGGTATTTTACACACCTTTAGTACCGTTTATCTGCCAAAGCCACGATAACCCAAACTTCATAATATTCCATCGTTCTTACCTGTGTTGGGAGCATGCGCTGACAAACTTTCAGCTTTTATAAAATAACGAAGGTCTGGGGTTCACGGGCTCTTGCTCTATAAGAATTGAGCCAAGCAGCCCTGCAGCCGTCAGTGAAGCCCTTCGTGTGCTGCAAGTGAGGGAAACCAGGACATATCGCAGCCTGGTGCACGAGTAGTGGCAGCTAAGCGGATGGTGGACAATGTGCTGGAAGTCGTGAACGGCGAGTAGAAGTCGTACAACTACCCTCAGACACGTTGGAAAATAAAGGTGAGCTGTATTGTTTTGTTTACGATACTGGTGCTGATTGCTCGTTAGTAAAAGCGAGTTGTGCAGCCAAATTAAGTGTCAAACGAGTTAATAATGTTCTTGCATTCAGCACAGAACAAATCGTATGTAGTGTTGCAATTAGCGAGAAACAGCTTGAGATTTGATTACTATGATCTACCCGACATTTACTTGCAAAGTAATATTATGATAGTACGTGAAATATTGAACCTAGGCTTTTCGATTAACATGTCGGCGACAGAGTTTTTGTTGCTTAGCTTAGCTTAGCTCTTGTAATAAATTCAGTTTTAAACGGTCAACAGCAGAAAGTTAGATTTGATAGAACAAAGGCAGCTCCAACAAAATGTTCGGTTGACGATTTCGTGTTATTAGAAAACGAAAAGTGTTAGATCAGAAGTAGAGAAGTAGCTAATAGAAAAAAAAAACTGAGTTAGATCAGAAGTTCAGAGGTCCGTTTACGGAAGCAGAAGTTTTGGCGGGTGATCGCTATACGTTAAAAACTTTAAAATCTAACCTTACAAGTATGCTCTTGATAGGTTAAAGAGAGTGCCGGAGTGCCAAGTACCGCTTGAAGTAGAAGAGTTTGAGTTGAGTGATAGTGGTGAATCTTAGTTCGGCTGGTCGGACCGTACCAGTAGCCATTTCGTAGCCGTAGTCCGTTAGAAGTCGGTATTTACTTTATGTAATCCGTGGATGCGCGGTGCGCGGGTGACTCTGGCGGAGGTCGGGTCTTGCAGAGACCACCGAGTCCGTGGGACTCGGCGTTCAAGGGAATGCAATAGTGTGTGAGGGCTTAGTGAAAAGCCACAGGCCACGAATCTGATTCACACTTTGTGTTATTGTTTTGTGATAATTTAACGATAACTGCTAATGGCAGGTTGATATGACATTGGTACTTGGTCACTCATGCATTCCTACAATTGATACTTAACTTAAACTTAACTTAATTTTGCATTTAAATGATTAATTTGATAAAGGATTAAGTTAAATTTAAAATGATTATGATTAGATAATCAAAATTTGTTTACAATACTCTGGTTGAATCAATACTCTAAAAGCCTTCAACTCTAGGCGTAGGTATAAGTATGCTCACGATAGGTAAAGAAAGATGCTAGTAGGTCATGTACCAGTCGAAGTAGATAGTGATTACACTGGTGATGAACAAGCCTACATTATGGGAAGCACGCGAGTAGGGGTTCTCTATCGGCCGTAGTAAAGTTGTGTGCTGTCACAGGATGATACACACGGATCCATGAGCTGGATGTGTGAGAGCAATGCGATTGCTGGTCGGCTCGAGAGCCGTGGCGTTAGAGTGGTTTACTCGTGTGTGGGTTTCTAGGTGTCTAAGGCTCTTAGTGATAAAAATGATTGTTAATGTGGATAACGATGGTACATGGCTCTACTATGATTTGTTTACATTACTCTTTCCCAATACATTATCGCTGGTTAAGCGAGTTATGTTGACTATCGCTGGTTAAGCATGTTAGTAGTCTAATCACTGGGTAAGCGTTAGCTGTTGAATCGCTGGTTAAGCGTGTTATGATGTGCTTTCGCTGGTTAAGCGTTAGTGGGTTAATATCGCTGGTTAAGCGTTATTATTATCACTGGTTAAGTGATAGGATTTTTAACGCTAGTTAAGCGCTAAAATGTTAAATACTGGTTAAGTACTTCAATGAATTTCACTACTGGGTAAGTAGTGATGCATGGTGCTGGTTAAGTGCTGTGGATTTGTTTGGTAGAGTCAAAATACTGTCTTAATTGAGTGCCTTTATTCTTTCATTTTAGTGCTCTGTTTGGTTCACAATCAATTAAACGCAATACTCAGACGGTTTAATTTGACCCAATTATTTTTGTGATAATGTCCCTGACGTGGGTCAGGATAGCCGAGCCATGAGCGTTGTATGTAATCTACGAGTTAGTTGATATAGTTTCTGACTAATTATTACTAAGGCTTAGAGAAATCTTTTGTTATCAATGATAGTTTGGATCGGAGTATTACTAACGAATTTGAAGAAAGTCTAGTAATAGTTTTGTTGATGAAACAGAGTGGAGATTAAGTTGTGTGTACTGTGTGGGGTTTCGTGAGAAACCATAAAGTCCAGGAGTGACTTGGCGATCCGAGGGGGATGCGCAAATCAATTTGACGGGTTGAGTAACTGGAGGTTACTAGATAGTATGAGACACACGCATCTTAGTTGACTATTTTTATTGTAACCTTGAGATTTGGGAATCAAATAGTGAGTAATGCTCTGAACTCTGCTATTGTTGGTTGGTTCGAGTTTTCATTGTGTTTTTGCCTGTACCAAATGTGGCCAGGAGTGACCGAGCTATGTGATACTTTGCGGGTATGTTTCTTTACAGATTAACACACGTGGACATGGAAGAATACTACAGCAGGCCGGTGCTTATCGAAAGTTCCGCTTCAAGGAAGTGCATTGATGTCGATAACCTTGGGCAAGGTATCCAATGCTACCAATTTGGCGTCAAGTTCTGCTGGGCCAAAGCAGCGATCAGACAGCATCTGTTTTCGATGTGGCAACACCGGACACATTTTGCTTCGAAATGTCCACGAAGCAATTATGGAGGCGCCTGCATGGCGAGGGGCCCAGGCGGTACCGGGCCAGCGCCTGCAGCAGCGGCTAATAGTGAGCGACACGCTTAAGTTTGCTATGTCAGCAATCCGAGCAGTGTACTGATGAATACTGGGTGAGTCGTATCCATTTTATTGCGATTCTGGCGTCAAAAGATTGTGTTAAGTCAAAGTGTTAAGTAGCCTGTACCCTACAATTTTTATCTGAGATTTTGATTAACAATCTGCGTTTAGAGATCTCATTTCATGTTGTACCAGTTATCTTAAAAAAGAAATTTAATTTAACTGACCGTAAGATGTTAGATCAAGGATTTAACGTTAGTATGACATCTGATAATATTGTTTTGCGTAATCACAACAGGTTTGGTTGTTAGATTATGTAAAGTTTCAAACGCCTTGTTTTCAAGTTAAAGTGTGAGGAGGATAACCGATCACCAAGTTCCTCGAGAATCAGAAGTAATAGTTAAGGATAGTGGTAGTGAAACCACCTCTGATTAAGAATGGCTTGTCTACTCATACTCAAAATTTTAGACCGCACCTCATGCGTAGTAGCGCGTGTGGCGATGGGTCTAGAAGGAATCGTTGGTGCGATTTCTGTCTGTGTTGGTGCACAGAGCCCCTCATGTGTTGTAGCATATGTGGCGGCAGTTAGGTAAAGAATCGTTGGTGCGATTCTGGTCTGTGTTGGTGCACAGAGCCCCTCATGTGTTGTAGCATATGTGGCGGCAGTTAGGTAAAGAATCGTTGGTGCGATTCTGGTCTGTGTTGGTGCACAGAGCCCCTCATGTGTTGTAGCATATGTGGCGGCAGTTAGGTAAAGAATCGTTGGTGCGATTCTGGTCTGTGTTGGTGCACAGATTAAAAATAAAGTTTTATGAGTTGAGTATACATTGCTTATGAAATTCATTTCGGTAAATTCTAACGGTTTTGTTTTTGATTTAACTTGTTGATCGGTCGATCCAGGTCTGTGTTGGTGCTCAGAGCGCCTCATGTACAGAGAGTACATGTGGCGATAGGTCTCTTTGTACCACACCTCATGTGCCGTAAGCACATGTGGCGATGGGTCTATAAGAAATATTTGATGTGATTCCTGTCTGTGTTGGTGCACAGAGCGCTTCATGTGTTGTAGCACATATTGCGTAAGATTTTTGAGAATCGTTGGTGCGATTCTTGTCTATGTTGGTGCATAGAGCCCCTCATGTGTTGTAGAATATGAAACAACTGATCTGTTAAGAATCGTTGGTGCGATTCTGGACTGTGTTTTTGCACAGATCTTAGTAAATAGTAACTGATTCGTTACAACTATTTTAATTTTATTTGGTTCAACTTATTGATCGAACCTTTTCCAATGATTAATGTTGTATGGGGTGCTCTTTGTACGAAACCTTTATAACAAGGTATTGTAAATTATGACTAGAGAAAGTAAAGTAACAATGAGACATGAGCTACCTTAGTTATAAGGTATTGGCAGGATAGCCGAGCTACCTTAGTTATTAGGTATTGGCAGGATAGCCGAGCTTGTTTACTCTCTGAGTATATTTGGTCCACAGGTACTACACCCGAGGACGGGTGCTAGTCAGGGATGGCCGTGTCGTGGATAGATGGCAACACAGTACAGCGAACAGCGCCATCTAACAATTTGATGGGTAAACGAGTAATCATGTGATCGGAAACGCAAGCGAGCCCTACCGCTTGGACACGATCGTCGGTGGAGGGGATGCAGCGAGGACTGGTGGAGAGACCGAGTGTGGCGACAGTCTACAGATGACAGTCGAGCTCGGACAGTCTTGGCAAACGCTCAGTACCGTACGCACGTGTTTGTTTCCGACGCAAGTGTGCGTTTCGGTTGATAATTGCTAGTTTATTAAAGTTACTTTAAATTCAAATTATCTTTTCGTTCGAGTACCCGCTACAGTGCCCACACATACGTAAACTATGTCAGATCGTGACGAAGACCCTATGTTTCGCATCTCGGCCACCCAGTGATGCGACATATTTTAGTTAACGATTTCTCACTAGATCCCTTGATATATTTGCTTCTTTCTTCCGATCAACTTCACGTACACACACTTTCCACTGTTATTACAAGTTGCAGAGCGAAGGCGTTTCGTTTTACACTTGTTCTTACAATAAAATCTTAGGAGCCGTTAGCGATACGTCTATTAAGTTCGTTGACAGTTGATCGATATTTTCACAAATGATCGATATTTTCACTTGTCGCTCATATTCCTTATGTGATATTCTTTCTTTTTTGTCCATTATTTAATTATGAATAAAACCTTTGACTGTATTATGACTTGACCTTGGTACAACTTTAATTCGGCAGCATTGTATTTCTCGGGGAAACGGTACCTTCCAGGGCCTACGGCAGAAACTACCATTTTAATAATAATAATAATATCCCTGGACATTTATTATTATTATTATTAAAATTAATTCGGCAGCATTGTATTTCTCGGAGGGACCACGGCTAAAGAAAATCCCCGTGGTACCTTCCAGGGACTAAGGGAGGGACCGGGGGTGGGGGTGTAAATAAATTTAAACATTAATTACATAAGTAACATTCAAAACAAATGCAGAGTAACGTGGGCAGTTATTAACCGTGAAATTGTAAATACAAAGTGAGACAATAATATTTCTCAACTTTACATAAGAGAATACTGACTAATATTAACCCTCTGACTCCTACTGACTCTCCTACTGACCCTCTGACATAGTAAATGCTTTGAATAATTACTTTATTGATTCGATTAGCACTGTTACATCTAATAATCTACATGATAATGGCGAGCCTAATAAAGATACATGGAATTACGTAAAGCCATGGGACATTACTCAATTCCATGTTTCTTAGCTCTATGACTGAAGACGAGATAATAGCTTTAAATAACACTGACTCAGAAAGTTACGATGGAAATGATGCAAAAGTAATTAAAACTTACACTTGTACAGCATTAGTCCTTATATTAAATTACCTTTATTGGGCTAAAGTATTAATATATTAATTACAATTTACAAGCTAACACTAAAATAACAAAATTATATCCTAACTTAACTAAAATTATTTACAAACTAAAATATAATATAGCGTCGTTCTTATATTGACTTATTTAATTAATCTTCCTAAAATTATCAGTCGTTAAACCTCTGTACAAAAAAAAAAAAAAACGATAAAAATGATGTAAAAAATTACTGCCCGATACCCATACTATCTAAATTATATGAAAAATGTATGCACAAGAGACTTTCCGACTTCTGTTATAGCAAATACAATATCATAAAAAAAGAACAGTATGAATTTCAAAAGCACAAATCAACAACACTAGCAATTGCTGATCTTTTAAGGCATATTCATAATTTCCTAAATAAAAATTATTTAACGACAGGACTATTCTTTGACCTGTCATAAGCCTTCGACTTTGTGGCACATGTTATCTGGTTGAGAAAATTAGAAAAAAGTGGAATAACAGGTTTAGCAGTGCAGTGGATCGCGTGTTATCTAAGCAACCAAAACAACTCGTTGTTATTAGTAAAAGAAAATTTATAAACCTTGTTTTCATCTGATTATAGAGTTAATAATTGCGGCGTCCCCCAAGGGAGTGTATTAGCACCCTTATTGTTTCTATTATACATAAACAACTTTAAATCATAAATGTGTATTATTTGCAGATGACATTTCGATTATTGTGACATCTGACAAAAAGTATAAAACTAAATCTGATAATGAGATGGACATTAATAATACTATTGACGAAATTATAAAATGGCCTAGACAAATAAATTAAAAAATAATCTAGATAAATCTAATTATATACAGTTTAACAAACCAAAACATACTAAATACAATTTCAAACTTAATATTGACAGGCTACAAGAAGTTCCACAAGCTAAATTCTTAGGAGTGCTCATAGGATCAAGATCTGAATTGGAAAGTATGTAGGTATATCTGGATAATTTGTGCAGTAGGATTAATAAGTTTGTTTATGTTATGCTCTCAGAAAAATTAAATAATGAATATAACAAACAAAATAAAAAAACATCAATTACAACATATCACGCCTATATAGAATCCATTTTACGATACGGGCTTATTTTTTGGGGTAACAGCACGGTTAGACACAGAGCATTTCTTGCGCAAAAGAAATTTATCAGTGCCATTTGTGGTATCCGTTCTGACGAGTCATGTAAACTGTTCTTTAAAAAGCTAGGTATTACCACTTCCGTCACTCTACATTTACCAAATATGTTGTCTGCGCCATCGCCTGATGTTTTTATGATACCACCAAGTCGCACATTCAAGTGCTGCTTTATCTAGTTTTGTAATATTTTATTTTACTTACACCTTTTTGCACATTTTTTCATTCTTTCACTTTTTATTGGTACACCGCTGCGTCGAGATCTAAAATTTGTCTTTCTTTGTAACAATTTCCAAAATCAAGGATTAAAGCAGTTTTGTGAAGAAACTGAGGTTTTTATTATTAAACTTCCATAATGTCCACTATCAGACATATGTAATTATGTTTAGAGGGAGGGAGTTTAATTATGTCTGTTTTAAATTGTTCAAAAAAGCCTATCAAATCTCTCGAAATAGAGATCCATGTAGACTTGTATTGCAGCATACTCCTAAATCAGCCAAGTATGCGAAAAGTTTCTAAATCGTGTGTTTTCTTAGTTTATAAGTGGAGACCTGTAATTGGCTTTCAGACTAATGTACAGACGCCAGCACATCAAGCTACTACAATCTGTCAAATTTATTTAATAGATTTTCAACTTTAAGGTTCAAAGTTGATTGGGAAAATTTGACACTTTCGGGTAGCTTGACCGCGTCTGTACTGTCCTTGATCTGTTTGTTTTGGGTGTAAGTCTCTCATGTTATTTAAATAAATAAGGAAAGAGGATTAATTTAATAAGAGAATTAATCTTGTATTTTATTTATTATAGGTCACTTTAGTATGTCGATAATATCATATGACATAGTTACAAATATACAAAGACATTATTTATTTCTCTTAAATAAGTATAGTAATATATTCATTTAAGAGAAAAAAAAAGACATTTAAAGAAAAGAATACAACAAATGTACAACTAACTATGTTCGCCAGATAACTATTGAAGCAAAGACGCTTGTTGGAACTAGCAGATTTAATAGTTATTGTTAAAAAATCTGCAGTAATACGCACGGTTCGTAAAAATCCGATATTTATAATAATAATAAATATCAATATTCCGATATTATATATAATATATCAGGTATTAGATTTATATCGTATATTTATCGCATACATATAAATAAAATATGCGATTTTCATTCTGTGAGTGGTTTACACATATGTGTTTTCGAGTTAGAGTAATTAGCTCTGAACTTTAAGAAGCTCGCGTGGGTACTAGTTTCGGTAGTACAATATGAACATGCTACAAAAAAAAAAAACATTAATGTGTTTTTCTAATGAAGTCTAAAACGAAAATGAATGAGCAGTTGTAAAAGAAATTGAACGGTAAATATATTACTATAATTTATGGGAATCCCCTCTCGCCAATATTTACTATAGGGGAATACCTTACACGTAACCTACTATAAACCCTATGTTATGGATATAAGGTTTGAATTTCGATAAAAAGCTAAACAATAAAAAGTGTATTTGGTGAATCCCCGAAACTTATTTTTAGATTGCCCCTTCGGGAAAGGGAATCCAAATTGTAGATTTTTGTCAAGTGTTGCTAGAGTAAACTTTGAATCTGCTAAGTTTCTAGTTTTGACAGTAAATATCAATTGGTATACATTGTGATATATATCCACTGATATTCATATATATCAGCAAACTCTGATAATACGATTAAAGTTATGTGCCCCCGGCAATCTTCGTGTGTCCGAGTTAGTGCACGGGACAACATATTGTACCAAGCCATACATTTCCAGTATTAGCTGACCGACAGGTAGTATGTAAGTATTGCAGTCAGAGTAATATTTTTAAACTGTTTTAACGTTACTCCCAAATCCATGGGGCCTCTGTTATCGGAGCCCTGAAAAAAAAAACATTGATTTACTGTTGTTATTGGCACAAACAATAATTAAGCATGCTTTATGTTATGTTTCAAGATAGGTGGGTTTCTGTTTTATTCCTATCGTTAGGACCGCTTTAATAAGTTAATTAGCTGCGACCCGTAATTTCACCCGCATAAGTTTCGATCCCGTAGGACTATCAGGATAAAAAGTATCCTATGTGTTAATCCTGGTTATAAACTATCTGTATGCCAAATTTCATCTAAATCCGTTTAGTAGTTTTGGCGTGAAAGAGTAACGAACATCCATCCATCCATACAAACTTTCGCGTTTTTAATACGAGTATTAGTAGGATAAGGAAAAGTTCCTCCAGCAGTGCGATTCTGTAACCATCTCACCGTTAAAACTTAGGTGAAGTGAGCGTGGAGTGAGCTGTCATTCCAAATAATGCTAGTGATTGACACTACTGACAACTTACATCAAGCTCACTTCACTTGAGTTTTCACGGTGAGATTTTTGCAGAATCGACCGGCTGGTCTAATGACGCATCGCACCAATGCGTAATCAGATGACTCAGCTGTGCATGTACCTAACTCCGTCTGTATGAATGTCGCGATGCAAATAACACGACCATACTTCACCAATCATCATTACGTTTTTAACTACATTATTTTTATCTCACGAACCAACGCGCGCTTTACTTGTGTTAACCAAGTGCACGAATATGCTGTAAATGTGTGCGTGAAGACAAGTAGCGTCAGCACATAACACACACATACACCTCAAACTTCGCCATTGTTTCGGACGATAACGAGAGTTCACAGTGTGTTTTGTATTCGCTTCGTGAGATAAAAATACTATAACCTATCAAGCGTTGACTAATCAGACATAATTATTTATATTATGTAGTAATTAACGAAAACAATGATTATTGTCACAATTTATACAAACTGCACCCAAAAGTTGTCTTTAAAAGATCGCTTTTAGCGATAAGACCGCTGTGTGACTATGTATAATTTCTACATTTATATCTGTAATTCGAATGTTGTTTATAATAAAGAGTATTTATTCTATTCTATTCATTAACTAGTTCATATAAAAAATAAAATAACTGGAAAAGTATGGAAAAATAAATAAAAGTCGGTACGTGAGTACATATGAAAGTACAAAGATCAAATTAAATGAACACACCATCTACTCACAGACATATTCCTGATTTTGTTTTGACGCCGCCACTTGGACAAATGAATGAAAAAATAAAACGATTCTCGATAGATGGAAGGATAGTAGATGTTTTACCACGTATACTGACACGTTTTGTTCGACCAGTACATAGAGTACTGAGCACAGTCAACACAACAAACAGCATAAGTAAGAGCTTCATTATGTTAAGAACGTATTTACTTGTGCGCTGCCGACACATGAATAACGCGTGGTATGTGAGTAATCAGTACCGTTGTGTTATTATTCATGATGATGTTGTTTAATTCTGTCACTCTACGATTTCCTAGAAGACGCCACGTAGTGTCCGCAACTACGTATACGTACATGTGACGTCACTGAACCGTTATTTGTGAAAGAAGGTTAGTGTGTTTTCCTGGTGAGCGATTTTTTGACACCATGAAGTCACACAGGCGCGGTCGCAGCCCAAGATTTTGGGGGGGTTTGCACCATGGGTGCCGGAATATTAATAAGGGTACCTACCTTATTAATATCTCCTCGTTGGTCTAGTGGTCGCCAGCGTTACTGCTGAGCATGAGGTCCTGGGTTCAATTCCTAGGTTGGTACAGTGTTGTTAGGTTTTTCCATCAGAAATTTCTCAGAAGCAGCCTGGAGTCTGGATTTATGCCTTGTTGGTGGCAGGGGGCTCACCCCTTATGAGATGGGACTTAAACATAACTGGGGAAATGGGGTATAAGTACTACATGAAGGTACACCCCTGCCTAACCCTTCGGGGACTAAAGATTACGTAGGGTGGGAGAGCGAGCGAAGCGAGCTCAAAAATTTTAACTACCAGCCTCGGTTTGGTTTTATATTTTCAAGCAGAAATAGGAGTTACATTGCTGACTTATCCAGGCAAGCCCAAGCAACGACGAGAATGTAGAATGCAAGAGCGAGCGAAGCGAGCTCGAAAATTTTGCACACTCTCGGATAGGTTCGATTTTCTTTTGATCATTCCAAAAGGAGTAGGAATTACTTGCTTTGTCAACTTATGAGCTATGAAGAAAAGCTCAAGAATCAACAGAATGTGATGCACCCCTCTTTGAAATAGGTTCGGTTTTCTTTTGACCATTATACAGAAAGAGAACTTACTTTATCAAATTATGAAGAAAGGCTTAAACTCGTTTTACAGCAGTTTAGGTTTTGGAATTAGGCCTTAACCTAAGCCTTTCGAACCTCACGTACAACTGGAGTGCCCAATTGCTTCGCTCGCTCTTGCATCCTACATTCTATATTTTATAACAGGCTTATTAAAGTAAAAACGTTTTAGGTGCGTTAAAAAACCCAGTCATTTCATAGTTAAAGTTTTCACTTCTGTCGGCGGTCCCCATGTCTCCTATGTTCTTAATGATTTTGTAAATGCCCATCGGGGTCTCTGTGGCTCAAGTACAGTTTTAAGTTAGTAAGACAAGTAAATCATTCAGAATTCAGACTCTCGATAGCTTGAATGATTTTGGGGGGGGGGGGGGGGGGGGCATGACCCCCACGGACTGCGCCTGAAGTCACAGGTTTATAGTTCTTTGCTAACACGTTTACGCGTCAATAATATTTTTGAAACTAGATGAGGTCGGTGTTTCCTATCCGACTCTGAGAAGTAACTCGGAAATGAACCCAGATAATTTATTACTGACTTGTAACTAACGACCTGCTGCCTGCTTTGCACGGGTGCGATATATAAACCGCATCAGAACCCATTGCGTAGTTATAGAAGAACTGCGTTCCGTATGGTTTCGGTACGTAAAGAACGGCACCATGCTGTTTCTTACTGAGGGTGCCGTGAAAGGTGGCTAAAGGACTTATTAGAGAACGGGCAATAGCGTTCTCTTTGCATTCTACCATCATAGGCTACTGCGATCGGTAACCTAGGTAGGTTACCGATCGCAGATATTTTAATAGCACTGACAGCGGTCGACGAACCCACAAAAATCATCAAATTAATTTTGTTAACTTCTTAGTTTTATCATAATAATAATATCCCTGGACATTTCACACAGCGCCATCTAGTCCCAAGCTAAGCAACCTAATGCTTGTGTTATGGTAACAAGATGGCTGATAAACTACTTATATTCATTTTTTTTTTGTAAATACATAGAAAAACACCCAGACTCGGAATAAATACATGTAGGTCATACAAATATTTGTTCTGTGCGGGAATCGAACCCGCGTCACGCAGCGCAGCAGTCCGATCGCTCAGCCACTGCGCTAACCGTGTTGTCATGTTTAGATATCGATGCCCATCACATCTACGGAGTTTTGCTAGCTAATTTAATTTGACCCGGTGTAAGTAGCTATAGAGTTATCATAAAGATGTTATGAATGAATCGTTGTTATGAATGAATGAATAAGGAAAGAAAATTAATTTAAGAAGAGAATTAATCTTGTATAATATTTATTATAGGTCACTATATTATGTCAATCATATTAGTTACAAATAAGTATACAAAGACATTATTAAGTAATACATATATTTAAGAGAAAAAAAAAGAGATTTAAGAAAAGAATATAACAAATATACAAGTAAACTACATATATGTTCGCCTGATAACTATCGAGGCAAAGCCCAGCTGTTGCGATTATTAAAGCGAACTAGCAGATTTAAAAGTTATTGCTAAAAAAACTACAAAAATACGGCACGGTTCGTAAAAATCCGATAGTAAAAATAAATATCAATATTCCAATATTTTATATATATCCGATACACATCGGATATTTACCGTACATGCGATTTTCATTCTTTTAGTGGTTTATTTGGAGCTCTGAACTCTAAGAAGCTCACGTGGGACCTGGATAGTACAATATGAACAGGCTACAAAAAAAAATCATTAATATGTTTTCTAATGAAGTCTAAAACGAAAATGAATAATCAGTTGTAAAAGAAATTGAACGGTGAGCATGAGGGGATTCCCATAAAATATTAACTATTTACTTTACATTCATGTAACCTACTATAAACTCTATGTTATGGATATAAGATTTGAATTTCGATAAAAAGCTAAGCAATAAAAAGCGTATTAGGTGAATCCCCGAAACTTATTTTTAGATTGCCACTTCGGGACAGGTAATTCAAATTGTAGATTTTTGTCAAGTGTCAGGGTAAACTTTGAATCTGCTAAGTTTCTAGTTTTGACAGTAAATATCAATTTATATATATTGTGATATATCCACTGATATTTTTTTATTGCTAAATGGTCCTGCTCTTGACCTCGATCAAGCCTGATGGAAAGCGATGGATGAGGACTCTGATATCAGCGAACTCTGATAATACGATTAAAGTTATGTGCCCCGGCAATATTCGTGTGTCGGAGTTAGTGCACGCGACAACATATTGTACCAAGCCATACATTTCCAGTATTAGCTATGTAGGAACTGCATTCAGAGTAATGTTTTTAAACCGTTTTAACGTTACTCCCAAATCCACGGCTCCTCTGTTACTGCAGTCCTGAAAAAAAAACATTGATTTACTGTTGTTTTTGGCACAAACAATAATTAAGCATGCTTTATGTTATGTTTCAAGGTAGGTGGGTTTCTGTTTTATTCCTATAGTTATGACCGCTTTATTAAGTTATTTTAGCTAAGGAAAAGTTCCTCCTGGTTTAGTGACACATCGCATTTTAAATGTGTAATCAGCTGACTCAGCGGTGCATGTAACTCTGTCTGCATGAATGTCGCGACGCAAATAACACGAACATAGGTACTTTACCAATCATCATTAGGTATTAATTCCGTTTTTAACTACAGTGTTTTTATCTCACAAACCAGCGCGCGCTTTATTTGTGTTAACCATGTATAAATATAAATAAAATTACGTACGTCAATAGGAACCTATGGAAGTACGAAGATCAAATTAAATGCGCGACTTGGTCTATTTTCTGTACAACGCTCATTCTATTGCAGAGCCCTTTGTATAATGTTAATTTACCGCTTTTATTTTTATTTTATTTTCTTTTTAGTCTTGCTTGTTTACTTTGTCTACATTTCAATTGCATAGTAATTAATGATAAATGGAAGTGCGGAGACTCCTAATACAAGCAATGCCTTGCTTAAAAGGAGATCTCCAAAAAACATGTATCTAAATGCCCATTGTAATTTTTTTTTTTTTTTTTTTTTTTATTACAGATCTATTTCAAGTTAAACAAATATCAACTAACAATAATCTATACTATATACAAATATATAATACGAAAAAATATAGAAAAAGGCAGGAGGTCATTGGGCATCAAAAAATTCTTCCGCATCACTGTCAATGGGATAAGTACCCAAAAGGCTGGCAGCATTACCACGTTGGATGGCAATGCTGATTCTTTGGGCTAAAAATAGGCCAGACTTGAAATAAACATTTTTTATTTTTATTTTTTTTTTATTAAAAAAAAAAATGAACACACGATATACTCACAGACATGTTCCTGACTTTGTTTTGGAGCCGCCACCGGGACAGATTAATCCTCCAATAAAACGATTCTCGATAGAGGGAAGGATAGTAGATGTTTTACCAAGTATACTGATACGTTTTGTTCGACCAGTACATAGAGTACTGAGCACAGTCAGCACAACAAACAGCATAAGTAAGAGCTTCATTATGCTAAGAACGTATTTACTTGTGCGCTGCCGACACGTGAATAACGCGTGGTATGGGAGTAATCAGTACCGTTGTGTTATTATTCATGATGATGTTGTTTATTTCTGTTACTCTACGATTTCCTAGAAGACGCCACGTAGTGTCAGCAACTACGTATATGTACATTATGACGTCACTGAACCGTTATTTGCGAAAGAAGGTTGGTGTGTTTTCCTAAAGAGCGATTTTTTGACATCGTAAAGTCAAAGTCCAATGCCACTATATTCATGACAGCCATCACTGCGGCGGCCGTTGTCTGGCGGCCACCGCTCTTGGAAACCGTAGCTTTTATTAGGTTTATAGTTCAAAAGAGGAGTGCAAAAGAGGATCCTTTTTCGGTCGATTATAGTATCCGCTGCAAGCAGGAATAGTCCTTACGGTGTGATCAGATTTACAACGTGGCGCTACAATGGCGACATTAATTTAACACACGGGTAGGGCTAGTGACCAGTAATCATAAAAATTATAACAACATAAAAAAAATCGTAACTTGAAAACTTCCACCTGCGCCGCGCGACATAGGGCTCTCTCTTTTTCCTTCAATTCGCCTTCTCTTTGCTCGATAATTGTTTTAATTACATTGATGCGATGTTATGATCCGTGACCCCGGCAAATGACCCCTGCGCTACAGTTCTTTAAGTCAGGTTGCTCTAAGACGCTATTTTATAAAATTGTTAATAAATAAATAAATATTAATGTTTAATTAAATTAAAATATATTCATAAAACTACAATGCAAAACCGTATACGTGTGTTAAATTAATGTCGCCATTAAAGCGCCACGCTGTACATTTAGGCGATAGTACAGTCACTGACCAGAGAACCAAGAAAACTGCTAGGTAGGTTGGTGACCCGAGGTACCTAAGTATCCACATACTTACCTCGGGTCACCGACCCGTGACCATACATTCATCAATTCCTCAAAAGTACAACGTTTAGGTTTTATTCCAATAGACTAGTGGATGTTTTTTAAAGTCAATGAGAAATTTTTCTAGTTGTTTTTAAAATTCTAAATAATTATGAATTTTTTATCGAATTGATAACATTAATTTATTTATACTTAATATGCAAGTAACAATGGACTCAAATGTGTTAGTAGCAATATTTTGAACAACTTTGTTAGTAAACTTAACCTTACACAGTTACGAGTGTGAGAAACCCTGCTATACTACAAGCATTCGCATCATCTATCAATGATGATGTCTACGACGTAGCTGTATCTACGACGTAGCCGATGCTACGACGTTATGTCTGCGATGTAACGTTACCTTGGGGTCTACTCAGAAGTAGTATCGGCCGAATGTTCGGCCGTTTCCTGCTACGAATTTACTATTTGGTTCGGTCGGTTCCGATCCTACACTCTTTCGAATATTGACTAATAAACTATTCGTCTTTAATAGTTTATAAAACGGTCCTGCATGGAGGATGACGAGACAGCGGCGCACGTGCTGCTAAGCTGCCTGCTGGTCGTCCTCTCAGCTCCTGATGTAATTTTTCGCCTTTTACCTCGAAGAATATGACATTTGTTTGCCTAATGCGTTTTCTATGGCGTTAATTCTTTTGTCATGTGTGTGGAGTTAGTTTTCTTTATTTCTTCGAGTTCCTCTTGAAATAAATCAAAATGTTGGTATACCTTATCATTTATTTTGCTAGTGATAAATTCAGTACTGATTTTTCAGCGTCTCATTTGTATCTAATCTTAGTTCTTTTAAAACATTTTCTATTTCCGACATGGTGGTGCCCTCTGTTAACTTAACGCCGTATTGTATACAAAAGGTCTGTAATGCCCTCTAGTGGTGGGGTGCAGTACTATGTGCATTGGTGCACATAGTACAGCACCCGTAGTGCACCAGTAGGTGGAAGTAGTTCCTGTAGGCGAAGATAGATGTCCTTTTTCCTTTGTTATTACTTTTTGTTTAGTTAGTTCGCTAGGCTGATGTTGTCACCCGCCGAGTTATTCACCGATTTTTGTGCTATAGGATGAGTAAGGGCGATTGTTTCAGCGCTAGATATTTTATCCGAAGAATAATTTTGAATTTTTGACAGTTCTTCCATACAAACTCTGTCAAACGTCAATTTTATTCCACGAATAAATATTATTTGTCGATTGAATAATCAACCCTAAGAATAATTTGGTTTTGTAGGTTATGTTTGAAAATTTTAATTGTTTTTAGTGTGATTGCAAACGGAATATCTATTTCTTTGTTAGTATCATCATATGCCTAGCCTTTTCCCAACTATGTTGGGGTCAGCTTTCAGTCTAACTGGATGCAGCTGAGTATCAGTATTTTATATGGAGCGACTGCCTATCTGACCTCCACAACCCAATTATTAGGTATTGGGTCATACAACTGACAACCGACGTTTGGGCTTCTGACGACCAGTACTTAGCGACTGTCATAGATCCACGAATGACAGCCGGGACAAAAGGCTTAACGTAATTTCCGAGGCACGGAGGGGTCTTGGTATGAAAAGATGGTCATCCACGGACCAACCGCGGCAAGCGTAGCTTGACCAGCAGTGCGATTCTGTAACCATTTCACCGTGAAAACTCAGGTGAAGTGAGCGTGGAGTGAGCTGTCATTCCAACTAATACTAGGGATTGACACTATTGAAAGCTCACTCTAAGCTCACTTCACCTAACTTTTCACGGTGAGAGTTTTACAGAATCGATCGGCTGATCGATCGACCCAGTCAAGCTACGTTTGCATACAGTTTGAATAATGTTCACACAATTTGTAGAGCACAATCGGCAAAAAACTAAAAAACAAAACCAAAGACACCGTCCCTTGTATATTTGGAAAAAATAATTTAGATTAAAGTTTTTAGTTGTGGTACAAAAGTAAGTATACCTACACTACTTACTATGTAAACAACATTTAATTAACTAGTTACTTAATTATGTAATTGGATATCTTAATTTTAATAAAGTGAGCCGCGCTGTGGTTTTACAAGAATCCTCGTTCTAAAGAAACTTAACAAATTGAGGGGGAAATGTAAAACTCACTCCGAAGTTTTCCTAAGAACTTATACATTAAATGGAGCCTTATTATGAGAGAAAATTTTAAATCTATCTTCATTCAAATCAGTCGGACTACTGGATGGTATTATACTGGTTATATTATGGTTTCCAACTTTTATAATTCCGTGGTTTTTAGGGAAATCACTACTACTAATTTTATCAATCATTAGCTTCTGATAAAGATATTTTTATGACATTCGGAAATACTGTAGCTTCCCATTAGTGAAAGAATCTTAGGAATCGGATCAGTAGTTCCAAATATTACCCCTTCATACAAACTCACAAAGGATGATGGGTAAAAATGTATGATGCCTGGTACCCGTACGAAAACTGCCATCATCCTTTCACCACTTTATAATATTAGTACCCATAGATTATAATATTAGTGTAGAGGAGTCCATGACGCTAACGAAAATTCTTATAACTTTTTAACTGTGGTTTAGGTTTTGTGTTGAAGTATCAAGAACAGTGACGAACGGTCTAAATCATCATCTGCCTAGCCTTTTTTCAACTATGTTGGGGTTAGCTTCCAGTCTAACCGGATGCAGTTGAGTGCCAGTATTTTACATGAAGCGACTGCCTATCTGATCTCCACAACCCAATTGCTGAGTAAAATAGGTGACGAACGGTCTAATTAGCACGATTAAACAATTTGGTTTTGCATTAACAATTTGCTAATTACTAGTGGGCTTTCTTGAAGCCTTATCTTATTTTTTAAATCTCCATAGCAATATAAATTGTGTCGGTAACGACTACTGCATTATCAGTGTCATTTTTTTGTTTTTATGTCGTGCAGATGTATCCTACAATCTTATGAATTACTCTTGGTATTTTCTTTACTAGATTAATTATTATTCGCTGTCACTTCATTAATTTTTAAATCCAAAACACAAAATATTTTTTTCCTTTTGTTAATTAATATAGTCATAGTATTTAGGTATATACTTTTAACTTTAATTTAATGTGTGTCAACAATCGTATTTTACCTATTATTGATAGCTATACTTGTTTATGTTTTTCTTTTGTTTTCTTGCGCTACTTTCTAGTTAACCTAGCTTTATCAATGCCATGAAACTCTTTTATTGGCTTAAGTGATAATTATCATCATCTCGCTATCACTGAGCAGTGTATGCAGTCTGTAAGATGCTGTAACTTTGACGCAACTGCGTTCAGTTGTTCATTGATAGTGGGGTGAACATTCATAACTCATGTAAATTAGTTATAAGCTGTTGAGTTTCCAAATAAATAAAATTAAAATAAATCCTGACATTTCATATGAAAATCTTGAAAAAACATGTCTACGTAGATATCTGCCTACCCTACTTACAAGAAACCATTTCCAATTTTTCCCGATGACCATACTTCAGGGGTGTTAACTGCACAATTTCCGAAGTACGTGGCTTTCTAACGGCAGGGAAGAGGGCATAAATCTTCAGTATAGCGGAGACAACCCAGTAATAGGGCTGCGAACTTTGCCCATCCTTTACCGGTATATCGTTACGAAATATATTAATTAGTGCAGTAATTAAGTGTTTTAGTGGAGAACTATGTGATATATTAAATCGTAGATGGTTTGAGCTGGTTTAGATAGTTATTGATGTGGTCTGTTCTGTGAAGCTTTGGCGAGGAAGAACAGTTTGTAAGTCATCTCACGACGTCGACGAGTCGTCGTGTGACGGCACGGTTGGCGCAGTGGTTAAGCGATTGACTGCTGCGCTGCGTGTCGCGGGTTTGATTCCCGCACGGAACAAATATTTGTATGACCTACATGTATTTTTTCCGAGTCTGGGTGTTTTTCTATCTATAATATGTATGTATGTACAAAAAATGTATATAAGTAGTTTATCAGCCATCTTGTTACCATAACACAAGCATTAGGTTGATTAGCTTGGGACTAGATGGCGCTGTGTGAAATGTCCAAGGATATTATTATTATTATTATCTCATTGTTATAGTTGTTTGATGGTAAAACCTCCCCCGAAAGTGTAGACAGCGGTATGTACTCCCCAGTACTCCCACATTTCGCTTGTCATTGTTATGTCGTGAGTAACAAGAGGCGAGTTTAAAACAATTAACATACAGTCACGAGCAAAAGTATGTATACACTCGGCTGGATGAATTTTTGTGTTGTTACGAACATAGCATTTTCGAACCCATAGGTTTATGTAATATGTCGTATTTAAACGTTGCATTCGTTATTTCACGAAAAAATCGCAATTGAAAGTTGCCAAGTGTTGACATATTGGTGCTCGTGACTGTACCTAATAACGCTTCACCAAGCCTGAACATCGAACATAAGACCAGACGGCAATTCTCGTAATTTTAAGAAAGTTCACAGTCTGGATCTCAGTCTCATTCTGTCAAAAATTTAAGTTTTTGACATTGATTGTCGCTGAGATGAGATTGCGACTAGATTTTGAACGTTTTTAATTACGGGAATTAGCCTTCTGTTGTTGTCAATGTTGTTGGGGCTGCCACGTTACTGCAGTGTTTCATGAATGTTTGCCGAAGCACATACTGATGGGCTCAATACCATCCTGCGAAAAAGGATGGCATTCATGATGCGCAGAGTGCGTGGGAGCGTCAACACCATTCTGAAGGTCATCAGTAAGAAGCTATGTTGCGCCATAATGGCGCAATGGGTGCATGTAGGCATGCGCATGTACAGTAGCGGTCCAAAGCGGCGCGCCAGTTTCACGAAGCAATAGATTGACACTTCTGTTTAACTTACGACCTTCTTCTAATGAGTAATTCCTATACTTTATAGTATACACACACACACTCTATTCACACACTCAACACACACATTGAATACTTAATCACGCTATTGACTACAGTTACTTATTCGTAAAATTTTAGGATTATACCCACAGAAATCAAAATAAATAAATTATAAGGTAGATGGATGCAGTTAACTTAAAGAGTCATTCAATCGCGACTAAATAGAACGTTGTTCATTGTGGGTTAGCGACGTGTGTTCTATATCTATATATTAGCGGTGTTGTAGTTCCTTTTAAAATGCAAGCAAATTTGAACATTGAAATGAAAGCGAATATTATTGCGCTGCGTAAAATTGGACTTAATATAACACAAATATCTGATGAAACCGGACTGAGTGTAAGTGTAATGATTAAATTATTTTATTAAACAATTTATCTTATTAAAGTAGAACTGCTGATCCTTAATTTTTTAAAACGTTTTATAAAGTCTAAATAGAAGAAAATATAATTCCGAAGTAAATTTATTTACCTAGATTATTGAATGATGGATTAATATAACTATATTAATTCTATAAATATATGTAACATATCTATTGTCATTATAATTTTGTTTCTAAATCGTAGGTAATATTAGTATTTTGCTTAGTAGCCTAACAGTACTCCTTTTTTTATTTTAGAGAAGTAATTCCATGGCCGGCACGACCTCCTGATGACCTCAACCCCATAGAAAATCTATGGGGTTTAATCACACAGCGATGGGACGCAAGGAATGAGAGGACTGATGAGCAATTGAAGCTGCATTGCCTAGAAATCTGGGAAAATATAAGAGGAATAGACATATGTAGTAATATTGTAGGGTCGATGCGCCAGCGTTTATTTGATTGCATTGCTAATAATGGGGGTTATACGAAGTATTAAATTATAAGTTGATTATAGCAATACTAAAATTATATTGTGATATCCGTAATAAGGATTATTTTGAGGTTTAGCTTCAATCTTCTTTTCATAATGAAAATTAATACTTAAGCTATAACCGCAATAAGTCCTAATAAATACGATTTGTTAACTTTGACATTTGAAATAGGCAACTTTGGTAGGCTACTACTACTGAGTAATTTAATTGTATTGTGACAAGGAGTCCGCACTTTTTTTATTTACGTGGGTAGATTTGCTAGTTGTAGTTTGTTAAAGTACTCTAACAAACTACAACTAGCAAATCTACCCACATAGTGGTAATTAAAGGACAATATTATTATATTAAATTGAATCTTTGCGACAAACACACTTCTATTATTTCTAGTCCTTTAAACCAAATACCACCTTATTGCATTAAACATATGGTCTTAAATCGAACTGGATTCAAGTCATCGACCGGCCCGTGAGTGAGAACAAAAGCATTCCTGAGCGATAAGAATTTTTTCTAAGTGGTTACGGACTAATGAGTGAATACAAATAAAATAGACTATATTACGTGCAACGAATTTACAAAACGCATAATTACGGTGAACCGCTATTACCTGCTTAACTTCAATAAATTGTTCTTTATGAGAAAATAAACTGTTTTAACTAGACGTTTATTTATTTCTAGTTTATAAAATTATAACGAATAAACAATTTGAAATTACTTATAAAACATTTTTATTTTTAACCCCATATTACAATAACAATATAATAATAACAATATAATAACTTATTATTATCGTTTATTAATCTATCGAATAATAAAAAAAACCGATAAAGATTATTGTTGGAAAAGAAAAATTAAAAGTCCCATCTCGAGATTGGAACCCAGACCTATGCGTTCGACAATCTAATACGTAAGACTACCAGCTATCGGTACTTGATGAAATGACTTCAATTTTAGCAATGGTATGAACCAACCAAAGTCATGCGTAACGTAGCCTATGTGCAAAAGCGACGGTATGTTTTTTGTTTCGTTCGACGCCAGCCAGTGTGCGAATTCTGAGATGTGCGTTCTGTGTTGTACATCACTACACACAGACGTAGGTACAGACTTTACTGCGCGTTCACAGCAATACAGTCCTTAAGCTGGTAATCAATTAATGACTCTTGACTGTACCCGGTGCATCAGATGAGCGCAAAAGACATATAAATAAAAAAAAAAGTTTTACCTACATTTGTTACTTACTTTTGGCTCAAGGTCTGAAGTAAAGTATTAAAAAAAAATTTTTTTAAATGTTTTTACCATCATTATCGTAATATAATTTCAGTAGATACAGTGTAGAGAGGACACTATTGAAACGGCATTATTTCATAGATTTACTCCTACATATACAGATTTTATTACTTATTGATTACAGCTTCAGGCCTGACCTTGACTGCTCCAGTTTCTAGAAACTCGCCCTTTAGTTCAATATCTATTATATTAACATTTCCTGTGGCTTCGTCTAAGTGATATTAGTTACTATAAACTATTCCGACGAAACTACGAAAATTTTCGAGGTTAAAAGGTTTTTAAGGAAAATCGAAGGCAAATTCTCGTAATTTAAAACGTTCAAAATCTAGTCGCAGTCTCATCTCAGCGACAAACAAATGTCAAAAACTTGTCAAAATGTAGGGAAATTAGACGTTTTCTTGACAGATTGAGACTGAGATCAGACTGAGAACGTTCTTAAAATTACGAGAATTGCCCTTCAGATTAGGATGGTTTAAACGGATTTATATTAAACCATCTACGTTTTAAGGTTTACAGCATAAGAGCGAAGTCTGTTGCAGCGAAATGTTTCTGTATAAATGATAAATGATTTATTTTTCATAAGTAGGTATGTACAAACACTTTTACACGTCAATCATATGCTTTTTAAACATAGTATAGTTGACGTTGACAACATCGCGTGCAGTATGTGTGTGAAATGTGTTTCCAGAAACACAAAATTTGGTTCCCGCAAGTTTGTTGTGCAACATTCGCTTACCTTAAATACGGGCTAATACTTTCAATAACTGAAGTTTGTACAATGAATTGTTTGATATCAAGGCGACGCTTTAGATAGTTCGCGACCTCGTCACGCGTTTTAAGGACAGGAGAGCGAATTCATAACGTAACAGAATGTAGTCGTGTAAGCTTGTTCATATTATGCCTAGCCTTTTCCCAACTATGTTTGGTTCAGCTTTCAGTCTAACTAGATGAAGCTGGATCCCAGTATGGCGCACACACATACACATAGTACGTGAACTGGCTGCCTGTCTGATTTCCACAATCCAGTTGTAATACGATACCCTTTACGAGTTTCAATATGAATACACCCTAAGAGGAAGAAAGGGCATGAAACTCTAGGGGCACTCTTTTAAATAACACGGTCTCGTCTAAAACGGTTTGGAAAAAAAATACGCTTTTATCACGAACTAGAAATTATCAAATAATTAAATTGACTTTGTATTAGTTACGATACCTAATGCGTTTTGTATAAATTATTTAAAAGAATTGATAATAAAAGTAATAGGTACTTCTCTCGTTATCACACACAAGTCAATTATATTATTTAAATATGTAGTGCGTGATAGCAGCGTGAATTTTAGTTTTTTTTTTTATTCATTATTTTAGTCTAGTACCTATATTATTCATTTAGTTAATAAGTTTAGAGTCAACGAAGCTATGACTTGACCGGTTTACTAGTAGCTATTGAGGAGTTCCACTATCCACCTCCTGGCTCCATCATCAGTCCCTCAACACCAAGTGCAATCTATTGGACTCATCAAAACCTATCATGGTATACTGGTAGCCACTTAAGAGTTCCACTATCCAACTCCTGGCTCCATCATCAGACCCTCGTTACTAATCCCAATATATTGAACTCGTAAAACAAATCATATGGCCCCAACCTGAAGGTGTTTACTAGTAGCCACTGAAGAGTTGCACTATCCACCTCCTGGATCCATCGTTAGATCAGCTCCAAGATACCAAATTATATTATTGTCATCCGAACTACATATACATACAATGTTTGATTTTGATACAAGAATTAGGACTAGGGTAAAATTACCTTCCAACATTTTATTACATAGTTTGTTAGTTACAATTGAAGCTGATGTTCCACAGGGAGTTACGAGTAATCTTTATGTTTATCAGTTTCTGAACAAAAACCAACTTTATTTATTCTGCCTCGTATTCATAATAAAACGCCACATTAAATCGCTTTACATAGTATATTCGAAAGGTTTTATACATTTTGACTCATTTATCATGGACAAAAAATATTTGGATGATTATTGAAAACTTTTGTAATAGTTAAAGTCGTAAATGTAAAATGTATATATTCTTCATGAGTTATTATGTACTACAGTGAGTCCCTTAAGGTGGATGCTCCAAGATAGCCCGCGAAATTCAAATTTTCTTACGTTTTTTGCAATTTGCTGGTCAGTACTAAGTTGTACGTTGATTAAAATATGATTCGCGGTCGTAACAAATATGTATTTACAGAATTATAATCATTAAAGTCATCAACACAACTCTCTAAGATCAAGTAATCCTACAGAATGACTATTTCATGAAATCTTGACATTTTAGGATTATGCTAACTTAACAAGTTTTTTACTGATTTTAATTTAAATAAATATTTGTTACGGCCGCGAATCATATTTTACTCAACGTACAACTTAGTACTGACCAGCAAATTGCAAAAAACGTAAGAAAATTTTAATTTCGCGGGCTACCTAGGAGCATTCACCAAGGTAATTCCGTATTACTAATTAGTGTTTTCAGTTGAGTTCTTCGAAACCGCGGCATGGATATTATCAGTCATCAACTCATCATTCACAGGTTTGCGCTGAAAATAAAATAATGTTAGTGTTCATCTGATAAGTTATTCAGGTATCGTGCTGGCTACTTTCACAGAATAATTAACCGTTTGGAAACACTGAACTTTTCCTGACAGTGGTATAATATTAATGAACATTGTATTTCTCATTCACCTTAAAAACATGAAGATTAACCCGTTGTGGGAGACTGGTATCTGCAGTAGGAAAACCTGTCACACAGATCACCAGGCCCCCTCAATGACAATGTGTGTGTGTATTTGTTTGTCAAAAGTTAGTATGTACCTAACGAAGTTCCCTAACACGCGATACTCTGCACACTAAGCTAATGAGAGCTAGACCGAAAGAAGTGTAACATGTTGACTGACGCGACCCCTTTATTACGTAACAAAACCGAAAGAAGCTTCGTTCGAACCGGTCGCCCCGCGACGTTTTTGTTTTATTATTTTCCTTTCTGCAAAGAATTAAGAAAGAAGGATGATTGAATGATGTCATTTGTAGTACAGCTGTGAACAGATAGTCGAATACCGAACACTTACGCAACAGGATTTCCGAAAACACAACACTTGCCTCCACACTCTTCGCGACTTGCGATATTGTGTCGCGACGGTGTCAGTTTGTTTTTAACCGACTTCAAAAAAAAAGTAATAGGTTCTCAATTCGGTTGATAATACATTTTTAATTTACCGCCCGTTTTCAGGGTCATCTTTTATGTGCCAGAGTCTACACCTTTCGAAATTAATTCTCTGAATTATGGTGAAAAACTGAAAACTTCATGAAAATCTATTGCGCAGAAAGATCACACACACAGACATGAAAAGCGAATTTGTTTTGTATGTTTGATGTTAAACATGACTTTCCCTAATTTTAATTATGGGCCACTTACGTGCCAGTTCTGTGGTTCCTTCTAAATCGACTTTCTTCAAAGAGACTGTCGTAATCAAAGTACTGGGAGTCTGGAACCGGTGTAGTAATTGGCCTGAAAAATATGTAAATAAGTATCAATTTTAGTTGAAGGTGAATATCAGTACAAGTTTAAAACTATTGTTTCGTATTTTGTAAATTATTTAAAAGATCTTTATCAAAAATGATAATTACATGCTTATTTGTATGGTGTACAATAATGAGTATTCTATCTATCTATCTACATAAATGTTTATGTATGTATATATATAAACATTTATGTAATTATCTTTTTTGATAAAGTAAAACCTTAGAGAAAAACCTTAGATTAGTGTTGCCCAAATGCAAGACCAAGACGAGACTTAGACCAGTCTTGGTGTTGGTCTTGCAGCAAGAGTCTTGCAAGTCTTGCAATTATCTAATCCGTGGCTAGCGTGAATATGTTGACATCTCTATAATGGCAATTTGTCAGGACGGCCATTTTAAAGGTTTGACCTCTTCTGGTAAATCGGTAAATTAGTTTACCGTATGTGTTTTAAGGGTTAAGAGGGGTAAGAGGGGGCCCGTGGCTAAATAATAACAACCGCACAGGTCAATCGGTCAGGTTCTTTCATACCGAGTCCCCTTCTCCCCTTCATCTTTACATACCGAGACCCCTTCGTGCCTCGGAAAGCACGTTAAGCCGTTGGTCCCGGCTGTCATTCGTGGATCTTTGACAGTCGTTACGGTTAGTCAGAAGCCCGAAAGTCTGACAAATCAGTCTTACCAAGGGGTATCGTATTACCCAGTAACTGGGTTGTGGAGGTCATATAGGCAGTCACTCCATGTAAAACACTGGTATTCAGCTGCATCCGGGTAGACTGGAAGCCGACCCCAACATAGTTGGGAAAAGGCTAGGCAGATGCAGATGATGATGTGTTTTAAGGGTTATTTTGTACCATCTTTTAAATGACGACAATAAATAAACGAAATACCCCATAGTTTGCATAATAATAGACTTGTCAAGTCGTTCACCAACGAGTTATCAACTTATTCACCGAGTTGTCAACTTATGCACCAGAAGTTATCAACTTATTCACCTTCTGAGTGGGGAATATTAACATGTAAACAATTTGCAGTTCAGTGTCAATTGTATGTTGATCAATATATGGCTGGTAACCGTAAAAAATATGTATTTACAGAATTATAATCGATTTAATCATTAGTAGCTTCAACTCCAAGTTACCCCTTGAATAACTATTTCATGAAATCGTCAGATGACATTTGGGGCAAATTCAAACAACCCTATGTTCGTAAGACTCTCGCGCAGCCCAAACCACTAAAGATACCTAGGTCTAAAGATAAACCCCTGGCTGTTGTCCCCGTAATCTGTGTCCCCGTCACGGGGACAACAGAACGTCATATAATTCCTTACCGTTGTTCCCCTTATGTACATATGGGCAACGGGGACAACGGACAGTTAAGATTTCACGTATCATTGTCCATTTTTTAATTTCTTTTTAAAACGTGGGTAATTTAGCGCAGCAAGCCTAAAACTAAAATACCTTGTTTTCTATTAAGGCCGCAAATGGAACTGGCAACTATATTGTTTCCAATGAGTAGTTGAATACTAGAACGTTATTCGAAAATTAAAAAAATAATTTATTAAAGACACAAATTACTCACACACACTCTCCATTACGAAGCCTGGGCATGTTTCCCGGACAGAAACGTCCAAACTGCGGACCAGCCGAACAGAGTGTGCTCAGTGCAGCCAACACAACCAACAATATCAGTAAGATCTTCATGTTACGTGTTCACTTGTGCGCTGCCGATAGATAAATAACGTGTGCGTGAGTAACGTAGCTTATTTTAGTTAATATAATTTATGCTCTGATATGCAACATTGTTTGTAAATAGGTTGTTATCGATCACGCTCACACAAAACTAAAAAATAAGGAAAATCAATGGTCAAAGTGTGATGGACCGCACGCAAGGAATGGGTTCCGTAGTCAGTACCAATATATACTTACCTAGCTTTATACACTGACGAGCAATATAAAAAAGCCACTAACTTATCATGAAATATTTTCGAAACTACGCAAGATAGCCTTGGAAGTGCAAAGCAACATTGAAATGTTTTTATAACGCATTAAAAATAAATCATAAAATAAAAAAAATGTGTTAAAGAAGGAAAAAACAAAATTAGGCCTTTGGAAAAAAACAATTAACTATTAACACTTTCGACTCCACCCACTTTTCATAGAGCTCATGCTGGATTCCGCCATACATATTGCAAGTGGACCCTCCAGGGGGGTCACCGGCATTACGTTTGCGCTAAAGTGAACCCTCGAGGAGGGTCGGCGGCATTAGGTTAGAAACCGTATTATAAAACACTGTAAAACGAAGTAAAATAGTGTTTTTACAATGTCTTATTGCTATATTTAGTATCCCTGGGGGTATTTACATGTACTAGTGGGGTGGAGACGTGCAATACTGAAAAATAAAAAAAATAAGAAAAAGTATGATCGCTCGCTTTGATCCCGAGACAGGGGTGTCCAACCTTTCTGAAATTTTCACGCAATGTAATAATTTTTATTGTATTAAATAGGAACAACAAACAATTACATTATGCAATACTAGTAGTTTTTTATGTAATCAAAACGTAATTATTTTGTACAACAGCTTATTAACATTTATTCACCAACAGTTAAACGAAGAACGAGAAATTCGAATTTCAAATATATTTCCACTAAATTTTCATTTTTACGAATTAGGATCCTAGTCTTTTGAGATAGCCGTTTATTTAACGCAATTTTTTTACATATATTATTTAAACTTTTTTATTGCAAGTGCAACAGGGACATTAAATTTGAAAACAAAATGTACACCAGCGTATTAATATGACAAAATTAAAGGTTGGCCATCACGAAAAATGCTCTGTGTAAGAAGGCTGTATGCAAAATACTGGCACTTTTTTTTCTGTTTTTTTTTCTGCTGACCTTATTACGATGAGCTATTCTGCCAGAATAAATATGATGTAGGTGATTGCTGTCAGAAATCATAGGGGACAAAAATTCAGACCAAACGACGTGTATGTAGCGAAGTATGTGCACAAATGTACCCGACTGACCAGAGGGGCAATTCTCGTAATTTTAAGAACATTTACAGTCTGATCTCAGTCTCAATCTGTCAAAAAATACTTCTAATTTCCCATTTTGACATTTGTTTGTTGCCGAGATGAGACTGCGACTAGATTTTGGACGTTTTAAATTACAAGAGTTGGCCTTCTGATCTTTGTTTCTTTCGTGTTACTTCGAATACTTACTTGTTCCGTTCCGAAGATAATACAATTAATTAGAGATGAGCTGATGCTGTGTCCAAAATTGTTGAGACACTAGGTAGGTACTATCGTTTTGAAATTAAATGTAGACGCTGAGATTGGATAGCAGTAAAATATCATAACGAAAGTCGAACAAAATTAGCAGAAATTATTAACATATTTTTATCAATTTATATTAAAATTTGCTGGAAAACGTAATTTTTTTACAGAATGGTCATCATATTTCCAAACAAATAAAACGTAAGAGACATGGTAATATAATGATTTCAGTTATTAATATTATTCAGCAAGTAATCTAGTAGGTACTTATCATTTCAACCGCGTATGATCAACCATGATCAACCATACGACCGAAAAGAGCTGCAAATTGATTTTTAAAAAAAGTGAATGCTTTGGGCCTTAGCACTGATAATTTCTAGTGATCGTACATTGTCTATGGACTGTTGGATTTGGGCGTATAATTATTGTATTTTTATTTAAATGTTTGAACACAGTAATGATTTACAAAAATTTAGTAAGAGGAATGCATGTCATTACGAGGGAAAATGCTTATGTTACTTTTGAATTTAAACTTTTTGCGATTTTGTAAGTACCGACCTATGCATCTTAAAGATTTTTGCAGATTAAAAAAAAATGCAAAGTAGGTAAAGGCATCGTAATATTTTTTCAATTCATTCACTTGCTATAAACATTGACAACCATTATTTATATTTATTCCAACTTTCAAGTCTATAGCATTAGTAGTTCCTGAAATAAGCAGTTACAAGGGAACGGACAGACAGACAAACGAAGTCACACTATGGGTGTTCTTTTTTGCCATTTTGATTCGGAACCCTGAAAAACTTCTATTTTTAAACTCTTCCTCGTAATTTATAATCTCAAAATAAATATTTTTATTTTTAGTGAATATTTGTGACCGCAAAATGGTTGACCACCCCTGAAATACGGGCATCATAGCACCCAATTATTTTTGAAAATAAAAATGCTGGTATTTCAAAACCAACGAGTATACTGATAAATCTTGTTAAAATATACGACTAATTTTATTATCATAGTTTATAATGCTGTATTCGCTAAGAAAAACGTACATTAAATATGAGCCCTCCGCGAGGGCTCTCGGCATCCCATATGGGATTTGAGTGAGCCCTCCAGGAGGGCTCCCGGCACTGAACGTGTTAAACTGGGTTTACGAAATGGAATCTTTTTTTCTTCAATCCACAATCAACTCAGCCTATTGCCGGGCCGGGCGTTATAATGCGTAAACAATGCATTGTCGCCCATATTGACCAAATACTAATATGTTAATTGATAATCTCGTGTACGTACCTATCTCACAGCGGTCAGAGCCATTTTCTATCGGCAGTAGTGACCATGATGAAATACTCGTACAGTCAGCAACAAAAGTCAATTAACACTGTTACTTTTACAAATCATCTAAATTGATACAAAATGATGCGATACATTGGTTTTCTCTATTTCATGTAATAGCAAAGAGTTAATTATTCTTAAATATTCTATTACTATATGTTTTTTAAGAATATTTTGCTGAATAATTAAGATTTAAACAACTAAAGTGTTAACGGACTTTTGTTGCTGACCGTACGTGTACAGAAACTCTCTCGCACGGGACTTTTTTTTCCAAACACATTTGTGTAAAACGTACTCCTGGCTGTTCCCCTCATCATACAACATTACTCTGCCCCATTCGCTCTTACCCTATTCGATGTGCTCAGGGGCATATCTTGCAACTTTATGATGCCTTGCGAGTTTTGGGTCATTTGCTGGCCGAGAAGGCTTTAAATTGGCATTTGCAAGACATATCCTGACTGTCCACTCACTGATTGGGTCCCTTCGGGTCTGCAAAAGGGACCCAGGACTGGATCGCAACTTCCGTCTGATGTCGATTTCTTAACATCGTTAATACCGACGGTTGAAAGGCTAAAATAAAAAAAAATAAAATGAAAATTTCGCTTAGACCAATTAGCCTTTCAACCGTTGATACAATGAATCGATCTTCTCGGGCCGTTTTCCACCTTAGCTTGCCATTCCTTGGTCTTCTTAGGTTAAGTTCAGTCTTCCCAAACCTCCGAAGCACTTGATGGACAGCAGAATTTCTCATACTTATTGTTCTGCCCGCTTGTGTCTGAGATCTTCCCACGCGAGTCGCGTGTAGATCTCAATTCCTGCATGTGAGTCGCGTGACGCGACTAACATGCAGGAATTGATTATAAAGTGGTTATTACCTTATAACAAAATTGTATTCTTACGGAACCCAAAATAGTGGCGCGCAAACTATCAGTTGCAAAACCAAAGTAAAGAATAGTATCGCAAGGTTCATGACATAATGATAACCCTGTGACTTGTTTAATTCGGACAGCCCCGTGAATCTTAGGAAGAATTTCATAAGAACGTACCTAAAAAAACCGGTCAAGTGCGGTGTCGGGCCACGCGCAGCGTAGGGTCCCGTAGTTTTTATAACAGCCATGTCGGGTCGTATTCGCTGACTGATAGTTTCATACCATGCTCTATCTAAAAGCCAAACATGACTACCTACCTATTTTGACTTTCTATACAAATCCTCACCTGATCCGACAATTTTGCATGGATTTTTTTTTTTTTTTTTTGAGGTTTGGATAAGACGTCATAGCCGCTGTAGCAACTGTTTTTTTTTTTATAAAACTTATTTAGCAATGAAACAATAGCGTGATACAACTGACGCTTAGCGTCATCTATCGACATTTCTATGGAGTTGTTCGAAATTTTCAAGTCTAATACAATTGGTCACACAAAAGCTGCCTCACGCACTGTAATTGGGAACTGGGTACGCACAGTTCTCAGAGATAGCGGCATTCCTGCATCTCCGGGAAGCTGTAGGTCAGCAGTAGGTTCCTTAAATTGGTTAGATAACCAACCAATTGACGATATTTTATCTCGGGGTAATTGGAAATCATCCAATACCTTCTTTAATCATTACTGTCGCGAAACAGAACTCCATAAAGACAATCGTAACTCATTTTTCAACACATTTACTTCTACTTAAATTACAAAGAATGTCTTAAATATTTCGTAAGCAATCACCAATTTTAATCAATCATCGGTAATAAATTCCTACAGAATTTGATTAATTCATAGAATATCTTAATCGTAATTACCTTTACCTTTATCTGTAAAGATCAGATATTTTTTATTAGAATTAAAACAACATAGAAATATAAATAAATCATTACATGTGTATCTACATACTTAATTCTCAGAATAAATATTTGAAAATCATCATAGCGTTGTGTTTTTACCTATTAATGTTTCACCAGCAGATAACAAACACGTCTTCATAAACAATGCTGTATGTTTTCCGGAGGCACATCAATATAGCGGTTTTCCATAAAAATAAAACCGATATTATGTGCCGAGAGGGAAAACATACAGCATTGTAGGAAGTTCTTCCTGGTGAAGATTATGAATTCGGAAAGTGACAGCGGTTGCCGCGTCCTAGCTGGCACAGAGTAAATACAACGTCAGCGATAGTGGCGCCAACTAGTATTCTTAAGTTAAACTAAAGTATCCGTACTATTAACCGCGCAAATAAGGCTAAGTATACACTGCTTCTTCATAAACAATGCTGTATGTTTTCCCTCTCGGCACATAATATCGGTTTTATTTTTATGTAAAACCGCTATATTATGGTTTCCAACTTTTATAATTACGTGGTTTTTAGGGAAATCACTATACTACTAATTTTATCAATCATTAGCTTCTGATAAAGATATTTTTATGACATTCGGAAATACTGTAGCTTCCCATTAGTGAAAGAATCTTAGGAATCGGATCAGTAGTTCCAAATATTACCCCTTCATACAAACTCACAAAGGATGATGGGTAAAAATGTATGATGCCTGGTACCCGTACGAAAACTGCCATCATCCTTTCACCACTTTATAATATTAGTACCCATAGATTATAATATTAGTGTAGAGGAGTCCATGACGCTAACGAAAATTCTTATAACTTTTTAACTGTGGTTTAGGTTTTGTGTTGAAGTATCAAGAACAGTGACGAACGGTCTAAATCATCATCTGCCTAGCCTTTTCTCAACTATGTTGGGGTTGGCTTCCAGTCTAACCGGATGCAGTTGAGTGCCAGTATTTTACATGAAGCGACTGCCTATCTGATCTCCACAACCCAATTGCTGAGTAAAATAGGTGACGAACGGTCTAATTAGCACGATTAAACAATTTGGTTTTGCATTAACAATTTGCTAATTACTAGTGGGCTTTCTTGAAGCCTTATCTTATTTTTTAAATCTCCATAGCAATATAAATTGTGTCGGTAACGACTACTGCATCAGTGTCATTTTTTTGTTTTTATGTCATGCAGATGTATCCTACAATCTTATGAATTACTCTTGGTATTTTCTTTACTAGATTAATTATTATTCGCTGTCACTTCATTAATTTTTAAATCCAAAACACAAAATATTTTTTTCCTTTTGTTAATTAATATAGTCATAGTATTTAGGTATATACTTTTAACTTTAATTTAATGTGTGTCAACAATCGTATTTTACCTATTATTGATAGCTATACTTGTTTATGTTTTTCTTTTGTTTTCTTGCGCTACTTTCTAGTTAACCTAGCTTTATCAATGCCGTGATACTCTTTTATTGGCTTAATTGATAATTATCATCATCTCGCTACTTATCACTGAGCAGTGTATGCAGTCTGTAAGATACTGTAACTTTGACGCAACTGCATTGAGTTGTTCATTGATAGTGGGGTGAACATTCATAACTCATGTAAATTAATTATAAGCTGTTGAGTTTCCAAATAAATAAAATAAAAATAAATCCTGACATTTCATATGAAAATCTTGAAAAATCATGTCTACGTAGATATCTGCCTACCCTACTTACAAGAAACCAGTTCCAATTTTTCCCGATGACCATACTTCAGGGGTGTTAACTGCACAATTTCCGAAGTACGTGCTTTTCTAACGGCAGAGAAGAGGGCATAAATCTTCAGTATAGCGGAGACAACCCAGTAATAGGACTGCGAACTTTGCCCATCCTTTACCGGTATATCGTTACGAAATATATTAATTAGTGCAGTAATTAAGTGTTTTAGTGGAGAACTATGTGATATATTAAATCGTAGATGGTTTGAGCTGGTTTAGATAGTTATTGATGTGGTCTGTTCTGTGAAGCTTTGGCGAGGAAGAACAGTTTGTAAGTCATCTCACGACGTCGACGAGTCGTTGTGTGACGGCACGGTTGGCGCAGTGGTTAAGCGATTGACTGCTGCGCTGCGTGTCGCGGGTTCGATTCCCGCACGGAACAAATATTTGTATGACCTACATGTATTTGTTCCGAGTCTGGGTGTTTTTCTATCTATACTTATAATAAATCTGTAGAAGTGAAAATTCTGTACATTGAAAATATCAAAAAAATAATTTACAGGGGGTGTTACTAGACCGACACCAAACCCAAAAATGTGATTAAAAAAATTTTTGTCTGTCTGTCTGTCGGTCTGTCTGTCTGTCTGTCTGTCTGTCTGTTTGTTCAGGCATCACGCAAAAACTACCGGTTCGATTACGATGAAACTTGGTATAATTATTCTTTAATATCCTGGGCACCACACTGGGTACTTTTTATCCCGGAAAAGTATATACAATAAAAAACAAACTTAATTTTGCGGTTCGATCCCTATACCCGATTACCACTGTCTGTACTGTACCAACCGCAAATACTAAGTTTGTCGTAGGTTGGGTCACCCGCAGTGGAGTTCATTTTTATTCCTTTTAGTTTTTAGAGTTATTTAGATTTATTTTTATATGAGTCGTAGGTATAGATTTTAATTTTAAAGTATAGGTAGTATATTTGATAGTGTACGTAGTCACCGTAGGTTATTTTATAATACTGTTAGGTAGGATTAGTCATTCGTATAGATATTCGTTTTTAGGGATTTTGCTTATTTATTGACTTATTTATTTAGATTAGTTATCATCAGAAATAGGTTTATTTAGGTAGGTATTTAATTTTCTGTTATTGAGTTTTTATTTTTAATTAGGTAGGTACTTAGGTAAAGATATCATATAGGTACCCTCTTAATCACCACTAATGAGACACAATTGGTTTTCTACTGTAATTAACCACAAAGGGCCCGCGAGATAGATGGCATTCTGGGGGAGCACATACATTTTATCCTGTTAGCACGTTCCCGTGGGATAATTTCCGACATCCACGCGGGCGAAGCCGCGGGCAGAAGCTAGTCTATAATATGTATGTATGTACAAAAAAAAAGTATATAAGTAGTTTATCAGCCATCTTGTTACCATAACACAAGCATTAGGTTGATTAGCTTGGGACTAGATGGCGCTGTGTGAAATGTCCAAGGATATTATTATTATTATTATCTCATTGTTTTAATTGTTTGATGGTAAAACCTCCCCCGAAAGTGTAGACAGCGGTATGTACTCCCCAGTACTCCCACATTTCGCTTGTCATTGTTATGTCGTGAGTAACAAGAGGCGAGTTTAAAACAATTAACATACAGTCACGAGCAAAAGTATGTATACACTCGGCTGGATGAATTTTTGTGTTGTTACGAACATAGCATTTTCGAACCCATAGGTTTATGTAATGTGTCGTATTTCAACGTTGCATTCGTTATTTCACGAAAAAATCGCAATTGAAAGTTGCCAAGTGTTGACATATTGGTGCTCGTGACTGTACCTAATAACGCTTCACCAAGCCTGAACATCGAACATAAGACCAGACGGCAATTCTCGTAATTTTAAGAAAGTTCACAGTCTGGATCTCAGTCTCATTCTGTCAAAAATTTAAGTTTTTGACATTGATTGTCGCTGAGATGAGATTGCGACTAGATTTTGAACGTTTTTAATTACGGGAATTAGCCTTCTGTTGTTGTCAATGTTGTTGGGGCTGCCACGTTACTGCAGTGTTTCAGGAATGTTTGCCGAAGCACATACTGATGGATTCAATACCATCCTGCGAAAAAGGATGGCGTTCATGATGCGCAAAGTGCGTGGGAGCGTCAACAGAATTCTGAAGGTCATCAGTAAGAAGCCATGTTGCGCCATAATGGCGCATTGGGTGCATGTAGGCATGCGCATGTACCCGGTGCATCAGATGAGCGCAAAAGACATATAAATAAAAAAAAATGTATTACCTACATTTGTTACTTACTTTTGGCTCAAGGTCTGAAGTAAAGTATTAAAAAAAAAAAAATTTTAAATGTTTTTACCATCATTATCGTAGTATAATTTCAGTAGATACAGTGTAGAGAGGACACTATTGAAACGGCATTATTTCATAGATTTACTTCTACATATACAGATTTTATTACTTATTGATTACAGCTTCAGGCCTGACCTTGACTGCTCCAGTTTCTAGAAACTCGCCCTTTAGTTCAATATCTATTATATTAACATTTCCTGTGGCTTCGTCTAAGTGATATTAGTTACTATAAACTATTCCGACGAAACTACGAAAATTTTCGAGGTTAAAAGGTTTTTAAGGAAAATCGAAGGCAAATTCTCGTAATTTAAAACGTTCAAAATCTAGTCGCAGTCTCATCTCGGCGACAAACAAATGTCAAGAACTTGTCAAAATGTAGGGAAATTAGACGTTTTCTTGACAGATTGAGACTGAGATCAGACTGAGAACGTTCTTAAAATTACGAGAATTGCCCCTCAGATTAGGATGGTTTAAACGGATTTATATTAAACCATCTACGTTTTAAGGTTTACAGCATAAGAGCGAAGTCTGTTGCAGCAACATGTTTCTGTATAAATGATAAATGATTTATTTTTCATAAGTAGGTATGTACAAACACTTTTACACGTCAATCATATGCTTTTTAAACATAGTATAGTTGACGTTGACAACATCGCGTGCAGTATGTGTGTGAAATGTGTTTCCAGAAACACAAATTTTGGTTCCCGCAAGTTTGTTGTGCAACATTCGCTTACCTTAAATACGGGCTAATACTTTCAATAACCGAAGTTTGTACAATGAATTGTTTGATATCATGGCGACGCTTTAGATAGTTCGCGACCTCGTCACGCGTTTTAAGGACAGGAGAGAGAATTCATAACGTAACAGAGTGTAGTCGTGTAAGCTTGTTCATATTATGCCTAGCCTTTTCCCAACTATGTTTGGTTCAACTTTCAGTCTAACTGGATGAAGCTGGATCCCAGTATGGCGCACACACATACACATAGTACGTGAACTGGCTGCCTGTCTGATTTCCACAATCCAGTTGTAATACGATACCCTTTACGAGTTTCAATATGAATACACCCTAAGAGGAAGAAAGATAACACGGTCTCATCTAAAACGGCTTGGAAAAAAAATACGCTTTTATCACGAACTAGAAATTATCAAATAATTAAATTGACTTTGTATTAGTTACGATACCTATGCAGCTTATCACTACTTTTATATCCAATCGTTTTATTCAAAAAGTATGAAGCGCTTTGTATAAATTATTTAAAAGAATTGATAATAAAAGTAATAGGTACTTCTCTCGTTATCACACACAAGTCAATTATATTATTTAAATATGTAGTGCGTGATAACAGCGTGAATTTTAGTTTTTTTTTTTATTCATTATTTTAGTCTAGTACCTATATTATTCATTTAGTTAATAAGTTTAGAGTCAACGAAGCTATGACTTGACCGGTTTACTAGTAGCTATTGAGGAGTTCCACTATCCACCTCCTGGCTCCATCATCAGTCCCTCAACACCAAGTGCAATCTATTGGACTCATCAAAACCTATCATGGTATACTGGTAGCTACTTAAGAGTTCCACTATCCAACTCCTGGCTCCATCATCAGACCCTCGTTAGTAATCCCAATATATTGAACTCGTCAAAACAAATCATATGGCCCCAACCTGAAGGTGTTTACTAGTAGCCACTGAAGAGTTGCACTATCCACCTCCTGGATCCATCGTTAGATCAGCTCCAAGATACCAAATTATATTATTGTCATCCGAACTACATATATATACATACAATGTTTGATTTTGATACAAGAATTAGGACTAGGGTAAAATTGACTTCCAAAATTTTATTACATAGTTTGTTAGTTACAATTGAAGCTGATGTTCCACAGGGAGTTACGAGTAATCTTTATGTTTATCAGTTTCTGAACAAAAACCAACTTTATTTATTCTGCCTCGTATTCATAATAAAACGCCACATTAAATCGCTTTACATAGTATATTCGAAAGGTTTTATACATTTTGACTCATTTATCATGGACAAAAAATATTTGGATGATTATTGAAAACTTTTGTAATAGTTAAAGTCGTAAATGTTAAATGGATATATTCTTCATGAGTTATTATGTACTACAGTGAGTCCCTTAAGGTGGATGCTCCAAGATAGCCCGCGAAATTCAAATTTTCTTACGTTTTTTGCAATTTGCTGGTCAGTACTAAGTTGTACGTTGATTAAAATATGATTCGCGGCCGTACCAAATTTTCACGGTGAGATTTTTACAGAATCGACCGGCTGTTATTACGTAACAAAACCGAAAGAAGCTTCGTTCGAACCGGTCGCCCCGCGACGTTTTTGTTTTATTATTTTCCTTTCTGCAAAGTATTAAGAAAGAAGGATGATTGAATGATGTCATTTGTAGTACAGCTGTGAACAGATAGTCGAATACCGAACACTTACGGAACAGGATTTCCGAAAACACAACACTTGCCTCCACACTCTTCGCGACTTGCGATATTGTGTCGCGACGGTGTCAGTTTGTTTTTAACCGACTTCAAAAAAAAAGTAATAGGTTCTCAATTCGGTTGATAACACATTTTTAATTTACCGCCCGTTTTCAGGGTCATCTTTTATGTGCCAGAGTCTACACCTTTCGAAATTAATTCTCTGAATTATGGTGAAAAACTGAAAACTTCATGAAAATCTATTGCGCAGAAAGATCACACACACAGACATGAAACGTGACTTTGTTTTGTATGTTTGATGTTAAACATGACTTTCTCTAATTTTAATTATGGGCCACTTACGTCTTTTGAAATAAAAAATGTTTACTGTATTTAATGCGGTTCCATATATCTTGTAATCGACTTGCTTCAATGAGACTGTCGTAATCAAAGAACTGGGAGTCTGGAACCGGTGTAGTAGTTGGCCTGAAAAATATGTAAATAAGTATCAATTTTAGTTGAAGGTGAATGTCAGTACAAGTTAAAAACTATTGTTTCGTATTTTGTAAATTATTTAAAAGAACTTTATCAAAAAAGATAATTACATGCTTATTTGTATGGTGTACAATAAAGAGTATTCTATCTATCTATCTATCTACATAAATGTTTATGTATGTATATATATAAAGATTTATGTAATTATCTTTTTTGATAAAGTAAAACCTTAGAATAAAAACCTTAGATTAGTGTTGCCCAAATGCAAGACCAAGACGAGACTTAGACCAGTCTTGGTGTTGGTCTTGCAGCAAGAGTCTTGCAAGTCTTGCAATTATCTAATCCGTGGCTAGCGTGAATATGTTGACATCTCTATAATGGTAATTTGTCAGGACGGCCATTTTAAAGGTTTGACCTCTTCTGGTAAATCGGTAAATTAGTTTACCGTATGTGTTTTAAGGGTTAAGAGGGGTAAGAGGGGCCCGTGGCTAAATAATAACAACCGCACAGGTCAATCGGTCAGGTTCTTTCATACCGAGTCCCCTTCTCCCCTTCATCTTTACATACCGAGACCCCTTCGTGCCTCGGAAAGCACGTTAAGCCGTTGGTCCCGGCTGTCATTCGTGGATCTTTGACAGTCGTTACGGTTAGTCAGAAGCCCGAAAGTCTGACAAATCAGTCTTACCAAGGGGTATCGTATTACCCAGTAACTGGGTTGTGGAGGTCATATAGGCAGTCGCTCCATGTAAAACACTGGTATTCAGCTGCATCCGGGTAGACTGGAAGCCGACCCCAACATAGTTGGGAAAAGGCTAGGCAGATGCAGATGATGATGTGTTTTAAGGGTTATTTTGTACCATCTTTTAAATGATGACAATAAATAAACGAAATACCCCATAGTTTGCATAATAATAGACTTGTCAAGTCATTCACCAACGAGTTATCAACTGATTCACCGAGTTGTCAACTTATGCACCAGAAGTTATCAACTTATTCACCTTCTGAGTGGGGAATATTAACATGTAAACAATTTGCAATTTGCAGTTCAGTGTCGATTGTATGTTGATCAATATATGGCTGGTAACCGTAACAAATATGTATTTACAGAATTATAATCGATTTAATCATTAGTAGCTTCAACTCCAAGTTACCCCTTGAATAACTATTTAATGAAATCGTCAGATGACATTTGGGGCAAATTCAAACAACCCTATGTTCGTAAGACTCTCGCGCAGCCCAAACCACTAAAGATACCTAGGTCTAAAGATAAACCCCTGGCTGTTGTCCCCGTAATCTGTGTCCCCGTCACGGGGACAACAGAACGTCATATAATTCCTTACCGTTGTTCCCCTTATGTACATATGGGCAACGGGGACAACGGACAGTTAAGATTTCACGTATCATTGTCCATTTTTTAATTTCTTTTTTAAACGTGGGTAATTTAGCGCAGCAAGCCTAAAACTAAAATACCTTGTTTTGTATTAAGGCCGCAAATGGAACTGGCAACTATATGGTTTCCAATGAGTAGTTGAATACTAGAACGTTATTCAAAAATTAATAAAATAATTTATTAAAGACACAAATTACTCACACACACTCTCCATTACGAAGCCTGGGCATGTTTCCCGGACAGAAAGGTCCAACCTGCAGACCAGCCGAACAGAGTGTGCTCAGTGCAGCCAACACAACGAACAATATAAGTAAGATCTTCATGTTACGTGTTCACTTGTGCGCTGCCGACAGATAAATAACGTGTGCGTGAGTAACGTAGCTTATTTTAGTTAATATAATTTATGCTCTGATATGCAACATTGTTTGTAAATAGGTTGTTATCGATCACGCTCACACAAAACTAAAAAATAAGGAAAATCAATGGTCAAAGTGTGATGGACCGCACGCAAGGAATGGGTTCCGTAGTCAGTACCAATATATACTTACCTAGCTTTATACACTGACGAGCAATATAAAAAAGCCACTAACTTATCATGAAATATTTTCGAAACTACGCAAGATAGCCTTGGAAGTGCAAAGCAACATTAAAATGTTTTTATAACGCATTAAAAATAAATCATAAAATTAAAAAAATGAGTTAAAGAAGGAAAAAACAAAATTTGGCCTTTGGAAAAAAACAATTAACTATTAAACTGGGTTTACGAAATGGAATCTTTTTTTCTTCAATCCACCATCAACTCAGCCTATTGCCGGGCCGGGCATTATAATGCGTAAACATCGCCCATATTGACCAAATACTAACATGTTAATTGAGAATCTCGTGTACGTACCTATCTCACAGCGGTCAGAGCCATTTTCTATCGGCAGTAGTGACCATGATGAAACACATTTGTGTAAAACGTACTCCTGGCTGTTCCCCTCATCATACAACATTACTCTGCCCCATTCGCTCTTACCCTATTCGATGAGCTCAGGGGCATATCTTGCAACTTTATGATGCCGTGCGAGTTTTGGGTCATTTATTTATTTATTTATCCATTTATTTCAGGCATCAAGGCCCATATAAAACACATACAATACAATATTAATATAACTTAAAAATACTATAAATACATACAACATTATAATCACACCAAACAACAACATTATAAACTAACTAACGCACACGAAGTGTCTGCGTATTTGCTGGCCGGCTTTAAATTGGCTTTTGCAAGACATATCTTGACTGTCCACTCACTGATTGGGTCCCTTCGGGTCTGCAAAAGGGACCCAGGACTGGATCGCAACTTCCGTCTGATGTCGATTTCTTAACATCGTTAATACCGATGGTTGAAAGGCTAATTGACCTAAGCAACATTTTTCGAAATAAATTAGAACCTGACTCAAACGACGGAGAAAAATTTTCTGATTCCGAATATAACTCATTATTGCAAAAAAAAATGTCGCTTAGACCAATTAGCCTTTCAACCGTCGATACAATGAATCGATCTTCTCGGGCCGTTGTGCATCTTAGCTTGCCATTCCTTGGTCTTCTTAGGTCAGTCTTCCCAAACCTCCGAAGCACTTCATGGTCAGCAGAATTTCTCATACTTATTGTTCTGCCCGCTTGTGTCTGAGATCTTCCCAATTGCACCATAACTGATGATCCTTGAGGATACCTTTATTTACAAGTCAACGTCTGCCGTAACCACTTGTAGTAAAAAAATCGATCGAATCGACGCAAAGATAAAAACAATAATTAAATCAACGTGAAAATAAAAGAATATTTAAATGTAATCCAAACTAATGAAACGTGACAATTTTTCTATCCGTGACTTCGAATAGGCCAGTTTAATGTACAATGTACCTAATACTGTTTTCAAGAATTTTTTATTTCATTTAACTTGGTTGAGGAGATATTTAGATTTCTTTAGGCACTTTGCAAGTGGCATTTTATATTGCTCGTCAGTGTACATCTTAGCAGATGTGTAGACTCTAGGTTGAAAGTTAAATATTATACATTTTAATTACACAGTAATTATTATTCGTTTAAGTAATTTTGATCGTAGTTTCTATGAACTTTTCAGAGACACAGCTACCCTCATGTCAGTTGGTCGACATATATCTTACTCGATAAATATTTTAGCCTACTTACCTGTGTGTTATTTCATTTGAGCCTTTGACAGACCAGGAAATACACAGAGCTTGTTTTTTAAAGCAATTATTTTACTTTTGTAAAATTGCTGAGATCTACACGCGACTAACATGCAGGAATTTATTATAAAGTGGTTATTACCTTATAACAAAATTGTATTCTTACGGAACCCAAAATAGTGGCGCGCAATTCAATCTCTCTATCAGTTGGAAAAACCAAAGTAAAGAATAGTATCGCAAGGTTCATGACATAATGATAACCCTGTGACTTATTTAATTCGGACAGCCCCGTGAATCTTCGGAAGAATTTGATAAGAACGTACCTACCTAAAAAAACAAAATAAAATGTCTCACTACCTACAATCTATCCTGAAGTCGTCATCATCTAGCTCCGGCGGGATCTCATGGCGACATGGAGAGTGCGAAGATTGCAACCCAGTGCTGGGCATGCCACAATTGTGGTGATAAGTCCCCTCTTTGAGGAGTAGATGGAGAGGCACCACGGCGCCCTCACCTTTCGCCAAACGCAGGACACGGTTGTTTCGGGAGGTTCCTGTTCCGGATAAGGCGGGAGGAAACGCCCGGGTTCTTTTCAATGTCTCGATTGTGGCTCGTGCCGTATGACATGTGGCCCCGCCTTGTGGTTGTTGTGAAACCACATGTTTCTTAAGTCCAACTGATTCACTTGATGTAAGAAGACTGCTTTATCTGTTAGAATGCCATGCTGCTCAAATTTAATCACCAAACGAGTTATTTTTAGCCGCGAAGGCAAGCGATTTCTACCAAAAATTTACCGCAATTTTCTTAGAGTTTCCGCAATACATGATTGGGTTGAGTAGAATGTTTTGATAATTAAAACACTTTGTTCAGTCGCAAAACGCTCTGCAAAATTTGCCGTATCTACACAAAATAATTTTCATGAAACAACTGTCATATTGGCCGTCAAAACAAAATGGCGGCAAAAAAAAATTGTATACCACCAAGTTGCCCAGCCTGTAGAATCAAAGATATTGATCTTCACAATAGGTATTTTTGGATTTTTCCTTTACTTGTGCTGTATTCCTTTATCTTGCTTCTTGCCGAATTTCATGATTCTAGGTAAACAGGAAGTATCCCATGGGGTATATATATTATGTCGGAGGAGTGAAGTAAAAGGTTTGATTACGTACTAGTAGCGCCATCAGATACCTTACTCGATTAATCAAATCGAAAACAGTTGTCATTGAGTCAGTAGTTCGAGTCGGGGTTGTCAATGTCTTGTCGCGTGTGGCGTTTCACATCTGTCAGATGTCATGGTGAGACTAGTGTGTTAGCGACATGTCACATTGGACACCCAGAGCTCGACCGCGCCGGGTGTGCGCACTGATTCTACCCAACCACGTGCAACCTGACGGACACCGATGGAATTTCGGATAAAAATCCCTCAACATCTCCGACATCAGAATTGGGATTGGACCTCAACGACCCACGTGTTCAAAATAAGAACGCTGAAAGTGAAAGTGACCGTTGACATTTGAAAAACAAAGTGCAAACATGCGAACGCTTATTAAATAATCGTGTGGATCTGTTCAAGTTGGAACCAGACAAGTCAGATACGGATGTGCGATTATGGTACATGTTGTTTTGGGCATAGGCTGTATGCAGAAATACCTTTGCCGAGTGACGCGACTGTTGCGCCTACCGCCATGTTTGATAAAAAAAAAGACTAACCGGCGTTCGAGTTTGGCGTATCCCGTTCCCGTGTTTAGAACACGCGGTAGGAGGCGTGTGCAAACATAACACTGCACAACAGCTGATTTGTGTTTTGCCGAAAATTCACTGTTAGTTGACCACCTTTCAACTTGTTGTGGCCAGGAGTAAGGCCCTCATAATAGTAGCATCAAAGTGACTATCGCAAATAGCTACCAGTGACGTGGAGTGACTTTAAGAATCGAGCGAAGCAGCCCCGCAGCCGTCAGCGAAGCTCTTCGTGTGATGCAAGTGAGGGAAGCCAGGACATATCGCAGCCTGGTGCATGAGTAGTGGCAGCTAAGCGGATGGTGGACAATGTGCTGGAAGTCATGAACGGCGAGTAGAAGTCGTACAACTACCCTCAGACACATTGGAAAATAAAGGTGAGCTGTATTGTTTTGTTTACGATTCTGGTGCTGAATGCTCATAAAAGCGAGTTGTGCAGCCAAATTAAGTGGCAAACGGTTTAATAACGTTGTTGCGTTGACTGGTATTGGTCAAACACGTGTATTCAGAACAGAACGTATCATATGTAGCGTTGCAATTAGCGAGAAACAACTTGAGATTTTATTACATTTCTACCCGACATTTACTTGCAAAGTAATATTATGATAGTATGTGAAATATTGAACCCAGGATTTTCGATTAACATGTTTGCGAGTCGCAAACATGTTAATCGAAAATCCTGGGTTACGCAACAAAAACTCTGTCGCAAATTGCGACAGAGTTTTTGTTGCGTAAAGCTCTTGTAATAAATTCAGTTTTAACAACAGTTGAACAAAGGCAGATATAACAAAATTTTTGGTTGACGATTTCGTGTTATTAGAAAACGAAGAGTGTGTTAGTAGAAAACGAACTAAGTTAGATCGGAAGTTCAGAGGTCTGTTTACGGTAGCAGAAGATTTGGCGGGTAATCGCTATACGTTAACAGCTTTAAATTCTAACCTTACAAGTATGCTCACGATAGGTAAAGAAAGATGCCAGTAGGTCATGTACCAGTCGAAGTAGATAGTGATCACATTGGTGATGAGCAAGCCTTCATTATGGCAGGCACGCGAGTGGGGGTTCTCTATCGGCCGTAGTAAAGTTGTGTGGTGTCACAGGGTGATGCACACGGATCCATGCGCTGGATGTGTGAGAGCAATGCAATTGCTGGTCGGCTGGAGAGCCGTGGCGTTAGAGTGGTTCACTCGTTTGTGGCTTTCCAGGTGTCAAAGGCTCTTAGTGATGAAAATGATTGTTAATGTGGATAACGGTGGTACATGGCACTGATTGATGATTTACGCTATGATAGGATAATCAAAGTTTGTTTACATTGCTCTGGTTGAATCAATACTTTAAAAGCCTTCAACTCTAGGCGTACGTATAAGTACGCTCACATACAAACGATGCCTCTAAGTATGTAGTGTTTTTAACGAGATAAACGTAGAAGACGGTGAGGAGAGTTCCTCCACCGAGTAGTAGAGCACATACCATGGGTATTAGGTCACACTGTACGCACTTGTCTGTAGTCGTAACTGCAACTCGAGTTGTGAGTTGTTCAGGGGGCGATGGGCAGCTGGTGGTGCAGTGGGGACCCGGGTCTCAAAGGCGACTATTGTTGTGTTGGTCATATCACTTGAGGTGATGACGATATGGGTGGCATGAGTGTCACTAGCAGCTGCGCCATGAGCGTTGTATGTAAGCTACGAGTAAGTTGATACAGTTCCTGACCAGCTATTACTGAGGCTTAGAGGAATCTTTTATTATCGATGATAGTTTGGATCAGAGTATTACTAACAAATTTGAGGAGAGTCAAGTAATAGTTTTGTTGATGAAACAGAGTAGAGATTAAGTTGTGTTTGTTGTGTGGGGTTTCGTGAGAAACCATAAAGTCCAGAAGTGACTTGGCGATCCGAAGGGGATGCGCAAATGAATTTGACGAGTTGAGTAACCGGAGGTTACTAGATAGTATGAGACACATGCATCTTAGTTGACTATTTTTATTGTAACCTTGAGATTTGGGAATCAAATAGTGGGTAATGCTCTGAACTCTGCTATTTTTAGTTTGTTCGAATTTTGATTGTGTTTTGCCTGTACCAAATGTGACCAGGAGTGGCAGAGCTATGTGATACTTTGCGGGCATGTTTCATTCCAGGCCAGCAGCACCTGCAGCAGCGTGCTATGTCTAGTGCTGTGCTAGCGTTTGCTATGTCGGCAATCCAAGCAGTGCTTTGATGAATTCTGGGTGAGTCATATCCATTTTATTTTGATTCTGGCATCGAATGCATCAAAGATTGCGTTGTGTCAAAGTGAATTGGCAAGAGTGCAAATAATATTGTCAACATAACAGGGATCCATTATGGTAGTGTGCAAAGTACCCTACAAGTTTTGTTTGTGATGATTGAGCATTGAAAGCTCCGCGCTTTGTGCTTGTGACGATTGAGCATTGAAAGCTCCGCGCTTTGTGCATGTGACTATTGAACATTGAAAGCTCCACGCTTTGTTCTTGTGATGATTGAGCATTGAAAGCTCCGCGCTTTGTGCTTGTGACGATTGAGCATTGAAAACTCCGCGCTTTGTGCATGTGACTATTGAACATTGAAAGCTCCATGCTTTGTGCTTGTGACTATTGAACATTGAAAGCTCCACGCTTTGTGCTTGTGATGATTGAGCATTGAAAGCTCCGCGCTTTGTGCATGTGACTATTGAACATTGAAAGCTCCGCGCTTTGTGCTTGTGATGATTGAGCATTGAAAGTTCCGCGCTTTGTGCTTGTGTGGATTGGTCGTTTAAAGCTCCACGCTTTGTGTTCGTGACGCTGCATTGAGCTCCACGCTCTTAGCTTTAATGTCCCAATATGGAAACCCCATGTTTTGAACTTATAGCGGTCGGAAAAGATCGCGCGAGAACGCGCTCGCTGTCAGTATGGCCGTGTCGGAGGAGTGAAGTAAAAGGTTTGATTACGTACTAGTAGCGCCATCTATTAGCGTTTAAGATACCTTACTCGATTAATCAAATCGAAAACAGTTGTCATTGAGTCAGTAGTTCGAGTCGGGGTTGTCAATGTCTTGTCGCGTGTGGCGTTTGGCATCTGTCAGATGTCATGGTGAGACTAGTGTGTTAGCGACATGTCACATTGGACACCCAGAGCTCGAACGCGCCGAGTGTGCGCACTGATTCTATCCAACCACGTGCAACCTGACGGACACCGATGGAATTTCGGATAAAAATCCCTCAACATCTCCGACATATATTTTAGATTTTTTTACGAGTATCAAAATATAAAACTTGAGAGGTGTCAAGGACACCCGGATGGAACGAAGTTCAAAGAGAGAGAGAGAGAGACAGACAGAGAACCACGCGCACGCCGCACGGCTTACAACTATAGCAAAAAGTGTCGTTCCAACTATTGGTCTTAATTTTTTCCGTCTAGCCCCCTTTCGCAACGCGCGATAAGGAACTTCGTTCCAATAAATCAAATCTATAAGTTTTGATTTATTTACGAGTATCGAAATGTGTCGCATAAATAAATGGCTGTATTTTTTTATGGCATTGACTTAGAAGCTTTATTTTTTTAGAGCTCCAAGGGACCGTATACCTACGTATTTGATATTAATTTCAACTTGATAACTCTAGGCGTTCTTAAGAAAAACGGGCTTGACAGACAGACGGACGAACGCTGAACTGTTCTTACATAGGATTCCGTTTTTTCCTATTGCGGAACCTAAAAAAACATTTTTAATAGGAATTTAAAGTGAATGGGCTTAGTAAAATCGGTGATAACTTTTTATAACTAGAATAGAATGTACATTCTACACTGAGATTTAAACATACATTATTATTTAGTTAATTATTTATGTACAGTCACCAAAAGAGATAAGAAATCAGGTCGTCGGGTATAGTTGAAGTTTAGTAAGAAACCAATGGATGTTTTCGAATTTTATTTAATTTGATAAATGAACAGACTGTTTTCCATTAAAAAAAAAAAAATTCATTCGAAAACATCCATCAGTTTCTTACTAAACTTCAACTATATCTGACGACCCTGGCTACTTATATCTCCTTTGGTGACCGTACACAGAGTAAAATTATTATTTCCTTTATTATTATATTATATTATTTATTATTATTATTATATTTTTAAATAGTAGAATATAAAAACATTTAAAAATATAAAAAATAGTAGCCCACCGGTATCGGGAACAGGGTCCAAGCTACCGGCGGTCAGAGAGAGGAACCTCCTGACAATGCGAGCCGTGTCCAGAAGTACTGCTTTCTGAATCAAGCCCTTGATCCAGCTGCCCAACGAGAGCCTCCTCAGGTGTTGGTCAAATTATTATTATTATATATTAGTTTTTAAATAAAAAACAGTGTGTGCCATGATTTTATTCCACCTATACACAATGTTATTTACATTGCACAAAAATTAAATAAAAGAGAAAATTATTGGACGCATGGATGCACTCACATCAACTGATTAAATTATATGAGCTCATTTCCTTGCATAAAAGGAACTGGAAAAAATCCAATAAACTTGGCCAAGAAAAGCGTATTTCAAGGAAACGGGAAGCTTGCGATATTTTAGCCACTTTCCTTTAGAAGAACTCTGGGGTTAAACATAATTAATAAAAAGATCCTGACCTGACACCAAATCAAACGAAGTACTGCAATGGAACAAACACGCACGCTTACACACACACACACACCCCTACAGGCACCCCCACCAGACACACACACCACACACACATCACAGATGAACACCACACAAACATCTCACTTACACACGTTGGTATGCTACAGGTGTGTATGTACGGTATGGTACCTGAAATCACCTCTCTAGTCTCCACTCTTTAATTCGTACTCCGAGCCCCAAGATACAGACTATAACTGTCTCATTTGGGGCGCACTAGCAAATACTATATTGTAACCTAGCAGTAGGTAATATTTTAATGCTGTTAGCCTGTGAACCTGCTAACTGTATTACCTGGACAGTAAATATTTTCTATTTTTTTTTTCTATAATAATAACTTTAAAGGGAATTGAAATTTTTTATATGGAGCCTGGCATACCTATCGATTTATGTAGTAAGAAAGCAAATACATTTATTTAGCACATACTAAAAGATAAAAATAAATAAAAAATCAAATAAGAGTGTAAAATCCGATGTAAGAAATTGGCAGGAAAGTGTGCCTCACTGCTGCACCAAAAAGGCCAAGTTCAGCAAATAATTTCAGATAACTAGTGCCTGACGCTGGTTTTTAACTGAACCTGATTTGTGAGATGACTGATCTAAATCAGTTTTATACTACATGACGTGTGTATGCATACTTAAATAAATAAAATTTGTGTCAGATAAAAACAGTAACGAGCATAGGCATAATGCGTGGCCACAATTTTGAAAAAAAAAATGTCGGACAGGCCCGAACTTCAAAGCCCTTTGCTGCGTGGCTATAAAAGAATAATTAGTCAATCAGGTTTTTAATTATGGCATATATTCGTATTTATTAACACTAGACGACACCCAAATTAATGCTAAAATAAAACACCCTATTAGATTTAAAACTCTCGGCGTTGAAAAACCAACTGATAAAAATTACGATATAGGTAGCTTTTTTCCATGTGTGTGTAATCATGTATTTCAAAATTCCGTGATCTTGGTTACCCTAGAAACACAACAACACAAACTTAATTACTTAGCTGTTGACAATCCGGAACAAACACGATATCTTTATTACGCACTTACTGTGAGCCTTTGTCACTTAATTATGGTAATTCTATTAACTATTCACTAACAAGGCTTCACATTCAGTACGACGTACAGTACGGGACAACTTAATAGTTCCATTCGTTGGACTAAAGGTCGCTGCATACTGGACACGTTAGGACGTGGACGGGGCGGAGACGGAACATGGTTACTGTTACTGTTAGCCTGCATCATACCACTGCTGGGAAAAGGCCTCCCCATGACTTCCAGCACTTTCGATCCAGGGCTAAAGTAGTCCACTGGTCATAGAATATGGTGTTTAATGAAAACATGTCATCATCATTCTCCTGCCCTTATTCCAATTTATTTGGGGTCGGCGCAACATGTCTTTTTCTTCCATACTTCTCTATTAGTCGTCATCTCGGTAGTCACCCCCTTTCTAACCATATCAACATTCACACATTCCATCCATCGTTTCTTTGGTCTTCCCCTACTCTTATAGCCATCGACATTCATACTCAAAACTCTCCTCACGACATTTTCCTCATTTCTCCGTAACACATGCCCATACCATGACAACCGATTTCCACACAACTTTTCAGTTACCGGTGCCACTTTCAGACTTCCTCTTATGTACTCATTTCTTATTCTATCCATTCGTGTAACACCACACATCCCTCTTAGCATTCTCATCTCAGCTGCATGCAATTGCCTTTCATTTATCCCTTTTGTGGCCCAACATTCTGATCCATACAAGACAGCAGGTCTAATCATGGTTTTGTATATCTTTCCCTTAAGTTTAAGGGGATTGCGGGAGTCGCAGATTGTTCCCGTGACCTGCCGCCATTTCATCCATCCAATGTTAATTCTGTGCCGGGTTTTAAAAGGTTCCCGAAGACCGATAGAGTTAATCAGTTCAATTTATTTATTTATTAGTAAAAAAATACTGTACAAAGGCGGACTTAATGCCTGAGGCATCTTCTACCAGTCAACCTTAGGGTGATGAAGAGACAAAACATGGTATGTGCCGACGGGATCAATAGCTCGGAAAAGACGTCCACTGCTCGATATAGGCCTCCCCGAAACACATCCACTTCAACCGGTTCTGTGCTACTCGCATCCAACGGGTTTCTGCGGCCATAGATATATAGAGGTATGAGAAACAGGGTTTTCATTCATCCTCCATAGAAAAGGGAGGATCCTCCGACCAGACGGATGTTGTGTCTAGCGGGCAACTGATCAACGATTGATGTTGGGAATTTAGTATATATGCTAATTGCGCGGTGAACTCTGCTTGCGAGGTGCAGGATTTGCGTGACGTCAGTATTATGCGTTGTTCGCATGTGGCGTTGTAGACACCGCTACAGATACATACATACATATAAACAAAATGAACTTGTGTACTAGAGTCGCTTCGCGCTGTCGCCTCGCGCCTTCCTGCCTTAAAGCATGTACGCACTGTAACAGCGACGCGAAACTAATGTGCTAGTGTGGAGTATAAAAAAGATGGACTGGACTGCGACTTGAGCAACTGTGTGTATGCCACGGAACTACGAACGGGACGTCGCGCGTGTGGCGGAACTTGGTAAACGTCATCACCTACTATATTTTTCCCGTTCCTTGAGTGCGAGTGCAGTAGTGGTCCAGTGTTAACGGCACTGACTTAAGAATTGTAGATCTCAAAACTGTGAAGAAAAACATCGTGAGAAAACCGGCATGTCCTACAACCAAAAATTCGAAGACATGTGGCATCTACCAACCCGCACTGGGCCCGCGTGGTGGATTACGCCCATTCCCTCTCACCGAGAGATTATGCTTGGGTGCCACGTCACCGTCCCGTCCGTGCACCCGTAACGTATGCACTTTCGTCCCGTTCTGGCTGGTTTAAAACACCTTTCGTATGCAGTAACCTTTAATCAAACGACGAAAAGTAACAGGTAATAGCAATCGCTTGTTTTTACATCTACTCAGCAGTTATTATTTTCATCCTCATTCGCCCTACACAAAAATTCCTTATTCGCTCCACATTTATTCCCTACTAGCTTCTGTCTGCGACTTCGCTCTCTTCAAATTTCTTGTTCCTCCAACCCCACCCAGCACCCCAATTATGTAGCACACTCTCTTCCACAATCTAAAGGATTTTGAAAGAAATAGGCAATCCAATAACACTTAATATTATAAAGGCGAAAGTTTGTGTGTTTGTATGTTTGTTACTTCTTCACGCTCAAAAGGCTGGACCAATTTTGATGAAATTTGGCACACAGATAGTTTATAACTAGGATTAACACACAGAATACTTTTTATCCCGATATTCCTACGGGATCGAAACTTACGCGGGAGAAACCGCGGGGCGCAGCTAGTGCTTTTATATGTTTGAAAATTTCGTCTGCTCGCCAAAATAAATAACGCAATCATAATGTCGAATTATCAAAATGAAAGGTATTGCAATTTTTATTACGCAACCCACTCTGGTCATCTGCCCCCCTTGTAGGACTATTATGATTCACAATAGTGATCGTGTCTCTGGTATTTTGCCGATGAAACCTTTTAGTTATGTCGCAGCAAATAGTTTTTTCACCCTTGACCGAATGCACAAGTGACCCCCGGGAGATGGCCATTTAAATTATAAAACGAAGTTAATAAACGTAATGGGTCCCACCCACAAATGACTCATACTCACTAAGGCTTATTTAATGGCTGTATGGTGCGCCTCATTCCGTTATACAGTGGAAATGTTAACAATTAATTAAATGATGAAGGCCAGGGCACATTGCGCGGATGAGTGGTTGCTGAACCTTTGCGACGAAACATGGGTAAACTACATTCATCCCGCTTAATATCATACGGTTCTATTCGATTATCTACTGTATTAAGTGTGGAGTGACACGCTAGACTTGGTAGACACAACTTTGAGAAAGAATCCGGCAGACTTCGTCAAGTCTTCTCGTCACTTCGGAGTCTCTCTGAAAGATAAAATCCGAAATGAAATTATTTGGAAAACAACCGGAATTACCGACATAGCTGGCAGAGTAAGCAAGTTGAAGTAGCAGTGGGCTGGCCATTTATGTTGAAGGACCGATGGCTGGTGGAGCAGACGAGTCCTGAAGGTCCAATTACCATGATTAAAAACGTTAAAAATCTAGTCTCAAAAACAGCTGAACGGATTATGATGTTTGGCACACAGATAGTTTATAATCTGAATTAATTACTGGTTTTAATCCCTGTAATACGTTCCCCTATATTTCCCGACAAAATCGCGGGCGAAGCCGCGGGGAAAAGCAAGTATCCTACTAATATTATAAACGCGAATGTTTGTATGGATGGATGTTTGTTACTCGTTCACGCAAAAACTACAGAACGGATTTGAATAAAATTTGGCACACAAATGGTTTATAAACAGGATTAACATATAAGATACTTTTTATCCCGATATTCCCACGGGATCGAAACTTATGCTGGTGAAATCGCGGGGCGCAGCTAGTAATATAATATGTTTACCTTTGCTGGGACTTAGAAATAAGACGAAGACGTACCTATACAATTTAAAAAAGTGTAGTTGTTCATCCCCTTTCCCCGTGATGTGAAGTGTGTTGTTGTGAAGTGTTGTGTGTGTTATGAGTTGGGTTGTGTTGTTGTTTTGTGAAGTTGTTGTGTATTGCTTTTTTTCTTTGTTTCTTTCTAAGTTGTTAATACCAAAAGTAACAAGTACCTAATAAGGGCAGTTTACTATCATTTATAATCTTAATAGTCATCGTTTTACAACATTTTCCATTTATCATCAATCTGTAAACTAAATAATTGTGAAATGGCGTGAATAGGACTCGATTAAGTTAATGGAGTAGCGATGTGGAATCAATACCATTTAAATGGAAAATTGCGAATGATAATCAAAGTAGAGGGAGTTATTTATTCATAAAAGGTGGAGACGGCAACACAATTAAAACTTCGTATACCTATCTAATGTTCCAGTCTGCATAGGAAAATTTACACCTTTGTGTAAATTATTTCATCATCACTGCTCTCAAAACGGTGAAGGAAAACATCGTGAGGAAACCGGCACGTCCTAGAACTAAAACATCGAAGACATGTGATATCTACCAACCCGCACTGGGACCGCTGGTGGATTACAGCCCGCTCCCTCTCCAAGAGAGGAGGCCTGTGTCCCAGCAGTGGGAACATTATAGGCTGGTATTGATGATACGAAAATTTAAGAAATTTAACCAATAGTTTAGTCACTATTGCTAGTCAAAGATTGGCAAACCTCATAGCCAGCCATCATTAGTCTAGGGATAAAGGTATTTTTTTAAATATTTGAAAATATCACGTTTTTCTTTCGATGTTAGAATTTATTTCAGAGTTTCAAAACAATCCTATGCGTTAGTATCGTCAGTGTTTTCATTTACTGTCGTACTTGCTTCCTGCCGCGACTTTGTTCAATTAGAAGTGGTAACATTTTTATATAACACCCTCGGCCTCCGACCGACCGCGTCGCATCGCATTGCCCGCCCACACTGTTACTGGGTTTTCGCTAAACGTTCTTTCTGGCTTTTTTATTTTTGCTCAGCTCCTATAGGGCGTTTTGATCAATAGCCTATAACCTTCCTCAAGAAATGGATTATCCAAAGGAAAAAGATTTTTTTGAAATCCGACAGATCCAATTCGTTTTTTATAGATTAGCGCGTTCAAACAAAAATGAAACGTACAGTCAACAGCAAAAGTAGATGATCAAAATCAGAAATTCAATACTAATGAACGGAGTTCGCGTCAGAACTGTGTGGCGTCGAAGTGATTCAAAAGTATGTGATTGTAAATTATACCAAACATTTACTACTAGTACATCTGCCATATAGCTGCGAGCTATTGAATTTCTGATTTTGATCATCTACTTTTGCTGTTGACTGTACTCTTCAGTTTTATTATATTAGTATAGATTGTCGTCTCCCCATTGTATATTTTGTTTCATCCTTAATGTTTGATATTACACACGTTTTTTATAGCTGTGGTGTAACAAATTCGATACCATTGATGATACATACATATTGATCCTTTTATTTAATACCATCGATAAGCCTAACAAGTGTCTTGTGATGGAGAGGCTTGTGGCTAAGTAATAACAGCCACATGGGTCGATCGATCAGGTTAAACTACGCTTGCCGCGGTTGGTCCGTGGATGGGTGACCATCTATACATATCGAAAACCCTCCGTGTCTCGGAAAGCACATTCAGCAGTCATTCGTGGATCTTTGACAGTCGTTACTGGCCGTCAGCTCGTAAGTCTAACAACTAGGCTTACATTACAAGGAGTATCATATTACCCAGTAACTAGGTTGTGGAGGTCAGATAGGCAGTCGCTCTAGGTAAAATACTGGTATTCAGCTGCATCCAGTTAGACTAGAAGCCGACCCCAACATAGTTGGGAAAAGGCTCGGCAGATGATAACATATACATATGTTATGGTAAACATGTAGGTGCAGCGGTATCTACATTGCCACATGCGAACAACGCGTCATACTAACGTCACGCAAATCCTGCATCTCGCAAACAGAGTTTACCGCGCAGTTAGCATAGATACAATTTCCCAACATCAATCGTTGGGCAATTGCCCGCCAGACACAACACCCGTCTGGTCGGAGGATCCTCCCTTTTCTATGGAGCATGAGTGAACTTTACACCCTGTTCCTCATACCCCTAAATAGGTATTAAAAGTTAGTAACCTATTTATTTTTAATGAATAATTAATGTTATCTTTTTAATATATTCTGATTATTGTTAACTCCTCTCAAACAGAGTACCTACCATTTTATCTCTTCACCACTTTTCGTTGACTGGTTGAAAAGGCCTAAGGGATTAAATCCGCCTTTGTACCTTATGTGTGCGAGAAGTTTCAATAAAAAAATAAATAATATTGGCGTCACATTGAAAGGAAACACATTGTTTCTATAAAGGATACGACAGGTGGACGAATTGGACTTACGAAATTATAATGTACCTTGGGTAAATTATACGGAACTTGAAAAAGTGCGGCTGCGGCAGATACAAGTAGCTAAAAGAAGGTAATTTATTGGTATGTTTAAAAAAATAAGAAGTAGAACAAATATTAGGTACTTACTTAAATAATACGCGAACAGTAGTGGTCCAGTGGTAACAGAAGCGACTTTCGAGTTTGTAGGTCGTAGGTTCGAACCCAGTCAGCCAGGGACTTTACTTTGAATAAATTATTTCATCACCACTGCTCTCAAAACTGTGAAGGAAAACATCGTGAGGAAACTGGCATGTCTTAGAACCAAAACCTCAGAAACATGTGACATCTACCAACCCGCACTGGGCCGCATGGTAGATTATGGCCCATTTTCTCTCATAGAGAGGAGGCTGTTATCCCAAGAGTCCACATTATAGGCTGATTATGCTACCTAAATATTAAAAAAAGTAACCATAGTTGTTATGTATCTACTGGAATTACCATCATCAACCCATAATTACTCAGCAGCTAAATGAGTTTTTTTTTCTAAATACCTACCAAAAACAGATTAAAATAAAAGATACCTAATTCATCATCGTCTACCTAGCCTTTTCCCAACTATGTTGGGGTCGGCTTCCAGTCTAACCGGATGCAGCTGAATACCAGCATTTACATGGAGCGACTGCCTATCTGACCTCCACAACCCAGTTATTGGGTAATACGATACCCTAGTTAAGACTGGTTGTTAGACTTTCGAGCGTAATGACTGTCAAAGATCCACGTATGACAGCCTAGACCAACGGCTTAACTAGCTTTCCGAGGCACGGAGGGGTGTTGGTATGTAAAGAAGGTCACCTATTCATTTCGCCAGTTGTTTAAGTCGAGTAAGTTATAGCTGGGGTCGAACCCAGTGCCATCAACCGGGCACAACTCCTAGACTACTGGTTCCTACCAATAACATTTTGCCCGACCTCGGAATCGAAACCAGGACCTCATGATCAGCATTTGCGCTTGCGATCACTAGATCAACGAGGCTAGGAGGAAAAACATATCCTTATTAGCTGCGCCACACGGTTTCACCCGCATAAGTTTCGGTCGCGTGAGAATATCGGGATAAAAAGTATCCAACGTGTTAATCCTAGTTATAAACTATCTGTGTGCCAAATTTCATCCAAATCCATTTAGTAGTTTTGGCTTCAAAGAGTAACAAACATCTATGCATACATACAAACTTTCGCGTTTATAGTAGGATATGTGGTCGTGGCCGCGCGTAAGAATCTTCCCGTGTATCAACTGGACCCTTGCGTACATTACAATAAGATACCTTCGTCTAATATGTCACCTTCTCTAGACGTCACGCGTTATTTGGCAACTTTTGGTACGGAAACATTTTTACCCTGCATACCACGCGAAGGGAGCTTTTATTGTAAATTTTTGCTACTTACTACTACTTGCTAATATTTTACGTAATATTATATCTATTTTATTATTTATTTATTACTGTGATTGCCCGTGACATCACAGCGGGCCCTATCAGAATACCAGCGCTACGACATTTATTTTTTAAATGTCGAAGCATCATGCTGAGATAGGAGCCTTTTGGCCTCGTATAGGACTTTGTTTTTTTTTCCTTTTGTTACTTATTTATACAATTTGTTTTATTTTTAACTGTGTTTAGTTTAGTTATGATCCTGTACGAGTCGCAATAAATACTTTTTCTTTCTTTCTTTCTACCAGGTTGTGTAAGCTGATTGGTGATAGCAGCATGTGTGTGCTCAATGCTCTTCTGACAACAACCATCAACACCGGAGTGTGACTTGTTTGCCGGGAGATGGATAGATTTGATTTGTATCGTGAATGTTTAAGATTTACAGCCATCTGCTACAGCTAGGCAATCAGGTTTGAAGGTACAGTCTGAGCAGGTGCTGGTGAGCGATCAAAGTGTAAGAAGGAGACTGCACAAAGTCAACTTTCATGTTTGTCGACCACTTCGGATTCCAGTACTACGACGAGGTAATCGCGGGCGACGATTACAACGGGCAAATGAACATTTGGTTTGGAACTAGGTACCTACTACGCTTTGGAATGGGCAACTAGCTTCATCTTTTTGACTGACCGACCTTGACAATTCAAAAGTGCCTGTAATTGGTTTATTTGAAATAAATAGTTTGAGTTTTGAGTTTGAACTATCGCAAATGGACTAGAATGTTATTCTCTGATTAGTCCTTGTTAGATATTTCTCTAATTTCCTATTAGAGTATAAAATACCGCGCATTTTGATGTATGTTATAAGATTTTCTAACTACTTTCTTTTTAATACACGAATAACTAAAATATCCCTAGATTGTGTTGATGTGTGTATTATAGATATTCGCTTTTACCGATATGTTTCAAAGAACAAATTAAACCATTTTTTTTTCTTCTGTTTATTTCATATTGACAATGTTTTACGTGGTTCATTATTATTTATTCATACTAAAAGGTAAGTTACGAGTACATAAAACTATAAAGTGAACAAATTGGGTTCACAACCTGTTGTGTTACAATTCTTAACCCAAGTTCACCAAGCACGTAGGCTCTGCTTGGAACCTTGCCAATGCCATAAAAAACAATATTCAATTCTGTAAAGTGGGACATTTCGGCTACTTTACGTCTTCTCTTGGTTGTCGCTATAATTAAGGTTTATATTGCAGCAAAACAACTGCAAATTGCTGTCTTTTAAAAAAGTAGTTCAGCAATATACGCTCTACGATTTTTCGTAGCACACAGCTACGAGCGTAGCAAGCTTGCTACTTAAAATCGTAGAGCGTATATTGCTGAACTACTTTTTCTATGCCATATAAAACAATATTCAATTCTGTAAAGTGGGACATTTCGGCGACTTTACGGCTTCTCTTGGTTGTATATAATTAAGGTTTATATTGCAGCAAAACAACTGCAAATTGCTATCATTTAAAAAAGTAGTTTAGCAATATACGCTCTACGATTTTTCGTAGCACACAGCTACGAGCGTAGCAAATGTGCTACGCAAGCTACGAAATACTTAAATTGATAAATTACTAGCTTCTGGCCGCGACTTCATCCGCGTGAAATTAATTGTTTCTCCAACCCACCGCGTCGCATCGCATCGCCTGCTATTACCTACTTCGTTCTCGCTTAGCGCTCTTTCTGACTTTTTTTCTTTTTGCTCGGCTCCTTAGGGTCTTAACCATAGATATAGGCATTTCTATGGTATTAACGTATCATTTTTATTTCTTCGAAGACTCGAAGATAGCCTTCCTCTAGAATTGGTCTATCAAATGCAAAATTTTTCAAATTCGACAGGTACTTCCAGACATTAGCGCGTTCAAATAAACAAACTCTTCAGCTTTATTACTAGTATATAGACTAGTATAGATAGATAAGTATAGATTTTGAATAAAAATGTTTTTTTTTTTAATTCCAATGGCCTTTTGTGTGGGTGAGTGAAGACCTTTTGTTATTAGTTTTAGGTGGCTATTTTTAAAATGGTTTTTTGTAATAGCCCAATTACCGGCGCATCGAACCCAAAACGGGTTAATGTCTTTTTCTTCTTTAATCCTACTAATATTATAAACGTGAAAGTTTGTATGGATGGATGAATTGATGTTTGTTACTCTTTCACGCAAAAACTACTGAACGGATTTGGATGAAATTTGGCACACAGATGGTTTATATATAGGATACTTTTTATCCCGATATTCCCACGGGATAGAAACCTATGCGAGTGAAACCGCGGGGCGCAGCTAGTAATCCATACTTTTGTAAATCAACTAGTTCCTGCCCGCGACTTTGCCCGCGTGAAGTATTCTATGACACTCGACAATACTGTAGACCAGCCTTTGGTGCGGGAAATATTATAGTGTACAAGTGTGTGCGCAGACACAGGTGCACTCTCTCTTCCCTCTCTCTCATTGTCCAATGGAATGGCAATCCGACACGACAGAAGAGAGATGCATTCCGAGGCATGCGGATATCACACCACCAACTTCCAAACTCCGGGCTGTTATTAAGAAATTCCTAACGAAAAAGCCCAATAACACTTTAACCGACCCGGGATTCGAACTCAAGACCCCAAGCTCAGCAGTCGCGCTTACGACCACGAGACCACCGGGACAGCTATTTCACTTATACCTAATCTAATATCGCCAAATATGAGTTTATGGAAAAATTACTTTAATTCCTACACAATAAAGTTCAGTTTACGCTACAACTTCAAACATTTTTATAACTTTTTCAATATTGCTAGTCACTCTGAAATCAACTTAATTACTTCAACTTAAAGTTGATATTGGTTTAACTTGATATAACGTCATTTGAAACATAAATAAAATTTAAATATACATAGAAAGCAACAATATTCCCAAGTGACTATTACCATCCTTTTTTGCCAGAAAAATGAACGGTTCTCGTTACAATCTCGATGCAAGTGAAACCACGAAACGCAGTGAGTCACTGTTATTAATTTCATGAGTTATTAGAAATGATTAATTCCAATAAGTCATTAACGTTACTGGGCTATATTAGGCAGAGTTTGATGTTAGACATTAATATCCCTTAAGATGAGTGTAGACTTGATTATTTACTTGTAGCCAAACTTCGAGCCACTCTAATGTGTCACCCTTCTATGATCTATGATACGGGTTCGGTTTCCTTCAAGTCGCAGTGGCTGAGCGATCGACTGCTGCGCTGCGTGTCGCGGGTTCGATTCCCGCACGGAACAAATATTTGTATTACCTACAGGTAGTTGTTCCGGGTCTGGCTGTTTGTGTATGTGAGTTTAAATGTTTGTAAACGCACCCACGATACAGGAGTAATTCCTAATGCGGGGCAACGTTTTTTTTTAAAAAAAAAGAAAAAAAATAGTGTACCATTGTGCGTGGGCCATGGCGGCCGTCGGTGGTTATTCCAACCAGTCCACCTCCCTCCAGAAGCTTATTAAGTCTCCTGGCCTGTTGAGAACATCTGTGTAAGATCTGGGTGTCCTGAGGGTTTCTGACGTAATCGCGCGCAACGGTTCCATCAGCTTCCATGGAAGCCCTGCACAAGGGACTGTCCGTTATGCCTATTGTGCAGTGTCCCGTGATGGTCCCTGTCACCAGGCGCAGACCTTACGTAAATGTCTGGTTAATTGCCATCTAATGATGCAGGTATTTCAACGAATAATAAACGCAAAATAGAAAGTAATGTTACAGTTAAGTGCTCACTCACCGTGAGCTTTACTTCGAACACCTTGTCGAACATTCATAGGAACGTTAAATCGTTACGCTTTTTTAAATTTCGGAGTTTGCGCACCTCTACGTCGCATGGCAAATAATTATAACACAATTTTTTCGAACATAGACCTATTTACATTAACACCTAACAAATTTCGAAAAAATGTAATAAAAAAATTAACAAATTAAATTTATTTATTAACTGTAATGTTAATAAATTATATAAGGTAATGTAAATTCACTCGCATGCCTACTTAGTTCTTATAAAAAATATTCAATAGGTAACATGTGGATATCGTTGTGAGTTACACATAAACTACTAACATTAAATACTAGGGTTTTATTATTTAAGAAACTTTGTGTAATTGTTTGTTTTCCCAAAGAAATAAATAAATTGAGCTTATGTATTGTACCATTCGTAAGAACGTTATATTACAAGAAAACGCTCGAGAAAATGCTCTAGTGTATACTCACCTTGTAGATTAGCGTTAATTGCTTTTAGCGAGGTCACGCCCATTTTAACAGAAACTGATTTGTATTTACCTATAAAATCGACGCTCCTAACCCTAAAGGATGTTCAAATTCGTAGAAGAAATAAAATATTTAAATAGAAAGATTATGCTTAATTTAACACTAAAATTTTAACACTACTCATAATTTCGTATTCTCTAGCAGCTTATTTCTGTAAGGAAACCGGCATGTCCTAGGACAAATTTATATGACAAAAAGCTTGTCGCGAGATTTACTTGTGTCGATAAACAAGTACTTAAATTAAATAACTTGAATGCTGGACTGTGAAGAAGACGGATGAAAAAAGATTGCATGCAGCGGAGATGAGAATATTGAGATGGATGTGTAGAATGACGAGAATGGATAAAGTAAGAAATGAGCATATAAGAGGAAGTTTGAAAGTGGCGCCGGTGACAGAAAAGTTGAAAGGAAATCGTTTGGCTTGGTATGGGCATGTGATGAGAAAGGACGAAACGCATGTGACTAAGAGAGTGATGAATATACATGTTGATGAATGGAGAGGGAGAGGAAGGCCGAAGAAAAGATGGATGGATTGTGTGATGAATGATATGAAAGAGAAGGGAGTGAATGATAGCGTGACGGCTGACAGAGGAGAATGGAAGAAGAAAACGTGTTGCGCCGACCCCAAGTAACATGGGATAAGGGCAGGAAGAAGAAGATGTGATTGATTGTAACTAGTAAAATTTTCAAACTAAGTAAATACGAGTATTTAAATCTCGCGACAAGCTTTTATATCATTTAAATTGTGTAATGACGTTATAAGCTGATAGTAAAAGTTTATTTTTTCTTTTTAGCGCATTTTAATAAAAGCTGGTTTTTTAAAAAGGTTTTTCACTTTTAATTTACTTTCAGCTCCTATGTTAGTATAGACTACACAAAATAAACGATCTGTGCTATTGAAGATAATTATTTTAAAATTAAGCCGGTATTTTGAGAGGAGAACTTAAGGATGATTTTCACCAAACGGCTCGCATCGCATCGGATCGGAAAGGATACCAACGGATGCGGTGACAGCCGATCGCGTCCGGCAGGATGTCGACGCATGCGATCGGCTCCGTACAGTCGCTTGCGAACGTATTCGTTTCTGCGCCTAGTCAAATAGTTTCATTCCTACCGTGTTGACGTGTTCTAATGCCGAAAGGATTCGATCGGATACGACGACAGGTGAACGAAGCCGCCGATCGTGCGTCGCAGCAATACTTTCGGCTACGATCGAGCGTTCGCGTGTCGCGGAAGACGTCCGCGGTCAAGCTACTGTGTGCGGCTTGGTAATATAGACTTTAAATACTGTGTACACGATTTAATATCGTTTAAATATTGTAAAATCCATTCCGATCCGTTACTATGCGAGCCGTTTGGTGGAAATCATCCTTTAGTATCGACGAATTACACAAAGGAGACATTACCTGCCGACAAGTAGAAAAGTTAAAGAATAAAACAAACCATTCAGAATGCTATAAACGTGAGATGCCCAGGACATTCCTACTAATACAGTAAGATTGAGTTCCAAGAACTTTGTTATGTCATTACTTGTAATTACTTCTTGCTAAACTTTAGTCCCTGGATGTCCAAATAGGTTTCCGTGTTACGAGGAAACGAAGTTGTGTACAGGTAATAAATGTACTATGGGCAAAAAGTCCGCGTGCTCACCTTAAAGGCGATAATCGCATAGCACGGTTCACGACTCGATCGCACAATGCATGCGTTTTGACCAATAGGATGCACGAACCGTATTTTAGTCGTGTGCGTATTAGTATAATGATGTATAGAAGTGTGCGACTCTCACTAGGCGCGTGCTATGCTCACTAAATTGTTTGTGAGACGATTTCCTTAATGGGCATGGCTGGCGTGAGCTCTTCATGAATTCTTATTTTGTTATTGACTAGCTTCTGCCCGCGACTTCGTCCGCATAGATTTCGGATTTGTGACAGGATTGCGTATATCAAAAGGAAATCAAAATAACCCATAAAGATACTAATTTTTTTTTTTTTTAAATAAATTGAAGTAAGAAGATGAATTTTTTAAACTTTGCGAAAATTATGAAAACTTTATAACACTATACAGATGCGATGTAAATAGTTATATTATGACTTGATTTTTGATTTTGTAAACTTATTTACCGACAATCGTAATATTTTAATTTCGCCATAACTTAAAAACCAAACGTCCAATTTTAATCATTCAAAGACCAAATATTATATACTTATGTATATAATATTTGGTCTTTGAATGATTAAAATTGGACGTTTAAATATAACGAAAATAAATTATTTCATCACTAAGTACAGTTTATACTGTACTTAGTGATGAAATAATTTATTTTGATAAGCATTAATAGCATGAGTAAAATAAAAGCGCTTAAATGTAGTCCAAAAAAAATTCAAGATTTTTAAATAAAAAAATGGTTGTTGTGCCTCACTCGACATAGATAGGTATAGTGTGTCGCGGACTTTTTTGTGGATATTTATAAGATCTACAATTAATTTAAACAATTAGATTAGATTTAAGACAATGAACTTATTTTTATTCTTTTATTGCTCTATGTTGCTGCCGCAACTTTTGCAACTGCAATAAAAATAAGTTCATCATTTAAGTCCCATTGTTATTTAGTGGGAATGTCTGGAAATCCGGTTAAACAATAGGGCGGCTTAATACAAGGGCCATACGTTGGCATTACGGCAAAAGTTGCGGCAACTATAAACAAAAAGCTCTGATAACATAGTATGAACTGCGCCAAGTATTAGTTAAGAATTATTTCATTTACATCATTACTTATCTAGTGCACTAGATAAGTAAACAAATAGTGCGTTGCGAATGCTGGGGCGCGGCGGTACTAACTACAAAATACAGATCTAAAAAGTGTTATTACAACAAAAACTTGAAAGTCTATTTTTGGTTTTGTCAAAAGTCATAGAACAAAAGTGGTTGTTTTTGATGTTACTATTATAGTCCTGCACTCCTGCCAAGTGTTTTAAAAATAACCCTGTATAATGTAATTATACAGTACGTTAACTAACGAAAGGCTTTCCCGCTAACCCGCAATAGAATAGCGTCATGCTAAAAAAATATGACCACTCAAAAATGGTAATGGTGGTTTTTAAATGGTAATATTTATTTAGCATGTATGGACGCTATTATAGAACGCCTTTCGTTAATTAACATACTGTATGTTAAAAATTATAATTAAATTAATATTTCGTCGCTGCTCCTCTCGCATCTAAAATGAAATGTCGTAAAATTATATGGCGATAGTAATATACGGGAAGCGTCAACAATTAGCGAGATGCAAATTGCCACTGCCGCACTCTGGCTAATGACTTTGAAATTTTGTTACACGCCCTTTACTCACACAAATGCATATTGTCTCTAATTGGGCGACACCAGGAAGGGGTGTGGCTTGTCACTAGCTGCGCTTCCGCAGAAATATTTTCTTAAGTGAGCATGCTCATCTTTTGCCGATAGTACATACATAATTATGTGCATATGTCGTTACTATACAGGGTTAGTTTTCAAGGACCAGCCAAATTTAAGGGTGTGGTACAGACTACCAGACTGAATAATTTTCTCCATGGGACCAACTTCATAATCGCGAATAAAAATTCAGCCGTCCCATACCTTTAGGGCGAGTAGGTATTGAAGTTTTCTATGAGTCAGTTGACAAATTTTTCCTTATATTTTTGTCTTTTGGTACATGGCCATTGAAATCTAGTAAAAAAATGAGGTGTCTTGGAAAAAAAAAATGATAAATAAAACAGCACAAACACGCCTGTCAAACTCAAACTAGTATTTATTTCAATTAAACCAATTACAGGCACTTTTGAATTGTCAAGGGGTCGGTCAGTCAGAAAGAAGAAGCTAGTTGCCCATTCCAAAGTGCAGAAGAACGGGCAAGAAACACCATAGACACTGTAAAACCCGAAGGGTAAGGCAGAGCTTTACCTGTATTACAGAAACATTTTGCCAGTTCTTTAAGTTAAAAAAAGATAATGAAAAATATTCATAAACATAGGAAACACACACATCTTGTAACAAATCAAAAACGATTTAAGATTGGAGAAATGTTGCATTTAAAATCATTTAGGCTTTGATAAAAATTACGTAAAATGTTAGTCTCGTAAAAGCTAGAAAATAAATCAAGAAATGTTTTTCGAGAGAAAGTACCGAAACCCCTTTTACTTAAATAGATAGAGAGACAAATCTCAAGAGCGATCACGTCAGTCTTTATTAGATTTCCACAATTCTAGCACCCTCTTTCAACTCCATCCCTGGTTACCGAGAATAAGCTTTCAACATCCGCAGTGAATCTAAAGCAATGTGAAGGGCAAACAAAATTGTGATCACTTTAATAGTATCTTCAACGTCTTCCGTTACAAATAATTTAGGATTCCGAAAGAACAGTCATGTAAGATAAGACGAAATAATTTCTGTATCCATTTACACGTTCCATCAGAAAATCTATTCCAATATATTTTAGTCCATTGCCGTTTTGTTCCACGTTGACTAAAGACGTAGTAGCACAATGCAGCATTGTATCGAACTTTATAGCAAAACGCGTTTTATAAATCGAAGTGTAGAAGTACGTGGTAGAGGTATAAATTCAATTCATCCTGTATCTGTGTTCCGTCCAACCAGATGAATGTGGGAGCAAGATGGAAATACGGATCCTTCAAAAGTTTAACTTTATTTGTGATAGAATTTCAACCTTATAACCCAGTTTCAAAGTAGGTTTTGCAACAGCGGTTTTCACCTTTACGTCACTAAGCTTTCAGGTTATCAGTGTGTCCTTCTCACCCTGTTTCTACCACGGGGCATGTAATCAGTCGCGAATATACCGTCCGCCGCGTCGCCCGCTCCGAAACCGCCCGGGCCGCCAAGAAAAATATACACACATTCATAAATACTAGCTATATTCGAATATTTTATAATATAATATATACAGAAAAAATCGATCTGTAATCGCAGATATATTTATAGTTATAATAAGTATAATTATTTTTGCATTATCCTTGAAAATCGCGAGTGTTTAAAGGCAGTGTAGTGACTTGCACTAGTTGAAACATTTTTCTATTTAAATTTGTTTAGTGTCCGCAAAAAAATAAACATGAAAACTTCATCGTTTTCTCTGCGGGTGATGCGAAGGGTAAGTACAATCTAGCTGTATATATAACTGTATATCTGTTTATATAAAAGGTGTTGGTTGTCGGAGTGTAACAGGTTGTGTCAGGGAGGCTCTACAGGTTGTGATGTCTTGACGTATCAATGCCATTTTCCGGCCACACCCTGTGTTTTTTTTTTATTTTCCTGTTGTTTAGTATTCAGATTTGGGAAGTTTTATTGCATTCTGAAACAAATTTGGGATACCAGACGGAAATATTCTGTACACTACTGTTACATGATTTTGCAGCTGTATTATTTATTTTATTTTTAGTTTTGCATGTTTACATTGTCTACATTTTAATTGCATAAGATAATGAAAAGTGGAAGTGCGGAGTCTCCTAACACAAGGAATTCCTTACTTAAAAGGTGATCTCGAATAACATGTATCGTAATGCCTTTTGTAATTGAAATAAACATATTTATTTATTTTTTAATTTATTGTATTCTAAAACATATTTGGGATACCAGACGAAAATATTCTGTACACTTTTAATAGCTATGTTATTCTAGAAACCATATTTTTGTTTGTTATATTTTATTCTGAAAAGGACAGCGGACTTCTCCAAGTCTAACAAGATTCATTGATACTGGAAACTTTTCTCCGAAGCAAGAGAGTCAAGGCTTCGAACATTACGAATGCATAAGATGAAACTCGCTCTTAGTTTATCGAAAAGGGTAGAATAAACAAGATCGTTGCATTTAAGCGTCTTTTCACATTACGATGCTAGGCGAAAGCTAACAGACTTGAGTAATACTGTCAATATTTTCGCATTACTCTATACGGGAAACGTACGTTTAAATAAATAGAGCCTGGAAACTGAAAGCTTATCTGAACCATTCTTAAGAGCCCTTCAAATAAAAAAAGAACTTTATTTAACATATTGCCCATTAATACATTATATTTGTTGATGTAGATTGCAAAAAGAGTTACAATTAGGAATTTTCCTAAATATCCTTTTCTATTTGTATTTATTTATATACTAAGTTAGTTAATCTTTTAATTTAGTACCTAGTGATAATAGTTAGTTAAGAGATTCTGAAAATATTATATGTATTATAATGAAGTAAACGAAAGATTTTTCCTAAATACAATTCAAAACTTAAACTTTATTTCAGAAAAAAAAAGAAATAGATGTGTATAATGGGTGGTCCTAAATCCTCGAGTTTTCCGCTAGTCAACATATTTTCATCGAAAGCTTTATGAGAAAGAACCTACCATATGAAGTTGACAAGTTTCGTCGATTTTGAAAAGCATTTCGCGAAACAGCGTAGGTACTTATGAGGCCGCATACATCCAATTAGGGTATCGGTCGATAGTTGCCTAATTATATTCTTGTATTGGCATTGAGTCGAGGACGCACCCTCATACATTGCTGACCTTAGCGATGTATGATTTTATATGAGAAGTATATCCAGTGACTGTATGGAGTTCAAATGACTACATTTTTTTTAGCTTTCGCACATGTTGGGTATTTTAATCAAACTCAAACTCGAATCATTAATTTCAATTAAACCATTTACAGGCACTTTTGAATTGTCAAAATTAAATAGTCAGTTGGTCAGAAAGTTGAAGCCCATTCCAAAACGTAGATCTGTATGGAGAAGAACGGGCAAGAAACTCCAAGGACACTCTTTTAAATCAAGATATTATTACAAAATCCTGGGTACATTATTGTTATTGCTTCTCTAAGTGAGAACAATGTAAAAAAGAAACAATTTAAAATATAAAATTAAAAATAAGCCCTGGAAGTTAAGAGATGACCAGTCTCAACCGACGGCGCTCGTTCACGAACATGACGCGTAGATCAGCACCACCCCGCTCAACCATTTTGTAGGGAACCGAATGATCCAACACACGCGCCACCACTAGTGAGACATTTAAGTGAGCATGACATATTCTCAACTGCCATGCTCTTTCAAGTCAACATCAAAAAATCATAAAATACGGATTCATGATTCTTAAATTTACAAAATTTAAAAAATTCTTCTAAATTATACAAAACTATGGTTTGCAATTTATTTAAGAGATGAGAAAAAAAAAATACTACCAATCAGGAAGAGGTATTTAATATTGAAGTATTAAGAATTGAATCTTGATTGAATAAAATAAACATTAAGTTCGTAATGTCAGAAACACAAAAAAAAAATCTTCTTTTTTAGTTGAAGAATATCGAGTGGTATTTTATAATAACATTTTACACAGTACCCCATAAAAGAAGTTTTTATTTTAGACAATCTGAAGCACGGTTGATGCCGAGGGTATTCTTTTTCAACGTGTGTGAAAGTGAGCGATCTCGGGATGAAGTATCTAATCATTTTGGTAGTATTCACGGTGTAGTAATGCACGGTTTCGGAATAACCCAACTAGTTTTAACAACCCCACTCCCCGTGTGTTAGTTCCAGCACTTCTAGGTGAGTCCGTAAACTGTCTGCCCATCCGATAAAATGTACGTGAATAAATCCGAACATTGGTAATTAATTAAAATAACGAATGGAAAACGGACATTGCACAAGATGCGCTAATACAGTTATTGATGAAATGACGTTATAGCTTCAAAAGGGCGACTGCGACTGGATGGAAAATTACCGACGCACTAGAGCGTCTATCATACATCCTACTAATATTATAAACGTGAAAGTTTGTATGGATGGATGGATGGATGATTGTTACTCTTTCACGCATAAACTACTAAACGGATTTGGATGAAATGTGGCACAGAGATGGTTTATAACCAGGATTAACATATAGGGTACTTTTTATCCCGATGTTCGGGACGGGACCGAAATTTAGGCGGGTGATAGGTACTAATATTGATATTACGCACGTGTAATGTAATATTAATATTAAAAAAAGAAAGAAAGAAAAATGCGTTTATTGGCATTACACAAAATGAATACACCTTAAAACTATAAAAACAGAAAACAAAGATTATAATGCCATATATGTGACTATAAATTTTCTTTCTTTCTTTATTTATTCAAATTAGGCGGAGAATCAGCACTTTTCGAACTTGAAAATTACAAAAGACAGTTCCCCAAAATTTCCACCCTTCAACACTTTCTAGTGCTTTCGCTGGGAAGAAGTAGTGACGCAACAAACTCCCCAGTAGCAAAAGCGTGACTTAAATGCGGGCGATACGTGTGGCTTAAGTATTTCACGCCGTACTATGCAATAATGGACTACTTAAGTCACAGGTATCGTAATATACTAATTTTTGTTTTAAAAAAATAAAGCTCATTCTTTTGTTTATTTCTATCTATATTCTATGCTCTCTGAGCTAAAAGTTCGATGCTCGATTTATGATGAAAATTTTATGTTGGCGACGTCTGAAAATACGCAGTATCCTACGTCTGACATTATTCAAATTCTTAATAATAACTTCATGATCCTAGGGTTCTTATATAATATGTCGTGTATATTCTGGTCTGACCTTATTTGCTCTGTTCTGACTTCTAGCATTTACGAGACATTTTATAGATCTGTAAAATAAGGTTGTTGTTATAAATAAACTACCTGTACCTACATCGTTCAATGTCTGTATTTATATTGGCTTAAAAGATACTACTAGGTTTACCCGCAGCTTCACCCGCGTGGATGTCAGAAATTATCCCACGGGAACGTAATCATCATCATCATCATTATTGTCCTTCCCCTATCGCGATGTATGTAAGGGCAGCGCAACATGTCTTTTTCTTCCATACTTAGCTATTGGTTGTCATTTCGGTACTCACTCCCTTTCTAACCATATCAGCTTTACATAGTCCATCCACCGTTTCTTTGGTCTTCCCCTTTTAGCCACGGGAACGTAGTACCGCAACAAAAAGTATCTTATATTTTAACCCAGATCATGGTCTACCTGTTTGCCAAATATCGTCGAAATCCGTTCAATCGCATCACCTTATAAGCTCCTTTTGGCTGTCCCTACTTAACATAGCATCCTTAATGGCAGGACTAAGCCAAGGGACCGGAACATGTTTGATTTTGACTCGACGGATAGGGGAATGACGATTGTATAAGATGAGTATTGTTCTGTTATATAATAAATGATTTCTTTTCGTTAAGTAGGTTGGTACAAAAACTTTTACACGTCAATCATATTTTCAAAACTAGTTGAGGTCTGCGTTTCCTATCTGACTGCTCTGAGCAAAGAGCCTGAAACAAACTCAGAGGACACAGTGTCTTTTAAAATCTAGACATCATCTTATTTATATATTTATTTGCATTCTATAATGTTGTAGAAGTGTTATGCACAACATTATGGAATGATCTTCACATGATCTTGGTCAGATCATGTGAAGACCATGTAGCTAGGTGTTTGAAATGATCTTTTGGGGAAAGAACCACATAGATTGAGTGAAACTGCCCAGTGTCGCACGCATTTGTTAATAAACGTGCAGCTCAATTCAAAACTTAAGCATCTCAACGATTCGATGAACAATACCAACGAAAGGACATTTGCGTAGGCTGCATAAATTACTCAAACTGCCAGATCATAATTAAAACTAAAAAAAGAAAACAGAAGAAAGCAATGACCTCACTAGTTTTGAAAATATAAACAATTATTATTATTATATTACCATGGATATGGATGGATCTATCAACGCAAGGGTATTTGTACATATTCTATCCAATGCACCTACAAGTTCAAAACGGTGCTATAAAATAGGTGTGGAACCCACTTCTCATCTAACACTCGCTGTCAAATTAATGTAACATAGAAATTATGCCAAACAAGGTGTTAACATTGCCCCAAGTGCTGCCTCCCTCTGGGGGAAATCGAGCGTGGTATTATTGCCCAGTCACCCGCAACTTTCATTTAGCGGCAAGTAGTTCACTGCCAGGGAAATTATTGCCCGGAATATTTCATTCATCAATGTTGTAGCCACCAATCAGGACTGCGGTTAGAAATTTTGCAACAGTCGTTTAACCAAGGCATATCGTGTTGCCCAGTAACTTGGTTACGAAGGTCAGACAAGCAGTCACTCCGTGTAAAATACTCGTATTCAGCTGCATCTGGTTAGTCTGGAAGCTTACCCCAATATGGTTGGATAAACGCTCGGCAGATGATGATGACGAATTAGACCAAAGGCAATTTTTTTTGGCTAAAATGTATATAAGTAATAAATATAATTTCTGCGAAAAATTAAAATGACCGCGTATTGATGTTACAGGGGAGTCCAGTGATAAAGGCATGTTTTTAATAGTATGTTTTATTCATAAGCATTGTGATTGTGTGAAAATATATTCTCTCTACCTGATGAAGGTGTAAATAGGTCACAGGATAAAAATCATTATGTTTAACTACATCAGCTGGACTGATCGTTATTGTCCGTAAGTATTTCAGAGAACGTTCATTTAGTAATAGTGTTGGTAGACAGATAAGTTATCTTGATTATACACTCGACAAAGGATAATTCTAAAATGACAGAGACTTTATTTCGTAAGCAGTAAGGACGGTTTTTGTTGTCAAAGAGTTAATTACCACTGACGTAAGGTCGATCTTAGGTAGGTACTTATACCTAATATTATATTAGGTTGGGGAAAAAGTCTTTTCGCATTATAGTATGTATGAACTTGTAATAAAATCTCTTTGGCTATACTATTTGTATCTGGCTGATTATGATATCATTGAAAGTTTAAATTTTAAAGAAATTTATTGAATTCCAAATTCAAATTAGGAAAATGTGTGGTTTTCATTTGTTTTTCGTACTGTCAAGATGAGTGAATCTAATGAAGAAATTCGATACATTTTAAAATTTTACTACAAATAAGGTAAAAATGCAACGCTAGCCGCGAAAAAAATTTGCGATGTTTATGGACCTAGTGCAGTGTCTGTGAGAGTAGCACAAATTTGGTTTAAGCGTTTTCAATCCGGAAATTGTGATGTCAAAGATGCACGCCGCTCTGGTCGCCCTATTACGGATAAAATGGATGCCATTTTTATTATTTTTTGAAATAATACCACACCACTACGAGAAGGTAGGTCAGTACCGTATTTTTTTATGAAAATTGAAATATCGTATATCGGAAAAGTTCAGAGGGGGGGGGGGGGGGGGGTTATTCTCGTAATTTTACGAACGTTCACAGTCTGATCTTTTAATTTCCCTACCATTTTTTACAAGTTTTTGACATTTATTGTCGCTGAAATGAGAATGCGTCTAGATTTCGTACGTCCCAGTTTAAGCAAAATGTAGGCGTTTCGTAAGACTGCAACCGCTATTATTATTGTCTTTGACATATCTCGGGACCCTGGGGTCCCTGACCTTTAGAAGGGCGTACCAGGGACCGAAGCCAACTCGCAGAGGCCCTTTAGACAATTTTAAATGATGAGGAGATATCAACCGACGATTATCCCTGTATGCACCATGCAAGTGCACCCAAGGTCAACCCCACGGGCTATGGGTTAGGGTGGCTATAGCAACCACTATTATATTATTATAGCTACAACTAACTAATATCGAACCGAAATCGACACTATAGCTAGTGAAACATGAGACCAAATTAAGGTTTGGACTTCTAATTAGTTCGCAGCACCTACTTGGAAACTGAGCTAATTTTCCAAGAAGTAAATTGTATTTCAAAGAATTTTTTCCACTTCACATTTATTTTACTAAAGAACATTTCTGCCTTAACAAAAAAAGTATGTAAGGATCGTAGCAGGTGGCGTTGTATAGTTTCTGCCTACTCCCGTGGGAAGAAAGCTTGAGTTTATTTTAGTGTATTACCAGCCCGCACTAGGCCCGCGTGGTGGATTACTGCCCACTCCCTCTCACCGAGAGGAGGCCTGTGTTCCAGCAGTGAGAACATTATAGGCTGATCGTGCTATGCAAGCTTATGCTATGTATTATATATTGTTTGATATTCATCATAGTCAACCAGTTAACCACATAGCACTTACTGAACCCACTCGGTTTCAAATAACCTACCTACATTGTAATTTACCTTACAATTGTTTACGTACATAATATCGTATGTTTGATTAATAGCATTATTTGTTACAATAACTGTCAATTCGCACAAGTTAAGTTAAATTGGCAATATCGGTTCGCTTTCAATATTGAAACAAGAGAATGAAATATCATTATCGGTTTATTTGGAAGATATTTTATAATATATTCAATATTATGATTATAATGATAAAAGTGAAAAGCTCAGACTATCAAATAAAATGTCTTTGTTTTTAACGTCATAATTAAAGATGTTTATTTACAATTCTTTTTGGAACGAAGTTCCTTATCGCGCGTTGCGAAAGGGGGCTAGACGGAAAAAATTAAGACCAAAAGTTGGAACGACACTTTTTGCTACATGTAGTTGTAAGCCGTGCGGCTTGCGCGTGTTTCTCTGTCTGTCTGTTCCTCTCTCTTTGAACTTCGTTCCATCCGGGTGTCCCATGACACCTCTCAAGTTTTTTTATTTATTAAAAAGTATGTAAATGACCACTTAGAAAATAAAATAAAAAAGAAATACCATACTAATAATCATATCCTCCCGACCGATTTCGATCACGGTGACCAATCTCAACGGAGACTAGCCAAGCACACAGGAGATATTATAGTGCACACTTGTGTGCGCAAACACAGGTGCACTCTCTGTTCCTTTACTCTCACAGTCCGATGGAACGGCAATCCGACGCGACCAGGCGGGGAGAGATCAGGCGCAGGACCAACGGCTTTACGTGCTATCTGAGGCACGGGGGCTTCACACCACCAAAATTACAAAAGACAGTCCCCCAAAAACGCCCGCCCTGCTATCGCTGGGAAGAAGAAGTGGCGCAACAAACTCCCCAGCAGCACAGTCTGTTCAGTTAGAAAATACTTGATACTTGATTGTATACAATACTAGGTGTTAAGTAATTAACATTACAAAGCACAGAACATAAAATTAAATTATTTGCCATATGTCAACTGGCCACGCCAATATACCAACAAATATAATAAAAACAATACGTAGGTACTCAAGCTAAAAAATAATTAATTAAAATTAAAATGTAAATAAAAAACTTGAGAGGTGTCAAGGGACACCCGGATGGAACGAAGTTCAAAGAGAGAGAGAGAGAGAGAGACAGACACGCGCACGCCGCACGGCTTACAACTATAGCAAAAAGTGTCGTTCCAACTTTTGGTCTTAATTTTTTCCGTCTAGCCCCCTTTCGCAACGCGCGATAAGGAACTTCGTTCCAAAAACTTACTACCTAAATAAAAGCCTCCAGGCATAAAGGGTGTGACAGCTTACACAGCTATGCAGAAGAGAGCATTGGGAAGATCTATAATCTATACTGTGACTTGGCAAAAGACAAGTCAATCCATAAAAACCGTGCGAAGTAGGGGCGGGTCTCTGGCCGATATAAAAACCTACCATCAACGTCAGAATTTATCGAAAGAATGTCCAGAGCAATCTGCCACGTATAAACGTTCTCAGGAAAAAACCGCGCGTATATTTTTACGTTCCATTCCACGTAACAAATCTTCATTAACGGAGAGCGTTCCGAGTTTCCTCAAGACGTTCGTGAAGGAAACAGTCCTTCACGCCGACTTAATGAAGAAGGCCGCGTGTTCATTTGCCCGTCTATCCGTTTTGTCAATCTTAACTACGAAATTACGGGGCTTAGGTGCACTAAGCTTTGTTTCTGATGAAATTCTGAGGGACCCTTTAAGATAATATTGTGTTACGTATAAGAGTAGTGGTGGCCCAGTGGAAACGGCCGCGACTTACGAATTGTAGGTCGTAGGTTCGAACCCTGACAGGCGCTTTACTTTGTGTAAATTATTTCACCACCACTGCTCTCAAAACGGTGAAGGAAAACATCGTGAGGAAACCGGCAAGTCCCAGAACCAAAAATTCGATGACATGTGACATCTACCAACCCGCACTGGGCCCGCGTGGTGGATTACGGCCCACCCCATCTCACAGACAGGAGCCCTGTGTCAGTGGGAACATTAAAGGCCTATTATGCTAAATAAGAGTAGAGTTATTTCAAACAAATTTATCTGCAATGCCAATAAAAATAATACATACTTTTATAACATTATTAGAAAATAAAGGCGTATCTAGGTCCCTAAAGTGCATTTATCCTTTTTTTACTAGCTTGCCAGTGTTAAGTTAAGTATTTGTCAAAGACGAAATAAAGTAAAAACAATAAGAATTATGTTTTGCACTCCTTACTCGTTTATAAGTAATAACATGTTGTTACATAGTTTTGTTATAATTTATCAGAATACAACATAGGTTAATTTTTTACTAAAGAAGAAAATTATCTTGACAATATTTGTATGACCTACATGTATTTGTTCCGAGTCTGGGTGTTTTTCTATCTATAATATGTATGTATTTACAAAAAAAAAATATATAAGTAGTTTTTCAGCCATCTTGTTACCATAACACAAGCATTAGGTTGCTTAGCTTGGGACTAGATGGCGCTGTGTGAAATGTCCAGGGATATTATTATTATCTCCTTTATTTCAATGTAATCATATAAATTATATTTTTAAATATTAGAATATAAAAAGTATAAAAACATTTAAAAATATAAAAAATAGTAGCCCACCGGTATCGGGAACAGGGTCCAAGCTACCGGTGGTCAGGGCTCCAGAGAGAGGAACCTCCTGACAAGGCGAGCCGTGTCCAGAAGTACCGCTTTCTGAATCAAGCCCTTGATCCAGCTGCCCAACGAGAGCCTCTTCAGGTGTTGATCGAGGCTCTTGGCTATTAAGCCATTGGCTGTCACGACTATCGGCACAATGATCGCTGAGTCCACATCCCACATGTCGACAACCTCGCGAGCCAAGTCAAGATACTTGATTTGTTTATCTTTCTCGGCTTTCACGAGGTTCTCATCATGCGGGACGGTTATGTCAACAATCATTGCGCGTCGCTCTGATCGATCCACCACCACTATATCAGGCTTATTGGCAACAATAGTCCTGTCAGTGATGATGGATCGATCCCAGTACAATGTGATATTACCATTTTCGAGAACTGGGTCGGGCACATACCTGTAGTACGGCACCTCCGATTGCACAAGGTTGTATTTCAGAGCAAGTTGCTGATGGATTATCCTAGCTACAAGGTTGTGTCTATGCAAGTACTCTCCGTTAGCTAGACGAGAACACCCGGAGATAATATGCCTGATTGATTCTCCCGGCCGGTGGCATGCCCGACAGATGTCAACCGTGCCGTCTTTCACAATAAATCTCCGGTAATTGTTCGTCATCATAACTTCGTCCATAATTGCACAGACAAAACCTTCGGTTTCTCCAAAGAGATCACCGAAACGCAGCCAGGCTACGGACGCTGGTAGATCTACATCGGGCCCATGTAGGGCCCGGTAAAAGCGTCCGTGAAGCTCCTTACTCTGCCATACTTCCATGCGATCATTGGTGTCAAGCACTACTGGCTTGCGCCAGTTCTCTTTAGCCAAGGAGAGCGGGGTGAGGCCCTTGTCCACCGCGACTACATCTCGATGCATCCCCACGTCGGTCTCTAAGAAATATTCCCTGAGACTGCATATCTCGCGATTGTGGAGGGTCTTAGCGTTTAAAAAGCCTCGACCTCCACACTTTCGCGGGATATACAGCCTCATTACCGATGACCGTGGGTGATGCATTAGACTTGCAGTTAGCTGCGTACGGACCCTCCTATCCAGGGCGTCAAGTTCGGTCTGAGTCCATTTGAGTATGCCGAAAGAGTACATCAAAACCGGCATGACCCAACCGTTGAAGGCGCGCACCTTCTTTCCGCCTGATAAAAGACTATTGAATACTTTTTTCAGGCGGCCATAGAAGCGCTCTTTCAACGATTGCTTCATGTCAGTAACATTGATGCCCAACGCTTCCGACATACCCAAATACTTATAGGTTTCGGATGCGGAGAGTGCTCTAAGATTTGTGGAATCCGGGAGTTGTGTTCCCACGGATTCCACGATCTCCCCTCGCTTTACATGCATGACCGCACATTTGTCCACACCAAATTCCATCCTGATGGCGCTACTGAAAGTTTCAGTGATATTCAGTAGCTCCATCAGTTGCAAATTGTTGGGGGCAAAAAGTTTTAGGTCATCCATGTAGAGGAGGTGAGATATAACCTGACCACCTCTCCTCAGCCGATAGCCTAGACTTGAATCTTCCAACAGCGTGCTTAGAGGATTCAAGGCTAAGCAGAACCAAAGCGGACTCAAACTGTCGCCCTGGAATATGCCTCGCTCGATCCTTATCGGCTCGCTATTCCTCTGGATATTTCGACATCCTGGATAGCGAAGGACCGTCCTCCATTGCCCCATACACGTCATCAGGAAGGTGCGCAGAGTTGTATCTACTTTATACAACTCCAGCACCCTCATGAGCCATGTATGTGGCACGGAGTCATAAGCCTTCTTATAATCTATCCAACATGTCGACAGATCCTTTCGGGAACGACGAACCTGTTGGCTAATGGCCATATCAATGAGAAGTAGCTCCTTAGTACCGCGGGACCCATTCTTACATCCATTTTGAGAGACAGACATGATGGAGTTAGTGTCTATATGTTTATTAATTTTAGCTCTCAAAATGGATGTAAGAACTTTATAGACCGTCGGTAAACAAGTGATCGGTCTGTAATTTTTGGGATCCGCGGTACTACCTGATTTATGGAGCAGGTGGGTTATTCCTGTCGTTAGGAACTGTGGCAGCGACCCTGACTCTAAGGCTGACTGGAACTGGGATGCCAAGGGGGCGTGCGATCTTTGGAACCACTTTATCCAAAAGTTGTGCAGCCCGTCCCGCCCTGGAGATTTCCAGTTAGGCATCGGACGGACTGCACGAGCAATATCTTGGGGGCTGATGATAAGTGGCTCCATTTCTGGTATTAGTTCGCACGCTCGCTCGATCTTCCCAGTCCAATCACCTTCGATGTGATTGACAGGCACCGACCAGATGTTTTGCCAGAACGAACACATGGCGTCATCATCTGGTAGGTGCGTGTCAGTCACACCTTGGTCCAGTCGCTCCCAATCCCTGTAAACCCACCTTTCATCGCTCTGGAATGTGCGATTCTGAGTGTACCGCTCCACTCTCCGCCTGTACCGACGAATACGGTTTGCCCATGCACAGATCTTCTGCTTCAGGAAGTCGATACGCTCTGTGATGCGGGACAAATAATCTCGAGAACTAATATCAGTCCCCGAGAATGCCCGCCTCACAAAGCGCATCACTCTAGGGCGAGTATTGCCCTCCCTGAAGCAGATTAGCTTGCCGATGAGTGCTCTAGTCTCCCCGATACGACGCTCAATCCTGCACTGCCAAGCTGGTACAGCTGGTTTTGGTCGTGTGGCTCTGTCACTGTCCGGGAATTTGACATGAGCTACACGACATGCCGCAACAGCCGCACAGTACAAGATTGAATGGGTATCGGTGAGGTCTTTGCTGTCATTAAAGTAATTTGCCAGCTGCGAGTCTAGACCACACACCAGCGCCTTGTTTTTCTTGTGCATGGGCAAACGAGGTAAACGTGGTCTGAGTCCAGGCGGAATAGATCGGTACTCACGGAAAGCATCCTCCAAAGCGCTCCTCAATCTTACATTGCACTGGGAGCTCACGGATATAGCCTCATCATCATCCTCTTCATCAACGCGGTTGGGTCGCGATGGAGAACTGGGTAAATTTTGCAGTTGCACCGCGACCAATGACGAAGCAGGCGTAACGTGGCTATTCCGTGATTCGAGGCGTAGTCGATCAAGTACAACGTCATCCAGCATATGGTTACGCTGGATGACCCGCACCTGATCCGACAGTCGTTGCGCCGACACGTTGACAGCTGGTTCAAGCACCTGAAACAGAGAGAGCATCCGACCACGGTACGCAGTCAAGTTACTTCCCCCCTCTGTAGCCCCAAAGTATGCGCGCATGACATTTTCATTGACAGTTTGTGTCCATCTCATGCGCTGCACACTTCCACCGGTAGCGGGGACCCTATCAGAGGCCGGTGGGCCTCGGAGTCCTAAGCTGGCCGGTGGTCGGCCTCTTCCGCGCCGACGTACTGGTGGTGGTGTCGTCGGCGGCGAAAAGTATTCGTCGCTCGAGCTCGACGCAACTGCAGCGGTCGGTGTCACTGGACTCACGTCTGGAGCAGGTTCCGGCAACTGCGAGGCGGAGCTGAGCGACGAACCCGAAGGTGTTGGGTGTGTGGTTTCTTGTTGCCGTGCCCGACTTCGTGTCAACATTGTAGTATTTTTCTCTCACGGTTATGTAGCCTCCACATTGAAGTATGGACTTATATTCTGGGGTAATGCTTCAAATATAATATCATCCGTGCTTTTGGCACAAAAAAGATGCATCCGAGCCATCTCAGATATTTTGTATGCCTTTTATTATTATTATTAATAGGAAGAAGACATGCTGCGCCTACTCTAGATTAAATTGAGATAAGGGATTCTCTTCCAAGGGGCCCTTCTTAATGAAAACATAACGTATGTTGTGTTTTGATAAATTATGACAAAACTATGTGATAACATTTGATGATGATATGAAAAAAAAAATGAAAAATGGTTATTCACAGAAAAAAAAACAACACATAATTATTACCTCTGCCGAAATACAAAACAGTTTGTTGGCAGACGTAGCTCCTTTTTTTTGTAATACATATTACCTATACAGGGTGGCAGGAACATCGACGCGCAAACTGTAACCATGAATTCAGCACATGATACTAGACCCCATAGCGTCGAAAGTTTTCGTTGGTTATCAAAAAAAAAATCTTCTGTTTCATAGAAAAGTGCAATACTTACGCGGTCAAAATGTTTGGAACAGCAATATTTATACTAGCTGCGGCGCCCCGCGGATTCACCCGCATAAGTTTCGATCCCTTGGGAATATGTAGATAAAAGTATCCTATGTGTTAATCTTGGTTATAAACTATCTGTGTGCCAAATTTCATGCAAATCCGTTCAATACTTTTTGCGTGAAAGAGTAACAAACATTCATCCATCCATACAAACTTTCAACTTTATAATATTAGTAGGATTTTAATGACCCTTTCCCCATAAAAGTTCATAAAACTATTCCTTCATCACACACACATTACAACAAAAAACAACATTACATTTAAAAAACAGACATACAATTATCAATGTGTGAAATATTAGCTATGTGTAACTTTAGCCATTTTCATCGTGTACATAATTTTAGATATTTACACAAAATAATCCGAACATTCTTGGTATTCTGTTTCATGATACTCTGCTCCATAGTTTTCCTTCATCAAAATACCAAAATTCCAGGCCGGCTTAGAAGGTTTATGCCAATACAAATTTGTCACAGCAATGACTGCCTAAATAATAAAGGCACGCCATTTATTATTTTGTGCGACGGTATCTGTAGACTAAAAAATGCGGGGCTCGGCTCATTTAAAAATATTTTGATTTAGGTTTTAGTTTGGGGAATGGCGAAACATTGTGTGAACTATTTATGTAAATAGTTATTGGAAGTTAATATGTTGATCCATATGTAATGAATGACTGCGCCCACAGCCTTGCTTTCTTCTCTTCTTGGTCACGTATTTCATTGAAATTAAATTAAATGAAATTAAATTGTTTATTCTGTAAATAGGATATCGGAACCACTTTTACACGACACATTATTATAAAAATTACAAAATAAAATAAGCTGGATGTAGTCAGCGTTTCTTGTCTGACGACTCTGAGAAGAAAGGCCGAAACAAACTCAGAGGTCACAGTCTGTTTTAAAGTCCAGACCGAACTGATGGGGTCCGCTAGGGCCGATGCCTGCTCGAAACAGATACCGTGGCCCCTAGCACAGGCAAGTACCATACAGATTTGAGTGGACCAGTCCAGTCACTGCAAGCATTCTTCAGAAATCGTGTAACTCAATTCAGAACTTGAATACAGAAAGTCGTGTCCCTGAAACGCCTTCCTGACTTTATGTATGATGTTGTAATTGTGCGAATTCTGTTCCGCAAGAACATAGTTACCCATTTACACGACGCAAGTTTCTTGCCTCTGGCATACAGTAAACTTAAAGCATTATTGCAATATTTTTCTCTCCTATAAAACAAAGAAAAGATGGACTTAAGAATAGTATTTTTTTTTAGGATAGTCCATTTATTTTCACCATTACCGTGTAGAGTGTACACACGGCTACACGTCAAGCTAGACAAAACCAGTTTGTCTTGGCCTCGCTTTGTATGATATTTTCTCACAATGAACGGTCAGCCAATACTGCTTTTGCATAGCTTGATGTGTAGCCAAGTGTACATACAGGGTTATTGGTAAAACACTAACAACATTGTAGGACTGGATTACTAACAACATAAACAACAACTTTTGTTCTATGACTTTTTACAAAACATCACCATTTACCAAAAACAAACCTTTAAGATTTCGTTTTTTTATCTAACCCCCGCTCCCCTCCGCTGAATTGTGTACAAGGCAAGGTTTTTCTTTTACCTAACTAGCGAAATTTCAATTCGTTGAATTAAAATATTTTTATTTTTGTATGAAAGTTTGATGAATAAAATCTGATGAATTAATAAAAGTCATATATAACAAAAGTTGTTGTTTATGATTTTAGTAATATAGGCCTGAGATATTAATAATATAAATTAAATAACCGTGTTGTTCTCCTTAACTACGCTACGGATTTGATGCGGTTTTTCACCATCAATTATAGGTACCCTGTCCGGTTAACCGTTTTTTGACAACTGTCTTAGAACGTACTTACTCCAGCACCTTAATTGCGTAACACAATTGCGTAACACACATCCACACTGGAGTTACTTATTGTGGAACAACGTGTACAATTGTTAGTGGACAAAAACGAATTACAAAAAGTTATGTACAGCAAAAGCCGCAAAAGTTATAGAAAGTTACTTAATGTTTATCATGTTGCAAAATGTTAATATACAAAAAGTAACTTCGATTTGGATGCACCTACACGATCAATCGGAATCGGTTTCATTTTGACAGTTCAACAACATTCATTGCGTTATTTACGTGTTGAGCAGACAAATTTTTCGAACTTATGAAGCAATGGATTAGCAATTTGCTTCAAAATGATTCAGATTCCGATTGATCGTGTGTTACGCAATTAGGGTGCAGATTACGTAAAAGTTAACTTTAAAATGCGTAATAAAATAAATATATAAACTGCCTTATCTTATTAAATTATCTTATTTATGGCTTCTTACAGACGTTATAATACCGTACGTGTATCAATCAATGTATTGTGTGTTGCTGCAATCCCTAGTTCCATCTGTCAAAAAACGGTTTACCTAATGGGCAGGGTATAAAGAATTTATTCCGGAAGGTTTAAGTGTATGTCGCAGATGGATAGTCGACTCCGTTGTTTTACATAACCGTTTAGCAGTTTTGTAAAATTTAAGACAATGACAATCCAGCTGAACGATGTTCTGCTGTTTTACATAACGGACCTGCTTTGTAAAACGGGTAGCGGTTATGTAAAACAGCGGAATTGACAATCCATCTGCGATATGTATCTACATCTACAGATCGAATACATTTACATATTTTATTGTAACCTACATTTGTTGTAAATAAATGATTTGATTGATTTATATTAAACTCAGATGTAATGCAGAAATCTCAATGTTATGTCATATTGTTACGGACGCGCGAAGCAGGGGCGGGTCGTTAGTTGAATATACGGGAATAATATTCACGCCATTTCCTACATGATAGATCGTAGTTCCAAAACTATCAATAAATCACTCCTCAAAGTTTGTCATTTAGGAAAACAAATTCACACGCTCATCGCGTGCGAATTATTTGAAACTCGGCCCTTCTGCGAACACAAAAAAAAAGAGATGGCTTTATAGCTCCATCTCTCTCTCACACTGGAAAAATGGTGGCTTTGCATAATCAGCCTAACGTTCCCACTGCTGGGACATAGGCCTCCTCTCTGTGAGAGGGTTGTGGGCCGTAATCCACCACACGGGCCCAGTGTGGGTTGGTAGATGTCACATGTCTTTGAATTTTTGGTTGTAGCACATGCCGGTTATGATGACATTATTATGTACGTCATAATACGGCCCCTGTTGTTAGGTATTAAAAGTCAATACTCAAATGCGGTGATGAATCTAGGATTCGAATAATATGCCTATTGAACACATACATATGTCGTGGATAGATGGCAACACAGTACAGCGAAACAGCGCCATCTAACAATTTGATGGGTAAACGAATAATCATGTGATCGGAAACGCAAGCGAGCCCTACCGCTTGGACACGATCGTCGGTGGAGGGGATGCAGCGAGGACTGGCGGAGAGACCGAGTGTGGCGAGAGTCTACAGAGAACAGTCGAGCTCGGACAGTCTTGGCAAACGCTCAGTACCGTACGCACGTGTTTGTTTCCGACGCAAGTGTGCGTTTCGGTTGATAATCGCTAGTTTATTAAAGTTACTTTAAATTCAAATTATCTTTTCGTTCGAGTACCCGCTACAGTGCCCACACATACGTAAACTATGTCGGATCATGAAGAAGACCCGATGTTTCGCATCTCGGCCACCCAGTGATGCGACATCAGAAGTGGTATTGGACCTCAACGACTCACGTGTTCAAAATAAGAACGCTTAAAGTGAAAGTGACCGTTGACATTTGAAAAACAAAGTGCAAACATGCGAACGCTATTATTATTCGTGTGGATCTGTCCAAGTTCGACCTAGACAAAGGAGATACGGATGCGCAAGCATGGCTGTATGCAGAAATACCTTTGCCAAGTGACGCGACAGTTGCGCCTACCGCCATGTTTGAAAAATAAAGACTAACCGGCGTTTGAGTTCGACGTATCCCGTTCCCGTGTTTAGAAGACGCGGAGTGACTTTAAGAATCGAGCCAAGCAGCCCTGCAGCCGTCAGCGAAGCCCTTCGTGTGCTTTAAGTGAGGGAAACCAGGACATATCGCAGCCTGGTGCACGAGTAGTGGCAGCTAAGCGGATGGTGGACAATGTGCTGGAAGTCGAGAAAGGCGAGTGGAAGTCGTACAACTACCCTCAGACACGTTGGAAAATAAAGGTGAGCTGTATTGTTTTGTTTACGATTCTGGTGCTGAATGCTCGTTAGTAAAAGCGAGTTGTGCAGCCAAATTAAGTGGCAAACGAGTTAATAATGTTGTTGCATTGACTGGTATTGGTCAAACATGTGTATTCAGCACAGAACAAATCGTATGTAGTGTTGCAATTAGCGAGCAACAACTTGAGATTTTATTACATTTCTACCCGACATTTACTTGCAAAGTAATATTATGATAGTACGTGAAATATTGAACCTAGAATTTTCGATTAACATGTCTACGACAGAGTTTTTGTTGCGTACAGCTCTTGTAATAAATTCAGTTTTAATCGGTCAACAACAGAAAGCTAGATTTGGTAGAACAAAGGCAGCTATAACAAAATGTTCCATTGACGATTTCGTGTTATTAGAAAACGAAAAGTGAAATCAGATTATAAGACTAAGTTAGATCAGAAGTTCAGAGGTCCGTTTACGGAAGCAGAAGTTATGGCGGGTGATCGCTATACGTTAAAAACTTTAAAATCTAACCTTACAAGTATGCTCATGATAGGTTAAAGAGAGTGCCTGAGTGCCAAGTACCGCTTGAAGTAGAAGAGTTTGAGTTGAGTGATAGTGGTGAATCTTAGTTCGGCTGGTCGGACCGTACCAGTAGCCATTTCGTAGCCGTAGTCCGTTAGAAGTCGGTATTTACTTTATGTAATCCGTGGATGCGCGGTGCGCGGGTGACTCTGGCGGAGGTCGGGTCTTGCAGAGACCACAGAGTCCGTGGGACTCGGCGTTCAAGGGAATGCAATAGTGTGTGAGGGCTTAGTGAAAAGCCACAGGCCACGAATCTGATTCACACTTTGTGTTATTGTTTTGTGATAACTTAACGATAACTGCTAATGGCAGGTTGATATGACATTGGCACTTGGTCACTCATGCATTCCTACAATTGTTACTTAACTTAATTTTGGATTTAAATGATTAATTTGATAAAGGATTACCTAAGTTAAATTTAAAATGATTATGATTAGATAATCAAAATTTGTTTACAATACTCTGGTTGAATCAATACTCTAAAAGCCTTCAACTCTAGGCGTAGGTATAAGTATGCTCACAATAGGTAAAGAAAGATGCTAGTAGGTCATGTACCAGTCGAAGTAGATAGTGATCACACTGGTGATGAACAAGCCTACATTATGGGAGGCACGCGAGTAGGGGTTCTCTATCGGCCGTAGTAAAGTTGTGTGGTGTCACAGGGTGATACACACGGATCCATGAGCTGGATGTGTGAGAGCAATGCGATTGCTGGTCGGCTCGAGAGCCGTGGCGTTAGAGTAGTTTACTCGTGTGTGGGCTTCTAGGTGTCTGAGGCTCTTAGTGATAAAAATAATTGTTAACATGGATAACGATGGTACATGGCTCTGCTATGATTTGTTTACATTACTCTTTCCCAATACATTATCGCTGGTTAAGCGAGTTATGTTGACTATCGCTGGATAAGCGTGTTAGTAGTCTAATCACTAGGTAAGCGTTAGCTGTTGAATCGCTGGTTAAGTGATGTGCTTTCGCTGGTTAAGCGTTAGTGGGTTAATATCGCTGGTTAAGCGTTATTATTATCACTGGTTAAGTGATAGGATTTTTAACGCTAGTTAAGCGCTAAAATGTTAAGTACTGGTTAAGTACTTCAATGAATTTCACTACTGGGTAAGTAGTGATGCATGGTGCTGGTTAAGTGCTGTGGATTTGTTTGGTAGAGTCAAAATACTGTCTTAATTGAGTGCCTTTATTCTTTCATTTTAGTGTTCTGTTTGGTTCACAATCAATTAAACGCAATACTCAGACGGTTTAATTTGACCCAATTATTTTTGTGATAATGTCCCTGACGTGGGTCAGGATAGCCGAGCCATGAGCGTTGTATGTAATCTACGAGTTAGTTGATATAGTTTCTGACTAATTATTACTAAGGCTTAGAGGAATCTTTTGTTATCGATGATAGTTTGGATCAGAGTATTACTAGCGAATTTGAGGAAAGTCCAGTAATAGTTTTGTTGATGAAACAGAGTGGAGATTAAGTTGTGTGGGTTTTCGTGAGAAACCGTAAAGTCCAGGAGTGACTTGGCGATCCGAGGGGGATGCGCAAATCAATTTGACGGGTTGAGTAACTGGAGGTTACTAGATAGTATGAGACACATGCATCTTAGTTGTTTATTTTTATTGTAACCTTGAGATTTGGGAATCAAATGATTAGCACATGTGGACATGGAAGAATACTACAGCAGGCCGGTGCTTATCGAAAGTTCCGCTTCAAGGAAGTGCATTGATGACAACCTTGGGCAAGGTATCCAATGCTACCAATTTGGCGTCAGGTTCTGATGGACCAAAGCAGCGATCAGACAGCATCTGTTTTCGATGTGGCAACACCAGACATTTTGCTTCGAAATGTCCACGAAGCAATTATGGAGGCGCCTGCATGGCGAGGGGCCCAGGTGGTACCAGGCCAGCGGCTAATAGCGAGCGACGCGCTTAAGTTTGCTATGTCAGCAATCCGAGCAGTGTACTGATGAATACTGGGTGAGTCATATCCATTTTATTGCGATTCTGGCGTCAAAAGATTGTGTTAAGTCAAAGTGTTAAGTGCCCTGTACCCTACAATTTTTATCTGAGATTTTAATTAATAATCTGCGTTTAGAGATCTCATTTCATGTTGTACCAGTTATTTTTAAAAAGATAATTTAACTGGCCGTAAGCTATTAGATCAAGGATTTAACGTTAATATGACATCTGATAGTATTGTTTTGCGTAATCACAACAGGTTTGGTTTTTAGATTATGTAAAGTTTCAAACGCCTTGTTTTCAAGTTAAAGTGTGAGGAGGATAACCGATCACCAAGTTCCTCGAGAATCAGATGTAATAGTTAAGGATAGTGGTAGTAAAACCACCTCTGATTAAGAATGGCTTGTCTACTCATACTCGAAATTTTGGACCGCACCTCATGCGTAGTAGCGCGTGTGGCGATGGGTCTAGAAGGAATCGTTGGTGCGATTTCTGTCTGTGTTGGTGCACAGAGCCCCTCATGTGTTGTAGCATATGTGGCGGCAGTTAGGTAAAGAATCGTTGGTGCGATTCTAGTCTGTGTTGGTGCACAGAGCCCCTCATGTGTTGTAGCATATGTGGCGGCAGTTAGGTAAAGAATCGTTGGTGCGATTCTGGTCTGTGTTGGTGCACAGAGCCCCTCATGTGTTGTAGCACATGTGGCGGCAGTTAGGTAAAGTATCGTTGGTGCGATTCTGGTCTGTGTTGGTGCACAGAAAAGTTTTATGAGTTGAGTATACATTGCTTATGAAATTAATTTCGGTAAATTCTAACGGTTTTGTTTTTGATTTAACTTGATGATTGGTCGATCCAGGTCTGTGTTGGTGTACAGAACGCCTCACGTGTAGTGATTATTTGTGGTGATAGGTCTCTTTGTACCGCACCTCATGTGCCGTAAGCACATGTGGCGATGGGTCTACAAGAAATATTTGATGTGATTCCTGTCTGTGTTGGTGCACAGAGCGCTTCATGTGTTGTGTATCACATATTGCGTTAGATTTTTGAGAATCGTTGGTGCGATTCTTGTCTATGTTGGTGCATAGAGCCCCTCGTGTGTTGTAGAAAATGAAACAATTGATCTGTTAAGAATCGTTGGTGCGATTCTGGACTGTGTTTTTGCACAGATTTTAGTAAACAGTAACTGATTCGTTACAACTATTTTAATTTCATTTGGTTCAACTTATTGATCGAACCTTTTCTAATGATTAATGTTGTATGGGGTGCTCTTTGTACGAAACCTTTATAACAAGGTATTGTAAATTATGACTAGAGAAATTAAAGTAACAATGAGACATGAGCTACCTTAGTTATAAGGTATTGGCAGGATAGCCGACCTACCTTAATTATTAGGTATTTGGCAGGATAGCCGAGCTTGTTTACTCTCTGAGTATATTTGGTCCACAGGTACTACACCCGAGGACGGGTGCTAGTCAGGGATGGCCGTGTCGTGGATAGATGGCAACACAGTACAGCGAAACAGCGCCATCTAACAATTTGATGGGTAAACGAATAATCATGTGATCGGAAACGCAAGCGAGCCCTACCGCTTGGACACGATCGTCGGTGGAGGCGATGCAGCGAGGACTGGCGGAGAGACCGAGTGTGGCGAGAGTCTACAGAGAACAGTCGAGCTCGGACAGTCTTGGCAAACGCTCAGTACCGTACGCACGTGTTTGTTTCCGACGCAAGTGTGCGTTTCGGTTGATAATCGCTAGTTTATTAAAGTTACTTTAAATTCAAATTATCTTTTCGTTCGAGTACCCGCTACAGTGCCCACACATACGTAAACTATGTCGGATCATGAAGAAGACCCGATGTTTCGCATCTCGGCCACCCAGTGATGCGACACATATATACTTATGACTTCTTCCCTTACTCATTTTACTACGTTTACGTTCATACTTGCTCAAAAACATCAGCTGTAAGCCTATTGTGTGTACACATAATACAGTCGTGCGTCTTACAAATACAAGAAATAATAAATACATTAATTGTCAATTGAGGATGATAAAAAAATTCGAAATATACCATTTTTATTATTATTTTTTATTATTAGTTGTAAATTTTCAGTCTTATAAGCAACTGTTGCTCGACGCATTAAAACAGAGTCGTATATTTTCCTTAAAATTTTGAGGTTCATTCCTGCCACAAAAAGAAATGAAATAAATTTTTCCTTCGATATCTTCCTTCATCCATCCTTGCCTACTTTTCTTTATTTCCCATAGTTCCTCTTAAGTTTCATCTCAAGAACTCATCTTGGATAATGAAAGAAAAATTGTTTTATTTGTCACGGAATCACGTGCATACAAAAAGATCGATGAATCAGCTCAGCCTACCGCCAGTCCACTGCTGGACAAGCCTCTCCCACGCTGCGCCACAACACCTTGTCCTCCGCTTTTCGCATCCAGTCCGTCCCAGCCACCTTCTTAAGGTGGTCCGTCCATCTAGCTGGCGGGCGGCCCACACTACGCTTGCCGATACGCGGTCTTCACTCCAGGACTCGTCTGCAAACATATAATTAACTCTAATAATAAAGAAGAGTGAAAGAACACTGTCTGTCCACTTCATCATAGTTGTGTATGTATTTATTTTATTTTAGTAGTATTTATGTATGTTTATTTGTATGTATGTTAGTATATTCTCGTAATTTTTGTTTAGTTTTTAAGTGAATTGTTTTTTTTTATTCTATGTATTATTTTTTGTCTCCTTTGCTCTATCACACGCTGTCTACATCTCTGTATCTATTGTGTCCTATCTCAGGTATGCTAGAAGAGATTTCTTATGAAATAAGCATCACCTCTGTACCTATTTTTTTTCTGTTCTGTTCTTCAATGTCTGTTTATAAATAATAATAATAATATCCCTGGACATTTCACACAGCGCCATCAAGTCCCAAGCTAAGCAACCTAATGCTTGTGTTATGGTAACAAGATGGCTGTTAAACTACATATATACATTTTTTTTTTTTTGTAAATACATACATATTATAGATAGAATGAAATGAATGAATGTGTGTACATAAATGGTAAAATAAATAAATAATAAAGAAAAATAAAAACAAAATAGATCTATAATCAGAACAGAAATAGTCGACGGCTGCACGTTATGACTGCGACAAGAAGGCTTCTATTCAGCATGATGCTGTGCTATAGGGGACCAGCACAGCACTGATTTTCAGTGGTTACCCGAAAAGGATGAGATACTGCTGTCAGCAAATTGAGCGAAAAACTGAAGATACTTAAAGATACCAATAACAGTGAATAGGCAACCTGTCGATACCAACAATGGACCATTATGATCGAGAACCGATCCTACAATTTGTAAAGCGTGTACACAATGGCGAACGTTGGCCACACTTGTTGGTTGACCGATTAACGAATACAACTCTAAATACAGTCCATTCACAGTTATTTTACCTCTGACCGCAGCAACCCAATAGCAACCTTATTGTAACGTTAATAAAGATCATTGTAATTTTGACAGTGATGCAAATTCAGAAGTAAAAAAAACTGTGAATGAACTGTACAAGAATCTTTCGGTGCGTGGCTTACATCGGCTCCGCCATCTTGTTTTATCAATACAACATCATCACCAAATAATATTTACCAATCTGACAATATCATTACCGCGGCCAAATATCCTTGCAGCACTGTAGCTTTGATTTGTATACTGGAAGTGGCGGCATTTCGCCAAAGGCAATAACATTGAACTTGCCTGGGAATTGAACGCGATATCTACGCCTCACTGATTAAATACGCACTTAATAGGATACACGTATTATCACACTCACTTTTACACCCTGTGCGTGTTTCTAAACTTTCAAATATACTATTATATTTATCAATAAAAGCGAAAACTGGGACGGATTTTGAATTGTTACAAATGTCTTACGGTTGACATCCTCTTTTGTCTCGTCTATATTTATCTTGTCATTGAAATGCTAGTGAATGACATAAAAAATATCGACTATTTGTACAAGGAGTATTTAATACTCCTTTATTGAAAAAAAAACATAATTTAATGTATTTCTATTTGTTATACTGACAATAATCGTGTTTTTTGGGTAGGATTTTCAAGATGCTGTTGGAGCTAACCCGCGTTCTACTTACTTATATAATAATAATATTTATATTTTTTTCATTAAATAACGTCGTAGGTCTATTGGTAATATGGGGACTGCTCAAGTTTTGAACCAACGTATTGCCCAATGTCGCCTTTTGGGTTCGAATGTGGAAAAACTGTTTCTGGGAATTGAAACTCTCAATCATAGCCGCTTCAAGCGATCTTAAAAAACCCGATCTAACTAGACTTCTAGTGTATCGTTATACTTATATGTGCATAGGGACGAAGCTATGACGAATAACCGGCAATATATTGTGCAGAACGGTATGTTTGACATCTGAGGTAATATTCATCAATTTATTTCGATTACAGTGTTTGTAACTACGCGTTTTGCAACCGGTGCAAAATATAATTGTATTAATGTCTTGTACTTTTTCACGATTTTCAAATCAAATCAAACTTAACTTAACTTATGAAGATATCTCAATATAAAAAATACTGATGAAACACTACTAAAAAAAATCGGAACATCGATAGCCTCAAAACTCAAAATTCATACCATCACATCACTAAATCATAAACAATTTCGAGCAGCCATTGTTGTTTACATCTTTGGCGACTTTAGTTCTTTTATGACTTAACAAAGTATCTATGCAACATAGTTTTTATATACCAACATACAGATAATTTTATTGGTAATAAGAAGTCGAAGTCCAGACTTTCCAAACCTCAAGCTTTCCAGGAAAATCAATGTTTTCTTTAGTGTCTGTCTGTAATGTTCAGGAATTACTGCTACAACCTCGCCTATAACTATTATACTTGATTCTATCATAGGAATCATTCATTGAATTTGCACGAAGCACGATGCAGGTTGTGAGGTAAAACTGAGATCTGCCGATCGATTCTGTAAAGATCTCACCGTGAAAACTCAAGTGAAGTGAGCTTGATGTGAGTTGTCAGTAGTGTCAATCCCTAGTATTATTTAGAATGACAGCTCACTCCACGCTCACATCACCTAAGTTTTCACGGTGAGATGGTTACAGAATCGCACTGCTGTACCTACTCTTTTATATTATAAAGAGGTTTTGTGAGTTTGTATATATAGGCAGTTTGGCTCAACTGATATCATGTTTCTCAGCAAGGCTATATTCAGAAAAGAAATTGTTACTATTTTAAGTGATCAGAACCCTAGTAATTAAGTAATGTTATGTTTACTTTTATTTTTCTTACTTTTATATCGTTCTTCTAGCAACTAGTAGATCTGTATAGTACCTAATATGTGGATAACGTTGTGAGTAGTGTATTTGTTACCTCTATTATTAAGTTCTAACCTTTGTTTACTTATTATTACACTGCTGTTTGTTGTCCCTAAGTAAATAAATAAATAAGTATGTAGGGGGTAATCTTCAGAACTACTGATACGATTACGAAAATATTTTCCCTACTTGGAAAGCTACAGTATTGCCGAGTGGATATATTTTTGATTGAAGTTTCACGTAGGCAGAAGCTATTAATTTACAAATTGAGTCCATTTTTTAATTGTGGTTCTTTTACTTAAACGTTTTGAAGTGAGCTTTTTAAAAAAACCACTCTTCAATTCATGTCAAGGACACTTTAACATCCTTGTACTTCCGCACACTCACAATTCCGACCTACAAAGGAAGCCATCACAAAAATATTTAACTTGCCATTAAATCGACATCATTACTCCATGTCATGCGAAGTTTGTGTGTCAAGTAAACAGATGTAAGGTATTCAAACGGTATTGAGGTACTGGACAGGTATTTACCGCATACCTGGGGGGTAAATGACAGCTTTTGTGGGGTTTATTAAGTAGGGGAACTCGTGAAAGGCAGTCATTAACATGTGTATGTAAATTAGGGGCTGCGTACATGAGCTTGTGATATAGTTTTTTTAGTGTATTTGGGTTTATGCGTGTTTACTTAACTTATGTTAATATGAAGGGATCTTGATTAGTTTTGTTCTCAGTAGGAGCCACGACTCCCCTGAAACGGCATTTAAGTGTTAGACGAAAGTGACACTAACAGCATGACACATTAGACGCTTCACTCGAGTGAAACTGATATTGGCTTTAGTCTTTCGTCTAACGGTTAAATAAGGTTAATTTTTGTTTCATTCCACGTTCACACAACACCATCAAAATTACGAGTATATACAAATGAATGTTCATCTCCTCCTTTTATTTCACTTTTCAAATTGATCGAAGCTTTTCGATCATTCGGTAGGCGAGTGAATGATCCCAAGTCCAACATCGTTGGATCGATTCACTGATGCTTAAATTTTTCATTCCCGAATAATTTTATGTTCAGACGTTTTACTCGAGTGAAAGATGGCAAATGAAAGGTGAAAATTAACGAAAATGGAGGCGTCTGATATTGGCTTAAACCATTCAAATTCAAATTCAAATTCATTTATTGCTTGTCACAGGTGTATGGTCAGTTCTTATAATTGACCATTGAACCATGACGCCTGAAACCGTAATTTGCTTTTCAGGCTCCGGCTCAACATAACTCAAATTGTATGGCTTCTTCAGTCTCACTATCGTTCCGTAAAGGGAAGGTCGGTGACAGATTTTAGGATTATGATTGAATTATGGTTCTTGAATAATATATATTACGGACCTTCCGGATATCCTTGTGTAATGCATATGGGGATAATCGTCGGTTGGTGCTTCATTCTATTTAAATTGGTCGCCTCTACAAGTTGACTTCGGCCCCTTGGACAATTTGGTCCCGAGATATTTAAACACTAAAAATTATTACGGAACCTTATTATAATTGTAAATATAATACTTCTAGCCTTTAAAATATTCCACACTCTTCAATTTTATAAGTACACCTGGGGGGCAATTCTCGTAATTTTAAGAACGTTCACAGTCTGATTTCAGTCTCAATCTGTCAAAAATACCTCTAATTTCCCTATATTTTGACAAGTTTTTGGCATTTGTTTGTCGCCGAGATGAGACTGCGACTAGATTTTGAACGTTTTAAATTACGAGAATATTGGCATTCTGATCAGTAGTTTACTTTATCGTACCATGGTCAGGTGTTTGTGCATACAGCTGTGCCCGCGATATTAAGTTCTTACCATGGAATATGTATTACTTGTGCAAGTTGTTGTTGAATCGCACAGAGCATTGAAGCCGTTGGTCCTCCGCCAGACCTCCCCCAGGTCGTGTTGAATAATATTGCCATCTCATGTCAACGGGGAATAGCCAGGTGCGACAGAAATTCGGGAGGATATTGATAAACGGTGACATTATAGAGGTATGAGGAACAGGGTGTAAAGTGTACTCATCCTCCATAGAAAAGGGAGGATCCTCTAACCAGACGGGTGTCATGTCTGGTGGGCAACTGTCCGATGATTGATGTCGGGACGTTGTATATATGCTAGTTGCGCGGTAAACTTTGCTTGCGCGATGCAGGATTTTGCGTGACGTCAGGCTGATGCGTAGCTGCCGCCACAATATCTACATACTGACACGCTTGGTTTGTATGGATAGTGTGGACAATGCCGTCTCCAGCAGTAGCTCCACTGAGTTGTCTCCGTGCTCTGTGTTCAGTGCGAACTGGAGCTTAAGTACTTGATTCAAGTTCGTAGTAGTGTTTATTGTTATGATGAATGATTAACGTTCTGAATTTTTAGTAAGTTGAATTATGAAAGTGTCATTTAAACGGTCATGGTGAGTAAATGGCGTACAAAACATTGTTGGTAAACATATAAAAATGTTTTTAGCCGCATTGATAATTTCTTTGCCTTTTTCCGTTATATTTAAATTGCACGAGTACGTTAGTTTTGATTTTTTTTAAATGTGTTTCTTACAATTACTGTGCCGAGTAAACATTTTTCTTTCTTTAGCATTAGATCCACGCGAAGTTCACACACATTTCCGTCTAATTCGTATAAAAGTGGAAGCACTCGCACACAAGCGTGCACACAATGGAATGACGTAAGTACACGATAGTGCTGTGTTTAATCCAGTCTTACCACACTCGGTCACGTTTTGTCCTTGGTTAAGATTATAGGGAGAGGGAGGGGGGGGCATCACGATATACTCTGTTGCCACATATACGACATTGGTTGGTGTAGTAAGTGGTAGTTTCTTTTTATTTCTGTCTCTTTCATTTATCTTCTCCTGCCGTCATCGTGATGGAACGAGCGTGCCCAGAAGATGCCTGTTTACTCTTGCTTTGAAGGCAGACGGGTTCCACACTTTTCCATGGGACAAACATCTTAATCGCGAAAAATTTATCAACTGTCCACGCTTCGACACGACCGGAGAGAGATCCGCAGTGCGATTCTGTAACCATCTCACGGTGAAAACTTAGGTGAAGTGACCGTGGAGTGAGCTGTCATTCCAAATAATGCTAGGGATTGACAATAGTGACAACTCACATCAAGCTCACTTCACTTGAGTTTTCACGGTGAGATTTTTACAGAATCGACCGGCAGGTGCAGATTGACACGGGGGAATAACACCGCAAACTTCCAAACTCCGGCTGTTACTAAGAAATTACTAATGGTAATACACAATAATACTTTCAATTAAATCATACATGCTGTCTGATATAACGTTTAGTCTGCGGAATATTACGTACTTTGCGAAAACATCCCGAACGTTTTTGCAACAACAAATGGTAAAACTTCCCATCAAAACAAATTGCATATCACGCACGATTCGCCCACAATTAAATTAACTTCGTGCGAGTCACTTATAGAAAAAATAATATTATTAAAAAGTGACGATTCATCCGTTTCAAGTGAGTAAATTCATGCGAATTGACTAATAAGCCTAAACTTTTAGTGCCAAGACACATTCCGCCATGTATGATGGCATGCAAATATTTATATTAATTCACGTTAAATAATAGTTTTGGAAATATGTGTAGTAAAGTTCTCACTATATCAATAAAATGTCGAAGTCATATAACGAACATAATCTGATAATATTTGCAGTAGAAAGTGTACTTTAAACTCAAATTATGACTACGAAGGGGTAGCGCAGACTTGACAAACAGAACTATCATTTGACGACGAAGAACAAAATGGTGGTTCAAAAAGGAGAATACTGCAAAATTGATATTTGTGAGTATGAACTTAATGAAACAAACATGCATTAGAGAATTAGATTAGCATTAGAGAAGTCATAATTATAGCATGTGTAAATAACAAGCGGTCACGGACCATTAAAAAAGTTAACACACACTTTCATTTTCCGCCATTGCTGATAAAAAAATCTAATGTAGTGTGTGTGTGTACCTGTCCTTTTTTTACTATTTGTATTCCCTGTGTGTGCCCCAAATATTATTTTTTCTTTCTTTTTCTTTATTGTAAGTACTAAAGTCACAGAATAGCCTAGGAGGTCACCTTCATACAACAAGCGAAAATAAACGCACGTTCATACAGACGCGGACATGGACGTTCACGATAATATCGTCAATTTAGAAATTATAAAAATGCAAATTGCTAGTATTGAGTGCGCTTGCACTATCTGAACGTATACACATGTCTATGTGTGTCTTTTCGCTCGTTGTATCATTTATTTTGAATGCCCAACAGTTAAAATGTTATTTATGTACTTATTGTGTAAACTTGTAAGGTGTGTATGTTATGTTATGTAAATGAGTGGACGAACTACGCATCATACTGACGTCACGCAAAATCCTGCATTGCACAAGCAGAGTTTACCGCGCAAATAGCATGTTATATACAACGTCCCGACATTAATTGTCGGGCAGTTGCCGACCAGACACGACACCCGTCTGGTCGGAGGATCCTCTACGCTACGTTAAAAAATGCACAGCTAAACAACATTGATGTGCATAAATGAGTGGTCAATGTACAGCATAGCTCATACAAAGAGTAATTGTAAGAAGGAAGTGTTCCGATACGGCCATTTTGTTCGGGGCAGCGGCACGCGAGCTTCTGCTAATGGTTAATAATACAATGTACGGTTCCAATTGCAGTAACATCGTGTTGGTAAATGGAATTTTAACTGATTCGATTAAAGTTTACTTTTGTTTCAAGATGATTGAAATTAAACCTTATGTCGATTGGTGAAACTAAATTTTTTTGGTCAAGAAAATTGAGTTCGCTTTCGAATTGTATGCGGTCACTTGAGTTCGGATATTGAACTTTACGGAAACAATTAAATCAATCTGCCCAATCATTTTACTACTATGTTGGGGTCGGCTTCTAGTCTAACCGGATGCAGCTGAATACCATTATTTTACACTAGCTGCGCCCCGCGGTTTCACCGGCATAAGTTTCGATCCCGTAAGCATATCGGGATAAAAAGTATCTTATGTGATAATCCTGGTTATAAACCATCTGTGTGCCAAATTTCATCTAAATCCGTTCAGTACCTACTTATTGCGTGAAAGAGTAACAAACATCCATCCATCCATTTATCCATTCATACAAACTTTCACGTTTACGTTTTCACGAGAGGGGCCCGTGGCTAAATAATAACAGCCGCACAGGTCGATCGGTCAGGTTAAGCTACGCTTGCCACGGTTGATCTGTGGATGGGTGATCATCTTTACATACCGAGACCCCTCCGTGCCTCGGAAAGCACGTTAAGCCGTTGGTCCCGGCTGTCATTCGTGGAGCTTTGACAGTCGTTACGGGTCGTCAGTAGCCCGAAAGTCTGACAACCAGTCTTACTAAGGGGTATCGTATTACCCAGTAACTGGGTTGTGGAGGTCAGATAGGCAGTCGTTCCATGTAAAATACTGGTATTCAGCTGCATCCGGTTAGACTGGAAGCCGACCCCAACATAGTTGGGAAAAGGCTAGGCAGATGATGATGATGACAAACTTTCACGTTTATAATATTATACATATTAATATTATAGTAGGAAGTAGGATAGGATAGTAGGATGGAACGACTGCCTACCTGACCTCCACAACGCAGTTGCTGGGTAACACGATACCCCTTGGTAAGACTAGTTGTCAGACTTTTCGGTTTCTGACAACCCGTAACGATGGTCAAAATTATACAAATGACAGCTATGACCAAGGTTTGACGTGCATTCCGAGACAAGGAGAGGTTTCGGTATGTAATACATGGTCACCTATCCACGGATCGACCTCGGCAAGCTTTGCTTAACCTTGAAGATCGGCCCTTGCGGCATTACAGAATATCACTAGTAATATTCTTACATTTGATATGGAACATCATAAAATGTGCTAGATCTGTGACTAGCTAATAAAATTGCATTTTATTATCTTTTCCAAGATACTTTTTCGAAGAAAAGGCTATGAATTTTCTAGGAAATTTAATCAACTTTCATTGGAATCGTAGAAGAAAACTGTGGCCAATTCCACGATGCGCTTCGAGTGTCTTAGTCATATTTACATTTCTGAATCCATTGTTGGTGTAAGCACATATTGAAGAGTTTCTACGGTCAGCTGGTTTTACGAAACTGGATTTTATCAAGGTTTTGATAATATATTTTTGTTACAGATATCTGAAATGTCGAATGTGATGATCTTTCCTCTCCTCCTGCATTAACTTACTTTTACTTGCCCGGCCAAAGTACCTATATGACTTTGTCAATTCTGTACTTTCTAAGTTTATTTTAGACATCACTGACATCGGTGAAGGGAAACATCGTGAGGAAACCAGCCGATCGATTCTGTAAAAATTTCATCGTGAAAAGTTAGGTGAAGTGAGCTTAGAGTGAGCGGTCAAAGGTGTCCTATCCCTAGCATTAGTTGGAATGACAGCTCACTCTACGGTCACTTCACCTGAGTTTTCACGGTGAGATGATTATAGAATCGCAATGTTGATGTGTGAGGTGACGGATGTAAATCAGTTTTATACTGCAACGTGACGAGTGTTTGCATACTTAAATATATAAATAAAATAGATTTGTGTTAGATAAAAAACAGTAACGAATATGTGAATATGTCTAAATAGTGTGATATTAAGTAAAGTTGCAAAAATTAAATAAAAAATACTGATAAATAAATAAGTGAGACCGCCGCATGATAGAACTTCCCATGCAAACAAAGAGATTCCTAGAAACGAGTCAGAACAAAAACCTGTTCAAAAACATCTAGTATAATGAGTGAGATGAAAAAATTGAAATGGGTTGACCTCAATGATATATAGGTGTTCCATCCCTTGCTTGGCTCCAAAAATAGCGCCAAGGACGGCTCCCAGCTTGACGGGTCCGATAATTTGAAAATCTCAGTAAGCTGCTAGATTCTAAAGGTTCAAAATTAGTTTTTAATTAATGGATAGAGTTTTAGTTATTTTTAGTACAGTCATGTTAACGAATTACAGTGTTATAGCCATTTCAAACAACTGTCAAAGAATGGTAGTGGTGATTTGAATATAGGCACGGTTAATTGAAGTTGGTAGTTACTTTTGCTAACAATTACCTATTTTGACTTTTCATTCGAAAAGAAGAACTTGTTCTTCTTATTTTTTGTGTTTTTTTTTGCGTGTTTGTCATATCTTACCGCAAATAAACGCAATTTTCTTTTCGTTTCTTTTCTTTCTTTCTTTCCTTTCTTTTCTTTCGTTTCTTTCTTTTCTTTTCTCTTTTCTTTTGTGAATTTGTGTGATTAACGGATGAAATAAATAAATACAAATAAATTACATGAGAAAATTTCAAAAAGACAAGACAAACATTCGATGGACAAGAAAACACCCTGTCAAGAGAACATGGAGTTGTGGTTTCTAGCAGTAGTAGTTTTTTACTGTTCTCATAACACACAATCTTAGTGTTGAGACCAACACCAAAAAACAAAATAAAAAGATGGCCACATTCTTCATTATAAAATCTTTCTTCTATTTACTAATAGGTACAAGTAGGTATATACCTACCGTCCTTTTCCGTAATTTCGCTTTAATTGCGTAAAAAGTATAGGCAGCGAGCTTACCAAAGTAATCTCATGACTAATTCTATTGGACTAGTTCGGGCTCTGAGACTTTCTGGGTCGACTATTTCGCTTGTAATAAGGAAAGTATGTAGGAAAGCAATATTAAAATTTGTCTATGGATACACTATTTATATATCTAAATACGTATTTTAATACTAGAAAGAAAAAAAGGCATTTGAAGATCCGTGGCATACCTACTGTCGCGCCATTTTGATTTTTTTTCAAGATGTCGATTTATATAGGGTAAACGAGTGGCCGCCATTTTGAAAAACAAAATCAATGTGGCGCGACAGTACCTAGGTATGCCAGACTCCATATAAAAATCTTCAATCTCCTTTAAGCCTCTCATCCTATTTAGACTTCGTAGTACGCTAGGCCAGCTCAAGGTCGAAGTGTTACCACTGAAGTGCGGCCTATTGTACACTAATGAGCAATATCTATCTGCCTAGCCTTTTTCCCATCTAAGTTTGGGTCAAAATCCACTCTTACTGGCTGCATAAAAATACCAATATTTTACATGGAGCGACTGCCTATCTGACCTCCACAAGCCAGCTACTGGGTAACACGACATCCTTTGGTAAGCCTGGTTGTCAGACTTTCGGGCTTCTAACTACCCGTAACGGCTCTCAGAGATATATGAATGACAGCCGGAACCAATGGCACGGAGGAGTCTCGGTATGTAATGGATGGTCACCCATCCACGGACCGACCTCGGCAAGCGTAACTTAAGCTTCAAGCACCTCACAATAATGAGCAATGTTCAACCAAACATTTATTACGTCGTTTAAAAAATCCTTAAACTTTAAAAATGTCTTTTATACTAGAAAACATAAAATTAATATTTATCCAGAAAGTACTTTACCTACTTTAACTTTTTATTAGTATGAGTAACGCATACGTTGCATTTGCGCAGACATGGATTTTGTTATGCAACGTTTTGCGACCTTCATGCAGATAATTGAATTGAAAAGTATTTTCAGAAATTGTCGTTTGTTTTTGTGGGTATTTCCAGCGTCGTAGGTGCGTTTAGCAGGGTTTATTACTTCTTTTCTTTGCGATACGACCAAGATTTTACATTGTCATCGTCCCATGGACCAAAATAGTTCAGTTTGATGGTACAGACGCCAGCACATCAGGCTACTACAATCTGTCAAATTTCTTTAATAGATTTTCAACTTTATCGCTAAATCATTAGTTCAAAGTTGATTGGGAAAATTTGTTGTGCTGGCGTCTGTACCACACCTTTATATGACGACACCATTCTGACACGTATGAAGTATGCAGGGTCAAATTAAATTAGCTAGCAAAACTCCGCAGACGTGTTGGGTATCAATATCTAATCATGATAATATAAAAAATGAATTAATTTTATGTATTTTTTTTTATTGGGCTGTATACCGCTGTTAGTGTTAGTCACCTGCAATAATTAGTTTCAAAAATCAGATTTTTTTGTGCAAACTTCACAGAACGTGATGGGTGTCCCAGCGGTTGTAGGCCCCCAAAAAATAATGACAAACCTTTTTTATTTTATCGCGTTTAGATATCGATACCTACCACGTCTGCGGAATTTTACTAGTTATTTAAAAAAGAACCAGCTAGTTATTTTAATATGAACCTGTATACTCTTAGGTCGCAATACGATGCAATCGACTTTTCTGGTACAGACGCCAGCAGGTCAAGCTACCCGACACTGTCAAATTTTCCCAATCAACCTTGAATCTTATTGCTTAAGCGACAAAGTTGAAAATCTAGTAAACAAATTTGACAGATTGTAGTAGCTCAATGTGCTTGGCGTCTGTAGGTACTCTAGATTTCCAACGGCAGTGTTGATCAATTACCATAACGTGTGTCCCTTAATGCAAAAAAAGCAGCAGGAACATTAATTGTTCACACACAGAAAAACTTATCGTCATCTAACTATGCAAATAACTTTAAAATTGCGCAGCCATAACCGAGTTGTGTTCGATTTTCATCGATACCTACCCGTGAGAGTGAATTGAATCGAGTCGTGTTTGTGGCTGCATGAGTAAACATGGGGTTAGGTTAGCCAAATGTTACAAATTGCACTGTATTGTGTTCCCATGGAGCTTACCTTTACGCTAGTTTTAGGTGAGAGGATGGGTATTTAGAGGTATGAGGAACAGGGTGTAAAGTTCACTCATCCTCCATAGAAAAGGGAGGATCCTCTAACCAGACGGGTGTCATGTCTGGTGGGCAATTGCCCAACGATTGATGTTGGGAAATTTTATCTATGCTAATTGCGCGGTAAACTCTGCTTGCGAGATGCAGGATTTGCGTGACGTCAGTATGACGCGTTGTTCGCATGTGGCGTTGTAGATACCGCTAAAGGTAGATGGCATTGTGAGTACTGCCTATTATAAATGTAAAGGATTTCCCGCTTTTGCCTAAGGGAATGGATACATAAATATTTCACCCTTATTAATCGTAAGTTTCATTGATAATACCAGCTTATTATTGTCCCACTGAAGGGCAAAGGGCTCTTCTCATATAGATAAAGCATGGACATTGATCACCAAGCTTGCTCAAGGCGGATTCGCAATTTCAGACTTATATTGAATACTAGCTTCTGCCCGCGACTTCGTGCGCGGATCCAGTCCCTTTCTCGTTCCGATAGGAATTTTGGCAAGAGTTTGAACTGTGCGTTGGTATGTCAGCCAATAAATCAGTCAAAACCGATGAAAGATTTCGATTAAGTTTGGTATAACTTAGATTAAGTGTTGTAGACTGGATAGGTTATAACTCCATTAAAATAAAAAGGTAGAATTATTTTCATTCGGAAATTATGAAGCGAAATTAATATCAAATAATTAACATTACTATTCTAAAAAAATTCTATATAAACTATATAGTTGGTTTTTCCGTCGGGTGCCAGAATATAAAGCCCGGAAGCGCTGCTAACCCTTGAGAAAGCAACATAAAGTTGGCCATGAGAAAAACAGCCGGTTCTCAAATCAACACCACCAACTTTCAGTGTCTGTCTTCACTCGCGAGACAATGCATGACGATCACGATCAGCCGTAAGTCGTGCATCACGTTCTTCACTGGTTTCTAGATACCTATAGGTGGATGTGCGGTTACGCTGGGAACTCAAGCGTGATTCGCTTTCCGTGAATGTTTCCGACTCGCGAGATAATGCATGACGACCACGATCAACCGTAAGTCGCGCATCACGTTCTTCACTGGTCTCCAGAGATCTAAAAGTCAACGTGCGAATGCGCTGAGAACTCAAGCGTGATGTTTTTTGTGAACGTTTCTGATTCGAGAGACAATGCATGGCGATCACGATCAGCGGCCAGTCGTACTTCACGTTCGTCACTGGTCTCTAAAGACCTAGAAGTCGACGTGAGAATACGCTAAGAACTCAAGCGTGATTCTCTTTCCGTTAACGTTTCCGACTCGCGAGACAATGCATGACGATCACGATCAGCGGTCAGTCGCGCATCACGATCCTCACTGGTCTCTAGAGACCTAGATGTAGATGCGTAAATACGCTGAGAACGCAGGCGTGATTCTCTTTGTGTGTAAGTGTCAGAAACGCGAGACGATGCATGACGCTCACGATCAGCGCTAAGTCGTGCTTCACGATCCGAAGAAGTTTCCGCCGGGCGAGATACAGCCTTATGTTGTCGAACAGCATCAAGTCTTGCCTGGCGTTCTTCATTCGATTCTTGGGATCTAATGATCTTCAATCTTTTAGCTCCTTTCGAATATTGCGAAAGATTTGACCTCTTTCGTGGCATGGTTATGGTTATTAATGTACTTTAATAACTTTGCAATCAAGATCTAAGTGACTGCTCCCCTGCGTTACCGGGTAGACCGTGTCTTATGTTAATATATTAGTATAAAGTGATTTCCACATCAAATGTTCCTGATCCTTGATTTTTATTATCTTGGCGGAAAATGCTCATCAGACCAAACAAATTTTGTTAAAATGTCATGTCTGTATATGCCATAGTTTAGCTGTGCTCTCCGAGTTCCACATCAGATGTTTCAATCTTCGAATTTTATTCTCCCAGCAGAAAATACTCATCAGACTGAACAACTTTTGCAAAGATGTCATTCCTATATATGTTATGGTTTAGCTGTGCTCTTAGAGTTCCACATCAGATGTTCCGATCTTCGAGTTTTATTCTCGCAACAGAAAATGCTCATCAGACTGAATAACTTTTGCTAAGATGTCAAACCTATATATATTATAGTTTAGCTGTGCTCTAAGATTTCCACATCAGGTGTTCCTGATCTTCAATTTTATTCTCTCAGCAGAAAATGCTCATCAGACACAACATTTTTTTCTAAGGCGCCATTTATGTAACTCTTATAGTTTAGCTGGTCTGTTGCGGTTCTGCATCAGGTGTTCCAGTTTCCAAAATAAATTATAGCCTATATGTTGCCCAGGTTTAATAGCTAGATAACAAAAAAAGTTTCATTCAAATCTGACCAGTAGTTCCGGAGATTAGCGTGTACAAACAGACAAACAGATAAACAGACAAACAGACAGACTTTTTTTATTAGATTCGTGTTCTATTACTGTTTCTTAACCCCCCTCAATTATTATTTTTAAAATATATTCAATGTACAGACACAACTTTTTTACATTCTTATTATAAGTATAGAAGAAGATAAGTCCAGTTTTTTCTTCCACAAAAACGTTGTATTGTTATTGGATTATTGGAACGAAGTTCCTTATCGCGCGTTGAGAAAGGGGGCTAGACGGAAAAAATTAAGACCAAAAGTTGGAACGACACTTTTTGCTATAGTTGCAAGCCGTGCGGCGTGCGCGTGTTTCTCTCTCTCTCTTATAGAAAGCAATATCCAGTTATACTTCGTTCCATCCGGGTGTCCCTTGACACCTCTCAAGCTTTTTTTATTTTTTTCTTTCTTTAATTAAAACGTTTTAAAACCATAAACAGAAAAAAAGACAAAAACAGTTTGTATATACACATAAGGTAAAATAAAACATCATCAAGTAAAAAGTTTACAACACTTTCATAAATCCTCTCACAGTACTTCTGACATGCCGACAAAAGCTACATGGATGCTGGTATACGTAAGCATGAGCTGTCAATGATTCAATTACGAGTAGGTACAACGCATAGTTTTAGCTGTAAGCCGACCGAATCGGATGGCTAATTCAATCCGATAAGGAGCCCCAGCACGAACGCGCGTAAATTAGACCGATTTTTAAATCGAAAATACAACGCTACTCTATAGCATTTTGGTTTTTTGTGACATGCATAATTGGTATCACCCATAGATATTAATATACAGGGTGTACTGGAAAGGTGTGGCCAAACTTAAGAGTGTGGTGCAGACCATAAAAGTAAACAACTTTCTCGATGGGACCAACATCATAAATCGCGAAAAAAACGGTCGGGGGCCCACTCAACAACAATCGGTTTCAGCACCGAAATCTATCTCTCTTTCTCTCTCCGAATCTCTTTTTATATATAATATTATAAAGAGGAAAACTTTGTTTGTTTGTAATGAATAGGCTCAAAAACTACTGGACCGATTAAAAAAAATTCTTTCACCATTCGAAAGCTATCCACGAGTAACATAGGCTAAATTTTATTTTGGAAAAAAATAGGGTTCCGTAAGATATTTGGGTTTTTCGGACACAAGATGTAAAAAATCAACCAGAAAAGTTATTTTGTATCTTTATGGGTTATTTTGATTTCCTTTTGAGATACGCAATCCTGTCACAAATCTACGCGGACAAAGTCGCGGGCTGAAGCTAGATTTTTTATAAAATTTGTATTTTTATTTTTTAACTGTGTTTCGTTTAGTTTGTGATCTTCCTGTACGAGAAACAATAAATACTTTTTCTTTCTTTCTTTCTAAATATTATGTGCGAAATAAATGAAAAAGTAGTTTCAATGTTAAAATCGTTGTAATTTACGTTACGTTTTACCTACTCCGCGCGTTACTGTTAGGCCCACAGATAGGCATAACATAGCAGGTAACAACATTTACGGTCAGAAGCACATGACAAACTAAATGGGTCAGACGCATCAAAGGCTAACACCTCCGCAGCCTGTGCGAATTAATAGAGCCTTTTAGGCTGAAATTCTAGCCTGCCTGACAATACGGATTGGTCACGTCACTTCCGGGAAATTTCAGTGTATCCGACCGATGCCCTCAGGAATTCAAACCCACTTCCCGTTGAAACGTTATCGGTTGGGTGCAAATCGAGGATTCGTTGATTGAGTCAACGGGAGATATATTTTTTAGGGATTACAGTACGTGATGTCCCAGTTAGGTACACATAACAGCAATAAAAGAAAAGTAAGTGCTACGATCAATAATGAACTAACGACAGTAGTAAAGTAAGTTTTTGACTCATATGTGAAGACTATGTGGGTCATTTTATTTATATTATTTTTCTATCTGTTCTGTTATTTTTTGTCGTGGTCTGGCAGTTTGAGTAATTTATGTGGCCTACCCAAATGTCCTATCTTTGGTATTGTTCGTCGAATCGTCGAGTTCCTTAAGTTTTGAGTTGAGCTGCACAATTTCTGACAAATGCGTGCACTGACTGGACAGGTCCTCTCAATCTGTGTGGTTCTTTCCTCAAAAGACCATCTCAGACATCGATCTACATGGTCTTCATATGATCTGACCAAGATTGTGTCTGGACTTTAAAAGAGACTGTGACGTCTGAGTTTGTTTCGGCCTTTCTTCTCAGACTAGTCAGATAGGAAAAGCCGACCTCATCTAGTTTAAAAAAAAATGATTGACGTGTAAAATGTACAAACCTACTTACAAAATAAAATCATATATCATAAACTAAATAATTATGTAGCGTTTTCTAATAGTTTTCACTCATTTCTGCTCGCAACTTTGTCCGCGTGAAATTTCTTGTTCCCCTGAGCTACCGCATCGCATCGCATCGCCAGTCCGCGCTACTCCTTCATTTTTGCTTAGCGTTCTTTGTGATTTTATTCTTTTCGCTTGGCCCCTAAGGATCCTAGCGTGATATTAAATAGTCTAAGTTGCCTTCCTTAAGAATTACGCTATCTAATGTAAAAAGATTTTTTCAAATCTGACTAGAGAGAGACGTTAATTAAATAAAAAAAAAAATATTGATCAAGAAGGTACAGATGGTGAGAAAAACAAAACTTACAATAGTTACTAGAAAGATATACAAAGTTATGTAACTACATTATATGGTAGAATATGTTGATCTAAGTACATGGTACATCTGTTGACAATTTACCTTACCCTGTCTCTTAAACTAGGGTATACCTAGTATAATTGTATTATTTACCCAAGAAACTTCACGAGGCTTTGTTTTCTATTCATTTTATTTACGGTTAGAATTAATGTATATATTTTTTTAATTGCATTACTAAATGTCACAATTAGATCAAGTCAAAGAAAGAAAGAAAGAAAAAATATTTTATTAGGACACGCACGCACAATTGAATGTGGTATAGTTTTTTCTTAAATATAATGGTAATGAAAATATTTATTTGCCAAAAACAGTGGTATTCATTTCCTTATAGTCTACATTAATAGCTAGGTTACGTCTTCATTTTTAATAAGACGCGAAGGAAGCATTTTGCTGATGAACTCCAAACGAACTGCCGAGAACCAGCTGCCAATATTACCACGACTCTGATCATTTTCTTCTCGGCTCAAATGACGTCTTCTCTCCATAATAACTTTCTTTTGTATTGATTCCACTTAGAAGTATGACAGAAATTTTACCGATTTGGCCTCAAACTTGTTGCAGGATTATATAGGAATACGACTTGACAGAAGATTTTCATCTTTTGTCCGAAATTCAAAAACGATTGCCTTTTCAAATGACGAAATTGATAAAAAAAATATCTATAGGAGTTCGAAAAAATTCTTTTAATTTATAACGTTCCAAATCTAGTCGCAGTCTCATCTCAGCGACAAACAAATGTCAAAAACTTGTCAAAATGTAGGGAAATTAGAAGTTATTTTTTGACAGATTGAGACTGAGATTAGAATGTGAACGGTCTTACAATTACGAGAATTGCCCCTCTGATGTTTAGTCATTAGCACAAACGTGCCTGATCCCTAGACATTTTTATGTGTGTAGTTAGAGCCTGTCGCGCGTAGTATTACCATATGCAATCTAACGATCTTCAAATCTAATCGAATTATGTCTAACAATCCTGTATCACGCATGAAATACAGAAACAACGATCTAAACATGTTTCAAATACATAAACAGCCAATACATGGCAATGGATCCCATAATAAACATGGAAATTGTCGACATACGTACTGTAATGGTTTCCGATGGGAATAGGAATCAGTTCCGATGTAAATCAGTCGTGAAATGTAAATGCGAACAAACGCGATGGGATCCGAAGGCTGGCGGAAATTGCCGAAGTAATGCCATTAAGTTATGTAAAATCGCGAAGTTCTTTCAAGAGTTAGAAGTGTGAATAATATTTTAAATTATGTATGTTAGTTGTACCATTTTGTAAGAAGGTTTACTTTATTTTTAACGTTTTAGAATTAGATTTTTTTTATTTCATAGTATGGTGTTCATATTTTTTCACTCTACCACACAACATAATTTGTACAAATATTCAAATGTCATTCTTATAACTAATAACAATTAATTTTAAGATTTGTGATTTACAATAAGTCCAATATTAATTAATATTATTATAATTAGGTACCTAATCGTTACTTTAAAATCAATGTCTAAATCAAATACCTACTTGGTTTTTTTTTAACAATATGCCATAATATATTCGCTGTTATAAAAGCAATGATCCAATAACCAACTTCTCAGGTATTTCTTGAACATTAGGATGGGAAATTCCTTAAATAAGTTGGGTAACTTGTTATAAACCTGAATGGCATTAACATAAACATTCTTCCTAAATATTTGCAATCTATATTGCTTCGGTGAATTTTTTTTAAATAGGCCATTAGAAGGCATTTTTGACATCAAAATTTACAAGTAAATATAATATAATTGATTCTAAGCGCCTTACAAAAGAAAGTTTCGTATGGAGAAGAATGGGCAATAAAGATTGTTGAAAATTGTATGAGACGCTTGAACTCTTAGACTAATTGTTTGTTGTTTTAAAAATACTGTTTATTTTGTTTTTCTTTTATTATTATTTCTTCTATTGTTTTTATAATATTAGCATAACTGTCATGCATGAACAGTTCACCTCCTAGTGACTAAGGTTTTATTTATTAATGGTAATCTGTGAACAGCGCTGTGGGTTACATTATTGCTTAAGTAACTTATGTTTTTCTGTTTATAATATTGCATAATGTAGCTGTTTGTTGTTCCTATTTAATAAAATAAAATAAACTCCATAGATATTTACTCTTTCAAAATGTTTTTTTACATAATTATAATTGTACCTATACCTGTATGTCAGGACGATGTCATCATCATCATCTGCCTAGCATTTTCCCTACTATGTTGGGGTCAGCTTCCAGTCTGACCGGATGCAGCTGAATACCAGTACTGCCTACCTGACCACCACAGCCCAGTTACTGGGTAATACGATTTCCCTTGGTAAGACTGGATATATGAAGACGATGTATCTATACTTATAATAAATCTGTAGAAGTGAAAATTCTGTACATTGAAAATATCAAAAAAATAATTTACAGGGGGTGTTACTAGACCGACACCGAACCCAAAAATGTGATTAAAAATTTTTTTGTCTGTCTGTCTGTCTGTCGGTCTGTCTGTCTGTCTGTCTGTTTGTTCAGGCATCACGCAAAAACTACCGATTCGATTACGATGAAACTTGGTATAATTATTCTTTAATATCCTGGGCACCACACTGGGTACTTTTTATCCCGGAAAAGTATATACAATAAAAAACAAACTTAATTTTGCGGTTCGATCCCTATACCCGATTACCACTGTCTGTACTGTACCAACCGCAAATACTAAGTTTGTCGTAGGTTGGGTCACCCGCAGTGGAGTTCATTTTTATTCCTTTTAGTTTTAAGAGTTATTTAGGTTTATTTTTATATGACTCGTAGGTATAGATTTTAATTTTAAAGTATAGGTAGTATATTTGATAGTGTACGTAGTGACCGTAGGTTATTTTATAATACTGTTAGGTAGGATTAGTCATTCGTATAGATATTAGTTTTTAGGGATTTTGCTTATTTATTGAGTTTAGATTAGTTATCATCAGAAATAGGTTTATTTAGGTAGGTATTTAATTTTCTGTTATTGAGTTTTTTTTTTTATTATGTAGGTACTTAGGTAAAGATATCATATAGGTACCCTCTTAATCACCACTAATGAGACACAATTGGTTTTCTACTGTAATTAGCCACAAAGGGCCCGCGAGATAGATTGCATTCTGGGGAAGCACATACATTTTATGCTGTTAGCACGTTCCCGTGGGATAATTTCCGACATCCACGCGGGCGAAGCCGCGGGCAGAAGCTAGTCTAGAATAAAATTACTATACTGCAATAGGTACAAAGTACAATTAAGCAGTGACAGATTAAATTATCCGGTTAGGTTAGGTTAGTGGCTAATCCGACTATAGTTGGGCTAGGTTGCCAATGAACTAGCTACGACATTAATATTATCAAGTTTTTTTTGCGACAGTTTAATTTACTTTAGATAATTCGAATATTTGATTAAGCCACTCGTTTGTTGTCACTTTAAGATAAGATAACATTAATATCTAATCTATTCTATAGGATAAAATATTATATTTTAATTTTAATAATTTGTAGGTCATTTAGTAGGTATTAGAAGTTTGTAAATATTATGTTTATTGCTAAAGTATCTATTCTATATCTATACTTATAATAAACTAACTGGGTTGTGGAGGTCAGATAGGCAGTCGCTCCATGTAAAATACTGGTATTCAGCTGCGAGGGGCCCGTGGCTAAATAATAACAGCCGCACAGGTCGATCGGTCAGGTTAAGCTACGCTTGCCGCGGTTGGTCTGTGGATGGGTGACCATCTTTACATACCGAGACCCCTCCGTGCCTCGGAAAGCACGTTAAGCCGTTGGTCCCGGCTGTCATTCGTGGATCTTTGACAGTCATTACGGGTCGTCAGAAGTCCGTAAGTCTGACAACCAGTCTTACTAAGGGGTATCGTATTACCCATTAACTGGTTTTTGCAGGTCAGATAGGCAGTCGCTCTATGTAAAATACTGGTATTCAGCTGCATCCGGTTAGACTGGAAGCCGACCCCAACATAGTTGGGCAAAGGCTAGGCAGATGATGATGATCTATATACTTATAATAAAGTTGAAATTTGTTTTTTTGTTTGTTGGTTTGAACGCGCTAATCTCTGGAACTACCAGTTAGATTTGAAAAAATATTTTTGCTGTTGATCACCTAATTCTTGAGAAAGGCTATAGACCATTTAACATCACGCTAAGACCTTAAGAAAAGGCAGAAATAACGCTAAGCAAAAAGAAGTAAAAGCGCGTGCAGCCGATGCAATGCGACGCGGTGAAGCAAGAACTTTCACGCGGACGAAGTCGCAGGCAAAAGATAGACTCAAACATGTCGTTCTCCGTATTCTTCAGTTCTATAGAAAGTTCCTGAGAGAACGTCATTAAAGTTGCAGACATATTACACTCACGGTTACTCTCTTTATACCCCCGAGGTAAACGGCCTCTCCGTGTAATCTTAGAGCCTTTTCATGGCGGCTAGTATTTGTGTTAAAGAGTGAACATCCGAAAGGGTTTACCGCTGCCCTGGAACATAAAGGGCTAAGGAAGGAACACGGGTGGGTTTTAGTCAGTAAGAGTCTGACACTCCCTCCTGCTCCACCCAGAGCGGGAGGAGTCATTTGATGATTTCCCATCATCAAAAAAAAAAAAGGGTAGTGCATTAGTTGTTTTAGAATATAAAGGCTCTCCTCCGCAGGCGTGTTATTATGACTCGATAATATCGGTTGCGTAAAATAAAAAAGTGTTTTTTCAAACAAACTAATATGTTTATATACACCGTTAAATTTTGATCGTTTTAATCCTTAAAAGGGTTCACTGTACTCATCATTATGAATAACTTCAGTTGATCCATTATGTCGAGTTATGCGAACATAAATCTATGGATCAACTGATTTTTTTTTCACGATTTCAGGGTTGTTCCCGTAGTAAAAGTTGTTCATAATGATGAGTAAAATGGGTCATTTTACTCATCATTATGAACAACTTTTTTATAAAAATTTAAATATTTTTGTAAACAAAAAGATAAAAATTAAATTAAAAATTAAAAAAAAACCCCTCAACGTGAAACCCTATAAAAAGATAAAAATATCCTTGAAATTATGACCCTACGTAATTACGTATGAAATTTTTTGATTAAATATTGTCCTGTCGGGGGACCGCTACTGTTTTAAACTTTAACAGAACGTTAGGCTAATAATTAGAGCGGTCCCCCGACGGGAGAGCATTTAATCAAAAAAATTTCACATTGTCGGGGGTTTTTTAAATTTTTGATTTAAATTTTTATTTCATGCTTTTTGTAGGGACTCCTTATTATTTCATTTCTTTTATTTTCTTGCGTATTAAGATTCAGGTAATTTGGTATTTAATCAGGTTTTTTGTAATTCGCCATTTTGTGGTGGTGGCCATCTTGGATTTTAAATTTGTCATAGTGTATAGTATTCTACTAGTCAAGCCCTTTCATTTGATACCCATATTGAGGGAGTTGTGAAAAAAAATGCAATTCGCCATTTTGTGGTGGCGGCCATCTTGGATTTGAAATTTATCATAGTGTATAGTATTTTACTAGTCAAGCCCTTTCATTTGATACCCATATTGAGGGAGTTGTGAAAAAATATGTAATCCGCCATTTTGTGGCGGCGGCCATCTTGGACCGATTTTCATCAAACGTAGCTAAGAACACTCCCGACAAATTCTCCTTTCAAACAAAAAAACAAAATCAAAATCGGTTCAACCGTTCGGGAGCTACGATGCCACACACAGACACGTCAACTTATAACACCCCATCGTTTTTGCGTCGGGGGTTAAAAAGAAAGATAAAATATATTATCCCGTCCCGTAGTAAAAGTTGTTCATAATGATGAGTAAAATGACCCCTTTTAAAAGGGTTCATTTTATTTAGGGGAGGATTAAAACGATCAAAATTTAATGGTGTATATAATAAATATAGTGTTGGGCCGACCATGTTTTTTTTTTCTATTTGACTAGCTATGGTGACTAAACTATTGGATATGGTTAGATACACGAAGATTGATTTATTTTCGTCTCCACCTTGTTTCGATATTGTATTAATTCGAAAAAAAATTTCGCCTGCGTAGGAGCCTAGGAGAGGTGTAATGTTTTTTTTAAATCTTTTCGACGGTTAAGGCTTGAACATAAAATCACACCTACAATCCCCTAAGGGTAAGGCAGAGTAGCACAGTGCACCTATTACATAAGGCATTGTCATTCTACGGGCACAAATCCAGACTTCGTGCTGCTAGTGAGAAGTTCTGGAATTTCTGATGAAAAAATCCAGTAGTACCTAGGACCGACCTGGGAATCGAACCACTAGACCAACAAGTCAGTCATGCGTCATCCTTGGAAACCTACCAAATTCAGCATTCAACAGTATTTCTTACAAACTTTGCCAACCGTAACTTAGAAATAGGAAATCCAATTCTTGAGCAACACAATAGGCTTGACCTTTGCCACGGCTTCCCGAAACCAGCAAAAAATATACGAAATTAGTCCTTTACAAAAACTTCAAAGTTTTTCTGCAGGGAACTCGAGAAAATACATAATTTGGAAGGACATCAGAGGGGCAATTCTCGTAATTTTAAGACCGTTCACAGTCTGATCTCAGTCTCAATCTGTCAAAAAATACTTCTAAATCCCTACATTTTGACAAGTTTTTGACATTTGTTTGTCGCTGAGATGAGACTGCGACTAGATTTTGAACGTTTTAAATTACGAGAATTGGCCTTCTGGTATCGGGGTTTAGTATGAAAAACCACCCGTACATTACCTATCTATATCTATACGAGTATACTTCCCAATAATAAAGCTGAAGAGTTTGTTTGTTTGAACGCGTTAAACTCTGGAACTAACCGTAGGATTAAAAAAAATCTTTTTGCATTTTATAGCCTAACATCACGCTAGTACCATTAGGAGCATAGCAAATTGAAAATGGCAGCAATAACGCTAAGCGAAAATTGAAGTCAAAGCGCGGTTAGGCGATGCGATGCGACGGGATGGGTCGGGGTACAAGAAATTTAACGCAGATGAAGTCGCGGGCTGAAGCTAGTTTAGGTGTAAAGGGCACTAGCTTCCCAAGTTATCGGCCTATCCATTAACTTGGCTTTGGTTGGCTGTAATATGTTAGTTGAATATCAAAACAAATCAAAAGTCATTTATTCAAATCAGGCTGAGAATCAGAACTTTTCGAACGTCAAAATTACAAAAGACAGTCCCTCAAAAACGCCCGCCCTTCACCACTTCCTAGTGCTATCGCTTCCTAATATATAAAACTAGGCTTTGTTATATGCTGGCCTACAAGATTTCGTAGGAAACGTAGGGAATTTTCAAGTTCTACAGAAACAGTAAGAAAATGGCACCATGATGTGTGAGTCCATGATGTGTCGTAATAAATACTTTTTGTTTTTTTTTTCTTTCACCTATATCCTACTAATATTATAAACGCAAAAGTTTGTGAGGATGGATGGATGGGTGTTGGTTACTCTTTCACGCGAAAACTACAAAACGGATTTGGATGAAATTTGGCATATCAAGTTTATATCGAGGATTTATAACCAGGGAACACTTCATTATTATAAGCCTGTGTTGTCCCACTGCTGGGCAAAAGCCTTCCTTCCCTCTTTCCGCTTTTCCCGGTCTACTGCGATTGTGGGCCAATCCTTTAAAAAGGAGTCCAGCTCATCCCGCCATCTCTTTCTGAGCCTGCCGCGCGGTCGTTTCCTGCCATTGGGGATCTACCGAGTGGTGATGGAACACACAGGATGCTTTGTATCCCGATATTCCCATGGGATCAAAACGTATGCGGGTGAAACCGCGGGGCGCAGTTAGTAAACATATATTTTAGGCGTGATATTATGTAATGTTATGAATTTTACTACTACTGCCGTTTCAAGACGCTGCTGGTGCGGCGGATCCCCGCTCTGTGGTTCACCGCAACTCCGAAATGTATCTATGAATGGACTTTCCTACTACAGGTACACTGTCTGACAATAGGCTGTAGGTATATCATTCGGATTACGTATTCATGTTCAGGGAGGGGCGGTATATCTTGGCTTTTAAGATGCTGTGAACATATGTATGTATAAAACACTCACAAATAACACACACCTAATATATCTCTAATACATTACTTTGAGGAATAATAAATAGAATTAACTACAAAAAAACTTTTTTGGACATTTTCATTAACATTTTTCATACCTAGAGAAAAAAAAGTTTTTCTATTGCTACCAACCTGGCCCAAATACAGACTCCGGGCTGGTACTGATATATTCCAGATGGAAAAACCCGACCCGGGACACTATGCCCGACCCGGGAATCAAACCTAAGACCTTATGCTCAGCAGTACTAGGGCGCAGATAACGCGCCCCGCACGTGATTTTTTACATAGAAATTGATTAAAAACGCGCCTCCGCGCGGGGAATTCGGCGCCCTGTCGCGTGGTGAGCTGTAGTGTGTGGTTCGCATAAACCATCGTGGGAAATTCCATTAATATTGACTGCTAAATTGGAGGCAAATCCATTGTTGTACTGGCAGTAATGACGTTCCACTGGAGCTTATAATTCATCGAATCGATAAGCTATATTTTTCTAATTTGTAAGCTGTCACGGGCGCGTACCGCATACAGTCACGAACACCAATATGTCAACACTTGGCAACTTTCAATTGCGATTTTTTCGCTTTTCTTTTCGTTTTTTGTTGAAATACAACACATTACATAAACTACTATGGGTTCGAAAATGCTATGTTCGTAACAATATAAAATTTCATTAAAAAATAAAGGAGTAAATCGCTTTTGAATAAAGCCGAGTGTATACATACTTTTGCTCGTGACTGTACCAGAAGAAGTAGCGTAAGGGGCTCCCACAAGGTGGACCGATGACCTTGTGAAGGTCACAGGAACCCGCTGGATGCGGGAAGCTCAGAGCCGGTCGAAGTGGAGGTGCTTGGGGGAGGCTTGCTATTTGCAACAATGGACGTCTTTCGGCTAAAGTGATGATGAGCTAGTTCAAAAGGTAGTTAAGTGTAGATACTATGTAGTTACACCCCTTTGAGGAACACGGGTTAGATTTTATGTTTATGTACGTGACAAACGCCAGAATTTTAAAATAAAAACAACGAAACGAAGAACACTAACCTCTTTCGCCAAAAAGTTTTGCTAATTCCAAAGGTCAGACGGCACACGCTTTGCGTGAAATCACCATATAAGAGACAAAGTAGAACAGACATGCTATTACTGTACCCTACTTAAACTTACCTGAAAAAGTACCCAAATACTTTTAAAACATACATTATTTCACCTCTATGTAAAGTGAGGACCTGTACAATATTTATCCGTCGTCCAAAGTGTAGGAGAGCTCTTAAAACTGTTATAAAATGTGCCAGACATCCCTGAAATAGAGCAGAATTATGTAGATTGTCTTACAAAGATTTCTGTGGCAATGTAGATAGAGCGACTCTACAAAAGAAAAAAAAAATACAAGACAAAAGGCTACACAAGACTTAACAGAACTTTTAGTTATTTTAATCCTTTGTACTGTAGTTTAAATGAATGAGACAGATTGTTCATTGTAGATTAATTAAAACAGCTGAGAGTTTTCACAAGAAAACTGCATTGGGTTTTAGTTTTAACCTCATTTAAGTTAACGTTGTAGCTGGCAAGGAGCACTGAAACCCTACAATTTCTTCAATTTGGTTGAATTATTTGACTTTCTTTTATTATTTATTAGCCATTTAAAATAATAATATCTACATCGACGGTTGAAAGGCTAATTGGTCTAAGCGACATTTTTTTTCAATAATGAGTTATATACATATTCGGAATCAGCATGTCGCTTAGACCAATTAGCCTTTCAACCGTCGACATGTATATAAAAAAATAAGCAAAAGAATCATAGGGCATCAAAAATTTCGTCCGTATCGCTGTCAACAGGAACAGTGCCCAAAAGGCTGGCAGCATTGCCACGTTGTATGGCGATGTTAATTCTTTGGTCAAGAAATAGGCCAGCCCTCTGGTCACGTGAAGAGTCGACTAACAGCTTGACGACATCTTGAAAGAAAATTAGCCATTAATGTCCCAATGCTGGGCAAAGGCCTCCCTACTCTCTTCCACGTCTCTCTATCCGGAGCTGCCAAGGACCTATCTTTATTAAAGGAGTGCAGCTATAATTATTTGACTTTGGGTAATGAAAATATTATCTATAAAGCTGAAGAGTTTGGTTGTTTGTTTGAACGCGCTAAACTCAGGAACTACCTGTGGCATTTAAAAAAATCCTTTTGCGTTTTATAGCCTAACTAGCTGCGTCCCGCGGTTTCACCCGCATAAGTTTCGATCCCGTGGGAATATCGGGATAAAAATTATCCTATATTCTAATCCTGGTTATAAACCATCTGTGTGCCAAATTTCATCTAAATCCGTTCAGTAGTTTTGGCGTGAAAGAGTAACAAACATACATCCATCCATCCATACAAACTTTCACGTTAATAATATTAGTAGGATAGGATTGTTGAGGAAGGCTATAGGTTATTTAACATCACGGAGCCGAGCAAAAAGAACAAAAGGTTTAGTTAGACTGGAATCTGACCCCAACATGTTGGGGAAAGGTTAAGCAGATGACTAATAATAAAGCTGAAGAGTTTGTTTGTTTGAACGCGATCATTTCTGGAACTACCAGTAGGATTTAAAAAAATCTTTTACATGGTCACATGGTTACATGCGGGGCCGCCATTTTGAAAAAAAAAATCAAAATGGTGGTCAGGTAGGCCAAGCTACATATTAAAATCTTCAATCCCCTTTTACCTTTTTATTATATCAGCATAGACGTAAAAAACCTATATGTGAGGCCCAAACATTTGAATAGACCAGTCAACTAGATAGTTGTTACATAAATGTAATAAGTGGACAAACTAGTGACGTGACCGGACTAGAAGGTTACCTAATTCCGAAGAACCTAGGTGTTCTAGTTGACCTAGAAACACCTAAGGGTTTGAGGGATGTTTTTATGAAAAAATATAGTCCTAATTTGCTGTAACTAAAGCTCTGGAATATTAAAGAGATTATTATAAAAATTATAAGTAAAAATGTTTTTTAGTTCATTACTTTGAATAATTTTGAAAGTGAAATAGAAAAGAGAGTTTATTTAAATGTGTAATTATTTTATTTGAATTTAAAATGATGAACTACACTTTCATATCTTTACAAAAATGAGTTACATTTGACCTAGTACGGGAATAGAGGATAAATAATTGTAAAAAATAAAAATAATATTATTATTTGATTAAATTAACCAAATTAAACTCGAATATCATGATGGCCCAGTGCTTAAGACCTGGCATGTAACAATGTATCTTTTCTTACTATCCTACCAAAGACATTAAATTATTTACTTGACAATATCCTACAGTATTATAAACGTGAAAGTTTGTATGGATGGATTGATGGATGTTTGTTACGGTTTCACGCAAAAACTACTGATCGCATTTGGATGAAATTTGGCACACAGATGGTTTATAACTAGGATTAACTCATAAGATACCTTTTATCCCAATATTCTCATGGGATCGAAACTTATGTGGGTGAAACCGCGGGGCGCTGCTAGTTCAATTCATATATTCTTTCTGAGGTTATCTTGGATCATCGGTGAAGGAAAAACATCGTGAGGAAACCCGCGCTTATAGTTAGTATAATCCTGAAACCGTCTTTGGCAAGCTTGGTGATCTATGCTTATTAGGCTTCTGCTTCGAATCTTGCGGGCAGCGAGCGGGGCGGCGGCGGCGGCGGCTCGGGAGCGGGGCCCGTTCTCGAAACCAGCGGGCTGATCGCGCGGCACTAATAACGGCGTAGTGTTGTGTTCGTGGTTCTGTCGTCGAGATATTTGTTTTTATTCGCGAACGGAATGTCTGAATAACGGCGACAACATCTTTCTGATTCAAATTTATTCCTAACGCTCGATTTATTGTGGGCAAAAGACTGCAATACAGACGCGCGCGGTCACCGCTTGACTGGAGTGCACCGCTCGTTACCCGCGCCCGCGCCGCTGCCACGCCGCTGTTTTCGAGGGCCGGTCCATTTGATTTTACGCCCGCCCGCTGCCCGCAAGATTCGAGGCAGAGGCCTGATACTTTCTCTGTATAAAAACAGGCATTTGCCCTGCAGTGGGACAATGATAGGCTGGAATAACTCGAGTGACCGAGGCATTTGTTCGAAAAAATAAATAGACGATCTCATTAGAGAAAACACGCTGCTTTCAAAATATCGTTTATCCAAATAATTTCTGCGGTCACGGATAACCCACAAACAAAACCACTAAAATTGAAATTAATTTAATTTAATGCATAACCCGTCCAAACCGGGCTCATCGTATAATCCACAATTTAAATAATCCGTACCCATTTTAAATATTATAAAATCAGTTTACTCAACACCCAGTTGTAAGGCACACCGAATGCGAAACGGAACCGAGGCGGTCGAGGGCATGGACTTCATACCAATATTACGTAGGATGTTAAAATGCTTGTTTAAATAGGGCTTGTGGCTAAGTAATAACAGCCACACGGGTCGATCGATCAGGTTAAATTACGCTTGCCGTGGTTGGTCCGTGGATGGGTGACCATCTTTACATATCAAGGCCCCTCCGTGGCTCAGAAAGCACGTTAAGCCGTTGGTCCCGGCTGTCATTCGTGGATCTTTGGCAGTCCGGTCTTACCACGAGGCGGCGAAAGGGGGCTTGTGGCTAAATAATAACAGCCATACGGATCGATCAATCAGGTTAAGCTACGCTTGCCGCAGTCGCTCCATGTAGAATACTGGTACTCAGCTGCATCCGGTTAGACTGGAAGCCGACTCCACCATAGTTGGGAAAAGTCCAGGCAGGTGATGGCCATGACGCCACGAATTTAGCCCGCTCGCCAGTGTTTGTTCAGATTTGCCACAACTTAACACTTTTGAAACACATCGCTTGGCAACCACCGCTATGATATCTCGCGGTTTATGTGACCCAGCCTATAAAACAACTGCCATTTTTTAATTTAAAATTTGTTCTCAGTTTTAACATCACACCTGCGGTTGGAGGGGTACAGGTTTCCGTAAAAGGGGCTTACAGGGATAAAAGTTCGTAAAAGTGGGATCTTATTTTGAGACCAGTCGCCGAGTTTTGTTCCCTGGGGTTGTGTGAGATGGGACGGTATCTATGCATCTATACTAGGAGGCTACACCTTTCTAGTTGGATAGATTGCGATAGGACGTGTAATGGGTTTTCTTTTAAAAGTTATCGGAAAACTAGAGTAGTCTTTTTCTTTTAGCTACCTCCCGTAAAGGACGGATTAAAGAAAGAAGGAAAATACATTTATTTAGCACAGACTAAAATACACACAATAAACCAGATACATTTATCAGATAGAATCAAATGAAAATCAAATAGAAAGTGTAAAAGTCCGATGTAAGAAATTAGCAGGAAAGTGTGCCTCACGGCTGCACCAAAAAGGCCCAGTTCAGCAAAAATGCCAGACAACTAGTGTCTGATGCTGACGCTGGTGTTAAACTATTACTTATGTTGTTGGTGTCCATGCGTGCTTTTTTTTCAACAGTTAACAAAATTATAATAATTTTCCCCGCCTCACATACTTAACTCCTCATTAAAGTTTACATAAAACTACCAAAGTTTGATGAGGTTTCCGCTTAGTTCTTCTAAGTGGAAACTTCAACAAACTTTACACTAAGATCTGAGAAGGTAATGTAATTGCATGCTATGTACTAGCTTTACCTCTATTTATTTATTTATTTTTAGGGATAACAACAGCTAAAAACTTAACTAGGTTCTTATCTAGGATTACATGACTAGCCAATAATAGTTATCCACGGCAGATACACAGAGTGGATGGATATGCTATTTAGACTCACTGAGATTAACCTATCAAACTCTACCCACATCCTTTTTTTTCCCCGGGGTGGAACATCCTCATGGATGTCTGCCGCCCTAAGGTGGGTGCCGGGGTCTCTCAGCCTCTTACTGACTAAAAACCACCCCGGTATTCCATCTCACACCTACGCCGGGGGTCGCGGGAACGTACGATCCTTCCGCAACCACCTCTATCCACATTCTCCACCAACATTTGCGCATTGTTGGTCAAGCTCAATCGCAGTCCGTCTCTAGTAGTACAATAAGTGTGTTCCCTACTGTCAACGTACCTACTGACACAGAATACTTCAGAAGGACTGACCCGTTGGTTTCATGGTCGCAAGCGCGAGTGTTGAGCGTGGGGTCCTATGTTCGATTCCCAGGTCGGGCGAAGTGATATTGGGTTTTACCAATAGGAATTATTAGTAACAGCCCGGAGTTCGGAAATTGGTGGTGTACTAATCCTGAGCCTCGGAAAGCACGTTAAGCTGTTGGTCCTGCATCTGATATCCCTCTGGTCGTGTCGGATAGCCATCCCAACAGACTATGAGAACGAGGGAAAAGAGAGTGCACCTGTGTCTGCGCCCACATACATGTGCGCTATAATATATCACCTGCGCCGAAGGTTCGATTAGATAGGTCGCCTCTACCGCCATACCACACCAGCATTTGCACATTGTTTGTCAAACTCAATCGAAGTCCGTCGCTGGCACAATGTCGGTGCTTCCTATTTGCTACAGTCAACTTACCTACATACGCAGAATACTTCAGAAGGTCGGCTCAGTACAACGAGGGATAACGTCGCTCGGATAGACACGCTATGTGCTCGTGGCTAAATAAGAAATGCACGGGTCGGTAGAAGGTTTAGCTTTGCTTGCCGCGGTTGGTTTGTGGATGGGTTACCATCCATTATAGTTCGAGACCCTTCTATGCCTCGGAAAATACGTTAAACCATTGGTCCCGGCTATCATTCGTAGATTTTTGACAGTCGTTACGGGTCGTCAGAAGCCCGAAAGTCTGACATCAGTCTTACAAAGGGGTATCGTATTACCCAGTAACTGGATTGTGGAGGTCAGATAGGCTCCCTCTAAAATACTTGTATTCTGCTTCAGCCGGTTAGACTGGAAGCTGAACTCAACATAGTTGGGAAAAGGTTTGGTAGGCTGATTGACAGGACACGCTTCACGTATTACGAGTGAAAGCGCACTCACGACTGGCATAGACAATACACACAACACATAGACAAGTACGTACGACTATCTAAAACAATTAGATAGTCGTACGTACTTGTCTATGTGTGTGTGCGCCAGTTTTCGTCCGTTGTATGATGTTGACCTACTGTACTATTCTGTCCTAGGGATGGCTTCCGTGCTGTGATTGACTATTCACGTTCATCGCTCCATTGCTAGCTTTGACAGTCCTTTGTGTACAAAAGTGAGCATTAATTTAGGCGATTTACTGTAAAATTAGTTGCATGGTATAGTTCTTGGCAAACTTGATCTGCTTAGTTTAATCAACCAGAGCTGGGGCTCTGTTTCGTATAGGGTCTTAGCATTTTGCTGAGCAACTTATTTTTTTTGTGTTTGTGCTTTATGCGTCATGTTTACCGAAAATAAACGTGGTTTCTTTATGTCCCAATTTCAATTAGCTAAACCATTCAGAACTTTTTAATAATGAAAGTTGATAATCACAAGTATCTACCGACATAAAACGATACATGTGTTATCGTGAGTGATTATTGAATTAACACTAAAACGTTGTAAGCTCGAATAACAAACCGTCAAAGATGCCACAAGACAACTAAAGTTTTAAAGTGCAGAATTAAGAATAATTTTCAAATTTTCACATTTTACAGTGCTTACTAAAGATATTGAAAAGAGAGAGGCCCGTGGCTAAATAATAACAGCCGCATAGGTCGATCAATCAGGTTAAGCAACACGCCGCGGTAGGTCTGTGGATGGGTGACCATCTTTACACAACGAGACCTCTCCGTGCCTCGGAAAGCACGTTAAACCGTTGGTCCCAGCTGTCATTCGTGGATCTTTGACCGTCGTTACGGGAAGTCAGAAGGCTGAAAGTCTGACAATCAGTCTTACCTAAAGGTATCGTACTTCTTTTCTAATCGGTAAAAAAATAATATATTTGACTCGAGCATTGAAGTTAGTATGGGACAGTTGATGATTTTTTCGTGCTGATCACATGGAAAATATTGTTCAGTTTGCTGATCATATGTACAGACGCCAGCAGGTCAAGCTACCCGAAACTGTCAAATTTTCCCAATCAACCTTGAACCTTAGCCTTGAGCTTTAGAAATAAAGTTGAAAATCTATTAAAGAAATTTGACAGATTGTAGTAGCTTGATGTGCTGGCGTCTGTACCATACCCTCAAATGTGGTTACACCTTTCTGATACCTACATGCTTACAATTTAAGTGCTGCTCAAGTTGCAAATTCGTTCCTAACATGTCATTATGACGTAACGAACTCACACGAACAGACACGAACTCATACGAGTCAATAACGACCTACTAATTCATACGTGCCGGTTACAGCTCCATGAGCTCAATAAGTACTTTACATTCGACAACTTTATGGGTTCAGGTGTTTCAATACGTTGGCAAAGTTGGGAATATTTAAAATAGCTCTCGTAGTCAGAGTTATACCGATGGGACGTCAGAATGGTATTACTTATTTAAGATAACTGTCAAAATAATTAGAAAAACCGTTAAGAATTTAGGATTTTGACGTTATCTTTTATTTTTTTTTGCAGTAAAGATTGCAGCCCCTGAGTATTTGATATTAATTTCAATTTGATAACTTCACGCGTTCCTGAGAAATTGAATTCCGAGGGGCCCATGGCTAAATAATAACAGCCGCACAGGTCGATCGGTCAGGTTAAGCTACGCTTACCGCGGTTGGTCTGTGGATGGGTGACCATCTTTACATACCGAGACCCTTCCGTGCCTCGGAAAGCACGTTAAGCCGTTGGTCCCGGCTGTCATTCGTGGATCTATGACAGTCGTTACGGGTAGTCGGAAGCCCGAAAGTCTGACAACCAGTCTTACCAAGGGGTATCGTATTACCCAGTAACTGGGTTGTGGAGGACAGATAGGCAGTCGCTCCATATAAAATACTGGTACTCAGCTGCATCCGGTTAGATTGGAAGCCGACCCCAACATTGTTCGGAAAAGGCTAGGCAGAAGAGACGCGTTCCTGAGAAAAAGGGTTTTGACAGATGGACAGACAGACGGACCTCTTGGTAACCCGGAAATTGATCTTATAAGGGTTCCATTTGTCCTTTTGAGGTACGGAACCCTAAAAAGAGACAAACATAACCCTATAACATTATCGTCATTTGAATTCAGTTTGCATAATCCATTTGCAGACTTTAAGAGGGAGAGAAAAGAAAAAAAAAATAGTACGTGACAGCTACTTACAATTCTCGGCAGTAAGTCAAGTAAGGAATGAGTTGGGTGACCTTCGGATCGCGTGCCTTCACTTTCATGAGGTTTACATAGTGTTTATAAGACTTTATTGTAGGAAAAATAGAGATAAATATTTTATCTTACTGTGTTAGATATGCTGTGGCTTAAGACAAGCAAGCCACCGCCGCGGTTGGTCTGAGGATGGGTGACCATCTTTACACAACGAGACCTCTCCGTGCCTCGGAAAGCACGTTAAGCCGTTGGTCCCGGCTGTCATTCGTGGATCTTTGACAGTCGTTACGGGTAGTCAGAAGCCCGAAAGTCTGACAACCAGTCTTACCAAGGGGTATCGTATTACCCAGTAACTGGGTTGTGGAGGTCAGATAGGCAGTCGCTCCATGTAAAATACTGGTATTCAGCTGCATCCAGTTAGATTGGAAGTCGACCCCAACATAGTTGGGAAAAGGCTAGGCAGATGATGAAGTGTGTGCGCTATAATATCTCCGCACAGGTGCACTCCCTTTCCTCTCTCTTATTGTCCGATTTGATGACAATCCGACACGATCAGAGAGAGATCAGGCGCAGTACCAACGGCTTAGCGTGCTTTCTGAGGTAGGGTATCACATCGCCAACTTCTAAACTCCGGGCTGTTACTAAGAAATTTCCAATAACACTTTGCCTGACCTGGGACTCGAGCCCAGGACCCTACGCTCAGCAGTCGCGCTTGCGACCACAAGACCACCGGGAGAGTTAATCAGTTAGTAGGTATAAGGTACGTTAAGGTAAGTTAGGCTAGTTGCAGGAACCTATACTATTTTTTTTTTAGAAGACATTGTTTTTGTCTACCTCGTTGGTCGAGAGGTCGCAAGGGCTACTGCAGAGCCTGAGGTTCCATGTCTGGCATGGGTTTGATTTCCAGGTCAGGCATATTATTGGGTTTTTCCACCTGGAATATCTCAGGAACAGTCCGGATTCTGGATTTCTGTCCGATAGATGACAATAGGTTCGCTCCCTATTTTTTTTTAAATGCTCCACACTAGGAGTTACTCCTGTATCGTGGGTGCGTTTACAAACGTTTAAACTCACATACACAAACAGCCAGACCCGGAACAACTACCTGTAGGCAATACAAATAAAAAAACTTGAGAGGTGCTTGATACCTCTCAAGTTTTTTCATTTCATTGGACACCCGGATGAAACGAAGTTCAAAGAGAGAGAGAGAGAGACAGACAGAGAAACACGCGCACGCCGCACGGCTTACAACTATAGCAAAAAGTGTCGTTCCAACTTTTGGTCTTAATTTTTTCCGTCTAGCCCCCTTTCGCAACGCGCGATAAGGAACTTCGTTCCAATATTTGTTCCGTGCGGGAATCGAACCCAGCGCACGCAGCGCAGCAGTCGATCGCTCAGCCACTGCGCCAACCGTGTCGTCAAAATTACATAGGACTTAAACATACCTTGCCAAACATAAGTGGCAGTGGGCAGGACACATTGCTCGCAGAACAGATGGCTGATGGGGCCGAAAGGTTCTGGAGTGGCGACCGCGTACCGGAAGACGTAGCGCTGGAAGGCCTCCCACAAGGTGGACCGACGACCTTGTTAAAGCCGCAGGAGCCCGTTGGATGCGAGAAGCACGGAACCGGTCGAAGTGCAGGTGCTTGGGGGAGGCCTATGTCCAGCAGTGGACGTCTTTTGGATGAAATGATGATGATGATGAAACATCATCATCATTTCATCACTCATCCTCCATAGAAAAGGGAGAATCCTCAAACCAGACGGGTGTTGTGACCGGCGGGCAACTGCCCCACGATTGATGTTTGGAAGTTTGTATATAATATGCTAATTGCGCGGTAAACTCTGCTTGCGAGATGCAGGATTTGCGTGACGTCAGTATGACGCGTTGTTCGCATGTGGCGTTGTAGATACCGCTATAACAGGTGTACCTCTAACTAACCCCTTAGGGAAATACAGGACTGATGTTATGTTAAGATTGGTTTCTTCGCCTACTCCATAATATTTCAAAGGGAAAAGTGGATTATTTGTATTCTTCTTCGTAATATTCTGCCTGAGTATTATTTTCATCTTTTTGATACAAATAATACATATTGGCAATCTATCTCACTAGCACTGTAATCCGTTCAACCTTTCACATCTACTTACTTTCTTGCGTAAAAATATCATGAGATAAAAATAAGTACAGTATATTGGTTGCCATGGAAACCGTATCGTTATCGATGTAGGAAAACCAGCTGGTACCTACGTTTTTCTTTTTTTATTTGGCAAATGTAGAAATGATACGACATATTGAATTACGAGGGTAGACGAAAAGGCTGTGTCACAGTTTAGCCGATCTATTCTGTAAAAATCTCACCGTGAACTTAGGTGAAGTAATCTTGAAGTGAGCTGTCATTCCACCAGATGCTTGCGATTGACACTATTGACATCTCACTTCAAGCTCACTTCGTCTAAGTTTTCACGATGAGACTTACAGAATAAACCCGCAGACAGGCTAGACAGCAGGCAGCAGTTATTTACCAACACATGACAGTCTATTGTGTGTTCTTAAATAACTGCTGTGATAACTACTTATGGTCATTTATTTTGTACGTTAACTTTTAACTAAATACTAACCGAACAGAATGATAAATTGCATGCATTACAAACCAAAATATAGTCTGGTTACTTGTAATAAACATAACATAACATGACGCTTGTAATCACCGGAGGTTTAAGCAGAGCCTGACCTGTACCTGTATTATATTCCCACATTACGTCAGTTATACAGGGTGACAGGGAAACTCGACGTGTTCCTTCCAGGGCGGAATAGTGTGTGGTGAGGAAGAAAAGGGATAACATAAACCAGTTAATTAATTCGATTATCACAATTCATCGTGTTTGTCAAAAAACGGTTTAACCTAATGGACAGGGTATAGTCGGTGGAAAATATTGTTCAGTTTTTGGAATAACATTAATACACTCCAGTTAATAATTAAGCGTCTTAATGACTTTCTTTAACAGGAAAAAACTTGAAACACGAAGAATTTTGTTAACAAAAAGCGTGTTAATTGTATCATTAAGAATTTAGCAATATTCTTCAGAGTTTTATCTTACAAATAGGCTGTTTAAGCTTTAAGGTGGAGGTAGTATTGCTTTTTATTTACTTATGTGCCTACATCACTTATAGATTCCGGTACTGTTAACGCACGTATTAGAAAGTGTATAAAAAAAACTACATTCATAGGTACACACACGTTAGGTACAGACGCCAGCACACCAAGCTACTATAATGGTCAATTTTCTTTAATAGATTTTCAACTTTATCGCCGAAGCATTAAGGTTCAAGGTTGATTGGGAAAATTTTACTGTTTCGGGTAGCTTGACCTGCTGGCGTCTGAACACGCAGGTTATCTTCGCTTCCAAAAGCACCACCTTGAGTCAAATCTAAGACTACGAGATCTAAAGGGAAAAGTGCAATTTCTGTATGTTACAATTGACTCTCTTTGCTGTTACAATTGACTCTCTCGGTGTAGCAATTGTAACACTATTGACTGATCTCATTAAGTGCCATTTTCTAGAATTTTATCGATATTTTTGTTACTTTCTGTATTTGATTTTATAATTAGATAACTCAACTATATTGTGACCAAAAATGATTGCGCTGAGATTTTCAATTAAAATCTTATGAAGGAATGATTTTTTTTTGTTACGATTGACACACCTCTCCCCTACACATTCATATGATTCTGTTGCTTCCTTTTTCATAATACATGTACATATTACTTTAAAATTACAATATTAAATCGTGAGGCATGTTATTAGTATCATAGTAATACTTAATCATTTATTGTTATACTAAAATATAAATGCTAATATTTGTTTTGATTATGTAAAACCACAAATCATGACTTGTTCGAAAGCTCAAGAATCTTTGTTTGTGAAGTAGCCTTTTAAGTCACAATGAAAACCATTTACATTAAATACATTTGTCTATGAAATATCAATTGAAGAAATCAAATTACATATATTTTAAATTACAACCTGTCTATTTACGAAATAATAATTTACGTTTGGTAAAATATTGTTGAAATGGAACGTTACCTTACGCTAATGTCATTATCATGTGACAGCTGACGTTCTTATTATGATTTATAGTTTTACAAATAATTAAATTCTTTTTACGTATTTAAAAGCTAACAGTCTTAAAATAATAATATGTACAAGTATATTAAAAGCCAGGCCCAGACGGAGGTGGCGAGATGAGCTGGACTCCTTCAACAAGAACTGGTCCTCAGAAGCATTAAACTGAGAGGAGTGGAAGGAGAGTAGGGACGCCTTTGCCCTGTAGTGGGGCATCACAGGCTTTTAAAAATAATAATATAAAAAGGAGGGGAAATAATCAAAGGGCATCAAAAAATTTGTCCGCATTGCTGTCATTAGGAAACGTGCCCAAAAGGCTGTATGGCAATGCTGATTCTTTGGCCAAAAAATAAGCCAGCCCTCTGGTCACGTGAAGAGTCGACTAACCGCTTGGCGATGCCTCGAAATACTAAGTGTGCACTCGGAACCCATGTCCCTAGTGTTGCACATATTGTTGTTGGAACGAAGTTCCTTATCGCGCGTTGCGAAAGGGGGCTAGACGGAAAAATTAAGACCAAAAGTTGGAACGACACTTTTTGCTATAGTTGTAAGCCGTGCGGCGTGCGCGTGTTTCTCTGTCTCTCTATCTCTCTTATAGAAAGCAAGCCAGCCGATCGATTCTGTAAAGATCTCACCGTGAAAAGTTAGGTGAAGTGAGCTTAGAGTGAGCTGTCAATAGTGTCAATCCCTAGCATTAGTTGGACTGACAGCTCACTCCACGCTCACTTCGACTAAGTTTTCACGGTGAGATGGTTACAGAATCGTACTGCTGTTATACTTCGTTCCATCCGGGTGTCCCTTGACACCTCTCAAGTTTTTTATAACATTTATAGACCGGGAAAAGTGGAAGGAGGGAAGGCAGGCCTTTGCCCGGCAGTGGATCAACCCAGGCTCATAATAATAATGACAACATCAATATGCGATCAATATTCAATGAGATACTCTCCTATAAATATGAATAATCTCTCACACACGCAGCGCTTATATCTGGTGGAGGCGCCGCTTGGTAAGGAGCTATACCTACTGAATTTTCGTACTCACGTTTACGCGCCTATCACATAACTGTTATTTTATGTAAACAAATGCTGCAGTCGTTATTATCATCGCCCTTGTAAAATATTCAAGCCAATAAGCCTGCTGTACTTATGTGTACGTGCCCTAACATTAACGTTTCTTGTTACGTTATCATACAAACTAATTATCCCTATGACTTGACAACTTTATACTGCCTAGTCACTAGACATCGTTACATCTTTGTCACTTGTTAGGTATCAGTACTAGTGTGAAAGAGACAGAGGATGTCACTGGGAGCTTAAGTATGGAAATTAATTTTACGAAGAAAACCGAATTATGAATTTGAAGATCTTGAGGGAATTTGATTTTAAGTAAGTTAGCTGCTTGTCTTGTTTACTTGATATAAAGATAATTGTTCATAAACTCGTGCCTTTTACCCAGGGGGGTAGGCAGTAACTACAGAACGCCACATGTTACGATCTTTATACATCTGAAGGCCAATTCCCGTAATTAAAAACGTTCAAAATCTCGTCTTTTAGTTGTGATCATGAACGCAGCGAGAGCAGAGGAGGCCCAGTGGCAACGGCCGCGACTTACGAGATGTAGGTCGTAGGTTCGAACCCTGCCATGGGCTTTACTTATTTCATCAGCACTGCTCTCAAAATCACCGAGAGAAGGCCGATGTCCCAGCAGTCAGCTGTGGGAACATTTTAGGCTGACTATGCTAGTTACATACCGTGATTACCTACCCCACACTAATTCGTAACCTACTCTTATCTATGAAAACAACAGCGACAAGAAGTTTTCTAACAGCATCAATTGGGGACACCCGGATGGAACCAAGTATAACTGGCTTGCTTTCTATAAGAGAGAGAGAGAGAGAGACAGAGAAACACGCGCACGCCGCACGGCTTACAACTATAGCAAAAAGTGTCGTTCCAACTTTTGGTCTTAATTTTTTCCGTCTAGCCCCCTTTCGCAACGCGCGATAAGAAACTTCGTTCCAAAAAAAAAAAGATAAATAAGAGAGAAAATAAAAAGAGAGAGTAAATATATTGAGTAAGTAGATTAAATGCGTACTATTGAAGCTCACTCAAAAACTACTACAATTAAAAGAGGTTCGATCTATGGAAGCTGGTATATCCACCTGCCGCCATTTTTTTTTTAATGTTTTCGCGCACGATTGTAGTTGTTTAAATGGCGATCTTTACATCCGAATAAATCGGGAACGTGACATTTTAGGATACCATATTAATTGACATTTTTTGTTTGTATAAGTGTACCCTACACATACTACATTCATTGTGCGAGGATGCTTTGAAAAAAAATCAAAAGGGCGGCAGGTCGGATATGCCACAAAAGTTCGAACCCAATAGACCACCTCGGAAAATAGTCTTTCAAACAAAAAAAGAATCATCGGAATGAGTTGACAATTGGCGATGATGTGGCTGACCATAATATTAAAAAATAATACATATAGACGAATATAAAACCTTCTCCGTTTTTTAAGTCAGTTAAAAAGCCACATTTACTTTATCCATTCTACGTACTATATTTACTAGAACCAAACTTTGACTTCCTTTTAGTTCAGTCCTCGGTAGCGACGAATGTAGCAGCAGAACTTAACTTTCAAACTTGTTGAAACTTCCCAAATTCATGCATAAAGAGATCTCAAGAGTTCTGATGTTATTTGACAAACTTATTTTTCGATCATACTTTTTATTTGATTCCAACTCCTTCTCTCATATAGATAGCTCGGGTTATTCACCAACTCGACACCACCTTTACACCAGCTCCCTAATAGCGTAAAACACTGACAATTACATTCCAAGGGGAATGAAAGAAATTCCTAATCCATTGCTTCATATGTTTGAATAATTGGTCTGCTCAACAATGGAAATAACGCAATGAACGTGGGAACTGAACTGTCAAAATGAAAGGCATTGCGATGAATTGGCATTTTATGTGTGTTACGCAATTACCCCGCAGGTCATCGGTCGACCTTGAGGATAACTCATGCTGTGGTTAACATGTTATCCAGTCAGCAAGGTGATATACTACGTGTAAAGTAGAATGCCCAGACATCACCTGTATAATAATAAAAGAAGATACTTCTGATATTCTTTAGTAAAAACTCACTAATAACAGAACTCTCATTTAAACTAAGCATGTTTCTTAACGGGTTCAGCTCAATCCTGCCTTTAACTCAGTAGCCCGCTAGACTAGATTAATCTGACCTTGTATCATTAAGTCAGCCTATCGCTGTCCACTGCTTGCCTCTCCCAGGCTGCGCCACAATACCTTCTTCTACAGGGTCTGCCGCAGTAACATAATTTATAATTTCAAAATAACACGTTTCCTTATATCACATCTTTCGTCGCCAAATGAATGTAATTCATCTTAACTAATATCCCGACGTCATTCTTCAGGCTTGGGGAGACAAATAGTCGGTGCTTTTGAGTCTCGCGCTAAGGGCAGATATAATATGATATAGTAGCTGGCTTATCGTATTATGCGAAGGATATTTTTGTTATTCTACACCCTTATTCTGAAATAGGATTAGAGGTCAAAGTGGAAGGCGTGGGATAATGCTTTATAGTTCTGATAATAGATTTCTTGGTGGGGTTTTCATTTGAGTAGGTAGTTTTTTTCTAATAAAAGAGTGTATGGTTTTATGCTCTGACTTATGGCTAAATTCCTGAAGTGCCTATAGGTTGAAAAAAGAAGTACTAAGTATCCTTATCTGCATAAAATGTGGAAAATATAACGAACGTTATGGATATTTTTAGTTCAGAACATGTTCCGTCATAATACAAAAGATGGCACCAAGGCGCAATGAAGGCGCCAAGCGCGCAGTGCGGTCGGTGACGAAAATTCTAGAGTGTTCGTGTCACTTCGCATCTCGCAAGGTGACTCGCTAGGCTCTAGGTAAGCCACCTGTCATTGCGAACGTAGCCTGACGGTTCTTAATTTAAAAAATCCAGAAAATTCCAGTTCAAGCTTCATTTTACATACTGCCGATCGATTTTATAAAAATCTCACCGTGAAAACTTAGAAAGAAAGAAAGAAAGAAAGAAAAATGCATTTATTGGCATTACACAAAATGACACCTTAAAACCAAGTGAGTGAACCTTAAGTGAGTTGTCAATAGTGGCGATCCCTAGCATAAGTTGGGAATGACAGCTCACTCCACGCTCACTTCACCTAAGTTTTCTCGGTGAGATGGTTACAGAATCGCACGGCAGTTCGGCACTCGATGATTCGACAACTGCCCGAGGAATTAAAAACAGATTCTTTCCATTAGAGCACAAAAAATTCGCGGAGAATCTTAACATCGCAATTTAGCGAAACACCCAAATGGTACAACGCCATCTATCGAGCATAGAGAAAGCTCACGATCGAACATACCTACCCAATATTTCCCCCCTCATGTTAAATTGCCATAAGTTAAGGATGAAATACAACATAATCATAACTCTTTTTACGATTCACGTGGAATCTAAAAACGTTTTACGTCTTGAGCTATCAAAAGGCACTTCTCTCTTATCTCTAATGGGTACTACAGTGTACTTGGAGCGCGATATTTTAACTTTTACCGAAGTTTAAAAGATTAAAATATTTTAGTAAAGGTGTTTTTTTAAAATAGCTGTGATAATAATATGCCCGAGGGTGTTGTCCTGTACTATAGGGTCACGGTTTAAAAATTAAACATGTACCTTATTGGAGACATAAATAAAATATGCTTATTCGATCTATAACTCAATCATTCTGCCTAGCCTTTTTCCAAATATGTTAGAGTCGGTTTTAAGTCTAACCGGATGCAGCTGAATACCTGTAGTATTCAGCTGCATCCGGTTAGACTTAAAACCGACTTTTACATGGACTGCCTATCTGACCTCCACAACCCAATCACTGGGTAAAACGATAATCACTTGGTAAGACTGGTTGTCAGGTTGTCGGGCTTCTGACTATCCGTAATAACTGTCAAAGATCTACGAATGACAGCCAGGAAATGGGAATAAAGTGATACCCATTACCAGTGATACATGCAGTGCATCACCTCTACGGAGTTACGCTAGCTAATTTAATTTGATCCTGTGTACTAAATATAGATGGATATATGGATGGATGGACGGATTATGTTATCCTGAAATAGCCACATCGCCTTATAGTACCTACCTATTAAGCAGCTAGAATAAAAAATAAAGGCTTGTAAAATTGATTACGAGTGTCATATTCACTTATGTATTATATCATTTATTTATTCGCCAAGGGATTACCGTTTGCCAGTAGCACCGTAAATGAATGGACGCTATTATAATATCGTAAGCTTTTTGTGTTAAGAGGATTACTCGGAGCTCATTCATATACAGCGTGATCAGTAATGCGTGTATACAAAACTTCAATAGGTACCTACTCGACCCAAATAAATGGGACATCTAAAGACCAATTCCCGTAATTGAAAACGTTCAAAATGTAGTCGCAATCTCATCTCAGCGACAATCGATGTCCAAAACTTGTTAAAAATGTAGGGAAATTAGGACAACTTTTGACAGATTGAGACTGAGATCAGAAGGCCAATTCTCGTAATTTAAAACGTTCAAAATCTAGTCGCAGTCTCATCTCGGCGACAAACAAATGTCAAGAACTTGTCAAAATCTAGGGAAATTAGAAGTATTTTTTGACAGATTGAGACTGAGATCAGACTGTGAACGTTCATAAAATTACGAAAATTGCCCCTCAGACTGTGAACGTTTTTAAAATTACGAGAATTGCCGCTCAGATTATTTATTTTTTCGCGATTACGTCGCTGGAAGGAAATGGTTCAGTGTGATGGTCTATACCACACGATCACCCTTTAGCTACCGGATTACCAGACGTACTGCAGGGTACCACACTTGGTTGATATCCCGACTCTCAACGCTTCTCTTCCACAATTATTATGCTCACAACGAAAGTGTGGAATGATCTGCCAGCGTCCGTATTCCCTTCTACATTTAACCCGTCTACTTTCTAGGCACGCTCCTCCCATCATAGACCTTATCTATCGCTTTCTATGAGGCATGATCGAAGTCAAGAGCAGGCCCATTGTGCCATAAAAAAAACTTGAGAGGTGTCAAGGGACACCCGGATGGAACGCAGATCCTTTCGATTAATTAGTGAAGGAATTGTAATATATATATTTTTTTAAATTATAATATTTTTTTTTTATTATTAACAAATAAAAAAACAGACAAAAAAACTGGCTTGCTTTCTATAAGAGAGAGAGAGAGAGAGAGAGAAACACGCGCACGCAGCACGGCTTACAACTATAGCAAAAAGTGTCGTTCCAACTTTTGGTCATAATTTTTTCCGTCTAGCCCCCTTTCGCTACGCGCGATAAGGAACTTCGTTCCAAAAACATTGTTCTATACTATAAACGGATCTTTGATTCTGAATCGAATCGAATTGCTGTGTCACTACCAATTCAATTTGATCCAGAATCGAAGATGTAGTTCACCAGGCTGATGATTTTTTTTTATATTGTTTTAGTAAGACATTAAATTCATACATAAATTCACGCCTTCGTCTTATGGGGGTAGGCAGAAACTACAGGACGACCTGCTACGATCCTTACATTTACATACTTCTTTCGTTTCGTTTACGATTATACATCTAGTCGTACACGCTTCAGTTCGATATTTATTGTACGTAACCTTCTATCAATAATAGTACTAGATTCCCGATAAGCGCTTCAAAAACGGCCCGAAAAATAAGACCACAAATACTTTTGTGGTCTTATTTCAAATTAGTATGTTTTTAACCTTATTACTTAGACTTTAAGTTTCATTTTAGAATAAATGACTGAAAATTTAAAAATAGAATGATTTTATTTTCAAGCGACATTTTAAATATATTTTGCAATGGTAATTGAACTTTATGTTTAAGCATTAAGGTTTATAATAAACTGAAGTTGTTAATATTATTAAAAAAAAATCTAAGAAATGTAAATGTTTACGTGTGTGCAAACGTGGCCACTTGAGCGACTGATTTTTGTTCCTAATCCTTAATCTAGTACTATTATTGATCGAAGTTCGTAAGCAATAAAAACCAAATAAAAAGCAATAAGATAGGTTTAAATAGAAATACCTACCTATCCCAGATCTTTATAAACATTTGTAAACCACAATGAAACGAAATTTTAGACCCAGCACAGGTATTAGCCAGCCATAATACCAACGTTTGACGTGCAGAAGGCCACAGCGAGATATTATTCAACTGGACCACAATACTAGCGCGACCACATCACAAATACTACCTGGGAATTATGTACCTATATGTCACCTAGATCTCGTTAAGTGAGCACAAAGTTTGGAGGCTCGCGGTTTTAGTCGGAGGGCCACTGTTAGCTAGTAAGTTCATATTTACCGCGGGTAAAATTATGTTTACTGCGAGATGTTTTCTCTGTAATTTGTACGCTTAATGTCTTAGTAAATTTTGAGATAAATCGTGTCCAAGTTCATGTACGTAGATGATTTTGGAAATTTGTAATTATTTTCTTGTTGTATCTTTTAACAGGTTCATATTTTCTAGCACTCGGTTACATTAAAAGCTTAAATAAAATAGCATTGATTGCCATTTAATTTTAGAGTATGGAGAAAAATTATATTCAACGACGAATTTTGGGAAAAGTTCAGAAAAACAAATAATTGATTTTCTCGAATCGAAGTTACGCCTAGGCTATATGATGTGCATAAATGTTGCAAAGGGGGTCACTCTATCACGTCCTGGAAGGAATACGTTGAATAACAGGTCACCTCGTAAAACTGTGAAGGAAAACATAGTGAGGAAACCGTCATATCCTAGAACCAAAAAATTCGAAGACATGTGACGTCTACCAACCTGCACTGGGCCCGTGTGGTGGATTATAGCCTACTCCCTTTCGTCGAGAGGAGGCCTGTGTCCCAGCAGTGGGAACATTTTAGGCTTAATATGCCGTAAAACAGTAGATATTGTTTTTATGTTGCAAATTACCGATTTCGTTTTGTGGTTGCAACGTTGGAAATGCCTGATCTTCTGCCCGCAGAAGTTTGACTCTCACCGTTTATTGTATCCAATATGAGAGGCATGAGGGATGATTTAAATAATTTTCTACTGGTCAACCCACAGTTTACATGAAAATAAAGAAAATATTGATGTATTTTAATATTCTGTTATGTTACAGTCACGCATACATTCATAAATAAAACCTTACAAAACCGTCAAATAACTTGTTAATACAATACAATAGCCAGAATAATTTTAAAAAAGACAATTTATTTCACAAAAAACAACCTTGAATTGAGATTATTTTCAAGATATGGAACAACAAACTGAATGTCATGCTTAACAAAGTTCAATTTCCATTGCAACCAAAAACTTATTAGATCCATTTAGTTACAAATGGTCACTCAAAAATCAACTTAGTATACATTTCATTAAAGTAGATAACTGATTAAGTGGCGATGGAATGTAAATTATGTGAGATTATGAAGACTGCTAAGTACCTTTTGTCCACTCTCCCATCCCTATTCTATTTTTAAAAGCAGTAAACTGCCGTCTGGTCCATAGACTAGAGAATGACGCGTGTACCCAACGACCTCGGGTTTCAAATAAAATTTTATATGGAGTCTGTTCTTAAAAGATATCGCCTCTTTGTCGGGGCCGAATGGCTGGCAAAAAGATTGTTGATACACTAGAGAACTTTCAAATGGCTCCACCATCTTTCGTATAGTTTTGGGTGGAGTAGAATTTTTCCGGTAGTATGGAGTTGGAGTTTATAAAATAGTTTAAGTTTATGAATTAGTGTAGCTTATAAAGAAAATATATACCTATATTTAATCCTGGTTGCAGAAGCGGTATTTTTTTTGGAATTTTCGTTTGTTCCTGAAAAAGCTTAATAAACTAACGTTTTTAAGACCGTAAATAATAGATAATTAAATTAGAACTTTGTATGCTTTAGTGTCACGTTTAAGGATCTTCAGCCGTTGTCAACCCAGAAACAATAAGAGCTGGTACTCAAAATAAATATTTCTTCTACACTAGAATTAAACCTCTGACATCCATTAACTACTTCTAACCTTTACAAAAAGTGAACTTTTAAAACAAAAATTGAAAGTCATAAAGTCTTAGTCAAATTCAAATAATTAATTTAGAGTAAGCCAAATGCATTTTTGAAAGTCACAACCAAATAGAATTAATTTTAGCTGTCCCTTCCAAAAGGTAGTTTCGTATGGAGAAGAATGGGGAACAAACTCCATACAGTTACTCTTAAAAAAAACTTTACTTTTAGGTGTGGTACCTATTTCATATAAATTCTCATACTACTACTTGCTATGGAAAAAACAGTAACAGAAAGTTTTCTACTAGCATCAACATACACAAAATGGATTTAATACATATTAATGAAACTAACTCTTAACTACCAAAAAAATATAATAAAATTCATAGTGCGGGCTAACCAACGCGCAAGCTTCCTCTACCAATCCACAATATTGACGAAAATATCGATAAACATACATAAAATCATCCTCTCGCAGGTCTGCTGGAAGAATTTTCTTAAGAAATAAGCAGTGCCTTTATACTCATTACTAATACGTCGTATCTTTATCCTTTTTACTGTGTGCACATAAATAAAAATAAAATACAAACAGACGAACATAGAACCTCCTCCCTTTTCTACTACTAAAAATATTTTGTAAGCATCCCCTTATCTCTTCTTATATAAAATGCAATAGAATTAAACTCTCTAACACCACAAGATCACCCTGATATACCAAATAACATTAATTGTATGTGACAAAGCCTGTAGAATAATTGGTAGCAAGTCAAGTCTACTCTTAAGTACAGAGAGTCGCCCATGACTGTTACAATTTGACATCGACGGCGCCTTTATGTCGTGATTTTCGTAGTGCAAGTATTAAAAGTTTGTGGTTGATCGTACGTAGAGATAAGGGGAGATGTTTGCCCAAAATCCCTGTGCCTCTACAAAACGGTAGGAATTAATTATGTAGACTGCCTCAAGTAGAGCGTTTTGCTTGTTAAATTTACAATGTAATTTGTTTAAATGTTTTAGAGTTATTTTATGTGTGCACTGTACTGTGTCCGGATTATATTTGGTTATCTCACATTGTTTGTGTTGTGGAAATGTCAGAATAGCGAGTGTTTCTTTTCTGCTATACTGTGCGCATAGTGTGCAGTTGTGATGTCGCATAAACTTACATCTGACAACCGTAAGGAGTATTCCTGTATGCAACGCTCGGCCGCTATAGAAGTGCCTCAGAGCACTGATTTCAAACCAGCGTCAGGCACTAGCTGTCTGGCATTTTTGCTGAACTGGGCCTTTTTGGCGCAGCCAAATCGCAGGAAAGTGTGCCTCACGCACACTTTCCTGCGATTTTCTTACATCGGACTTCACACTTTTTATTTAATCTCTTATGTTTTTTTATTATTTGTTTTGTCTGATGTATGTATCTGGTGTATTGTGTGTCTTTTAGTTTGTGCCAAATAAATGTATTTTCTTTCTTTCTTTCTTCTTCTTTCAAACGCACTTGGACGAACTGCACCTGAGCACTTCCACTAACCGCACTGAAACAAAACTTTGTAATGTGCGGTTCGGTTACTTTTTTTTAGTGATTTCGTTAGTTCAAATCATACGGTATTTCAACTAGGAACAAAACGAATGAACGCACACATACAGACTGCTACACGAGATCTAAGTATGTTTCAGTATGCAGTGAGTCGGGGCTCTCTCAACGTGGCAAGTTTATTAATTACGTGTTATCATGTAGGTAGGTTATACAATTCATAATATTAATTATTATTAATATTTTGAACTGCTAGAGTGGGATAATCTACCACGCGTATCCAGTGCGGGTTTGTAGATGACATATACCCTAGAATGTTTTTTTTTGTTTCTTGGACATGCTGTTTTCCTTACGATGTTTTCCTTCACCGTTTTGAGAGCAGTGGTGATGAAATTATTTACACTAAGTAAGGCGACTGGCTGAAATGCCACTGGGCCGCCGATGCTCGCATATAGTAGTGCTTACCTATGCTCATCAACCAACAGCATCTCGGCATCAGACTTTTGCCGAATCTCTTGTTTTTGTAAATGAAAAAAAAAGCGGCCAAGTGTGAGTCGGACTCGCCCATGAAGGGTTCCGTTGGGTTGATTGAATGAAAGGTAAATTGCGATTTACGATTTATGACGTATTAAAAAAAAATACTTACTAGATCTCGTTCGAACCAATTTTCGGTGGAAGTTACAAGTTTTACGTGGAAGTATGGGGAACCCCCAAAATTTATTGTTCTTTTTTCTATTTTTGTGTGAAAATCTTAATGCGGTTCACAGAATACATCTACTTACCAAGTTTCAACAGTATAGTTCTTATAGTTTCGGAAAAAAAGTGGCTGTGACATACGGACGGACACACAGACAGACATGACGAATCCATAAGGGTTCCGTTTTTTGCCATTTGGCTACGGAACCCTACAAAGACCGCAAAAAAATCGAACAAGTCGTTTTTACTTCTCCAGCTAAGGTGGTGCGGTTGTTTCAATGAATATAAATATTATTGGGAACCCCAGTGTGGGGCCTTACCTCTTATCATGTATTAAACATGCGACCAACACATACTCTTACGCATTTGTTCGATCTACTTACACTGTCGTTCAAACTTATTTGTTCGGCCTTCACACTTCAATCAATAATAGTACTAGATTCCCGATAAGCGCTTCAAAAACGGCCCGAAAAATAAGACCACAAATACTTTTGTGGTCTTATTTCAAATTAGTGTGTTTTTAACCTTATTACTTAGACTTTAAGTTTCATTTTAGAATAAATGTCTGAAATAAATGTCTGAAATAGAATGATTGTATACCTGTGTGCAAACGTGGCCACTTGAGCGACTGATTTTTGTTCCTGATCCTTAATCTAGTACTATTATTGATCGAAGCCTTCACAAATAGTTTTTGTTTTCTTCCAAGACTTTTTATCATACAGGGTGGCAGGGACATCGTCACGCAAACTGTAACCATGGATTCAGCACATGAGTTTAGACCCCATAGAGTCGAAATTTTTCGTCGATTATTAAAAAAAAAAAAATTGCTGTTCCATACATTTTGACCGCGTAGATATTGCACTTTTCTATGAAACAGAAGATTCTTTTTTTTCGACGCTATGTGGTCTAAACGTATATGTTGAATCCATGGTTACGCCATCCTGTATAGTTTTCCTTCTATCTTTATCTGACAGCAAAAAGGTCCTATTTTCAAAATACCCAGTGGACATAAGTATCTACATTGAAACCCAATGAAATGAAGCGACATGCAAATGACAGCGCTGCAATCATGGCATGCCGAGCGCACTGAATTCAAAGTGGAATTATTACCGCTTCCGAATGCGGTGTATCGAAGGCTCTACTATGCTAAAATAGCGCCAATGAATAATTTCTGCCTCGTGATCGCAAGCGCTACTACTGAACATGAGGTCCTGAGTTCGATTCCCAGGTTGGGCAAACTGTTATTAAGTTTTCCATCAGGAAATCGGCTATAGTATTGGTTGGTGGTTGGTTGGTATTTGGTTGGTGGTATTGGTATTGGTTGGTTGGTTGGTTTGGTTGGTTTTGGTTGGTATTGGTTGGTTGGTCAGGGAATTGGTGGATTGGTTGGTTGGTTTGGTTGGTTGGTTGGTAGTTTGGTTTGGTTGATGGTTTGGTTTGGTTGGTTGGTATTGATAATTGGTGTTGGTGAATTGGTATTGTATGGTTGGTTTGGTTGGTATTGGTTGGTTGGTTGGTATTGGCTGGGATTTTTTTTATTTTTGATTGTGTTTAGTTTAGTTTTATGATCTTCCTGTGCGAGTCGCAATAAATACTTTTCTTCCTTTCTTTCCTTCTTGAGGAATTTCTGAGTAGCAGCCCGGAGTGTGGATTTGTGGCTGGTTGATGTCAATAGGTTCGCCCTTATTACATGGCTCGTAAACTTAATACCTGAGGGGTAATTCTCGTAATTTTAAGAACGTTCACAGTCTGATCTCAGTCTCAATCTGTCAAAAATACGTCTAATTTCCCTACATTTTGACAAGTTTTTGCCATTTGTTTGTCGCCGAGATGACACTGCGACTAGATTTTGATCGTTTTAAATTACGAGAATTGGCCTTCTGGTGATATGTTGGTGCTCTATTGATAAACTTCTGCCTAACCCATCGGGGATTACAGGCATAATGTTATTTTGTGCACCATTTGGATGGGACCGTAGAAAATTTGAGGACGGTTGATCCGATGTCAAAGAGAAAACGTTTTTTTTTTGAGCATATATGTATTTTAACCCTTTGGAGGGTTGTATTCTAATAACAATAAAGTTACATCAACGGTTTCGTCACATTTACATAAAGGTATAGTGCGGACAGATCAGAAAAATAAGGAAAGCTTTTAGTAAGTTTTAGGGTGTCTGTGGATAGTCTAGAAATTCAGGAAAAGAGGTGTGTATAGTAACAAATTACCACTAATTCCTGGTAAAGTTTCAGCCAATTTTATGAGTTGGCCCAGCGGTTGAAATGGACATTCATTATCTGTTCAAACTACAGCCAATCTTGCTAAGACAATGTTCGCAATCTGAGGTAGTACAGGCTCTTAAGGATACATTTTAGGTTGTTCTTTAGGGATTGCTTATATTTATCCAATACTAGCTGCGCCCGCGGTTTTACCCGCATACGTCTCGATCCCGTGGGAATATCGGGATAAAAAGTATCCTATGTCCAGCTCTCAAAAACGGTGAAGGAAAACATCATGAGGAAACCGGCATGTCCTAAAACCAAAAGTTCGAAGTCATGTGACATCTACAAACCCGCACTAGGCCCGCGTAGTGGATTACGAACCACTCCCTCTCACTGAGAGTAGACCTGTGTCCCAGCATTGGGAAGATTACAGATGAATTATGCTATACTAATTTCCTAATCTAGGTCATGGTCTACCCATGTGCCGTGGTCTATCCGTTCAGCCGTTTAAGCGTGAAAGCGCAACAAACGAGCATACAAGTAATCAAACCTTTTCTCTTTGTAATATTAGTTTAGAAAAATAAAATCAAGCCATCTACGAGTATCATTATCAAACCGCGTGATTACGTAATGAATGTAGGTATCTCAATTAGCCTAGCCTTTTCCCAACTATGCTGAGGTCGGCTTCCAGCCTAACAGAATGCAGCTGAATACCAGTATTTTACATAGAGCGACTGCCTATCTGACCTCCACAACCCAGTTACTGGAAAATAACCCTTGGGAAGACTGGTTATCAGACCTTTGAACTTCTGTCAAAGATCCACAAATGATAGCTAATGTGTTGTTAACGTGCTTTCCGAGTTTCGATATGTAATGGATGGTCACCCATCCATGTAACAACAGCGTCAAGCGTAGCGGAACCTTCAAACGACACGTGCGACTATTACTGCTATTTAGCCACGAGCCCCTCATTATGAATGTAGGTATTTGTCTGTAAACGATTCTATTGGAATGTTGGGTACATTCCAAAAGAATCGTTTACAAATTTTATTTATTTTCAACTAACATTGATACACCTTCATATTTATTCTACCATTTATTGTGTCCGTTTTATTTTTGTTATTGTTTCTGAACTGTTTATTCGGGTTCCGAACAACGAACAAATATGTTGAGCGTACAATTTGAAAGGTGTATTTCCAGTTCAGAGAGCACTGTGAATGTTATTGTTCGGAGGATGTTATTATTTGTCGTGTTTTTCCGAGTGCGTAGTGCGGAGAAAAATATCGAAATATTGTGACTCAACATAGTTGTGAAATGAAATAACGAAAAATACAATAATACTGTAATATTTGATTCGATAACTGTTTTGGAATGAAATGAAATGTTTATTTCAGTAAATAGATCTTAAAAGACACTTTTACACGTCAATATTTTAGAACTAGATGGCTTCAGCATTTCCTAGCTGACTGATCCCTGAGAAGAAACGCCGAAACAAACCCAGAGGCCATAATCTCCTTTGTAGTCCATTAGATCCAGATTTGAGGGGCAATTCTCATAATTTTCGAATAAAAGAAAGTTCACAGTCTCAGTCTCGATCTGTCAAAAATACCTCTCTATCTTTTTTAATAGTTTTTGACATGGATAGTCGCTGAAAAGAGATTGCGACTGCTTTTTAATTACGGGAATTGGCCTTCTGATATTGTTAAGCGATTGAAAGCCGTAATTACAGAAACAATTAAAAAGCTATTCTGTCTCGCGTGGTTCAATAAACTTTCACAAACATTTTAGTGCCTACTTTAACTACACAACTGTAAAGAGTTTCTGTTACTCACAGACTAACCATTAGTTTGTCTGCGAGTTACTGATCGTTCAAGATAAGGGCTTCTTTGATCATAACGAGACGGCCAGACAGTCTGATTGCTGTCGAAGCGATCAGACGGGACAGATGTATCTATCAATGATATTTAAGAGGTAGAGGATATTTTATTTACAGGTTTTGCTGCGTCTGTGATTTGATGGTTGAATAAAATTTGTGGCAATATTGTATGGTTCTATTGTTGGTTAATTTTGATTATTTATATTCTAAATGCTGTGTGTTACATTCTTTTACGTAAAAATGAAGTTACCTACTGTCTGTACTAAATACCATTTGAGAATAGTTATTTTATTAAAAACGTCCAAAGATCTGAGACTCCAGGGTCCCGAGAAATGACGTAAAAATAATAATATTGTTATAATAAGAAATCAATTATTTTATTTGAAAATGTTGCATGCCCTAAGGAAAATGTATCTGTGCTATTATAATAATAAAAAAAAAACATCTTATCTGTAGACATTGAAGGAAAAAAAGAGCTTTTGGTTGAAAGGTGTAGAAATTACTGGCTGAATGAGTTTAGTTTGTTTTATTCATTGGAATTGAAAGGCATCCATGAAACATGTTACTTTTGCGTTTATTGCGTGTCATTACTATAAGCATAGTTTTCTATAGTCCCCCATTCCCTTCGACGTTATTTTAAGGGGTACAATATATACAAATATATTTGTATACAGGGTTATAGTAATGTATAACAGGTACAAACATTTCTGTCTGTCAATGTAGTAGGAAACACCCTTTGTAGGTAGACATATTGCCAGAGGTAACATTATGGTGGGAGGGCGTCCCACGCTTTTTTTCCCGGTCAATGGTTAACTCACTGGGATATTTTTGTGAATGAACACTGACACTTACATTAAGGGTCAAAAGTGGGGTGACAGTTTCACGAAGCAATAGATTGACACTTCTGTTTAACTTACGACCTTCTTCTAATGAGTATTTAAGTCTTTAATAAATTGTTCTTTATGAGAAAATAAACTGTTTTGACTAGAAGTTTATTTATTTATTTTGTTAGTTTATAAAATTATAACGAATAAATATTTTGAAATCACAGAATTTTTTTTTTATTTTAACGCCGTATAACAATAGCAATATAATAATGAAAATAAAATAATTATTACATTATTATTCTTGTTTATTAATCTATAAATAACGAATAACATAATAACCGATAAAGATTATTGTTCGAAAAGAAAAATAAAAATCCCAACTCGAGATTGGAACCCAGACCTATGCGTTCATTAATCCAATACGTAAGTCTATCAGCTATCGGTACTTGATCAAATGATTTCAATTTTAGCATTGATGTGAACCAACTAGGGTCATACGTAATTACGTAGCCTGTGTGCAAAAGCGACGGAATGTTTTTTGTTTCGTTCGACGCCAGCCAGTGTACGAATTATGAGGTGAGCGTTCTGTGTTGATACATCACTTTATACACACAGACGTAAGTACGGCCTTTACCGCACGTTCACAGCAATACAGTCCTTAAGGTCCATACTACATTGGTAACTGCGACTGTACCTATAAGAAGGAACTGTGTCGGTTTTTGTTAATGAAAACTACATGAAGTGGCTTGAACCGAAAATTAAACATCGTTGTATGTTCACAAATGACGAAGGAGCTTCTGGGCAAGTAATAATAATTGCACGGGTGGATCGATCAGGTAAAGCTACGCTTGCCGTGGTTGGACCGTGGATGGGGGACCATCTTCACATACCCTCCGTGCCTCGGAAAGCACGTTAAGCCGTTGGTCCCAGCTGTCACTTGTGGGTTTTTGACAGTCGTTACGGGTCGTCAGTAGCCCGAAAGTCTGACAACCAGTCTTACCAAGGGGTATCGTAACTGGGTTGTGGAGGTCAGATAAGCAGTCGCTCCATGTAAAATACTGGTATTCAGCTGCCTCCGGTTAGACTGGAAGCCGACCCCAACATAGTTGGGAAACAGCTAGGCAGATGATGATGATGTATGTTCACAAATAATTAAATTAACAAATAATTCAGTTACGAGTAACTTCCCATTCAACAAGTCGCATCAAAGTAAATACAACCTAAATTAAATAAATGAAAAATAATTTCCAATATTCAAATAAACGAAATCGAGTACAGCCCATAAACCAAGACAATATTCAAATGGTAGATGAGAAAATTGGAAAAATAAAACGAGCCTTTGCTAATAAAGTAGGAAATTGGAAAATTCAACAATCAAATTATGTTTCCATTTTCCGATAATTTCCTCCACGAGACGAGATGGAAGTTAACGCGATTTGACGGCGTCTGTCTTTCCATACCATAATTATAGAATACTCTTTTTTAAGCACATCTATTAAATGACAGACATAAATATAGAAGTTTTACAAAGTCAGGAAAGGACATTGGCAGGGTTTGGACCAACTGATTTCCAAATGATTTCCTAGATCAATATACTTAACAAAAAAATAATAAAAAAAATATCCTTGTTTTTTTTATGGTTTTAGATATTTAACAATTTTTGCCAATATTTTCTTATAGGTAATGGATTGTGTATAGTTTGTCTCGGTCACACATGGTTTGTACCTGTGCGCACGCCTTTGACATATCGCTGTCAGTGTAACTCGACACCAATAGGTACAGCGGGCTGGTGTCCGCAACTCCACGACAATGCGCGTATTTTGCAACTCTCGTCACTTGTGATCGGTTGAGAACTGTGCGCTCTTTTGATTAAAGATACTTTTTAACGACTTGGCTTTACTTGAAATTTCGTATCAGCATCTCCCGTTGACCTGGCTTTTCATTTGGACTATCCGCTTGCTATTTTTTGTTGTGGTGAATTCATTTTTTTTTCTTTCTTTCTTTATTATCAGTGATGATTAAAAATCATCAATAACTATTATAGCTATTATTAATAGTTCATTATTAATAATTATTAAAAATAGTCAATTTATTGGCTTTAGTTCAGTTTTGGTCAATAAATAATTCACAACAAAAACTTGTTTTTCTCTTGACTCCCTGGACAGAATTTGGAGCGCTTTGGTTTACAGGTTAGTAATGACGTATGGAACAAAATGCACTATGGGTTCATTCTGGGCAGCACTTGGTCCAACATCCATACATAGATTGTCAATGTCCTTTGACATAATGGGCGGTCTTATCTATCTGAGTTTACTAATGATAAACAGAAGTATGACGATTGCGACATGCCAATCAAACATTTATGATTTTATTATTTACACTTACACTTACTTATTTAATTCATTATATTTGACATGCTTTTTCTTTCTTAAAATAATGTAATCTATTGACATGCCTTTATTGATTGTACCTTATTATTATTATTAATTCCTTCTTATGTTAATTTTGTACGCCATATATTGGCAAAACATAGTGCACATATCTTAGACTATATAATATCTGTAACCATACCTATGTTTAACAAAATAAATGATTGATTGATTGATTATCGCTAAGAGACAACGTTTGGATGCTTTAAATAGATAAATATGGGAGTGACAAATACTGTAGGTAGTCTGTGGTGTACCATTTACATAATACAATAAGTACATACTTAAAGCATATTATACTAATCTAAATAAATATATCTATATCATAATAAACATGAAACAAGAGCACAGAAAATATAATGATGATGTTTAAGGAGAGAGGAAGTCTTTTTTTATCATAATTTTAATTAAATCGTATAGAAATTTCTTCTTCGTAACACTCTTGTCAGAGCGCTCGTGGTCCTAATGTAGTTTCCTGTCTAGGGGTTATTGACGCTTCTATTCATGTGAATGAGCTCTATCGGACTTTTTAATAAAAGAAGTAGTGGACTGTATTAAAATAGGTGTAATACCGTAATTTACAATATCAACGTATAGAGAGTAGAACAATGAAATGCCCGTAGTGGAACGCGTCTGTGAGCTGAGTGGTGTGGAGGGCACGCATCAGCCGTCACTAAGATCTGACTGTGAACGGTCTTAAAATTACGAGAATTGCCCCTCAGATGTGATTCGCCTAACGATTTCTCACCACATACTTATTTCTGGTATTTTTTGTGCACTCATACAAGGGATCGCAACACTGAGATAGAAAGGGATAGAAACACTGAGAAAGTATTCTTTCTTTTGGTCTCCATCATCATTATTTTGCTGCCCTTGTTCCATGTTATTTGATGTCGGCACAACCCGTTTTTTTCTTCAATTGTGTCAGCTGTCATTCTATCATTAATTTCTTTTTTTTTTTCATAATTATTATCTCACACATTATTCAGCAGTTAGTCTTTGGTCGAGTAAGTTTGATAGCGAGAGCGTTTGCCTAGGGGACTGACCTATATTATGGACACCATACTATCGATTACAAAACGAAGACGATTTGGTTTTCGTGAGTGACGCGTCCGTGGAACTAATATTTTTGATAGTGAGGTTTACAAAATGCGCATACTCTCATGATAAAAATATTCGAAATATCTCGTAGTAAACACATAATACACAAAAAGTTTCCACGATTTAGACATAAATTATCACAGACGTACCAAAATAACATGACGACCATGTGCAACAGCGTGTCAGTTTTAGTTGCTGAGACGCTCGAGCGGGGCGCTTTGAATCGGCACCAAAAACAACTGTCATTTTGAATAGTACGGTATATTTAGTCTAGCGTACTTGTTTATTCTAATAAAAAAGTACGCTAGGCTCCCATTTGACGCTATTGCGATGCCCATTGTGATCACTTTTGATTTTGATCCTGTAGCGGAATCACACTGACGTCACGCAATATCCTGCGTCGCGCAAGCAGAGTTTACCGTACAACTAGCATATTTATTTATTTATTTGGGACAAACAAACAGTAACACATTATATCTGCGCAAATAACATAAACAAAGATATTATATAAATGTGAAACTCACACCGTTATCCGTTATATACAACGTCCCGACATCAATCGTCGGGCAGTTGCCCACCAAATAGGACACCCGTCTGATTGGAGGATCCTTACTTTTCTATGGAGGATGAGTACACCCTGGCCCTCATACCTCGATATACCTACTACATTATAGTAAATATTTCATATGAATTGAATAAGAAATGTTTTATGTTAATTTTATACGACATTACTTTATACTTTCCACGGTTTTTGATTTGACAAAACATAGAGATTTTTTCATTATGTGATATTACACAGTTTAAACCTTTCCAAATAAATGCTCTATAAATATGATGGGGAAAACCGCATCATAATCCGCTGCGTAGTTTAGAAGAACAGCGCTGTCATACAGAGAGATACGAAAAGCGACTTTAATTATAATAATCTACTTTCGGTTTTAGGTTAAACTACTCGGGGTCACTTCTCAGTGACGTCATTTTATAGAAATGGTAGATTTAAAATAAACGTTTTCTCTTCTATTTCTTAAAATCTAGACCAATGGATCCTTTTAACTACATCGACTCCTCGTTAACCGTAATTTTAAGAGCTCAAAAACAAATTGCTTTTAAAAAGCCATTCGGCTTAAAGTCCTAATTAATGCTCTCAGCTGTTGGAATTAGTCCAAATGGGTGCAATCAATTAGGTACCAAACCCCCTTAGTCATAAAGTTTGAATTACAATATTTTTGGGTTATATTATACTGGCCATGAGAATATGCACTCTATTCGTGAGTCTTAAAGTTCACATTGGAAAGTGTCGGTGCGTTTATTTAAAAGGAATTGCGTGGAATTTTCAACTAAACAAAATTGGCCAGTTATCTCGATGAGATGAAATGTTAAATCGAATCCGTTGGCAAGCATTTTAATTGTCTTCATATATAAATTGGAATTGAGATATATGACTTTCCTGTTTTAATTATCTATATATATTGTGTTTTGTTTCAAGGCTTCAAGCCAAGCCAAGCCAAGGCAAGTCTTTGTCTTGTTCTTTAACTTGACTGGTAGAAATTACGTGACGACGTAACAAAAAGCGCTATAAGCGACTTTAGAGAGATAGTTCTCGTGGTTTTCGAGGGTGCTAAATTCGATAGTGAGGTAAAAATGAAAAATCCAAGATGGCGGCTGCGAAAACTTAAAAATTTTTCGTCATGGGTGTCGTTTACATGGAGCGACTGCTTATCTGACCTCCACAATCCAGTTACTGAGTAATACGATACCCCTTTGTAAGACTCGTTGTCAGACTTTCGGGCTTCTGTCGACCCGTAACGACTGTCAAAGATCCACGGATGACAGCCGGGACCAACCGCTTAACATGCTTTCTGAGGCAAGGAGGGGTCTTGGTATGTAAAGATCCATCCACGGACCAACCGCGGCAAGCGTAGCTTAACCTGATCGATCGACCCGTGCGGCTGTTATTAGCACATTTTTGACACTAAACGTAATCAGGGTTTTTTTTCGTTAATGAGGAGGAATATTTTAATGAAGATTAAAGTTTAATTAATTAATATCGCCCTGTTGAGTGGCCCTATAATGAAGTGCCGTAAATGGAAATCAAATTTATTTATAATTTATTTATTTATATTTATTAAATGTTTAAGGAAACCTCATGTTATTATCAAATTTTGCGTTCAAAAGCTAATTATTATATTTGCTAGTGTAAGCTTGCGTTTTTTACACCCAGTTTGAGTAAATTGGGCGCAACAAATCCACGCCATAAATGATTATCGATATCGGCATCATATAGGATATACTGTTCGATCGAAGTTTAAGCTACGTGTGCTGCGGTCGTGTCGTGGATGGGTGACCATTCATTACATATCAAGACCACTCCTTGTTGCCTCGGAAATCACTTTAAAACTTTGGTCTCAGCTATCATTAATTCAATTTTGACGTTCAAAAGTGCCTTTAATGTGCCTATTTGACTTTGACTTTGACTTCAATCTTTGACAGTTGTTACGGTTAGTCAGAAGCCCAAAAGTCTGACAACCTGTCTTACTAAAAGGTATCCTGTGTGTCTAATCCAGTAACTGGGTTGGGAGGTCACATAGGCATTCGCTTCATGTAAATTACTCAGACTGGAAGCCGACCCCAACATAGGTAAGAAAAGGCATGGCAGATTGATTGATTTGTTTTAAGGAAATATCTACAATGTAGTGCTATTTTATAAAAAAAATACTAACTTATAAATCCTGTCTTGATACTAAATTATTCATCCCAGATAAAGCTCGCAAAATTATTTAGAAAAATGATTTCTCTCAAACTTGTAGACGCCCTACGCGCTACGTGCGCTACGCCGTAGCTTCGTAGCTCCGTAGCGATAAGCGAATAATTTACGTAGCTGTTTTATCGGACGGTATACACTGACATTCTGAAATGTCTTATCGGCAATCGAATCGGTGCTGATCGATGTTTCGATTCGTAATCGTTTATAAAATGAACACTTGAACTATTTTAATGCCAACGACAGTTGCTTGTAGCCTACCACTTGTCTATCCATGGGTTGTTGTTTTTATGTCATCATGGCAGTTATAGCCGTTTTAACATTATGTCTTTATTAAAATAAAATATATTATGTACAGACGCCAGCAGGTCATGCTACCCGAAACTCTCAAAATTTTCCAATCAATTTTCACACAACACTGACCAAATTATATTGATCGCTGGATCGCGGTGACGCGGCAAGAGTTCTTGGAAAGACTTGGCTTAAAAAAAAAACGGAAGAAAGATGCCAAGTGCCGAAATCCAACATCGTTTAATGATAAATGATTTTATTTTGTAAGTAGGTTTATACAAACACTTTTACAGGGCAATCAAATTTTAAAAACTAGATTAGTTCGGCGTTTCCTATCTGACTAGTCTAAGATGAAAGGCCGAAACATACTCAGAGGTCAGTCTCTTTTAAAGTCCAGACATAATCTTGGTCAGATCATGTGAAGACCATGTAGATCGATATCTGAGATGGTCTTTTGAGGAAAGATCCACACAGATTGAGAGGACCTGTCCAGTCAGTGCACGCATTTGTCAGAAATCGTGCAGCTCAACTCAAAACTTAAGGAGCCCAACGGTTCGACGAACAATACCAAAGAAAGGACATTTGGGTAGGCCACATAAATTACTTAAACTGCCAGACCATGACAAAACTAACAGAACAGAGAGAAAAATAAAATGACCCACATAGTCTTCACATTCGCAATAATCAATACAATACTTTACAAAGTAAGCAAATGTCATTATATTATATAAAAAATTCATTAATGAGTATTATTATATACTAGCTGCTGCCCGCGACGTCGTCTGCGTGAAGGGTCTATTCAATGGTGTGTCTGTGGAGCGAGATGACTTTAAGGCGTGTCCCGTTACACAACTTCGGAGGAGATAGGTTCCGAAGAAGCATAATCGAGACACCGACCTTCAGCTTGATGGTATGCGCTAGAAGTCCACTTGCTGACAGAGAGTTCAGAAATTCCACGGGATAATGTGTGGCGTCATCTTGCTGGACAACAGTGTTTATCGGGGTGTAGACCACTTCATTCCCCTCAATTTCCGATAGAATGCATTCGTTAATTGCTGCAGCCTGATCATTTTTGGGTGTCAAAATGGCCATGCTCACACACCCAAGAATTCTGGTATTGCGGTATACGACTGATGTCCCCGTACACACAGCGAATAAGTTCTTCTAAGCTGGATACCAGTCTACCGAGAGACTCTGGAAGAACCACCTGTCTACCTCTCTCTTCTGGTAGAGTGCCTTCGCCAAGAAGAACATCAAAGAATTCTTGAGCACGTGCATTGCCGCCGAGCCGAGCTCTCATATTAATGGTCAAGCGCAGCGTACGAACTCGTGACCACAACGAAGATCGTTTCAACGAAGCATTCACCTCGTCAGCCCTCGATCCCCGCGTCACCACGGGAAGCGTTTGCCGGAAATCGCCACTGAACAGAACTGTGACACCACCCATCAAATGTTCGTTCCTGCGGATGTCCTGCAGGGTTCTGTCCACGGCCTCAACTGCCTTCTTATTGGCCATCGTACACTCATCCCATACGATCAGAGAGCAATCCTTGAGCACGTGTCCCTTATCGCTGTTACGTGACATACCACAAACAGGCATTTCGGCGCTCTCTAAATCGATGGGAATTTTAAACATGGCATGTGCTGTCTTGCCAGCCGGAAGCAGTGTGGCAGCGATTCCCGACGACGCTACAGCAATAGCAATTTTGCCTTGCCTCCTGACCTCTGCAAGTATGCCAGTGGTAACAAATGTTTTTCCTGTTCCACCAGGAGCATCCAAGAAAAACATTTTACCCTGATTTTGCCCAACGCTTTCAAGGACGGTGTCATAAATTTGTTTTTGCTCTGAAGAGAACAAAGCGACATGGTCATTTCGTATGGTGGTCATTTCGCCCGGATCGTAATTTGTCTCAGCGTTATACTCCCGATTTCCACGGTCTTGATGCGGTGATGATTGGGGAGCTGGTAACCCATATTCGATCAGTGGATTGCCGCCGATAGAAATGACCACATCTCGAAGTGAACTGAGACAGGTGTTCAGCACGCGTTCATCAGTTACTTCGACTTCGTCTCCAGTAGCACGCCTCAAAGCTCGTAGAAATCTTCAGACAGATGATGGCGATACTTCTCCCACAAAGCTACACTAAGCGACTCCACAAAACACAAGACACAAGATGACGGCAAACAGATGACGCATGCGGCTGGGACTGTCACTGACGCTCGCCTCCGCGAGGGTGTCATCCCATTTGGTCACCGTCGAGAAGGTGACATGCTACGCAGGCTGCGCGGTAAGTGGGATACTTCACGCCATCAAATGTCCTCAGAAAGGCGAAAGACGTTGGGCCTCGGACAGTGTGAAGTAACAACCGCAGAAAATAGCATTCGCCATTATTCGGATGCACGGTATAAACCCTACCCAATGCGGTGTCCTTGAAAATTCCCGGAAAACCTTCCACAGCACCTCCTCGTCGACGTCGATTAAATACACCCCTTTGCTTGTCGTACGTGTAATATGAAGGCACCTCGTCATACGTCTGATACCACTACGTACTACGTCTGATACGGGATCTCGCAAAATGGTCGACTTCACAGAGCGTGTTTTTTTAAATTGTCTTCCTCAACTCTGCTCAAGATTTTGAGGGTTTTGTTGGAACTCGAATATGTCGAAACGAACTATAGGTACGATACAACTTTTATGAAGAAAATGCACATTGCCATCTATGAATTTTAAGAATAACTAACTACTATCCTCGCCAACATGATCAAATTTAAACTATTAATTTCCAAAAAGTGTTAACATGTAACTTGACTTGATTTTTATGAAATCTCATAGATGGCGCTGCTTTAAAATTGCCATTATACTACTAACATTCATTAAACTATGTTTCTCTGCCCAAGTTACTTAAATGGCGTAGTTTTTATAGTGTAAAGCTAGATAATAGCATGGCTTACTCAAAAACAACATTTACATATGCGTCGTTAGATTACACGCTGTCACTGCATGCGTAAGAAAAATAAAGATTCACAGCTCCTCCCCCGTAGGTGATAGCGTGATAATATGTAGAATTAATGTTGACCCGACCTCTTAGTAATATTCATGCAAAATTTGAAGTAAATCCATGCAGTACTTTTTGAGTTTAGCCCGGACATACATACAGACAAACAGACAAACAGATAAACAGACAAACAGACAAAAATTCTAAAAACTATATTTTTGGCTTCGATATCGATTGTAGATCACGCCCCAAGTATTCTTTTAAAAAAATATTCAATGTACAGTTTTGACTTTCCTACGATTTTATTATATGTATAGATAAAAATAAAAAAAAACAATGTATAAAAATTAGTTTTTGTCCTCGATATAATCTTTAACGATCGTTGAATCGGTTTACTAGTGATGTAATTTTTCACTTTTGATTCATTTTGTGTTCAGACGTTTCAGTTCGAGTGAAAGATGCCTTGCCTGCATGCTTTTTGACTCTCATAGGAAGAAGCCTATAGTTTTTATAATTTTCTAGCGTGACGATATATTGTGGACGGCACAATGGCAAAATAGGAAAGTAAAATGTATGGAAATATAATGAAGACGCTTTTTAATATCCGTCCAGGAGAATGTTACAACGTGCACATATTTCCATACATGTGATGGACGTCTAAGATAATATCGTCACGTTATCTCTATCGTAGAAGCGTACATTGGCTTTATGACTCTCATAGGAAAAATTCTATTAGCTTATTGTCTGATGCCATAGAAATTCGTCTTAAATCGGAATATTCTAAGAAACCCTGAACAGGAAATCCGATACATTTAACCATCTTAACACCCACGATGCCTGCGGGAGTATGTAGCCATATTTACTGCTTTGCTCATCTAATATAATATATTAAGGTAAGGAAAGCATATAAACGGCTATATTATAGCCGTTTATATGCTTTCCTTACCTTGGAGTATTGTTACTACAGGGTGTTATTGACAGCCCTCCGCAAACTGATAGGGTGGCTTCAGTACATCATATTAAGATGACCGGTACATGTAATTCTTTCAGGAACATTAAGGGAATCCAAAAAACCAGATTTGTTTTATTACCTCACACGCAACGTATCGTTACCGTGGCAAAACGCACGTAGCGGACGGCAGCGCAGCGAGCTTGAGCGAGGCTGTTTTCAGCTGTTTTATTTACATAAATGGAGTGTTGCATACAGAGAACGTAATTTTACATTGAAATAAAGGAATATCAGCAGAAAAATCGGCATAAATTTTTTTTCTTTCCTGAGAAAATTTCCAGTGGGATATGATTCAGAATAAGGAGCTGAATCAATCCTGTGTTTTTGTGGAGGGCTGTTAATAACACCCTGTATAAAATTGCCGTAAGGAGACTGTGCAAAGGGAATAGTCTCCTCAACAAGCTTAGGATAATTACACTTTTAGAACACATATTTAAAATCTGTAGGCTATTCTCGTAATTTACATAGTTCAAAATCTAGACGTAGTCTCATCTCGCCGACAGACAAATGTCAAAAATTTGACAAAAATGTAGGGATATCAGAGATATTTTGATATATTGACACTGAGATCAGACTGTGAACGTTCTTAAAATTATGAGAATTGCCCTTCTGTTAGTGCGACAATTCTAGTAGCTAATAAAGATCAAATCCGAAAAACATGTATTTTTTTTTGTATGAAACTGACTGATGTTAAGAACGCATTCTCTCATCGGCCGCACTGTAAGTTTGAAGTTATCAATCTGCCAGTTACATTACTCACTGAAATTACAAATCATTACAAACATACCAACCTCTTTCAATGTGAATACACACCAAACACAAACGAACATCAGAACGCCATTTCCCATAGTTAAAAACGTTCAAAATCAAGTCGCAATCTCATCTCAGCGACAATAAACGTCAAAAACTTGTCAAAAATGTAGGTAAATTACAGGTATTTTTGACAGATTGAGATTCGACTGTGAAAATTCTTAAAATTACAAGAATTGGCCCTCAGACTGTGAACGTTCGTAAAATTACGAAAATTGCCCCTTTGGTGACTGAGAACAGATTGTCCTAAGACGAGGGCTAGGTTTTCAATCATTACTGTGGTTCATCAGTCTGTACTATACAATGTGTAAAAATACCGACCACATAGCCGTTATCTAAGCACTTCTGTACTTCAAAATAAGTAACATTTAGCAAACAATATTGGTGAGAAATAACTTTAATTTTTACTGTGAAAAATTGGTAGCGCGCAATGTAACGCGAACAAAATATTATGCTTATTATTATATACCTCGTCTGAAGCACGTTTTAGCTACGACATTCTTTTATAATCCAAAGGGATCAGTATCCGTTCCCTGTCAGGTGATGAGGTAAGGCGTGGGCAGGTGGCAGGTGGTGAGGTGTGATAAAAACTGGTGAGATTCATTAACGGCGTCTCGTGTGAGACTAATGAATTGAAAGGGCCTCTGCTGTGATAGACAAGGAAGATTGGCACAATTCATAAGTGTGAGCGAGAGAAAATGTAATTTGTCCCTGATTTTGAATGGTAAATTATTTGACTACCAAAATTATGTGTCTTGTTATAAACTAGAGAAGTTTTAATTTTCAGTGGGGTGCGGTGGTCATCTTCATCTGCAAAAAAATATTCTATTATTATTTTTACATTTCATATTTCATTCGAAGAAAAAATCTTTAGTCGAAATAATCTTGCTTATAACAAATTGAAATTATGTAAATAAGCACATACGTTATGCCTTTGCCTGCAGATTTTGTAATAATATCTTGATTTAAAAGAGTGTCCTTGGAGGTTCTTGCCCGTTCTTCTCCAAAGAGATCTACGTTTTGGAATGGGCAACTAGCTGCACTTTCTGACTAACTGACCGACTATTTAAAATGTTGAAAATTCAAAAGTGCCTGTAATGGTTTAATTGAAATAAATGGTTTGAGTTTGAATTTGATCAAAAGAGCTGTCAATAGTGTCAGCCCCTAGTATCAGGTGAAATGGCAGCTTATTTCACCTAAATTTTCACGGTGAGATTTTTACAGAATAGACCAGCTGATGTCGTTGATATATGAATCAGAAGGCCAATAAAATTCTCGTAATTTAAAACGCTCAAAATCTAGTCGCAGTCTCAGCTCAGCGCCAAACAAATGTCAAAAACTTGTGAAATATTGGGAAAGAGGTAGACTGAGATCAGAGGGGCAATTCTCGTAATTTTAAGAACGTTCACAGTCTGATCTTAGTCTCAATCTGTTAAAAAATACTTCTAATTTCCCTAGATTTTGACAAGTTTTTGACATTTGTTTGTCGCCGAGATGAGACTGCGACTAGATTTGGAACGTTTTAATTTACGAGAATTGGCCTTCAGACTGTGAATGTTCTTAAAATTACGAGAATTGCCCCTCAATTATTGACGCTTCTATTCATGTGAATGAGGTCTATCGGACTTTTTAATAAAAGAAGTAGTGGACTGTATTAAAATAGGTGTAAACCGTAATTTACAATATCAACGTATAGAGAGTAGAAAAATGAAATGCCCGTAGTGGAACGCGTCTGTGAGCTGAGTGGTGTGGAGGGCACGCATCAGCCATCCCGTACCGGGATCGGTACCCCGACACCCCGCACCCTTCCTTCGTTCAATTACGCACATGCGTGATGTGCCGACATAATTATGCAATGTTGATCACGAGCCTTTCAACGCTTCAGCTCATGACTTACGTATTTTACCGTAATTAATCTGTAGGTACCTTGATAGACAATTTATTAGGAGCACTGTAATTAATTAGTCACAAAATCATAGATGTATGAGACCCTAACATATTCATTAATTAACTAATTACATACATAGCTTTTAATTAAAATGTATTTTTTTTAAATAGTCCTTTATGTATTTACCTTTCTCAACAGACATGTTTGTACATGTACAGTTTATAATAAAGACGTGCGTATTAAAACCTGTGTTTGTTACATAAGAAATACTATAAAGCACTGTCTGACTTAGAGTGTTTAGAGGGATGAGGAATAGGGTGTAAAGTTCACTCATCCTCCATAGAAAAGGGATGATCCTCCGACCAGACGGGTGTTGTATCTGGCGGGCAATTGCCCAACGATTGATGTTGGGAAATTGTATCTATGCTAATTGCGCGGTAAACTCTGCTTGCGAGAGCAGGATTTGCGTGACGTCAGTATGACGCGTTGTTCGCATGTGGCGTTGTAGATACCGCTACAAACCCCTACCTAAGTCGCGCTTATCTGTGACTTAAGTAGTCCATTTTTACACAGACAAAAAGAGTGACTTAAGTGCGGGCTTAGACCACACTAGCTATGAAATAGTATACGGTACGTGTGACTTAAGCAGTCTTTTAAGTCATGCCGTGCAATAATGGACTACTTAAGTTACACGTATCGTAATGTACTATTCGACGAATGTAATATTTAAAAACTAGGCATCAAAGAAAGAAAGAAAAATGGTTTAATCTGCACAAACATGGTGTAGTAGATGTATATACATTGCTCTACTACGATCTTATTGGCACTAGTAGGTACCATTCGAGCGTCTTGGTACTATTAGGTACCATTCGTCACGGTAACGACATCCGTGCGCATGTCAACGTGACAATTATCCTGAACAAATTACTGGCCAGTAGGATCGATTGAATGAACACAGTTTTACAACCAGGATTTATTTTTAATGTTATTTATTGTTATTGCTTTTGGACGATTTCAGTTGGTTTTATAGTCTGTTATTTAGAACGTGTAAAATTTTGACATGTGACAGATTTATTTCGCATTTATTGATGTTCTTATAAATATAACATGCAGTGTGTAGTGTTGTTAATTTTACTTTGTGTAGGGAGCCTCAGATTAAATGGATATTTTCTGAGATATTTTTACAAAATAAATAAAAAATACATTGGCGATATTTGCCACTTTCAGCGCAGCTTTTATCGATAGTTTCAACCTACCTATCTCTCTGTCTCTATTGGTACCTCGTATTAAAAAAAACCTGAATTACTTTCAAAATATTCATCATTTCAGCGGAAAGACGTCCACTGCTGGACATAGACCACCCCGAAACATAAAATATACGACGAGACCTTAAAAAAAAATCATTGAAAGTTATTGCGTTTACATTTACAAGATAACGATGTTGGCTCAGTCTGGCACTTGGCTATCGATAAGCACTTATCGCCAACTTGACATCAATCGCCTAGATTTTGTACTTACTTAGTTGATCTAGATAGGTAAGCATCCCTTTTGGCTTGGGTTCTTAAAGTGATATTAAGGTTAAACTGTTTTTTTTTATGGGGCTTCTATCTGAAAATTGGATTAAATAATGTTGAGAAAACGGTTAAAAAATTATAAAAATTATGAAAAAAAAAGTCGACCTATTTAATTCTCTTTCTACTTTAAAGTTTTTTGTGTTGTTCCGCTTGACCCACGCGTATACGTCAAAAATGGCGCTAACTATCGTCAAACCAAAAAAAGCGTTGTTTCAAATCACAATTACAAAATTATGGCGTTCCCGTACATCAAATAATAACTAGTAAGACGTAATCGTTATTATTTGACGTGCGTATGTTACGTTAACCAACCGTTTGAAAAAACCGGTCCTTAGTTGTTAATCCCACCCGATAAGAATGGCGATCAAAATACCTATTGAGCCCATAAAAGTAATTGACTCAAATTGCTTTAACTGCCGTCTGGTTCTATTTATGGCCACCAGTCAAGACTGATAGGTAGGTCTTCTGTCCTCTCTTCAATAAAGATTACTAAATGATTAGTAAAATACAAATGATTAATAGAACCGTGAATTATTTCGACATAAATTACTTTTTTTCTATGTTTAGTACGTATTGCTCTTCCCTGTTACTTCTTCAGTAAAGTAAAGTAGCGTATGTCCTTTTCCAGGTCATGTTCTCCCCATGTGCCAAATTTCATCAAAATCATAACAAACAAACATACGAAAAATCAAATCTTTTCTCTTTGTAATATTAGTTTATTATAACACAATGTTTATTTATTTTACCATTTATGTACACACATATATAAACAGACAAAAAAAAACACAACAGAAAAATAGGTACAAAGGTGATGCTTATTTCATAAGGAATCTCTCCCAGCATTCCTGCGATAGGACAATAGATAGAGAGATAATTTTAAGTAGTTTCAGTCATAGTTCAAAACTAGAAGTCAATATATATCTGTACTTTCACCATAGATACATAAACAGTCAATATTTTCACCACCCTTTAACTGTACTCTGAAATCCATCCTCCATCGTGTATCACTAAAAGTACATCGACGCATCTAACCCCTCACTGCCACAGGCTGTTACCCAGAACGTTAAGCCCGTTGCACACAAGAGCCACTCGTCCTCACTCGTCGTCGACGGGTTAAGCTTGTTTCAAAAAGTTGAAACACATTAACCTCTGTTGCTCTTTGTGATACGTATCGTGTGTAACGTGCTTTACGTCTTTAATAGCAAAAAGCTTTTTGAGATTTTACAGGAAGATATTACTAGATACTGTTTCTTTTAATGAATAGAGTGGGGTGCAAAATTTGAAGACACGTGACGTCTGTCAACCCGCAATGGGCCCGCGTTGTGGACTACGGCCCACTTCCTCTCACTGTGAGAAGGCCTGCGTCCCAGCAGTGGGAATATTGGCCGATTTTGTTGGAGTACATTTACTAGTACATAATATAACATAATCAGCATATAATGTTCCTACTACTGAGACATAGGCTGCCTATCTGATTGCTGATAACCTTAACATGTATGGAATATGATTACTATTCGTGCACATTACCAAGGCCATTTATTTGATACTAGCTGCGCCTCGTGGTTTCACCCGCATAAGTTTCGATCCCGTAGGAATATCGGTATAAAAAGTATACTATATGTTAATCCTAGTTATAAACCATCTGTGTGCCAAATTTCATCCAAATCCGTTCAGTAGTTTTTGCGTGAAAGAGTAACAAAGATCCATCCATCCATACAAACTTTCACGTTTAAAATATTACTAGCTGCGCCCCGCGGTTTCACCCGCATAAGATTCGATCCCGTAGGAATATCGGGATAAAAAGTACCATATGTTAATGCTAGTTATAAACCATCTGTGTGCCAAATTTCATCTAAATCCGCTCAGTAGTTTTTGCGTGAAAGAATAACAAACATCCATCCATTCTCATAAACTTTCACGTTTATAATATTAGTAGGATTATAACTAACTTCTGCTCGCGACTTCGTCCGCGTGAAATTTCTTGTTCCCCCGGCATCGCTTCATTTTCGTTTAATATTTTTCGTCTTTATTGCTTTTTGCTCGGCTTCTAAGGATCATAGCGTGATGTTAAATATAGCCTTCCTTCAAGAATTGGGCTATAAAATGCGTGATGGCAAAATGGCAAATTCGTTCAAACAAACGAATAAAATACCTTTTAACGCAGTAATGCATATCTGCAGCAAACCATTTTATCGAATTAGTTACCACGTTTACCGCTAGATGGCTTCATTTGTATTTTATGGCCACTCAAAAGCTTTTCAAAAATAAATACCTTTTCTTACATATTATTTGATTCATTATTTTTCCCATCATTATATGGCTCATCTAAACCTATTTTCAATAAAAAAAATACTAAAACACGCTCTTGCGCCGTAAAGGGTTAAATAGCATGTCGTGGCGGCGCTCCGATTGGTTCAGCGGAGATGGCCTGTTGATGACGTCGGGCGACCGCCGCGCCGCGGTGGTTGCTATGCGGGCACAGGCCGCAACAGAATAAAAATAATGTTTCAAATCCGACCGGCAGTTCCAGAGATTAGTGCGTTCAAACAAACAAACTCTTCAGCTTTATTATTAGTATATAGATATAGAATAACCAAGTTACGCGTGTTAATTATAATTAAAACACAATCGTTAAATAAACTATAACAATTATACGGTGTATGGTTATGTAGCCATTAAATAGACGGTCATTACGCGTGTTAGCTTGCCGTTATTAATGTACCAGCAATATAAAAACATAACATACGTACCTACAGTAAAAGGTAAAGCAAAAGCAGCCGCTTGAACGGGTACCTGTCCCACCGCCGGCGATGAACTAGAACCGAGTAGAGCTTGCAACTAAAAACGAGTTGGCGAGCAATTGGCAGCGAGTGCGCGACGGCGACGAGCGATTACTTGCTGGTATGCGTATGTACAGACGCCAGCAGGTCAAGCTACCCGAAACTGTCAAATTTTCCCAATCAAACTTAAACCTTAATCCTTTAGCGATAAAGTTGAAAATCTATTAAAGAAATTTGACAGTTTGTAGTAGCTTGATGTGCTGGCGTCTGTACTAAGCGAGGGTCTCATCTACCCGCCAAGCGAGCGCCGCTGAGCGAGTACTCCCTTTGATAGCTCTTGTCGCTGCAACAATCGAGTACTCGCCTGCGGTAAGAACAGTCAGCGATCAACTATTTGTACATGTTTTTATTTAGTTATTACACTGCCGAGCAATGAAAAAGTTCCACCCACAAAATGGCGACAAACACATTAATATCTCCTAAGACATATAATTTAAAATTTGAACACAATATTTACGTTTTTAGTTGTTAATATTTTGATGCGCTGTTAAATGTACTTCAACATTGCAGACGGCGTCATTAAGCTAGCCTTTCCCGTTTATGAGTAATTTGGTGCTATATCACTGGAACTTTTTCATTGTTCGGGAGTGTATTAGGCTTTTCAACAATGAGTACACTGTTACTTTATAATTTGTACATTGCAAACTTAAGTCTAAGCGCCTCAACACTTACAGAAAAGCACAGCTTGCACTATATTATGCGCAGATAATAAAACAATTTATTTTACTTACATAAGATCAACAATATTTTGTACGTTTCTTGAGCGAAAAATTCGTTGATACCTAGCCGCTTCCTCGTCAGCGGTGAGACAGGTAAAAATTACAGATTTTCATATTTGAGTATTTGACATTAAGGTGTCTGAAAATTCAATAAAGCTTTGCCCGATCCGGGAATTGAACTTAGGACCCCACGCTCAGGAGTCGCGCTTGCGACCCACAGAACATAAATACCCTAAGCTTATAGTGAGTTGATTAACTTCTCGCTTGTCGCTCCGCTCTATCTCTCAGTCCGCTACCAAACTGTTTGTGATCGCGAGCAAATTCTGTACAACCATAAATCAACTTACAAATTGAGCGCGACCTTTTCGTTTTGCCTTTAGCCTCACAATTAGCCAATAAACGTTAATTAGAAGCAAATTGTTGTTAATTGTTGCCCGTAAGCTACATTTAATGATTGTTAATATTAGGAAATTTGTGTTAACAAATAAATATGGGCAACTCTTGGAGGCGTGGTTGTGTTACAAGATTTTTGTTTGGAAATTGGCGAGGAAATGTATATTTCGTGTGTCACATTGAAAGAAGTTGGTGTCTTTGTAATGAATAGGCTAGTTTCCTAAAAAATTCTAATTAGTCCGTCAGTTAGATTATCAAAAAATATTGGACCCATTTTTTTTTTCTTTTGCAAATTACATAAAAATGATGAAGATATTGCCCGTTAAAGTTCCGCGTGACGTCACACCTTGCTACACTTTTTAGCATGGCGTGACGTCACGACTCACGACCTCCCACTCCCAAATTTTGTCGCGCTTTATCTTTGTCATTTTTTGTTTGATTGACAAAAGAAAAAATACATGTCCATTATTTTTCGTTAATCTAACTGACGGACTAATAATAATATTTTTTTTACCCAGGAAACTACCCTGTTGTAATTTCAGTGAGTAATGTAACTGGCAGATTGACAAATTCAAAGTCACAGTACGGCCGAGGAGAGAATGCATTCTTGACACCCGTCAGTTTCATACAAACGAATACGGGTTTTGCGAATTTGATCTTTATTAGCTACTAGAATTGTCGCACTAGCAGCGGGGCAAATCTCGTACTTTTAAGAACGTTCACAGTCTGATCTGTCTCAATCTGTCAAAAATACCTCTAATACCCCATTATTTTTAACAAGTTTTTGACATTTGTTTGTCGCTGAGATGAGACTGCGACTAGGTTTTGAAAGTTTTAAATTTACAGTACCGGAATCTATAAAGGCTACATAAGAAAATAAAAAAGGAATACTACCTACATATTATTATTCTAAAATATAAATGACAGAGCGTGTGCGTTACAACAAGCAGTTTCGCTTTTGTTTCGCTTGTCGTACAACGGACAAGTCATGGCGGAACTACTGCGGTTTCGCTGCTATGGTTTCGCGGCGGAGATGTGATACCCGCCTAAATGTTCGTATGTTTATATACGTCCGACTAAGCTGGCACTACAGTGTTAGCTGAGTAGCTTGTTTAAATTGAGATTACTTAAACTTACTCACAAACATGACCAAACTGTTTCGGAAGTCCACATAATATTATGTACAGACGCCAGCAGGCCAAGCTACCCGAAACTGTCAAATTTTCCCGATCAACCTTGAACCTTAATGCTTTAGTGATAAAGTTGAAAATCTATTAAAGAAATTTGACAGATTCTAGTAGCTTGATGTGCTGGTGTCTGTACAAGAATTCGTAAATGAATAAAACTCAGTCTCAATCGTTAAGACTAACCTTTTTAAATACTCGCTGCACTGGGAATGACCCCGGAATGTACGTTATGTACAATAAAATTGAAGGCATGACCCTTGACCCACTGACATTTCACCCTTCCTCCATCCCCCCTACAATGCGCTAATCGAATTCTTCCTTGGACCTTAATTAATCATAATCATAATCATAATCATCGTTTATTGCATTCAATGTAGTGTAGAAGATGTTACAATAATATTTGTTTCATACATTGACCCTGTCAGGGCACAGCAATTTATACATATGTTTTGGCATGCTACAGTACATAATAATAAATTAAATGAATGAAAGAAACCCACTGTGCAGAAAGACAATAATAAAATTTTAACATAATAATAAAGTATTCGTAAATGTATAGTCCAGGATAGGGTAAAAACTAAAAACAATTATTTGGTCATAATTTCCATTAATAGTTAAAAGTTAGACAATTAAAAATAATCAAATAATTATAACTATAATCATAAAATAATATAGGTAATGTCAACTAGAATAATAGTATTAAGTCAACAATAGTGAGTGATGTATATAATAAGAATTTGAATGTCAAAATTTATCTATCGTTATCGTCCAAAAATTCCTTTAACAATAATAATAATGATAAAACTTAATGTCAAACCAGAACCATAGTATTAAGTCAAAAATTATGAGTGATATGTATATATTATGAATTTTAATGTCAAAATTTACTTATCGTTATCGTCAAAGTATTCCTTTAGAGTGTAGTATGATTTTAGTGTAAGGTGTCTTTGAAGGCTGGTTTTGAATTTGTTTTCGTACTCTATGTCTTTAATTGAGTTTGGAAGCTTATTATATATTTTTACGCACATGGCTAAAGGTCCTGAGTGGAACATACTTAATGTGGAGCTTGGTAGGGCTAATTCATTCTTGTTTTGGCGCCTATCACTGCGACTTTGTGGGCGGAGGTTTCTAGTGAGTTGGAATAGTGATTGGTGTTTTCGTACAAATTTACTAACTTCCAATATGTAGATGCCAGTTAGTGTAAGGAGCTTATATTTAACAAAGAATGGCCTGCAGCTTTCCGTGTTGTCTATATTGGCAAGAATTCGTAAACATTTTTTTTGTAGAATAAAGAGCCTTTGTTTGTCTACACTATTTCCCCACACCACTATTCCGTAATTTAACCAGGAGTATGCGTAGGCATAGTATGCTGTTAGAGCAGTTTTAAAATCGGTAGCTCTTTTAAGCTCTCCCAGGGCATATATAAAGCTAGCAAGCTTATTTGCCACTGCATCTATATGAGCCTTCCAGTTTATATTGGTATCTATAGACAAACCCAGCAGTTTAAACTCATTTATGCATTGTATCTGTATATTATTATATGAATAATTTATGTCCAATTTACGCTTTTGATATGGTCTAAATTGCATTATTTTTGTTTTGTCAAAGTTTAATTCTAAGTTATGATCTTTTAACCATGATATTATTGTCGAGAGTTTATCGTCTAGGTTTAAGTTTAAGTTTTCACCACTAGTGTATGGAAAAATTATAGATATATCGTCAGCAAATAAGATACTTTGAGCGTCAATTTCTTTAGGTAGGTCATTAATATAAATTAGAAATAATAAGCATCCTAAAACGCTGCCTTGAGGTATTGACATTGTTATTTTCACTTTATCAGATCTTACGCGTGTTATTCGGCCAGTGTGTTGATCCCTGTGTTCAACCTCTACGAACTGTTCTCTATTTTGTAGGTACGACGAGAACCATTTGTATGCTGTACCTCTAACGCCTATTGCATATAATTTACTAAGTAGGATTTCGTATGAAACTCTGTCATAGGCTTTGCTCATATCCAGTAAAATCCCTACTGCGTACTTTTTGTTACTGATTATATTTAAAGCTTCCTGGATATACTTGAATATAGCTAAAGTTGTAGACCTATTTTTTCTGAACCCGTTTTGACTGTCGTCGAATATTTTATATCTTTCACAATATGAGTAAAGTCGCTTTGACATCGCAGTCTCCAATATTTTTGCGAAAGTAGGTAACAATGCTATCGGCCTATAATTACTGGTGTCAGTCTGTTTTTATTATACTATCTTGCTTAGAAATTCTCCACTTAATAACGAAACCATTTTCGTATTCATTGCTGGCTGTAAACCTTGAGCCTCTTTATTCTGATAAACAAAAAGGGCAGTGGGTGTTGTATTTAATTTTTTATTCGTGTTTTTTGTAATTCGTGGGACAAATTTGAGGTGTTTTATCAAGTTGAGGGTTAATACAATTAAGTGGTACATTAATTTTCGTAGAAATTTAATAGCGTCTCGGGTCGGACTAGACTTATATTAGTCTAGGTTGAGTGTTTGTTAGAAGTGGCTATTTTTTTTTTTAGAGTGACTTTGCCCCACACTACGAATTACTCCTGTATCGTGGTGCGTTGATAAATATTTAAACTCACATACAAAAACCGCCAGACCCGGAACAACTACCTGTAGGCAATACAAATATTTGTTGAAAATAGTCCGCGACACGCAGCGCAGCAGTCGATCGCTCAGCCACTGCGCCAACCGTGTCGTCATATTGACTTCATAGTGTAGAGGACGCCCTAGGAGGTAATACGGTAACCCTATTAGTGCCTTCTGAAGGTCAATTTTCGTAATTTAAAACGTTCAAAATCTAGTCGCAGTCTCATCTCGGCGACAAACAAATGTCAAACACTTGTCAAAATGTAGGGAAATTAGGAGTTTTTTTGACAGATTGAGACTGAGATCAGACTGAGAAATTACGAGAATTGCCCCTCTGATGTATCTTTGAACGTAAACAAAAGCCATGCCTTCTTCCCACAAGGGATTAATTGCTAAAATTGTTTTTTGTATGTAGTTTGATAAACCTTGAAATTAAAAAAAAATATATAAAGTCGTATGTGAGCAGTGATGGCCCAGTGGTTACGGCTACGACTTACGAGTTGTAGGTCGTAGGTTCGAACCCAGGCAGGCTCTTTACTTTATGTTAATTATATCATCACCACTGCTCTCAAAACAGTGAAGGAAAACATCGTGAGGAAACCGGCATGTCCTAGAACCAAAAAATCGAAGACATGTGACATCTACCGATCCGCACTGGGCCCGCGTGGTGGATTACGGCCCACTCCCTCTCACAGAGAGGTAGCCTGTGTCCCAGCAGTGGGAACATTAAACGCTGATTATGCTAATGGTCGTATATAGAATCTTGTTTATTCTGTAAAATTACAATTGATTTAGTCAGTGCAAGAGTGATTGGTCTCTAATGTTATTATTATGGGAATTCTAATGCCTATTAAACAATTAAAATCTGATATTTTAACGTGCGTCTAAAACAAATTGATTTATTTGTAAATTAAATCGGTGTCCATCTTCTCATACAAAGACCCTTCCGTGCCTCGGAAATCACGTTAAGCCGTTGGTGCTGTCATTCGTAGATCTTTGACAATCGTTACTAGTGGTCAGAAGCCTGAAACTCTATTATCCAGTCTTACCAAGGGGTATCGTAATACCCATTCATTGGGTTGTGGAGGTGAGATAGGTCGTCACTCCATGTAAAATACTGGTATTCAGCTGAAACCGATTAGACTGGAAGCCGACCCCAACATGTTGGGAAAAGGCTAGGTAGATGATGATGTAAATTAAATCGAAATAATAATATTTATCTACAGACGAATTTCAATTAAGCTTAAAATTGTTATTGAGTTTACATTATTTATGAACTTCCACAAAACATGATTGAAAGACTAATAAAGTTATATTAGTAAGTAGTAAAATTTATTGGAATTACTTGATCGGCTCAGCAGAACTATCAGTTATAGTTTTGTTTGTTTTGATTGGCAAGCAAAACTATTTACATACAAATTATGAAGGCTGTAGACGGAGGATTGAATAAAATACAAAATTTATTTAACTTTTATTTTATAGAAATTACAATATTAATTAATAGCTAAAATAGTCGACGGTTGACCGATGCTGTGTCAAAAGTGACGATTTTACGAAGGCCGCGATGTCCGGTGTCGGGCTGTATCGCGTTGTGCTGCGTCGGCGCCTCGTGTCCGCGGCTGATGCAATTCGCGCTAACTAGGTAAATGCTTGTCAGCGGTTTAGGTGCTATGCGAATATGTAACATACATAAAAGTTACGCCTTCTTTTCATGGGGTTAAACAGAAGTTACAGACTACTATTTGGTTTTTAATTTGTTTTTATCTGATGTGTGTATCTAAAGCCTAATTCTCGTAATTTAAAACATTCAAAATCTAGTCGCAGTCTAATCTAGGCGACATACAAATGTCAAAATCTTGTCAAAAATTTAGGGGAAATTTGATATATTTTTGACAGATTGAGACTGAGATCAGACTGTGAACGTTCTTAAAATTACGAGAATTTCTTCTCTGGTGTATTGTGTGTCTTTTAGTCACTGCTATATAAATAAATACTTTTTCTTTCTTTCTAAATAAATAAATATATTTTCTTTCTTTAAGAACGCCACAATTTTTTTTTTAATGGCTGAATGTGCCTCCTCTTAATCTCTTGATCACGCCTGATGGAAAGCTTGTAAAATCAACATAATTATTCTTTTTGCTTTATTTACGTTCATATTTCTGATCATACACACATGCTTGTAAGTACGGCAAAGCTTCACAGTTTGGCTCACCTGCGAAGTGTTGCCTGTCTGTCCGTCTTCTACAGACTGTACTTCAGGGAGTGTGCTAAAGAGCTACATGAGCTCATCCCGCCTTCACCTTTTTACCATCGCGAGTCTAGACGCACTGCGGGATACCCTATTTGGTTAATATACCATATACACGCACTAAGCGCTTCTCATCATCTTTTCTGATGCGCACAGCTAAGGAGTGGAATCGTCTGCCTGCGTCTGCATTCCCGAGTTCATACAACCCGAATCTCTTCAAGGCGAGAGTGAATAGACTTCTTCTGGACAAGCTCGTTCCACCGTAGATCTCATCCCTGCCTCTGGGCTGGATTGAGGTCAAGAGTGAGCCCATTGTCAATAAAAAAAAAACGACGAATGTGATCTTTCTTAAGAAAATTCCAAAATGAGTGGCTAAATAATAACAGCCACACGGATCGATCGTTCAGGTTAAGCTACGCTTGCCGCGGTTGGTCCGTGGATGAGTGGCCATCTTTACATACCAAGACCCCTCCGTATCTCGGAAAGCCTCTCGTGGATCTTTGATAGTCGTTACTCTCTGACAACCAGCCTTACCAAGGGGTTTCTTATTAAACAGTAACTGGGTTGTGGAGGTAAGATAGGCAGTTGCTCCATACTGGTACTCAGCTGCATCCGGTTAGACTGGAAGCCGACCCCAACATAGTTGGGAAAAGGCTAGACAGATGATGAGAATCGACTATTAGGCAGTAGCTAGATACTAATTATAATGACAAAGATTAAAAGACACGTCAAAGAAATTCCTAAAGACGGTAATACACGTAACCGCACGCTAAACAGCGTTTATTAACATATTAAAGGCATTATAAACTAACTTTCAAACTGAAGCTAATTTTTCCTCCGCTGCTATAATAGCCAGCATTAAACGCAAACAATTTGCCAGTTAGAAAAGAGATTAAACCGCCATTAGTCGTTAAACTTACTAACGACCATAACTTCCTACACTAGATTACCTAGGTGACCATTAACATCACGTAAAAGTTACCTTTTCTTAACACAAAAGGTAGCGGCAGAAGGTTCACTATAAAAGGTGTCGTTTTGCATCCTCGTCAAATTCAAGGAGGTAACTATGCTACTGATTCTCGACACGATTCAATAATAAAATAAGTAGGTATCTTTCTTTTCACATTTTTGGAAATCGGCATGTGTGGGACACGCATTTTAAAACGCGGCCTGTGTGAGACCGCACTATAACTGCCCTTTTACACACACATAAAACGCAGCCACTTATACGATACCATAACGCGATTCTGTTTTTTGAATGTGGTGTATTCTGAAATACTGTCAAACTTAAATAACTAAAAAAACAAGTATGTATTCATTATTTACCAGGGATCGTAATTTTATTTGATTATTTATATATTTCATAACAGCCTCCTGAAATTTGACGAGGATGCAAAACAATAGCTTGTATAAGAAAGAAAAATTGTTCACTCTGCACAAACAAAACGCACATTACAAAAAAACATATAACATGCTGTGTACCAAAAAGTGCCTCGTGCCTTAGAAAGCACGTTAAGCCGTTGGTCCCGGCTGTCATTCATGGATCTTTGACAGTCGTTACGGGTTGTCAGAAGTCCGAAAGTCTGACAACCAGTCTTACCAAGGGGTATCGTATTACCCAGTCACTGGGTTGTGGAGGTCAGATAGGCAGTAGCACCATGTAAATTACTGGTCTGAGTACCAGTATTTTTATGGAGCGACTGCCTGTCTACCACCTATGCCTGTTTCCGGTTAGATGCCTGCATAGCTTTCTAAACCTGCATCCGGTTAAACTGGAAGCCGCCTCATTATAGCTGGGAAAAGGCTAGGCAGATCATGTTTACCAAAAAGTTTGTCGCTTAATTCATTCTTTTTATTTATTTATTTATTTAAGTAATATGGGAGACTTACAGCTAAAACAAACAGAACAAGGACAGTACAATAGTCTGAAAGCCAATTACAAGTCTCCACTTATAAAATACAGAAAAGAAAAAGTAAATTCTAAGGACATTCACACCAACTACTATATACTACAGCATATTATGTTGCTCGAACTGCTTAACAATCATAACAAAATAAACTAAATGAAAAAGTTACGGCTTAAGCACTTCCTGGCTGACGACACACTAGTTAGGAATGGATCTATATCGTACTGTTTACAAAGCTTGTTTAAATTTCTGCTTGCACGCACAATGTACGAATTCTGCCTATAATTGGTTGAAGCAATTGGCACGCGCAATGGTGGATTGTATCGCTTACACTTCATGGGAGTGTTGAAATAAAATTTTGTCAAAATATCGGAACAGTTTATAGAATTGTTAAAGATTTTCAACAAACACACACAGTCCGAAATCTCGCGGCGATTGAGTAAAGGTAATATATGAAATTTTTTACACAAGTTACGGTAGTTTTCCGAATGATACGGTACTTTTTGATGATAACATAGATACCTTATGAACCTTTTTTGGATGCTTTCAATGCGGTTAATATATTTGTGGTAACATGGGTTCCATATTTCAGACGCGTATTCCAAGTGGCTTCTAACAAAAGTACAGTATAGAATTTTTAAAGTTTTGGCTTGAGTGAAGCACTTGGATAGCCGCATTATGAAACCCAGTGATTTTGAGGCCTTGGCGACTATTGCATCAACGTGTACTTCAAAAGTGAGCTTAGAATCGTGATGAACTCCCAGATCACGTATGGAGTTTGATCTAGGTAAAACTTGATCACTTAGGGTATACGATGTAGCAATGATTGAGCGCTTCCGAGAATACGTTACAACCGAACATTTGGCGGGATTAAGATCCAGCTTGTTTCTTTGGCAGTAGTCCTCTAGGCGACGCAGATCATTCTGAAGTGCCGTTACGTCCATTTGCGATGATATTGTGGCATAAATTTTCATATCATCAGCAAAACATAAAAGTTTGGATGAAGTCAAGCAAGAGTTGATGTCGTTAATGTAGATTATAAATAGCAATGGACCGAGCAATGAACCCTGCGGTACTCCACTAGGAACAGGGACCCAGCTAGATATATAATTATTTAGTACTACTGCTTGGGACCTGTTGACAAGGTAAGAGGAAAACCATCTGAGCAGATCGCCACGAATTCCCATGCCATTTAACTTAGATATCAGGATGCTATGGTCTATTCGGTCAAAAGCTTTGCTATAGTCTGTATAAACGACATCAACCTGCTTACCGTTGCTCATGGCATCAGTTAAAAATTCATTAAGGAGAATCAGGTTCGTGACAGTAGACCTCCCTTTTAAAAAACCGTGCTGGAACGAGCTAAATGAATTTTTCAGAGCAGTATAAACCTGATTGTATATTATTCTTTCGAAAACCTTTGCTATAATACATAGTTTAGATATCGGCCTGTAATTCGCTATGTCTGTTTTGACACCTTTTTTATGTATAGGCGTTATAAACGCCGATTTCCATACTTGCGGCACAACACAGATATTCAAAGACTTTCTAAATAAAATTGAAATAGGTTGCGCTATCGAAGGTGCACACCGAACAAGAACTTTAGATGGGATGTTGTCAGGACCTGCCGATTTGCATGTATCCAACTTACGAAGCAAGTTAATTATTACATCAATATCAACAATGATACTGCAGATATCAGATGTTAGGTTCGACGTATCGTTAAGAAGAAAAGGAGAAGAGATTGGCTGCCTAACACTGGGATTAGAGAGAAAAGTAGAATGGAAGTATTCGGAAAAAGCCTGACAAATAGATTCCCCCGTCCGCACGGTATCACTATTATAGTACAAGGTGCTTGGGATTGCGTTTGAGTTGTGACGTTTTTTTACAAAGGTCCAAAAATATTTTGGGTTATTTTTAATTGAATTTTCTGTCAGATCCAAATAGTTGCGGTAGCATTGAGATTCCATAGTTTTCACCCTTTCACGAAGAAGCTTGAATGTTAATTCGTCAGATATATTACCGTAGGTTTTGAATTTTTTTAAGTATTTATATTTTTCTTTAATTGTTTTAACAAGTGACGAACTATACCATGTTGGATACTTTTTATTCTGAAACAATTTTTGTGGAATATATTTTTTTTGTAAATCAAAAATAAACTGATTAAAGAAGCTAACTGCATCATCAATCGACCGCGCGGAGAACTCAGTTTCCCAGTCAACCGTACAGATGTCTCTGCTGATGGAGTCATAGTCACCTTTATCAAACATGAATAGAGTACGAGGCGCACATTCAAGCAGAGGTGTTACAGATAGCTCCAAATTAATTAATAACGCTGGGTGATAGGTATCGATAGGCACCAGTGGGCTAGAACATTCGGTCACATTCACTTTTTCATTGGAAAGGACGAGGTCCAGGATTCTACCATACCTATTAGTTACCGTGTTATACTGACCAAAATCAAGGGTGCATAATTCATCACAAAGCAAAATTTCGTCGTTACTGTTAGGATTCAATGGGATAAGCGACAGGTTGTCGGATGGAACCCAATTAATACCGCTCATATTAAAGTCACCTATTACGAGAAAGGAATCAGATGTATTGTTAATAACTGTTTGGTTTAATTTAGCAAGAAAGTTAGAGAGTTGTGAAGAAAAAGAAAGGCCTAAGTTTTGTTGGCATAAGTAAATATCACAAATATGCAAGGTTATTTTGTTTCGTGTGATACGATTTTTTAAGTGTATGGATAGCCAAAGGTCCTCTGCTGTAGAATGAAAATTAGGTTGGCAAATAACTGATAATTCTCTACGAGTAGCGATGAGTACCCCCCCACCACGCGATTGTCCGGTTAAAACGTAGTCTCGGTCACGGCGCCAAACAATATACCGATCATCAAAAAACTCAGAATTTAAAACGCCATCTAATAACCAAGTCTCTGTAAGTACAATGATATCGTACGTATTAAGTAACATTTGACGATAGAAAGAATGAGTTTTAGTTCTAAGACCTCGAACGTTTTGATAATATATGTTTAAGTTATTACTGTAAATAGCCATTGAAAATGTAGTCAATAATTGAATATAAATCGGTGTGATGTATGAGTATTACAATAACAGCAATCATCAAACAATAATGTAAATTAAGGTAAAATAAAAATATAAAAGTGCAAGGAAGGTAAGCTTTAAAAAAGTTTGCGCATGAATACAAATCATACGACATTAAGTAGTAAACAGCTGTGCGAAAAAGCAAGCAGTAATGCGTGGTGCGTACAAGCGAGAGCGAGTCAAACATATTAAAATACATTAGAGCTTTGAAGTAAACAGCGCGATAAGAAACATAAAGGATTCCTTTAGCTAAACAAAAGAGTGGTATCGAGCTCATTAGTGTGATTGAGATGCTAAACCTTTTGTAAAAAAATATTGAGATACTTAGGGTCACCAATAATATAAGCGATTGAGATGTAATAAAGCAATGAAAATAACTTAGTAAAAATAGGAAGCATTTTACACAATCTTGTTTAAATCAGATTCTTTACGTATAATAGCTACTTTACAATTAGCATTTTTTAATATATGTATTTTCCCATGCTTTACCCAAACGAACTCATAATATTTCTCCTTGGCTATGGTCTTAACCCTACTTAAGAGCTTCTTATACTCCACGCTCAGGTGGTCATTGACATATATACGCTGAGTTGTGCCCTGAAACCCGATATGGGATGTGGATAGGTCCTTCACGGCACGTGCAGCTGCGATAAAATCTTCTTTCACATACCGGTTTAAAAAACTCACTATAATCAATTTTTCATTGGAATTAAAAATAGGCACCCTTGAGATATAATTCACCTGTGATTTGGGGCAGCTATAATTCACCTTCAGGCCAATCGCTTCAATGATCGAAAAAAGATTTTCATCTTTTCTAGTTGGGACTCCTTTTATTTCCACATTGTTTAGTCGGGATCGCTGTTCATATTTTGCGAGCTCGAACTTGGATCTCTCCAAGTCGGTCTGCAAGCAACTCACTGTTTCCTTGAGCTTGTCAAGTTCCGTTGCTCTTGCTTCAACCTCCGCTAGTCGAGTGGCAAATTCATCAAGTCTACCACTAGTGCCTTCACATGTAACTTTTAGCTCAGCTAACTCATCCTTGATTACTCGAATGTCGTCTACCAGGGTTGGCAAATTAAGTAACTGGCGTTTCATGTCACGAATTTCACTTAATATGGTTTCGAGAGAAGCTGGTTCAGGAGCAACCATAGCTGGGGATGACGTTCGACAAGTAGGGCACTTCCATTGCGCCATTCTGGTGGCGCCGAGTTTTCTCCATCCGGCTTCAGAAATATTTGCACATCCAAAATCCAGATGTTTCCTGCAGCTCCCACATTGGACTCCGTCGTTGAACTGCACGTTACAAGCTGCGCACGTTTTCATCATTGAGAATAACTTGAATAAAATTATACCAAAGCAAGAATAAACAAAAATTTGAATTTGATGTTAAAGATAAAAAAGGTTGACGATCTATTATTTCGAGCGACGCGTACTGTACTAATGAATGTCCACAGACGAGTGAGAGGCAAAACCCAGGTTTTGCCTATGCAATCACTGGTAGGAACACTTTGCTTCCCAATTATTCAAATCAAATCAGAAAAAATAAAATAAAAAAAACTTGAGAGGTGTCAAGGGACACCCGGATGGAACGAAGTTGCTTTCTATAAGAGAGAGAGAGAGACAGACAGAGAAACACGCGCACGCCGCACGGCTACAACTATAGCAAAAAGTGTCGTTCCAACTTTTGGTCTCAATTTTTTCCGTCTAGCCTCCTTTCGCAACGCGCGATAAGGAACTTCGTTCCAATTATATCCATCGAAATAAATCAAAGTCTAATTAATCTAATCTAAATAAAAAGAATAGAATCGTAAATAGTCATTATTTACGATTCTATTTTTTTTATTTTTGATTCTCTTATTATTTTTTTTCGTTAGCTTATATTGTGGCTCCCTTTTTTCCTTCCAAACCTCCTTGTCTTGAGCGATCTCTGGCCACGTTGGCCCTGCAAATCTCGTTAGATCGTCACATCGCCTTCGCTGTGGTGATTTACACATGTACAGTCTTTAGAGGTATGAGGAACAGGGTGTAAAGTTCACTCATCCTCCATAGAAAAGGGAGGTTCCTCCGACCAGACGGGTGTTGTGTCTGGCGGGCTATTGCCCAACGATTGATGTTGAGAAATTGTAACTATGCTAATTGCGCGGTAAACTCTGCTTGCGAGATGCAGGATTTGCGTGACGTCAGTATGACGCGTTTTTCGCATGTGGCGTTGTAGATACCGCTACAGTCTTTTATTATTTTTTGTCCAATTAAAACTTCTGCGCGTGTTTCCTCGCAGTTACCGAGTTCAGTACTGATATACTATTCTGTGACCCGGCGTCACGTGCACCGAACGTGTTTCAAAAGTATAAAATTTCAGAGTGCAGTCACAGTTTAAATACTGTTACCGTGTGAAGTTTAGCGGGACACGTATTGTACTGTCAGATGTATCTAGATTTTATCTAGGTTTAAAGTCATTTGTTTCATAAGGCTCTTATTTTTTGACTTTGCTACAAAATGTGTTTCAAAACAGGCTGCTTACGAACTCCTCTCTTTCTCTCTAAAGGCGACAACTTTATGAGGGCTTCTAAAAAGTTATAATCTAGGGCTCCGTATTAAAAACACGTATTAAATTCACACTTTTTTTTTTAAACGTTGCCCCCACTATGAATTTCTCCTGTATCGTGGATGCGTTTACAAACATTCAAACTCACATACACAAACAGCCAGACCCGGAACAACTACTTGTAGGTCATACAAATATTTGTTCCGTGCGGGAATCCCCTTATAGTTTCAAATGACTGTATTCAACAGGCTATTAAACTCCGTGTAGCCATAAGCCTTCACTTTATGGTTTTATGGATTTTCACATAATCACGGGTTAAGAATAGCCAGTAAGTATATAGGGGTATTATAAATCTCCTTTATCGGAAAGGTCAAGGAAACGGACGCCCCATGTATAAAACTGTAGGTAATATAATGCAAATGCAGTCTAAAAAGGAACTAGTAGTTAAAATTATATTTTTTAAAGTCTATAAACTTTTATGGCACGACATAACGTGATTGTGTGTTACGCAATTAGGGTGCCGAACCCAGCAATGCATAAATATGTAAGCTGTCACGCCCTTTATGCCTGCTTTTATTTAGTTAGTAAGTTTTTATTTACATTTTAATTTAAATTAATTATTTATTATAGTTTTCATTATATTTGTTGGTATATTGGCGTGGCTAGCTGACATATGGCAAATAATTTAATTTTATGTTCTGTGCCTTGTAACGTTAATTACTTACTTAACACCTAGTATTGTATACAATCAAGTATCAAGTATTTTCTAACTGAACAGACAGCTGTGCTGTTGTGGAGTTTGTTGCGCCACTTCTTCTTCCCAGCGATAGCACTAGGAAGTGGTGAAGGGCGGGCGTTTTTGAGGGACTGTCTTTTGTAATTTTGAAGTTCGAAAAGTTCTGATTCTCAGCCTAATTTGAATAAATGACTTTTGATTTTGGCCTTTTCCTGGAAGCGGTTGGCAGAAAATTTGTGTACCTACCACCGAAAAAAGGAGGAGGTTGGTCCCGGCTGTCATTCGTGGATCTTTGACAGTCAGTACAGGTCGTCAGAAGCCCGAAAGTCTGAGAATTAGTCTTACCAAGGAGTATCGCGTTACCTAGTAACTGGATTGTGGCGGTCAGATAGGCAAACACTCCAAGTAAAATACTGGTATTCAGCTGCATTCTTGGACTGGAAGCCAAACCCAAAAATAGTTTGAAAAAACTAGGCAAATGATGACATATGGATAGAGTTATAAGATTTTCAGCTACCTACTAGAAAAACGATTTATCAAAGGAACACCATTTCATCATCATAATATCAGCCAAAATGTCGGTCCTCATTACATTTACAAAAAGGACAATGAATAATGTGCCCATTGGCAGAACCGTACCCAAACAAAAATTTACTACTTGTAGCATTATAAACTATGTCTATCTTTTATGCCCTCAGGGAGCAGTTTAATTAATCCTAAGAAATCATGTCTGAATTCACTTGGAGAAAAAGGATATGTGAGGAAGTAAGCTTGATTTACTAAAGGAAAACATTTAACTTATCCTCTAAAAACTTATTGACCTGCTGATGATGGAAAGCAAGAAAGAAAGAAAATACAGTTATTTGCGGCAAACATGATGCATAAAAAGAACAAGAACACAAAAAAGCAAGTTGATCGACCCTATTTGAAATTAATGATCCTCCAAAATTTTATTGCACCTTTAATGATGCACTTTTCTTGCCCATTCTTTTCCATACGAAACTACCTTTTGGAAGGGGCGACTAGAATCAATTGTGTGTAGTTTATTCCTTATATTTGGCGGTACCGATTTGATGGTTGGTGCGCTTATGTTCTTGTTAATTTGTCGTGTACCTATAAGATCTCTTACTGTATTATTGTATAGCTAGCCGTGAAAACCTATAATTGGCTTTATGTTTCTTATTCCAGTTTATCTATTGTATTTATGTAAAGCTGTTGGTTTTCCATGGGATAAATAAATAAATAAATTCTATTTTATTGTAAATTTTGTCGTTGAAAAGTGCCTTGTATGAGCCTATTTGAAATAAATGCTTTGACTCGACTTTAATCCATTCTCCTTTGTGTTATTTTAACAACAGGGAACCAAAAGTACCTACAGGTAACCACAAGGGTCAAACCATGAATAATAATTCGTTATTGTGTGAAAACACCGGATGTCCGGTTACCGCCCACAAAGAACGGTATAATTAAGGTGTTCTGTGTGGCTTGCGATCATAATTATAATAGGCATAATAACGAAAAAGCGAAAAATATTATAACCCCATTCCCCACAACAAACAAACGTTACCACGACCACCTGTAGAACATTGTTTTGTGCAGAAAGATTTATTAGGCTGGACTCTAATATCAAGAAGTGCCTGGGAAAGCACGTCAAGCCTTTGGTCCTGGCAGTCATTCGTAGATCTTTGACAGTCATTACGGGTAGTCAGAAGCCCAAAAGTCTAACAACCAGTCTTACTAAGGGATAACGTATTACTCAGTCACTGGGTAACACAGTAATGAAGAGAACCACAGGAGAACCAAGGTAACCAACATAGCTCGAATAATTGCCTAACTTAAGTGGCAGTGGGTAAGGCAAATTCCTCGCAGAACAGATGGTCGATAAGGCCGAAATGTTCTGGAGTGGGATCCGCGTACCAGAAGACGTAGCGTTAGAAGGTCTCCCAATAGGTGGACCGATGACCTTGTGAAGGCCGCAGGAATCCGCTTGGAAATGGATGTGGGAAGCACAACCGGTCGAAGTGGGGGTGCTTAGGGAAGCTCTATGTCCAGCAGTGGACGGCTTTCGGCTGAAATGATGATGGATCTTGAAAGGTCAGATAGGCAGTCGCTCCATGTAAAATACGGGTATTCAGCTGCATCCGGTGAGACTGGAAGCCGACCTCAACATAGTTGGGAAAAGGCTAGGCAGAGTTAGACTTGCTTGATTGTCTTACCTAATATTTACATTAATTAATTGAAAATCTGAACTTTACATTTAATTAAATGTCAATTATATTGCATAATCAGCCTATAATATTCCCACTGTTGGGACACAGGCCTACTCTCTATGAGAGGGAGTGAGCCATAATCTACCACGCGAGCCCGGTGCAGGTTGGATGTCACATGTCTTAGAATTTTTGGTTCTAAGACATGCCGGTTTCCTCACGATGTTTTCCTTCGCCGTTTTGAGAGCAGTGGTGATGGAATTATTTGCACTAACTATGCGCCTGCCTGGTTCCAATACTAGGGTAACCAATACTCCAATTATAATGGCCATCGTTTATTTATTGACGCAATATTTCATTTATCGTTGACATTAATTGATTAATGCGTTCGCACAACACTAGCACACGGTGCCAATTATTATTAATGCATTTTCAGTAAAATGTGTGAGTGTTTTATGCATTGTTTACTTAATTTGATCAACACTGTATTCCGTATTTATTACGGACTTTTTAGTTAGATGTTTCCTTTTAGATATAATAGGTGTAAACTTATAGGTAACTAGCTTCTGCTCACAACATTGTCTACGTAAAATTTGTTGATTCCTTACCCTCTCCTCCCCCACCTACCCCGTCGCATCGCATCTCCTCTTCGCGCTAGTACTTTGTTTTTGCTTAGCGTTGTTTCGGGCTTTTTTTTCTTTTTGCTCGGCTCCTTAGGGTGCGTAGCGTGATGTTATAAAGCCTTCTTCGAAAATTGGGCTATCAAATGTAAAAAGATTTCTTCAAATCCGACTGGTGGTTCCGGAGATTACCCCCGTCCCTACATACAAACAAATTTTATCTCTTTCTAGTATTATTGTATGATATATTATTATTAAAAATTAAAACAGCAAAAAGGTGATTAAAAAAGAAATAAATAAAAGAAGAAGTACATTATTGTGAGTCGAAAAGGAATATCACAAAAAAAAAAAACTAAACGAACTCATAGAAATCGTAAACGACTTAGAACAGCGTTAACAAGCGCTGATTTATAATAACAAAACAGGCGTTGCACTCAAACATTACAATGCTTTCATTTCTATTTTCCTTCCACTCAATGCTTAAACAAAACCAGCCCTATCTTTCCATACAAAAGGTTCAATATCCATCGTACAATATACCACTTTTCCACGCAAATTGGTTGTTCTACGGTCTCTAAGAGGAATAGTGACGTCATTGAGGGACACTGAAGAATACTTATGTTCCAAGTCTGGAGGGACAATCAGAGGAGTTTGATCAAAGAGGATTTGTTTTGTTTTTTGAAGGTGTTGTATGTAGATGTGTTGAAGGGCTCGTGGCTAAGTGATAACAGCTGCACGCGTCGATCAATCAGTTTAAGCTACGCTTGCCGCGGTCTGTCCGTGGATGGGTGACCATCATTACACATTAAGCCATTGGCCCAGCTGTCATTCGTGGATCTTTGACAGTCGTTAGGGTCGTCAGAAGTCCGAAAGTTTGACAACCAGTCTTACCAAGTGGTATCGTGCTACCCATTGACAGGGTTGTGGAGGTCAGATAAGCAGTCGCTCCATGTAAAATACTGATATTCAGCCGCATCCGGTTAGACTGAAAGCCGACCTCAACATAGTTGGGAAAAGGCTAGGCAGATGATGATGTTGATGTTTTGAAGGGTGTGTTTTATATTGCGAGAAGAAAACATAAGGACGACCTAAATAATAATGATTGAATATTACTGTTGAGCCGAACAACAAAGTCAAACCAAATTGAAGCTCAACTTATCAAGACTTAGTGCAGAATATAGGTAAGGTTCGTATTTTTTTGTGTATACCTACTTCAAAAAATTATTAATTTACCAGACTGACGTACAATATCTACGAGAAGATGGTAGTTTAAGGGTTCTAAAGCAAAGGTCAGATTCAATTTCAGCGGATGAAGCTTGCGTAGGTTACCTACTATAATACGAGTATAACAAAATTGAGCAGTGACCTGAGTTTTCCTTTCAAGATAATTTATTTTGATAGACTAGGTAACTTTTGATAAAAGAAGATGATATAATTTAAAAAAACATAGACAATTACGGAGACCACTGAAAGAAGCGAAAACTTAAATACGAAACAACAGTGTTTTTTCATTATTTTCTAATTAACTATTAAGTTTTTCCCCTACCAAAAATTGCTCAACGCGCCTGAAGAAGTTTTCACTTCAAAACACCAGACGGCCAAAGCCACAAGCAACGATAATATACGTTAGATACCACCTGTTTTTCACGTTACTACCGTAATCTGTAACGAAATTATTCAGCTACACCGTATTATGCTAATCAAGCATGTCCCAGCTGAAAGTTAATCAAAATTCTCTTGTATTTGGCCCTCTCCATCATAATAAGGATTACGTTGAGGAAACACTGCCTTGTTTGCTTTTCTTCTCGTCATAGTCTGACGCCTGGTTTTACTCATGTTTCGGATTTGCATACTTATTAGGGAGTTTTTTATCAGTTGTTTTTTATTATAGGCTGAAAATAATTGACGGTTTATCTATACTGATTAAGCTCATGTATTTGAGCACCGTACCAACGTGGCGTCGGTAGCCACCGACACGCATCGGCCCCTGCAGTTGCCTTTGTCGACGACGCGTGTCGCACGTCTGTGTGTACTATAGGCCAACCGCTTAATTGAGACGTTGCCTGAGATAGTGATATGATGCGGGAGCTCGTCAACTTGTGACAACTATCACCCTTCTCGCACCGCGCAGGTACCTCAGGTACATCGGCCTATACGTACAGGTGTTTCTTCACCGGGGAGCGAGCCCCTCGCTCGAAGCGCGTGGTCGGTGCGACGTGTAATGGCTCGTAGGCAGCGCGCTGCCTCCAATTGTTTTGGTAGCAATATTTGATGCTGTCGTCACCACAGATTACTTCGACATACATACAGTGGCCTCCAAAAGTTAGTTGACATTTTTCCACTTCAGCTTTGACACCACAGTATGTTCGATTCCTGCACGGAACAAATATTTGTATGACCTACATGTATTTGTTCCGAGTCTGGGTGTTTTTCTATCTATAATATGTATGTATTTAAAAAAAAAAATGTATAAAAGTAGTTTATCAGCCATCTTGTTACCATAACACAAGCATTAGGTTGCTTAGCTTGGGACTAGATGGCGCTGTGTGAAACGTCCAGGGATATTATTATTATTATTTAAAATTCTAGTGATCCAAATGTTTGAACTGTTATAACTGCACTATATTTGTTATTGACTAATTCAACTATAATTATATTAAGAGGTAACGTTCCAGGCTGCTCGATTGAATTTCAATTTACCCTATGATAGTTATAAAAGCTTTTCGGCTGATCAAAATCAAATTGACCGAAGATTTATCGGGAATGTCTATCAAAGTTTGTACATCCAAAATCGGGACTTATAGCACAATACTTATCTTTGATATTTAATTTGTGTGTAGATCAAGGAGTTTTCCCAGATTTCATGAAATACAGTAAGGTTATACCGCTTTTTAAATCTGGGGACAGCAAAGAAACCAACAATATTATAGAACACAATTACAAAAAGTTTAAATAAATGGTGTCAATTCTCTTACTTTAAAAGTGAAAATGGGTGTTCCACAAGGCTTAATTTTAGGTCCTTTCCTCTTTTTAGAATATATTAACGATCTACTCCATTTATTAAAGAACCAACCACAAATGGTATTTGCTGACGATACTTCCTTATTTTTTAAGATAAATAGACTTGCATCAAATCTTGACGACGTAAATAACGCCCTATTGCAGGGTGCACTGCTAATAATTTGGTAATAAATGGGAAAAAAACTAAATGCATAAGATTTGCTTTACCGAATGTTAAAAGTAGTGATTGTGACATAGTATTAACCAAAGAGAATTCGTCGATAAAACTGTTTTTCTGGGGATCATGCTTGACTCAAGGCTGCAATGGGGTCCTCATTTAACATCTATTGCAGGACGGCTAAGTTCAGCAGCTTATGCTGTAAGAAAAATCCGTCAACTTACTAATGTAGATACCGTAAGACATAATACTATGAAAGTAACTACTTTCATAGTATTATGTCTTACGGTATTTTACTATGGGGACGGGCTGCAGATATTGAGTCCATTTTTATTCTGCAGAAAAGAGCCATCAGAGCAATATATGGCCTCCACAGGCGCGATTCTTTAAGGGAACTGTTTAAAGATATTAACATCATGTAAGTAAGAAAATTTTTAAATCTTTTCTATAAAAGAGGTGAAAGACACAGCTATAGGACTAGAAATAGGGACCAATTAGTTCAAACAGGTTTCAGACTGGTTAAAGTAGACTCATCCTTCATAGGGTACTGTTTAAAATGTTACAATAAAATTCCTCCCCACATTCTCCAACTGAGTGAAACGAAATTTAAATCTTGTATTAAACCACACTATGTAGCCAAGCATATATATATATTTTTTTTTTTGTAAGTAAGTTTGTACAAACACTCTTACACGTCAATCATCGAGTTCGTCGAGCTCGACGATTCGACGAAAAATACCAAAGAAAGGACATTTGGGTAGGCCACATTAATTACTCTAATTACCATAACAAAAACTAACAGAACAGAGAGAAAAATAAAAGTTAGTTCCGTATTATAAGTTAGTTCCGTAATAAAAGTTGTTCATAATGATGAGTACAATGACCCTTTTTAAGGAATAAAATGATCAAAATTTTACTGTGTATATTACATATTGTATTCTATTATATAAATGATAACTAATAGGTTAGTCTCATCATCATCATTTCAGCCGAAAGATGTCCACTGTTGGACATAGGCCTCCCCCCCAAGCACCTCCACTTCGATTTCTGTGCTTCTCACATCCAACGGGTACCTGCAGCCTTCACAAGTTCCTCGGTCCACCTTGTGGAAGGCCTTCAAACGCTACGTCTTTCGGTACGCGGTCGCCACTCCAGAACCTACACTAACGTTTAGCATAATCAGCCTACATAATAATGTTTCCACTGCTGAGATACAGGCTCTTCGAGAAGGATTGGGCTGTAATCTACCCCGCGGGCCCAGTGCGGGTTGGTAGATGTCGCTTGGCTTCGGATTCCTGGTTCTAGGACATGCCGTTCTCCTCACGATGTTTTCCTTTACCGTGTTGAGAACACTGGTAATGAAATAATTTACAAAAAGTAGGTAAAGGTCTTGGTTCGAACCTACGACCCACAACTTGTAATTCGCGGCTGTAATCACTTGGCCACTTCTGCTCTCCTTAAAGTTTTCTGTGTGTTAAACTAGCCAGTGGCTTTATCGGGATGTGGTGTTGTGTTATATCGCTTTGGAAATAAAGTATTTGTGTATGAGAACAATTTAGTTTAGACTGCCTCGTTGGTTAAGGGATCGCAAGCGCTATCTGCTGAGCATGAGGTCTTGGGTTCGATTTCCATGTCGGGTAAAGTGTTATAAGGTTTTCCCATCAGAAATTTCTCGGTAACAGGCCGGAGTCTAGATTTGTGCCCGGTTGATGGCAATACCGCCTATTTTTTTATTTTTTTTATTCACCCGTCATCACAGGGCGTTGCATGTTTCCTCTGACATGTATGATCAGAGACCTTATTTTTTAACAATTTATTTTTAATATCAAAAGTACAGGTTTTCTTAAACTTATACATAATTTAGTTAAATTACAATCATTTTAGTTCTATTTCTTAACAATTGCTTTATTTTTATTACTATGATTGCTTTTTTGTTTTTACATTTTTAGATTTACATGTTTCTACGTTGATAACTTGATCAAAATATTTTACAATATTAGATAGTATAACTTCTATGGAGGGGCCCGTGGCTAAATAATAACAGCCGCACAGGTCGATCGGTCAGGTTAAGCTACGCTTGCCGTGGTTGGCCTGTGGATGGGTGACCATCTTTACATACCGAGACCCCTCCGTGCCTCGGAAAGCACGTTAAGCCGTTGGTCCCAGCTGTCATTCGTGGATCTTTGACAGTCTTTACGAGTAGTCAGAAGCTCGAAAGTCTGACAACCAGTCTTACCAAGGGGTATCGTAGTAACTGGGTTTTGGAGGTCAGATAAGCAGTCGCTCCATGTAAAATATTGGTATTCAGCTGCATCCGGTTAGACTGGAAGCTGCCCCCAGCATAGTTGGGAAAAGGCTAGGCAGATGATGAGATAGTATAACTTCTATGCCTTAGCTCGCCCACTATCACATGGGAATTAGTGTGCATACACAGGAGCGACAAGCGTCAATGACAGAGGCAACAGCAACCGTCAACACCAGATGCTTCAGATCCTCAGATGCTTTTGTTGTTGACGCATGTCGCTCGTTAGTATGAGTACTAAAACATCTCTGACGACTGGTACACTTGTCTATGCACGGCATGCCTACGACTGGTTGGAGGCGCGCGGTGGCTGAGCGGGCGCAGCATCGGGCGTCAGCGGCGGCTGAGGGGGCGCGCGGGCGGCGCGGGCGCATGCGCGGTCTTCCCGCTCCGAGCGCCACCTCACTCAAATTCTTACCACGACGAAGACACTGCGTCTCTTTAAACTTGTATTTTTTCATTACATCAGATTGTAAAGTCCACGTATTTTATTTATTCGCTCCTGGAACTGAGCACCCGACGTATCAGCGTCAACAACACTCCTGCCTAACCCTTCAAGGGTAATCCTAGAAGGGTTAGGCAGGAGTGTTTTTGTTGTAGGTATGATGTTATGTTATGATTGCTTATTAAACTCATAACTACATTCCTAAACTATGTAGCTCGTTCCTATAAACTCTCCGCATTCAAGCAGATATTTGTTTATTATGGTAACCCGAAACTTGGATCCCAAAGGTTATCAAAATAACTTGCTAAGACTTTGATTACAGTTATGTAAGACTAGCTTCTGCTCGCGACTTTCTCTGAAATTTCTTGGTCCCCCGACCCACCGTGCAAATAGATATTTTTAAATCCGACAGGTAGTTTATTATTAAATTATTATTTTATAATTAGGAAGTTAGGATGCGGACGAATTTTTGGATGCCCAATGAGCTCCTGCCTTTTTCTTTATTTTTTTGATTATATTCTTGTATATAATATATATATTTTAGTGTTAGCTTCTAAAAATAGTATTTAATGTGTTGAGTACCAATAAAGTTAGGATGGTATCGAGACCCAAGTATGTCGTACTTATTACCAAAACTACCTTCTTGGCTGGTTATATAATTGTATACAGCATCATCTGCCTAGCCTTTTCCCAACTATGTTGGGGTCGGCTTCCAGTCTAACCGCATGCAGCTGAGTACCAGTATTTTACATGCAGCGACTGTCTATATGCAATGCACACACAAGACCTACCTGAAGGACTAAGTGCGGAAACCAAACCCGCATAGAACATAGAACACTGCCTGTATGACCGACTTAATTGCAATTGAATTGGATAATACGAGACCTTTTGGTAAGACTGGTTATCAGTAACTGCGTTGTGGAGGTCAGATAGGTATCTGACCTCCAAAACCCAGTTACTGAATCAGAAGACCAACCCTGAAATCGTGAAAAAAGAATCAGTTGATCCATACATTATGTCGAGTTGACGGTGTATAAGTTATTAATTGACACCACTTTAATCTTTTTACACCAAGGCTTATTTGTATGTAATCGTTTCAGTCTCCTTTTTAAAATAACACTTTTGAATTTGTCTAGATTTAACAATTTTAATGTGTCAGGCAGCTTATTAAATATTATTTATTTTTTTACTGGGTAATACGAAACCAACAACGACATTTTATTTAAATATAAGATGTTATAACCACCAATATTTTTATGTACCCACGAATGTGCTTAGCTTCCCTCAAATAGCAACTCTGACAAGTATGACATTTATGTGACGTAATAAAAATCCCGGCTCAAATCCGTATGTCACGTATAGGGACGTCAGTGTTCATGGGACGTTGCTTCCCAAAGAGATATGAATGCGATTGTGCCTCTAAAGGATAATGAGATTTGGAGGAAATACTGTTTTGTCGAAGAATTTGACATCCCTGAGGAGTTATGGAGTATGGAGGTCAGATGTTAGACGTTTTTCGTGAAAAAAACACAAAGCATAAAATGTTCCGGACGATGCCACGAGTTTGTTGCGCCACTTCTTCCCAGCGGAAGCACTAGGAAGTGGTGAAGGGTGGGCGTTTTGGTGGACTGTCTTATTGTAATTTTGATGTTCGAAAAGTGCTGGGGGCCTACACCGAAGTGCAAAGTGCGAATGTTCGGATCGGACCGACACATGGCCGAACCGAATATTATTGAAAAATGCGAAAAAAGTTCGGATCGGCTCAGTTGGGTCGGGCCCATAGTCAATATTCGAAAGAGTGTAGGAGTGTAGGATCGAAACCGACCGAACCAAATAGTAACTTCGTAGCAGGAAACGGCCGAACATTCAGCCGATACTACGGAGTAGACCCCCTGATTCTCAGCCTAATTTGAATAAGTGATTTTTTATTTTGATCATGTAACCTGCGTTCATAAATATAGGTGTTTATAGACAATATAATGATAAGAGAGAGAAGCTAGCGTAGAAATGTATCGTCGGTTATCGATAAAAAATCTGCTGTCTCATAGAAAAGTGCAAAACCTACTAGTGGTATTTCCATGGTAACAGGTTGCGCGTCGATGGTATACCACCTTGTTTTCAGATATTCAAATAATAATAATTAAAAACTTGAGAGGTGTCAAGGGACACCCAGATGGAACGAAGTATAACTGGCTTGCTTTCTATAAGAGAGAGAGAGAGAGAGAGACAGAGAAACACGCGCACGCCGCACGGCTTACAACTATAGCAAAAAGTGTCGTTCCAACTTTTGGTCTTAATTTTTTCCGTCTAGCCCCCTTTCGCAACGCGCGATAAGGAACTTCGTTCCAAAAACAAGACGATAGTTGCTGACATCCCCAGAACATGCTTACCTAATGTGTCAGAACCACCGTGCTTACTAGTCATTGTCCTTAACCATGCTTGTATGTCTGTTTTACGCACATTCGCTTACATAGCGCTTAAATAATTCATGAAATCTCCGGCGAAGGCACGAACAACTGCTACTTTCTATTGGATAATGATTTATCTTGTTACGAGTAATATCATGTAAACATACATTATTATATTCAATATGTATGTATGTGAGGTCGTTTGTAAGTAGATCTACGTGTTAAGGCACGCGAGACATACTCGTACTAATGGATGGATAATTACATTTTGGAGGAGGTTTTACGATTTACAAGTCGCGATTATACATTGGAGGGGCTCGTGGCTGAACAATAACAGCCACATGGGTCAATCAGAGGTTAAACTATGCTTGCCGTGGTCGTTCCGTGGGTGGGTGATCACCCCTTAACCCTTATGTGAGTGACGAGGTACCCGGGTACCTTTATCATTTTCAAATTTAACGAAAAGTATGTTTTACGCTCTGTAGGTAGCTGTGATTTCCTGAGAGCTCTTAACTATTGATAAATTATATATTTTTTTTATGTTTTGACCCAGTCAACTATCTGCAATGTTTCGTGGAACCAAAACATATTTTAAACTCACAATAGAGTGACAAGGTACCCGGGTACTTTTTGTGTTTTGTATGACAATGAAAAAAGTATTTATAATTTCGTACAAAAATTAACATACACACGCACGTTAAGCAGTTGATCCCGGCTGTCATTTGTCCATCTTCGACAGTCTTTATGGGTAGTTAGAAGCCCGAAATCTGACAACCATTCTTATCAAAGGGGTATCGTATTACCCAACAACTGGATTGTGGAGGTCAGATAGGCAGTCGCTCCATGTAAAATTCTGGTATTCAGCTGCATTCGGTTAGACTGGAGACCAACCTTGATAATTTGGAAAAGGCTAAGCAGTGGCTCCATGTAAAATTCTGGTATTCAGCTTCATCCGGTTAGACTGGAGACCAACCTTGATAATTCGGAAAAGGCTAAGCAGATGATGATGAGGTCTTTTAAATACATAGATGGATGGCTGGTCTGTGGTTTGTAGTATAAGGTTTTAGAATTGGCTAACTGATAATAGCGGTATTGACATTTAATTGACTTGTAAGGGTCAGTTTCCCTTGCAATGTAGCTACCTCCATTTAGCCGGTAGTATTTTTTTCATAGGACATAGATCGATTTCATGAAAATAGGCAGTAAGAACTCCACCCTAAATTATCCATATCGATTATTTCTCCAGAATTGCTAAACCATGTTATAAGATTTTGATAGAGATACTGTTAAACTCAGCATCATTCATTGACAAAGCCAAAAAAAAAATATAGTCAAAAAGTTCTCATAAAATCTGCATAAAAGCCTCCGGAGTCCGGACGTCTAAAAATATTCCAAATTGAGCCGGATATACGGGCTTCAGCCGGATAATTCGTTATATCCGCCCAAGTATTGCAGACGTCGTGATATCAGTCTTTATGAGCGACTTCTACAAAGGACGGACGGATTTGTGACTGACTTACGGATATGTTGGACGGTTGATATTTGCAATCTATACAAATCATCATCATCATCTGCCTAGGCTTTTCCCAACTATGTTGGGGTCGGCTTCCAGTCTAACCGTATGCGGCTGAATACCAGTATTTTACATGGAGCGACTGCCTATCTGACCTCCACAACCCAGTTACTGGGTAATAAGATACCCCTCGGTAAGACTGGTTGTCAGACTTTCGGGCTTCTGATTACTCGTAACGACTGTCAAAGATCTACGAATGACAGCCGGGATCAACGGCTTAACGTGCTTTCCGAGGCACGGCAATCTATAGAAATAAAATAAAAATAAAATCCTATTCGTTGATCAGCGCATTTTTTTGAGATCACCATCATCATATTGTCTTTATCAATATTATCATCAAAATTGGAAAATTCGGGAAAAACTCAAAGTGGTTCGTTCTGGGGGAATAGAGTTTTTCTTACTGAAGACAGCTGTGCTGCTGGGGAGTTTGTTGCGCCACTTCTTCTTCCCAGCGAAAGCACTAGGAAGTGGTGAAGGGCGGGCGTTTTGGGGGACTGTCTTTTGTAATTTTGACGTTCGAAAAGTATTGATTCTCAGCCTAATTTGAATAAATGAGTTTTGATTTGATTTTGATTTTAGAAAGGACAGGACAATGGCACCGATTCCCTTGTACACAAACTAAACTAAATTTAAGTTCAGTGCATCTTTTTCTTTCTATTACATTAAGAAAAGGACAGAAGATAAATATTAGTTTAGTCTAGTTTAGGACAATTTAATTCAAATTTATAATTTATTGCTGAAATTTAATTCTTAGTTTATATGACAATTTAATAATGATTTTAGCTTTGTTTAAATACCTATGAATGACTTCTTACCTTTATATTTGTATGACACAAAGGCTGAACATGACGGCTCTTTTTTGTTTATGAACAACCTGCATGACTTGTATGTATACTCATGGTTCTACAAATCAATAAATAAATAAATCAATCAATCAATGGGGTCTATGTTAAGTGTTAGCAGTTAGCTGATTATAAAAATCAACATACAACAAACTAACCAATGTGTCGTACGGTAGGTATTTTTCCAATAAAAACTTTCAAAGTCAAAGTTTTGACTACCCTCAAACTACCAACTTTATACGTCATCCTATTCAGCAGTGTGTCCATTGACCTTTACTTGTAGACTGGCTCGCTGCCAAGCATCGCGATCACAATTGTCCCTAACTAAAACATAATGTAAGCTAGGCGTCTAATGTTTGTTCCTGTTGATTCCCTATCATCATCCCCTTGAAGGTTCAGACAAACGTCTGAACCTACTGTAGAGGTGATTGACTTTTATTTTATCTTGTGAATGTTGAGTTTAATATTTTATGGTCAGGGTTTATTTTTAACTAGCTTAAGCGGAATATCTTCAAGGCGAGAGTGAATAGGCTTCTTCTGGGCAAGCTCGTTCCACCGTAGATCTCATCCCTGCCTCTGGGCTGGATTGAGGTCAAGAGTGAGCCCATTGTCAATAAAAAAAAAATATATATATTCCACAGGAACTTACTACCGGAACAAAAGTGCCCAGGTTATGGTCCGGACCTAATCCGTCCAACTGTTGAAGCATGAAATGGTGACAGACAGACAAACAGAGTTACTTTCGCATTTATAATATTAGTATGGAAGTAGGTGGATTTACTTCTGGAACATGATGAGTTTATTGAACATGTATGTTAAATAAGATGTTGTAACTATATAAAAATAACAATTTAAAGTTGATGCTAACAAAATGGTTGTTTCTTGAAATAAATAGAAAGAAAGAAAGAAAAGGTATTTATTGCGATTCGTACAGGAAGATGACAAAGTAAACAAAAAAAAAATACAATCTAATGAGGGTTTATGACTTTTCTGGAAGCTTATAATCGATATTTTTATAGCGTTTAAACTGAAACCATTTATAAGAACTTTTGAACTAGGTACCAAAGAGTTGGTCAGTTATTCAGAAAGTTTAAATCAGTTATTAAAATGATAGTAAAATGATCGCATAAGGTGACAATAACATTCCCTTGAAACTTTTTTGAAATAACTTCCTTTTGTGTAATCAATTTGCACTGACGACTGAAAATATTAGAAGACCCCACATTTTTCACTTTTGGAAATTTTTGTCGTCATAAAGTTCTTCCTTAAAGTGTCAAATACATCCTATTTATTAAAACACTTCCTAAAATTCCGGAAGACCCATCCATTTTACATCAGCCATCTTAGATTTTACAAACAAGCACTCCAAAGTCTATCACAAATTAATGTATGCAAATTCATTTCCCTTTGACAGAGCCGATACATTCTGCTTTAAAAATGTATTGAAAACGGACAGGCTTGAATATTTGTAGGATTCACGATTGAGTCCTTTGGGGGTCGTTAGAAACACAAGGTTGGAAAAGGGAACAGTATCCTTAAGGCCAGTGGCATTAAAGTACAGTCACCAAAAGAGATAAGTAACCAGGGTCCTCGCTCGGATATAGTTGAAGTTTAGCAAGAAACCGACCGATGTTTTCGACTGAAAAACACCCGTTGGTTTCTTAATAAACTTCAACTACATATATCCGACGACCCTGGTTACTTATCTCTTTTGGTGGCCGTACCTCTTTCACCGCCGACGAGGAAGCAACTAGCTACGAGATCAACCATTTTCTCGCTCAAGAAATGTGTGTATAAAAGACTGCCGGTCTGCCGTGAAAGTAAAAGATATACATATATTGATAGTTGATAGCTAACTGTTCACACCACCGGCGAGCATTCGTGTGTCGCAGCGACAAGAGCTATTAAAGAGAGTACTCGCTCAGTAACGCTCGCTTGGCGGGCAGAAAACTCGCTGAGAAACTTACGCTTGGTACTATCGCCAAAACATATATCTGAACATTTTGAAAAAAAAACCCGCGCTCACGATGACCACATCTGCGTCCGTAAGTAAAACAAAAGAAGATCCTTTTTAATAGTCCTTACGGTGGTCAGATACCTATAGATTTTGGCAATAGTTAATTTCTACGCATAATATCGCTGGTCGCTGTCACGCACTCGCTTGGTTGGTGACCAACGAATTTGTCACCAATTCGTTTTTAGTAACAGCTGTACTTGCTTTCCGTTAATCGCTGGCGGCAGGATTTTAAAAAGGTGGCTGGGACAGGCTGGATGCAGAAGGCGGAGGACAGGGTGCTGTGGCGCAGCCTGGCAGATGCCTATGTCCAGCAGTGGACTGCGATAGGCAGAAATGATTAAGAGTTGCATTAAAATAGCCTCTTACATACATTTATTGGGTAATACGATACCTCTTGGTAAGACTGGTTGTCAGATTTTCGGGTTTCTCACGACCCGAGACGACTGTCAAAGTTCCACGAATGACAGCCGCGACCAACGGCTTAACGTACTTTCCGAAGCACGAAGAAGTCTGTATACAAAGAAGGTCACCCATCCACGGACATACCGTGGCAAGCGTAGCTTTACCTTAATACTTAATCTAAAGATTTTTAAGAAATTCTCAATACGTTTATTGCATATGCAGTATTCTATTTTGGGCTTGAATAATTTAGCCAAGTGTGGTGATTATCAAAATTGCCTTGCAATATTATTCTATCTACTCGTATAGTCTCGTTTACGTAGAACTGAATATTTAAAGCTTGATCAAGATATCAAACTCAGATAATAAATTTTACAAGAATTAGCCTGAAATAATATTGGAGGACCGGAGTTTAATCGTTCTCAGCCCCACTCTAGGCCTTCAATCTAAGTTACAGAGACTAAAATAGTAATTAAACCGCCTCTAAAGGTACCACTCCATAGCGACCCACTGCTAAGCTACGCACGTGTTACGCAATTACTTAGCTTCACTTTCTCTGGAAATTTAGGTGGGATCGTCCACTGCGACCCATGGCTACGCTTCACGAATTTGGAAATATCTTAACCCAGATCGTGGCTGTAACGCGATATAGCATAATCAGCTGATAATGTTCCCACTGCTGTCTCATCTCACAGACACACTTATGTGACATCTACCAACCTGTTCTGGGCCCGGGAGCCCAGATGTCACATGTCTTCGAATTTTTGGTTCTAGAACGGTTTCCTCACGATGTTTTCCTTCACCATTTTGAGAGCAGATAAAATAATTTACACAAAGTAAAGCGGGTTCGATGTTACGACCTAGAACTCGTAAGTCGCGGCCTTTAAAAATATGGTAAAACTACATAAGCCGCCATGTTAGATTTTATGTGATGTCATATAGCTAACCTGCGGAACAACATTACGCTTCCAACGATACTTCGTTTACCGAAGTACGACCAGTAATTTAGGAGTTACGAGGGAACAAATGAACATGCATACATACATTGCCCATCAAAATCATTCATCATGTCATCAACCCTCCTTTGACTTTATCATAGTCAGGTAAAAACAAATGAACCGCGCAGCTAACGTGGCAAACCTCTCCGTGCATACCTTACGTAACAGTGTCCATGGACGGTCGACTTACTCGTAGTATTGCAAAATGGATTAGCCATAAAGCTACGTTGATTTCATTGCGTTTTGTAAGCTAAGTTTACGACCGTTTCAAAGTAAACGGGGGTATTAACGGGGAGCTAAGACAAAATATGTCATTTAACGATCGGACATTAAAAGTGTATTAGTGTGTAGTTTTATTTTAGATATTTTTCGTGTATTTTTATCATAGATTAGGCATTTTCAGTCTTCCGCGGGGTAATTGCGTAATTCAGCAACAGTAGGAATGGCTTTTATTATGACAATTCAACGGTGTTATTGAATTGTCAAACCTTATCACGCTTTAACGGCTGAATGGATTTGGCTCACGTGTAGGCCATGACCTGAACTAGGATATATAGGATACTGTTATCCCGGTAGTACGTTCCTGTGGGGCAACTTTTATAATAATATCCCTGGACATTTCACACAGCGCCATCTAGTCCCAAGCTAAGCAACCTAATGCTTGTGTTATGGTAACAAGATGGCTGATAAACTACTTATATACATTTTCATTTCCATTCATTTTTCATTTTCATTTTTTTTTTTCATTTTCTTTTTTTTTTTTTTTTTTCTTATGTAAATACGTACATATTATAGATAGAAAAACACCCAGACTCGGAACAAATACATGTAGGTCATACAAATATTTGTTTGTTTTGTTGTTGAACTTCGCATGGGTGAAGTCTCGAGCAAAAGCTAGTAAGTCTAGATTCGCATAAAACTGCCGCGATGGTCAATTGGTTGCAAGCACTACTACCGAACACGAGGTTCTGGTTTCGATTCCCTGGTCGGGTTGGGAGTTTCTATCAGAAATATCACAGGAGTAGCCCGGAGTCTGGATTCATGTCCGAATGATGGCAATAAACTCGCTCCCTGTTACATGGAACTTAAATATAACTGACGGAATGTTAGTGTATACAGGGTGGCAGGGACATCGACGCGCAAACTGTAACCATGGATTCATAACATGAGTTTAGACCCCTTAGCGGCGAAATTTTTGGTCGGTTATTAAAAAAAAAAAATTGCTGCTCCATACATTTTGACCGCGTAGGTATTGCACTTTTCTATGAAAGAGAAGATTTTTTTTTTTGGTAACCGACGAAAACTTTCGACGCTATGGGGTCTAAGCTCATGTGCTGAATCCATGGTTACAGTTTGCACGTCGATGTCCCTGCCACCCTGTATAGGTACAGCTCTGCCTAACTCTCCGGGGATTACAGGCGTGTTGATGTTATGTTATTTGCACAAAACTGTCACTATTTGAATGGAGTCCGGATTCATACTCGAACATTGTACTAGAATAAGTACACACGGCTACACGTCAAGCTATACAAAACCAGTTGGTCTTGGCCTCACTTTGTATGATATTTTCTCACAATGAACGGTCAGCTAATACTGGTTTTGCATAGCTTGATGTGTAGCCGTGTGTACCTAACTTCTCAATTTCTTGTTATCCTACCCTACATTTACGTAAAACCTTTCGAAGCCTTAACCTAATACTTTCTCAAGGCTCCATCACGCCCTTAAGCGACTCATATCTTGTATAAACGCGCGATATATCTTGGGAATATCATTTTCAATTCGGTATATACCCAAAAATCATCCCATATAAGAGTAACTCACGTAAGAAATGAGGTTTTTGTACCAACGGTCCCGTCCGTATCATTTGAAACCGTTTCTTATTTACCGGACGATTACCTTGGCTGGTTATACATGGTAATTCCCTTATCAAATTATTGTTGTTATTGTTATATTGGAAAAGAAGGAGACCAATGTATTATGGCTTAGTAATAAGCCAACATACTATATGCCTCGGAAAGCACAAGCCGTTGGTCCTGTCATTCGTGGATCTTTGACAGTTGTTACGGGTCGTCAGTAGCCCAAAAGTGTGACAACCAGTCTTATCATCCCTCTTATTGAAATCACAAATATTTTTTTAGAGGCATGAGGAACAGGGTGTAAAGTTCACTCATCCTCCATTGAAAAGGGAGGATCCTCCGACCAGACGGGTGTTGTGTCTGGCGGGCTATTGCCCAACGATTGATGTTGGGAAATTGTATCTATGCTAATTGCGCGGTAAACTCTGCTTGCGAGATGCAGGATTTGCGTGACGTCAGTATGACGCGTTGTTCGCATGTGGCGTTGTAGATATCGCTACATTTTCTTAAAACTGAAACGAAAACCGAACCCAAGTCCCGAGTAAGTCACTCAACAACTGCATAAACATTGGTGTCCTCGACTTATGATTACATCACGTACATTTTCATTTTCACATCAAGCCTCCTATTTCATCTGTAGACATATTCTAACAGAAGGCCAATTTTATAATTAAAAACGTTCAAAGTCTAGTCGAAATCGCATTTCAGCGATAATCAATGTCAGAAAACTTCTCAAAAATGTTGGGAGAGATTGTGACTGAGATCAGATGGCCAATTCTCGTAATTTAAAACGTCCAAAATCTAGTCGCAGTCTCATCTCAGCGACAAAAAAGTTACAAAAACTTGTCAAAATGTAAATAACTTAGAGGTATTTTTGACAGATTGAGACTGAGGTTAGATTGTGAACGTTCTTAAAATTACGAGAATTGCCCCCCAGACTGTGAACGTTCTTAAAATTACTAGAATTGCCCCTCAGATTTCAACGCGAAATATGTACGTACTATGGATTTTATATTGTGTCTTTATTATACGTCATAAAAATATTAATGGCGGACTTTATTAAGGGGACAGCCTTGGAATTAAGCGGTTAATGAAGGATTTAATGGTCATTTACGGAAAAGCTGGTAATAAGAAAATGAAGAAGAATATTGGTACAGTCACAGTAAATAATGTTCGTCATCTTAAGGACTATTTTTGTCTGTTCAATGCACGATAAAATTTGCTTTACCGACTCACATTACAAAATTATACTTCGTAGTAATGTCAATACCACAGAATAACATTCAAACATCTTTGAGTTCGCGCGACTGGTCGCGTGCTTAAAGTTGCCAGCCTAACTAAACTTTTTTCCTTCATTTAATATAAAATAATTTTTCATTAGTTAAACTTAAAGTAGTTGTAGAAAACTAGCTAGGTTTGTTCTTACTAGGTTATTTCTATTAGCATATTATATTATTAATATAAAATTAATATATAATTTAATTAATATATAAAATATATTCTTAATATTAAAGGTAAAACAGTGGGTTAACGCCTTCCATTCCATTTATCAGAATCCATGCTAGTCTTCATCAGAAGATTTGGACGTGTTGCAAATAAATAAAAATAAAACAATAAATATAATTTTGTCCATGTCCATTCATATCCAGTAGCCTGTCTGATTCGAAATATTTGTTTCTATTTTTTCTGCACATACATTTAGCTCAAAACCAATACCGTTAGGCACCTCCGGTACGAATACTAAAAATTACCTGTCAAATTAGCAACGCGACTTTTAATGTTTTTAAATAAATTTTGGAAAACGGTACCGCGTAGGCCCGTTTTTATTTCGTTCTTCTTCACAAGCACGTTTGACCTTTAAGATAATATCCCTGCCAGCACTTTAAATCACTTTCAGCATAGTGAACACCTGACATAAACGTCAAAATGGCGGCAAGCGATTAGTTCCGATTTCAGCCACGCGCAGACTTTTTTTTTTTCTATGGCAACTGAGCCGATGTCGACTATTCTGCCAGCGTCATGTGGTGACGGCAACGCAGCAAGGTTAGCCGCAGCCGTCGAATTTTGCACTCCGTGGTAGTTATCTAGTTATAATTATGTTAGTAAGTAACTAACTACAATTTGATTACATTTAAATTTAAAAATAATGATAAAATTTTGATAAGTGTAGGAGAAAAGTTAGTCAAGAGGGAATTGAAGTTAGTAGGATGAACGCACTGACTTTTTTTTCCCTTTTTGGCAACTGAGCCGATGTCGACTATTATAACAGTGTCATTGTAGTGACAGCAGCACAGCAAGATAAGCCGACGAACGTTGCACTTTGTGGTAGTTGTTATTTTTTGTTAATGTTAGTAGAGTTAATTATTATTACACACCAAACTACCCCGCTGAGCTAATCTGATGCCAGCGTGCACTACATAAGGTCGACTTTAGCGGACAGCCTTTACAGTAACTATTTCATTACCGAATTTAAAACGTGACACTGACAGAAGCTGTCAATATTTTTTTTATTTATATCTTCTTAATGGCCAGGGCGTTAAAAAGGTTTTAGGCTAATGTCAACTCGACATTGATCAAAAGTGTATTATAATGATTTGTAAGTCCTAACAAGGAAAACAGACAAACATCGCAGTGGACAAACACCAATACAACAGTCTAGTTATTATATGTGCATATAGCGAGCAGCCAGCCGTAGTACGTGTGTGGTGTGTGTTTACAAGAACATAGAAGAATCATGACAGAAGTTCTACTACTGAACCTTGTTGGTCTCTATCAATCAATCAATTCAGCCTATCAATCAATCAACTCAGCCTATCGCAGTCCACTGCTGAACATAGGCCTCTCCCAGACTGCGCCACAGCACCCTGTCCTCCGCCTTCCGCATCCAGTCTAGTCCCTCGTTGGTCTAGTGGTCGCAAACGTTACTGCTGAGGATGAGGTCCAGACGATCGATTCTGTAAAAATCTCAACGTGAAAAGTTAAGTGAAGTGAGCTTAGAGTGAGCTGTCAATAATATCAATCCCTTAGCATTAGTTGGAATGATAGCTCACTCCACGCTCACTTCACCTAAGTTTTCACGGTGAGATGGTTACAGAATCGCACTGGCTGGTTTGATTCCCGGGTCGGGTAAAGTGTTATTGGGTAAACCCAATTAGGAATTTCTCAGTAACAGCTCGGTGTTAGGGCGAATTTTCGACCGTTTCCTGCTACGAAGTTGGTATTTGGTTCGGTCGGTCCCGATCCTACACTCCTACACTCTTGCGGACAGTAGTTATGGCAATAAATCTCCAAACCCCTTTGTAAATTCGCGAGTGTTTTACAACTTAATGTTTTGTGTTTGAACTTCTACATATTTTTATTCGATGTTGTGTTGAAGAGGCGTCGAGCGGGTCAGAGATCAAGGCCCATTTACATGATCGGATTAGACAGACCGACCATCGCAGATTCGTTCTAAATACACATAGTACAACCTATGTATGTAGTCGACTAGTTTGAGAGCATTGTTTTGTTTTGCATGTCTATAACAATAAATTGTAGAAAATTGAACTTGTAGTTACACCTTTAAAAGAAAGGAAGAATACAGTTCTCAGAATGAAGTTCAGTTCTTTGGACGGAGTTCGTAAAACATAAAATTTTAACAATAACAGCGTTGGCTGCATCAAAAAGGTTTATTTCAGCATTAATGCCAGACAGGGTTTTGTCTGAAGCTGGTTTTCTAACGAACCTATAAGAGACATCGTAATTACGTTATCAAAGTTCAGGAAATACAGGTAGTTCGTGATGGCCGGAAAACCTACGATTCCGTTTGAGATGTGCCAGCTTTATTTTAGTACCTAAGTAATTACCAATGTGATTTTTCGCCGTCAAGTGCCTACTTTATTAATAGTCGTACCAGTGATGTGAGTTTAGTTAAGTGTTTTTGGGTCAGGGGCTGCAGTCTCGACATTCATAGCGATCGCTTTACGACCGAATTCAGTCGCAAAGTCCTGTCACTCCATACATTACACCTGGGGCTGCAGTCTCGACATTCATAGCGATCGCTTTACGACCGAATTCAGTCGCAAAGTCCTGTCACTCCATACATTACACCTGTCAATCAGGGACTATGCGATCGAATACGTACACAACGTAGCGTAGTCCTCCCATTGGAAGCAGCTTGATTAAATAATAATCAAATGGACTATAACGCAAGTTGCAGTTGCTTAGTTGAGAGCTGCTCCTAGTAATGCTGATTGACCGAGTCGCGATTTTCCTTCGTATAGTGTCCTTCTTATACTATCATAAGGCTTTGAAACCTGCAGGGTAATTGCGAATCACAGTTACAATAGCAATGCCTTGCATTTTGATAGGTCAACAATATTCATTGCGTTATTTATAATGTTGAGCAGGCGAATATTACAAAGAAAGGAAGTAATGGATTAGCAATTTTTTTCAACATCTCTCTGATTGTGTTTGAAAGGGTGTTACGTAATAAAGGTTGCTCTAAAGTTGCCAACACGCTGTACGCATCCTTCTTTGCACTGTATTTATCATATTTAACATCGGGGTTATTGCATAACACACATTAAAATGTCAACTGATCGCAATTCCTTTAATTTGACAGTTCAACAACATTCATTGCGTTATCGAAGTTGTTGAGCGGACGAATAAACTATGTTATATAAACCAATGAAGCAATGGATTAGGAATTTCCTTTAAAACCCTCGGATTCTAATTGAAAGTGTGTTACGCAATTCGGTTTAAGGTCTATGCTATGGTAGCGGGATCGTCCGAAAGGGTTTACCGCTGCCCTGGAACATAAAGGGCTAAGGAAGGAACACGGGTGGGTTTTAGTCAGTAAGAGTCTGACACTCCCTTCTGCTCCACCCAGAGCGGGAGAGGGGTCATTTGATGATTTCCCATCCGAGAAAAAAAAAAAAGGTCTATGCTATCAGTAGGCAACAAGTGAACTTGTCCCTACAAGCTCATATTTTTATATTAAATTCTGTATCAGACATATCTATACATACAGGGTGGCAGGGACATCGACGCGCAACCTGTAACCATGGATTCAGCACATGATTCTAAACACCCTCACGTCGATAGATAAATGTGTCTTTCAAACTCTTAGGATGTCCATTAAAGTTTACAATACCAGCCTATTTTTATTTATTTTTAGTTTTTTGTCCGGAGTTTCCTTCAAGGATAAAATCAGAAACGAAGTTATCCGGAAAAGAACCGGAGTTACAGATATAGCTTGCAGAGTATGGAGGCTGAAGTGGCAGTAGGCTGGTCATGTTTGTCAAAGGACCGATAGCCGTTGGAGCAGATGAGTCCTGGGGGCTACTCCGAAGTAGTATCGGCCGAATGTTCGGCCGTTTCCTGCTACGAAGTCACTATTTGATTCGGTCGGTCCCGATCCTACACTCCTACACTCTTTCGAATATTGACTATGGTCCCAACCCAACTGAGCCGATCCGAACTTTTTTCGCATTTTTCAATAATATTCGGTTCGACCATGTGTCGGTTCGATCCGAACATTCACTTCGGAGTAGGCCCACTGGAGTGAAGACCGCGGATCGGCAAACGTAGTGTAGCGTAGTGGCAAGCGTAGCGTCCCTAGCTAGATGGACAGATGACCTCAAAACGGTGGATGCGGAAGGCGGAGGACAGGATGCGGTGGCGTATAGGAGAGGCCTATTTCCAGCAGTGGATTGCTATAGTCTGAGTTGATGAATTATTTTTCCACTCTGCAATCGGCTTTTGTTTTGATTGTTGTTTATTTGTTGTCATTTGCCAGTGTCGTAACACAGATTAATGTGTATTGTCTTCGGTCTCTGGCCCTGACATCAAGCAATAGATAAAATGATCAACCATTTTTGCATGAATACGAGGCTTTTGGGTTATTTGTAATTTGCGTTTTGTTTATACAGAATAAACATGTTTTCTTTGTTGGAACGAAGTTCCTTATCGCGCGTTGCGAAAGGGGGCTAGACGGAAAAAATTAAGACCAAAAGTTGGAACGACACTTTTTGCTATAGTTGTAAGCCGTGCGGCGGGCGTGCGCGTGTTTCTCTGTCTGTCTCTCTCTCTCTCTCTCTCTCTCTCTCTCTCTCTTATAGAAAGCAAGCCAGTTATACTTCGTTCCATCCGGGTGTCCCTTGAGACCTCTCAAGTTTTTTTTTATTACTCTCTCACTGCAGGGCTAATATCTTCTCATATAGAAAAGGCACGAGTAATAATCACCATGCTTGCTCAAACGGGTTGGCGATTACAGACTCACGATGTTTTCCGTTATCGATGTCAGTAATGTCCAAGAGAAACTCGGAAAGTACATAATTATGTGTTTGAAAAAACACGTTGGTACTTGCCCGATATGAACCAACAACCATGGGCATGAGAGGCTTAGTCTTAACCATTTGGGCCACCATAACTTTTCATAGGCTTTTCGTCGGCGCCGGCTTTGCTTATTTTTTTTTTTGTGTTTTATGTTATTTTTTGCGTCATCCCACATCCGTTGTCATCGCGAATAAAAGTATTTTATTTCTTTCTTCATGAATATTTTAACAAAAAAACTGCAACTAAGAAAAAAAAAAAACCTATAAAAGTTTAAAGTCAGTATTCATTCTTTTCAACCTGAACAGTTTTCAGTGTTCTTCAAAGACAACATTATAATAATAATATAATAATATCCCTGGACATTTCACACATTGTAAAATGTTTTCGACAATGTTTTCCGGGGTATACAAGGTTAGTTTGCAAAGTAGATACTAGGTATCTACGATAAAAATGATAATAAAAATTAGGTTCTTGTCAGGATTGTAAACCTGCTGTAATTTTGCAAATCTGCTTTTAAAAGCAGATTTGCAAAATTATAATTTTTTTTGTAAGTATATACTTTCACATTGGTCCCATAGAAATTTAATCAAAAACGGTTCAGTAGTTTGGTTTTTAAACCAAAATTACTGGTAAAAATGACAACTTAAAAGTGAAAAATAAATACTTTTTTGCAAAAAAACAACAACCGACTTCCAAAAAAGACACTACAAAGTGAAAAATAACTTTAATTTCGGAATTCGGTGGCAAACACCGAAAATGCGAACCCAACGACACCGACTTCCGAAGTTTTTACTAATATTATTTTTTATTATTATTATTATAATATAATTTAATATTTTTCACTCTGTAGTGTCTTTTTTGGAAGCCATTCTTTTTTGCAAAAAAGTTTTTGTGAGTTTGTATCAAACTCAAACTCAAATCATTTATTTCAATTAAACCATTTACAGGCACTTTTGAATTGTCAAAATTAAATAGTCGGTCAGTTAGTCAGAAAGTTGAAGCTAGTTATAGGGTAGTATATAGGGTAATCTTTGGAACTCAGTAGTTCCGACGCAGTATGCGTAGTTACGTCTAAATATAAATGATAATAATAGGCTAGTATTGTAAAAGTTAATGAACATCCTAAGAGTGTGAAAGACATATTCAACTACAAAGTAAAGCAAGCAAACAACCAATCATAACTTGTCTGCCCTACTACTAAGGAATCATACACTCTAGTTCACTCGGTTACCTCTTATAGCTTATGCGGAATTATACCTGCTACCTATATTAGAACTCGAACAAGCATGAACTAGGTGGAATATATTTATAGATATATGTCTGATACAGAACTTAATATAGAAATATGAGCTTGTAGGTACATGCTCACTTATTTGAAGTTATTTGCTACTGATATATTGAATGGACTTTAACCCGAATTGCGTAATATACTAAAAATCACAATCTGTAACATTTTGATGGATATTGATAGTCCATTGCTTGGAAAAATTTGTCTGCTCAACAACGTAAATAACGCATTGAATGTTGTTGAACTGCCAAAATGACATTCCTGCAGTGCGATTCTGTAACCATCTCACCGTGAAAACTTAGGTGAAGTGAGCGTGGAGTGAGCTGTCATTCCAAATGATGCTAGGGATTGACACTACTGACAAGTCACATCAAGCTCACTTCACTTGAGTTTTTACGGTGAGATTTTTGCAGAATCGACCGGCTGAAGTTAGTGTGTTACGCAATTATCCCGCCGATTTCGGTTTTTTTTTTCACAAATGGAATGCTACAGTATTGTCAAGTAGCATAAGGATATATTTCAAATATTAAAACAATAAGTTTCACGCGGACAAAGTCTCGGGCCGAAGTTAGTATTACATAATAATACATAAAAACATCGCTTTTATCGGTATGTGTTCGGAAAGGCAGCGAAATCATGGCGAGATCAATAATAGCTCGATAAGTATTTAGCTTTGACCCACCGCTCGATAGATGGCGTTGGCGTCGAATTAGATCTCGCTATGGTTTCGTTACCGCATTTTACCTTAGTAGGATTGTTTTTTTTTTGCCTCTGTAATTTGCAGTATATAAATATACGCTTCATACAACGTTATAGTGCTATATTATTTACTCCTCGTCAATATACGGACCCTCGGTGTATATAAAACACAGTATGATTGTATAAATGACGTCATGACTCACGACGTATATTATACATATCATGAAATATTCCCACATTACCGTGTAAATGCGGTTTACGACTGATATTACAACCATGTCCTTCACATTCTCAGCCTTGAACCATATGAGACGGTCAGCAATAAAATTTTAACACATTCTTTTTTTTTTGCAGAATTCTTTTATCGCTTTTACTTCGTTTAGTTTACAACCTTCAACGATTGGTGGGTTCGCATTTCCGTTATTTGCCACCACTTCCGAAATTAAAGTTATTTTTCACTTTGTAGTGTCTTTTTTGGAAGTCGGTTGTTTTTTTTTTTGCAAAAAATTTTTATTTTTCAATTTTAAGTTGTAATTTTTACCAGTAATTTTGGTTTAAAAACGAACTACTGAACCGTTTTTGATGAAATTTCTATGGGACCAATCTGAAAGTATATCCTTACAAATAAAAAATAATTTTGCAAATGGGCTTATAAATAACGGAGTTCTGAGGTAACAAACTTAAAAAAAAAAATACAGTCGGATTGAGAACCTCCTCCTTTTTTGAAGTCGGTTAAAAATGCTTAATAGGCCCATAAAAAACAGTAGGTACTTTTTTTTCTGGCTGGCACTTGATTTTTTATCCGGTCCTTTTTTTGGGTACTAAATGAATGATGTCCTTTACTTGAAATGTATAGGTGGCCATTCCAAAATGATCGAGTACCATCCATTACAAGAAGTTTCACATAAAGTATTGATATTTGTCTGCGTCTTGTTAGACTAAATATCTAGTATAGATAATGCTATGATGTAATGTCATTTTAATAACGATGGTATGTGTAAGAATTGTGGTTATTAAATCCAGCCATTGACATAGCTGACCGTATTTTCCAAAATGCGTTTAATTAATCTTTTTATCTCCCTAGCGTTCCGATGAAAACGAAATTAATCTACAGGAACGAAAATTCGTAATGTATGTGAGCCTAGGGAATCGAGTCTGGAGTATTTGGGGGCCGAATTTATTTGCGACATTCCGACCTTGATGCTTAAAACCCAGCCATTTTGGGATTTAAAAAAGGTTTTCCTGGAAAGAATTTAGGGCTTAAAAACGGCCTACCCTCGTTGGGAAAGTAAGAGGGGTTTTAAAACAACTTTGATGAGTGAAACACCTTTTTCAGCCGTAAAGTTTCAGGTTTGTAATGGTAATTTTAAAGCAGTGGTAATGGCCCCGACTTATGAGTTGAAGGTCGTGGGTACGAACACAGGCAGATGCTTTCATCTATATCTATTCTATACTTATAATAAATCTGTAGAAGTTAAAATTCTGTACATTGAAAATATCAAAAAAATAAATGGCGGGGGGTGTTACTAGACCGACACCGAACCCAAAAATGTGATTAAAAAAATTTTTGTCTGTCTGTCTGTTTGTTCAGGCATCACGCCAAAACTACCAGTTCGATTACGATGAAACTTGGTATAATTATTCATTATTATCCTGGGCACCACACTGGGTACTTTTTATCCCGGAAAAGTATAAACAATAAAAAACAAACTTAATTTTGCGGTTCGATCCCTAGATCCGATTACTGCGCCAACCGCAAATAATAAGTTTGTCGTAGGTTACGTCACCCGCAATGCACAGCTATTTATAATAAGTATGTAAAGTTGTCGAAAATTTACCACTGACGGGACAAAAAGGGGTAATTCAGTTTTTAAGGGGAGGATTTGAACTTGAAACTGTATGTTACATTTTCACGCCTAAATCACTGAACTTCTGAATTGGCTTAGAGATAGATGGCATCCTGGGGAAGCACATACATTTTATCCTGTTAGCACGTTCCCGTGGGATAATTTCCGACATCCACGCGGGCGAAGCCGCGGGCAGAAGCTAGTTTGTGTAAATAATTACATCAACGCTGCTCTCAAAACTTTTTTTTAAATTATTATTATTCTCAAAAATACATTATTTTGTTGTTTTTACAATTTTACTTGCGAAACTTTCGAGTTTGATGGCGAGAAGCGCCTGTTACATACCTACACATAATATAGTAAAAATTAACCTTAAAAACGACCAACTATGCAACATTTCACTCAGGGATCAGTCACACCGGCACGGCACGGACAGATTACGGACGAAACGCGAACACCGGACACTGACAGATTCTAAGTACGTATCCATCTGGAGATGTCCGCGTCGAGAGCCACGTCCACAAGTATCCGCTGTGAAAGTGTGAAGGAAAACATCGTGAGGAAAGCAGCATGTCCTAGAACCAAAAATTCGAAGACATGTGACATTTACCAATGCGCTGGGGCTCTGTCTCGTATAGGGTCTTAGCATTATGCTGAGCGATGGACGTTTTGCGTGAATGTGACGCATGTTTACCCCCAACTTCTTTTTTTTTTGTGTGTTGTCCTTTTTTTATGCGTCATGTTTGCCGCCAATAAATGCATTTTCTTCCTTTCTTTCTTTCAATCTGCACTGGGCCTGCTTGGTGGAGTATGGCCCCCTCCCTCTCACATAGAGGAGATCTGTGTCCCAGCAGTGGGAACATTATAAGCCGATTATGGAATGGTAATTTAAGGTGTTTCGACCATATTTTATACCTATTGTAACTGTTCGTTTCTTTTACATTTTCTTGCTATGTTTTATTCGTAAGACGTGCTAAATTGTACTTGTTTGGGTCGGCATTATTCGGCATAGCCGGTCGGCAAAATATATAGGTTTAAGATTTTGCCGTTCTTGATTTTCACTCTGTGATTCACAGTAAGGGTTTGGTCGGATCGGCCCGGACGGGTTGCGTATACAGCTCCGGACACGGACATCTACAGACGGATACGTACCTACTTAGGATCTGTCAGTGACTGTTGTTTGCGGCTCGTTCCGTAGTCCAGTGTGACCAGAGTAAAATAGTGCATAGTTAAACATTTGGAGAATATTTTTTTACTATTATTTGTATAATTAACAAGTGCTTTTCGCCAACAAACTTGAAAGTTAGGCGAGTCATCATCTGCCTAGCCTCTTCCCAACTATGTTGGGGTCGTCTGCGAGTCTAACTGGATGCAGCTGAATACCAGTATTTACATGAAGTGACTGCCTATTTGACCTCCACGACCCAGTTACTGGGTAATACGATAATCCCTTGGTAAGACTGTTTGTAGACTTTTGGACTTCTGACGACCCGTAACGACTGTCAAAGATCCACCACGAATGACAGTCGGGACCAACGGCTTTACGTGCTTTCCGAGGCTAGGGGCCCGGGTCTAGTTATGTATAGATGGTCAATAAACCACGGACCAACCATGGCAAGCGTAGCTTAACCTGATCGATAGACCCGTCAACCCAAAATAAAAAAGTAGGTAATGTATGTTTGTGAATAAGAATGGTTTTAAAACATGTCGAACTATACAAGTGTTTAGCTCTTACACAATATAAGGAAACCTACTTTTGCTATAAGTAATTATTATTTTTCCATCAAGACAAAACAATTATTTACTGCACTCAATTTGTCCGTTATTTTACATAGTTCTAGAATATTCAAAGTTGTATCACAAAATCAACCCCTAAATTAGGACTAAAGAGCTCTTTGAAATATTTGAACAAAACAAAATGGGGGCACACTTGAACAAACAAAATCCAATCCAAGTTAAAAGTTTTCTGTTGAGATAATTTATACAAATAGGGGCAAAAACGTTCTTTGGGCAATTAAGTTCGCGTGCAATTGAGTTTAAAAAGGAACCTCCACCTAATTAGGGAAATAGGGTTAAAGTAATTAGCTACGCCATGTAGGTTTTAAAATAATCATGGAAACGGCGAAATCTAAGATCACTTTTTTCTTTAAATAAAAAAATGTACTATTTTGTTTTAGCCTCAATTGTATCCAACCACTAAACTATATGCTGAATGCCGTGTGCTGACTGTGACAGCTATACATACAAAAAACCCTTCTCCGAAGACACTTCCGGCTACCTCTAAATGAAACAACAAATCGGCGGTTGAAAGGCTAATTGACCTAAGCGACATTTTTCGAAAAAAATTAGAACCTTACTCAAACGACTGAGAAAAATTTGCTCATTCCGAATATGTATATAACTCATTATTGCAAAGAAAATGTCGCTTAGACCAATTAGCCTTTCAACCGTTGAAATAAAAAGCGCTCCAATGCAGTTGTATGTCCAGGCGTTAGCTGCAGAACAACTTTTGCAAGCCGCCAATATGAGTTCGCTAGCTCAAGATTATATAATGAGATAAATAAAACACTGGCAATATACAATTTACCCAAACGTGAGGTAAAGCAAAAGTTGAACAATTGGTTATTAACTTTGACTTATGATCAGACAGAATTACTTTTAATAGTCAAAAAGTAAGTAGGTATAATAGGTATATTACGTGTCTAGTACTGTTTTGTATTTATTTTTATTCAAAATATTTATTGATATCATTTTGTATAACTTTACAGTAGGCTTATGAGTTTTTTTTGTTTTAAAGCAAAAACTCTGTTAATGGTTTACCGTTGCATAAGTTGAAGATTGTCTCTAAGTCAACAGCTCACTAACTCCTATAATACAAGCTTGACTTAATTTAGGAGTTAAAGATTTTCCATAATTCTATGTGACAGCGTACAACCTCTAAGCTAAGATTTAACTTTTTATTAGATTAAGAAATTGTTGTTACCTTGATGAAATAAATATGTTATTATTTTTTAGTTATTTAATTGAAAAGCTATGTGTTTGTTTAATAATATAATTAATTGCTTTTATTTTTTATACACAGAAATCTAAAATGATAATAATGTATTCAAAGTTTAAAGCAGCGCCATCTATAGCGAGAACAAGGAACTGAACCTCTTACAAATTCACTGAAGAGCAAGCGCTATCCGTTTTCTACTTCCTTCGATAGATGGCGTTAGCTTAGCTCGCTCATTCAAGGAAAGCCAGACTTGAAACAGAACTTTTATGAGAACACACACAGTTTTTACAGCCGTTTTATTTTGCTTGAGGAATTGTAGCTGGTTTTGACTTGCATCAAAAGAGGGCGCTGATATGGTTTAGCGATACTATTATTACATCAATTACTAATGTCAACATGATTTTACAAAGAAAAGAACAAAACAAAACTGTTGCCGTTTATTTACTGAATTACATTAAATTCACGCCTGTAATTCCCGAATGGTTAGGCAGACGTGTACCTTTTATTAAATTAGTATACGTTTAAAAAGAGCTTTATTGAGTTTTAACTGACAATTTGATGAAGCAACAAAATAATATGATTTTTCGCGTTACATTCCAATTATTGGTATCGATTAAAAGTGCCAAAATAATAATAATATTTGAAAAAAAAAATACATTTATAATGCATTACGAAACTGTAACTCATATTTTACACAAACAAAGGTCTGTCTTCCTTATCCGTATTTTACTATATTATGATAATATTATGATTGAGAAAGTAACTCTGTCTGTCCGTTAGCTTTTCATGCTCAAACCACTGAACCGATAGCTATAAAATTTGGCAAATAGGTTGCCTTAGACCTGAAAAAAGACAAAGGCTACTTTTCATTCTAGATATTTGTATTAAAAATGATGAAATACACGCAATAATACATTCATTGATAACAAAAATCTATTGTACTTGCTGTAATTGTAATTAATATAAATAATTTGATAATACGGTAGTATTATTGTGTATGCCTGAATAAGTTACAAAAACCAAAATAATTATCTGCGGTTTGAGTATCTGCTACGCGTCGTAGCGCGTAGCTTGCGTAGCAATGACAGCAGCTACGCCGTAGCAAGCGCATTGCCCTTATTCGTAGCGATATTATTTCTTGTATTAAATGATTAAATAATGTTTTATTGTTACAGGTATGTATTACCGAGTGAAAAATCAATAGTTATCATCCGAGAGATCATCTATCCATCAATATTATAAGTAATGGACATACACAGGTAAGTGACAAAACTTTTAATATAATATTATTATTTTGTTTTAGTGACATTAAATGTTATTTTATCAACATACAATTGAAAATAGTAACTTAATGATACTGAATACTCGTTATAGAACTGCGTTTCTTTTGTGAAACGTTTATAATAAATCTTAGTAGGTATAACTGAATTGTTTTTTAGATCTTTTAAACCATAAACATATTGTCTCCTTAGTAACTTTCCTAATTTAAAAAAAAATCTAATTGCATAAATAAAATTAAACTTATACGGAAACCAAGTTACATTATTGAACCTAAACTAAATTAAATAAAACCTATATAACGAAACTGCTACAGGTAAGAAAAAAATATAAAATACCCATACTATGTTACTATAGATAATAATAATAGTCTTACAGGCCTTTGCGAGTTGGCTTTGGCATCTCGTACACCTTCCAAAGGGTCGGGACCCTAAACCCTCGGGGCCCTCGGGACCCTAAAAATAATATAATTGATTTCTGAGTAATGGTACATTAAGATCTTAATATTAATAAACAGCTTCACAAATACTACCGTTAATATCCCCATAAATATAATTATAAATTAATTTCAAATGAAAATGGTATTTTTAATTAAAGGTCGTTTTATACAATTTAAAAAAAAATTAGGTACCTACCTACATTTTTTTAAATTGTTATTTAAAAATGAAATGTCAAAATTAAATAATTATATAATGTCAAATTTACTATATTTCTTTGTTTCCCTCCTAAAGCCTAAACTTGTTAAACTTTGCTAAATTTACAAAATTTGTAAATGACTTATAATTCCTAACTATAGTTACAATAGATGTCGACCTCTTTTAATTACATTTTAAAAGCCGGTCTTAGCGGCGGGTCTTAACTTGTCATTTTAGGGTGGATATAAATTAATTCTAACGAAGCGAATATCATTAATTTCTGAGGTCAACAGGGTTCGTTGTTAAAATTTCCATTCATTTATTAAAGAAAATATAAATGGGGGTCGAAAATATTTAGCTGTCTTTTGTAATGAAACAGTACATGGTACGAGATTTATTTTATTTATTTATTGCCTGTGTTCAAGAGGAATTTCTCTTCTCTTAGCAATGAGATCGCCCATTGTGTCACCTTATGTATATGTACTTGCATATATATGTGTAATTTATATGGAGTACATATTAGAGAGTTCTATTCTTCTAAGTACAATTCTGTAAAGTGCAAATATTTATAATGTAATTCTGGGTTGATGTAAATGGTGTAACTCTCTCAAGACTTATAGGTTCTAGACAAACAAGCTACTAAAAAAATCGCCTTTTTTTGAGGCCTCAAAGTGGGCCCTCTCACTCATAAAAAGCGTCGAACTGAGTTAAACCACCAATATTGTCTGGCAAGACCGCAATACGTTTTACCAAAACAAAAGTTATTATAAAAACAATTGCGTATTAACTCATGTTGCGCAACATGTTTAGCAACTTGTGTCCTAGTGTGGACAAAACGTAACCCCGTGGTCATGGGCTACACGCTCAAGCGACACACATCTTGTGACAGTGACTGCGAAGAAAACATATGAAATAAGTTGTTTAGGCTGGAATTAGTGCTCGACCGGCGACGGTCAGCGCTGATATCGGTGGAACGTAAGTTATATCAATGAAAACTTCTGAACAACTACAGCGTACAGCTACGGCGCGATGACGAGGACTGACAGTCGAGCGTACGTTGGTCGACTGATGCGCTATATCAGTATATGTGGACATTTAGTGCCATGCTGACCTAGCGACCGACGGTACGCGCATACGCAATATCTCTTGCGACCACTCTTGTGAGTCACGACCGATACCTAATCAGCGCGTACGGTACGTCGGTTGACCACTAAACGTCGCCTTAGAGCATGCCACAAGTCACCGCGATGCGACTTACGGAGCGACGGGCGGAAACGAGTGACGCGCGTGCGCTGGACGCTAGTCGCATCGCTCGAGACCATGAACAAAGCCTAAGATATTTTCATGATAAATTGACATCTTGCTAAATATGAACACGCGTGAAGCGTGTTCATATTTAGCGTGATAAACGAAATACTTCGGTAATTTATACAATCTTGTGAACAGTAAATACATATTATCTTCCGTAGGTACGTAACCTTGTGATGTCTCCTGTAATAGCAACAAATGGCCACTAGGTGATACGCAGTGTTATAGAGAATGAAGAAACTTATAAAAATGTCAGGTTACTTACTTATTATTTATAGGGTCAGGGTTTTTTTAGTAAACAACTTTATTTGAAAACGAAAAATAATGAATATCGAAATTACAAATTAAATGTTTTATAAAATAATTAGTTGCCTAAATGAAATATAGTATATCAAATAATAATTCAAATTAAAGCCCTCTCCTCTCATCTACTTTGCTGTGCCCGACAGGGTCCACAGTAATAATGTCTTTGTAAAACCTACCACTTAAATTCACATCGTGTAATACAGTAAATCCAATGCTGAGTATTGCAGAACATACTTTATTGTATTTCTTTAGAAATAACAAGGATTATGCCTTTACCCGGTACAATATTGTTAACAAAGACCCTTCACATAGCCGTTAACTACGCATAAAAATAATTGCTGGGAATAGACTTTTATTTTTGATGAGAAAATTTGCTGTTTGCGGTAGTGCGCAATGTAACACACGTAAAATATTGTGTTTATGGCTGCATGCAATGGTGCAGGGGTCACGTACGGGGCTATTTAAAGTTGTGTTAAAACATTAATAACTTGTTTTTTTTTAAACAGAAAATGTTGGCATTTTGACCTTCAATATCTCCGTATTTTTTTTTCCTAAGGGCTGCTGTCTCGTCGTTCATAGCAATCGCTTTACGACCGAATTCGGTCGCAAAGTCCTGTCACTCCATACTTTACTCCTATCAATCCGGGACTTTGCGACCGAATTCGGTCGGAAAGCGATCGCTATGAATGTCGAGACTGCAGCCCTTGTACATTCGGACAAACTAATTGGTTTACATATAATATTTATATGTGTGGGTGAAGTCATGGTTATGCACACAAACACTAAATAAAACGAGCGAGCTCTGTGTTTAGTAGTATGCGTATGGTAATAGTAATCATTCAATGATGTTACTGAATGAGATATAATATTTCGTATTATAATACTATAGCAACCTTGACACAATAGCTATCATCTTTGGTCAGTGAACGATAAGTCGTAAGTTCAAACCATGTGTGCAGCAAATGTCTTTTTATTTTCGTATTCATTATTTTGTTAGAACATTACTTAAACGTTGAATTTATAAAGATTCGATCCCGTTCATGGATGAGTACGTTCTCTCAGGCCATTTTATTTTGACTGTTTAGAAAATAACCACTAACAATAAAAAAAAAATCTTTTCGAGCACCCTATTTCTGTCAGTCTACGAGAATTTGCATTACTACGTTTATTGATTGTTACTCGTATTCGTATGCGGATTTATTTCTTTGGATCCAACCATGCAACATTTATATAAATGTAAGAAAAGGCAGAAATCGTTGTTCTGCATTAGTAAAACGTATCTATAAATGAAATTGCAAGGCGCCTAATGATATTGGTGAGTATCAGTTTGATATTACGTTGATATTATACCTACTTCAACTTAACTAACTCGTCTCACCTTTCAATGTTTACCAACCTACCATAGTTATAATTATAATATATGCAGGTATATTATCATAAATGTATTATAGTTTTTTTTTTGTCTAAGATGATAATGATACAATTAACTTGGTCTAGCCCATTTTTGTCCCACTACGGCACGGGCCTTTAAACAGACAAATACAAACCTTAGCATTATTTAGGTATACCGCAGTAATCCTCTTTAAATTTTTAAACAACAACTTGTGTTATTGAAAGTCTGGTGAAATGATATTATTGTTATGCGGTTACAAGTTGTCATAATTTCTTACTATCTAACATGACGATTCACTTCACCCATAATTTTTACTTTGTTTTAATTTATTACCTACCTACTTTGACAAACTATTTACGTCCATCCTTAACCAACAAAAAACTTTGTCGTTGTCAAAAAATCTGATAAACAACAGTGTTTTACTCATTCGAACGTCTAGTATCTTACTACTTACTAGCTAAAGAATATAATTATAATTATTATGTTTAAAACCAGTTTGAATTAAATCATTATTTCGGCCACACAATATTTTTTCGCCAACATACAGCCCACACCAAATTGAACCTTAAAACAACCATTGTAAGGAAGGAACATATTTGATTGTGATTTAAAAGAGTGTCCATGGAGTTTTTTGCTCGTTCTTCTCCATAGATACCTACTACGCTTTGGAATGGGCAACTAGGTTCATCTTTTTGACTAACTGACCCTTGACAATTCAAAAGTGCCTGTAATTGGTTTAGTTGAAATAATTAGTTTGAACTTGGAAGAAACGAGACGGATCATTTGCTAATGACCCAAGCGATAAGCTCGCTCATTCCAACCAATACCAATGTTTATCTTTTTTTTTTTTAAACAATGCCCCACATTAGGAATTTCTCCTGTATCGTGGGTGCGTTTACAAATATTTAAACTCACATACACAAACAGCCAGACCCGGAACAACTACTTGTAGGTCATACAAATATTTGTTCCGTGCGGGAATCGAACCCACGACACGCAGCGCAGCAGTCAATTGCTTAACTAATGCGCCAACCGTGCCGTCATCTAATAAAAAAATATAATTATTTTATTGATTTTATTTAATTACTTTCTACTTTTTTGTTTGAGTGATTTTTGGATCACAAAATTAATTTAATAAAAAACAAAAAGTAAAAAGCAGCAAAACAATATTCCTCAGTTGGGATCGAACTCACATCGTCTAGCTTACATCAGTAGCTATCGCAGGCGCTTACACCAATTAGCTATGTGAATCTTATTATATTAGACTAAAATATGGGCTCATATTCCTTCATTGTGAACCCGTTTATTTTATCTTTAACCGCGTATGTATATTACGTATACCCACACAATAATAATGACAGTTACCGATGTATGCGCGATGTAAACAAATTAGGTGCGCCGTGAGTACAAAAAAAAAAATACTGGCCGTCTTATTCCAAAACACGATCTAAATTTAGTACTGGGATTGTTACTAGGTTTAAACCATGACTAAATAAAACGTTATTACAAAATGAAGTTTATCACTAGTTCTTGAACTAACTAAGGTACTAAAGTTAGTCCGCCGAGACCCCTAGTTTAACCATGGATTTGACATCGGTACTAATTTATTTGAGGTTATTATTGTGTCATTTTATTTACAAATCGTCAAAAATGGATATTGTTATAATTGATTTGGTTATGCTGGAGACGTCTCGGCGACCTTACAGATGTCGTCATCGTGTAAATCCTTTTAAATTGAGTGACGAAGATTTTAAATATAAGTATAGGTTCACAAGACGTTTTCGGGAAAAAATTGTGGATGTTTTACGTGAAGATTTACTCCACGACCCTCGAGGATGCCCATTGAGTCCTGAAGTGCAAGTGGTTTACGCATAGGACACACGCGCACCCGCGTAACAACGAAATAACGCTGTCGGGATTATTATATTATTTTGTAACATTATTGTATTAAGTAAACCAGTTTCTTATTGATAATACAGTCCACTTATTCCGCAAGGATCCAAACCCAACACTTACACAACTGGGCTCGCCATGAAGTAAGTACCCTTGGTCAATGCTAACATTACAATAAATAAAATCCAAATAATATCCCAATATTATTGTTTTATTTGTCACATTAAAATAACAGAGACGAGTCTAAAGATCTAATATGCGGTCACTTTTCATGCGGTTTGTGATGCTGGCCTGAAAATCATGGACATTGTTACCAGATGACGTGGACCATGACTCCAGAATATTCCGAGGATGTAGATTGAAACAGAGGTTTGAGGCTGGCGCTTTATCTGGAATATTATTCGGTGGCTGTGGCTATCACTGCACTCCATATTTATTTACACCATTGCGTAACCCCACAACACCACAAGAAGAGAGGTATAACAGCAGCCATATAATAACCCGGAACATGGAGAGGTGTTTTGGTTTTATGAAGCAACCAACGGTTTCGTTGCCTATTACGAGGCATAATCGGACACATCCACTCACGAACAAACCATAACGAATAAAAATAAGAATTGTATTATTTGTTTCTTCAAAAGATAAACATTCGCTTCAAATGACGCGGGCTGTCGCCGAATGTAATTCGCTCCATTTCACGCTAGAGGTGTTAAAAATATAACAACTTGATTATAAACAGCGCGTCAAAAGTACAAGTTGTTCTTGTTCATTATATTGTAATCCAAACAAAGAACCATTTATGACATATTTTTGTACGGATAAATAATTATTAAATCATTTCAAGTGTTATTATAATATCAATATTTAGAGAAACAGAACGTTGTTTCAAATAAAGCCTGTACGAACGAATGAAAGAATGCCATTTTTATTTCTTATCTGTGGATATTATTTGAACCATGGACCTTCTTTGGTACTAACAGATCCTCAGATAGTCTTCGTTTTGTAATCGGGACACATTTTGATCCTGGTACTAATCTTAATACCGTCACAATCCTAGACTTTTTAGTCTTGGTTTAAACCAGTACTTAAGCAATTTTTTGTAATAAGACCGTGGGAGTTCAAGTGACACTCGGCTTCGTTAAGCGCACCCCTTTTTCGGTATACCTGTATTTGTGTTGGGAGAAACATGTTGCTTGGTAAATGGAATATTGCAGTGTTGCTGTTTCGTAATAATAATATATTTTTATATTTTTTAATGTTTTTTTATCATTTTGTTTATATAAATATTGAAAAATGTAATTTATAAGTAATTAGATGAAATAAATGAAATAATAATTATAATGGACTCAGCGATCATTGTGCCGATAGCCGTGACAGCCAATGGCTTAATAGCCAAGAGCCTCGACCAACACCTGAGGAGGCTCTCGTTGAGCAGCTGGATCAAGGGCTTGATTTAGAAAGCGGTACTTCTGGACACGGCTCGCATTGCCAAGAGGTTTCTGACCACCGGTAGCTTGGACCCTGTTCCCGATACCGGTGGGCTACTATTTTTTATATTTTTAAATAATTTTTTATCTTTTTGTTTACAAAAATATTTAAAAATGTAATTTGTATGTATTTAAATGCAATAAAGGAGATAATAATAACTTTATTTCGGGTGGCATAGACCAATAGAAACCTTAACCTGGTACACATTAGGTACATAAACCTTTACAATTTGCCATGACTCGCCACACCTACACACGATATGACCCATTGATTCTGAAAGGGGCAGTCAAAACGTACTGCTATTGCGTTCAGAATGCCGTTGTTGCTACCCCGTATACGGGCTAGCAGGGAAGCTGCTTTTTTGCGCAAGATGGCCTGGAAACCATCAGTGCGCGCTTCAGTAAACATCCCAGACGCGCTGCACCGCCACGGCAGACCCAACAACATTCTGAACGCATTATTGTACTGAGTGCGCAGGGCTCTGTAGGCTCGTTGCGTATATCTCACCCACAGACCGCTTGAGTAGAAGGACTGGCAATAAGCTTGGAATAGCTTTGAATTCATGTTAAAAAAACATCCTGCAACATCAAATGTAACTGACTACAATGTTGCAAAACATGTTTTCTAATGAGTACAGGATATTAAACAACCATGACTGCTGAGTTAACAATGGTCACTCAACCACGTTTAGACTACGGACAGTGAGTGATACCGCGCATTTGACATTTAGCCACGAGCCCCACACAAGATTGATGCTGCAGTTACAATACTAACTGTGAACAAATCTGCTCTAATAATGTCATACTTACAGAAAAATAATAATAACTACGAAGTTTTTAGTTACCTTCTCTGAATAACCGTGGCTCATTAATAAACTTTCCCCTTACCTCACTTGATTGACGAGTAGGGCTGTCAAACGTTTTAGAAGTTTTTTTTTCAAATTTCTATTTCACTGTTTTTATATATTTTTTTTATGTAAAACATCTATATTATGTGTGCCGTGAGATAAAGAAATAAAGAAAAAGTATTTATTGTGACTCGTACAGGAAGATCAAACTAAACTAAACACAATCATAAATAAAAATAAAAAACAAAATTAATATATAAAAAGAAAGTAAAAAAAGATAGATATCGAGTTATCTTTAAAATTTAACAATATCAGTTATTTTTCCAAATATCATAATGACCTATTTTCTCAATCGGCTTATAGAAACTTACTTCACAACTTATGCGGCAAAATAAAGTTGATACAATCTATCTTTCTTTTATGTCATCTATGTAACTGGCAGGTAATAGCGAAATTCGGTGATATATTGCGTTTTTTTGCTTGAATCAATTTGTGAGACTATTGAAGCGTTAAATCAAAATATAACTTTAATGTTTTCGTTTTAGAACATACTTTAGATATTAACTAAGGGTAAGCACATATTTGTTTATGATCCGCACGAAATTATAAAGTGTCAAACCCAAACCAGAATTAATAACTCCAGTCCGTGGACATCATAATTAAACCAAATCGATTGCTGTAGTGACCACAATATCAACTTAATTCACCACTCAATCCCTATGGACGATTAATTAAACCGTACCAAACGCTTAAAATTACACCTACGGTATAAAATCGACGCATTTCACTACAGAATGCGCGCGCAACCCTAAGCATGAGCGGTTACTTCGCCGGCAGTCGCCAGCCGGGCCGCGCGCTCCCACTTTGCAAGTAAACAGACCACAAAATAAACAAAATACGAAAGCCCTGGCTGTATACACCCCGGTTTAAATAAAACCTTATCCAAAATCGAATAAAAAACAGCAGCACACCCCTACGCTTTCGCGCTATTCCGAACTGTCACTCAAGTGCATTCAAAAGGAATTGAAAGAATTCGAAGCAATAATATCGTGTTATTAGTTATTTAAAATAACGAGTGTTAAATTATTAAACAGCTCGTTTTTAACTGTGGTTCCGAGTATTGTTGTCGGTTTGAAGTTATGTGAGTATGTTAAATAGCAGTTTGGATAAGTACAGCTTACGTAAGGAGAGCGAGATGTTAAAAGTCTATAGTTGAGTCCTTTGGGATAAGCGGCAATTTAACGACCATTTTTCGTAACAAATAGCTACTTTATACTGATTTCTCTATTTCAGACACTGCAATGATTTTATGGTCCATTATTTTTGATGTCATATTTCAGGTAACATCGTTTAAATTATCGGATAATTACTATCAGAAAAATATGTTACAACTTTATTGTATTATCTACACATTGTTATTATATTACGTGACATTAGCATTACATTTTACGTATAAGCGATAATAACACAATTTTAAATGTAAAACCATTATTATTTTCGGATACAATACATAAAAACATTTTGTCAGCTGCTTCTAGAGTCGCGTATCTTATCAAAAATAGCTGAGATATTTAAAGTAGTGTATCATATAATTAAAAAATACTCTTTAAAAATTTAATTTAGCATTTGTAACATTAGTTTACTCATAATGAGTCAACGAAGAACCGCTTGGTTCTTTATTTCAGTTTAATTTGGGTGTCGTAAAAGGCGAGAGATTACGGCGCAGCGATGGGTCAGCAGCTTCCTTCCTTTCTCTTAGAAGTAATCTCTCTCAGTGCAATCTTTTGGGGAAAATGTCGTGAGGAAAGAAGATATATAGAGTAGGGGAAGACCAAAGGAATGATGGATGGAGTGTGTGAAAGATGGTATGGCTAGAAAGAAGGTGGCGACTAAAAGAGATGTATTGAAGAGAAAGACATGCTGCGTCGACCCCAAATAAATTCGTTTGTTCCCACTAGTTCTACTGAACAGTTCTACGGGGATGAGGCAAGAGGCAAAAAAGGCAGAAATGTTGGTGATGTAATCTCTCTTTTTTTTACTAGGTATACAAATCATAAATAGGTTATAAACCTATATGATAAATTATTTTATTTTGGAGGTTTGTACAAACACTTTTACACGTCAATCACATTTTTAAAACTAGATGAGGTCGGCGTTTCCTATCTGACTAGTCTGAGAAGAAAGGCCGAAACAAATTCAGAGGTCACAGTCTCTTTTAAAGTCCAGACATAATCTTGGTCAGATCATATGAAGACCATGTAGATCGATGTCTGAGATGGTCTTTTGAGAAAATAACCACACAGATTGAGAGGACCTGTCCAGTCAGTGCACGCATTTGTCAGAAATCGTGCAGCTCAACTCAAAACTTTTCCTTCTTCTTGTTATCACTGTAAATATTAATGCAGAGATCTTTAAATAGTCCATGTTCAAAAGCAGTCTTTGCGAGCCCATAATAAATATTATGGTGGTGAATGAACTACTGATCTTCCAATTCTTCCACTTAGTATAACCGTTTATGATTTAAACATTTGTGCTCCAATTTTATGGGTCTTAAGTCAATGTCTATTGGCTCTTTCTGACGAAGCTCTCATATGAAAAACTATAATGATAATCATTTGAAAACTATAAAAAAAACAACAATTCAATCATATGGGATTTGGAGACACGCGGCGGCAAATTAATCCCTTATCAAATCCAATTAAAATCGTTGAAATGATAATTATGATGGCTAATATTGTTATTCTGTCAGGATTCTAATTTAACCAACTTCATTTCGAAACGTCATTATGCCTGTACTATGAGGGGCCAGCCAGTCTTATAGTGTATCGTGTTATCAGTCACTCCATGTAAAATACTGGTTTTCAGCTGCATCCAGTTAGGCTAGAAGCTGACGCCAACATAGTTGGTAAAATTGTTATATGTTAATTATTATTATAGTCATAGTATTTAGGTACATACTTTTAACCTTAATTTAATGTGAGTAAATTGTCAACAATCGCATTTTGCCTATTATTAATAGCTATACTTGTTTAAGTTTTTTCTTTTAAGAGGTATTTCTTTTCAACTTACTAGACAAACGTTGTGATAGCTCAGTTAAAATGTACGATGTAAACATAATTTTCAGCCAATAGCACTCATACATAATGTAGCTTTCTATCAATGAAAACATTTTTAGAATTGGATCATTAACTCCGAAGATTACCCTCTTCATACATACAAACAAACAAATTTTATCTCTTTATAATATTATATTATTTAATATAATAAATATAATTATTTAAATACATACTTGGGATGTATGCACTATTCATGTTTATTTGAACTCGAAACAAATGAACTCTTGTGTTCAAATAACTCATTATGTAAGGTCATAAGCTAACATAGTAATTTTACACTAATTGAGTGTTAAACCCGTAATTATCGATAATTGAAGTTTTGCTAATTAATACGTCTGTGATGGCAACGTAATTATAGAGGGGGCAGGCGTGTAATTGAGAACAATTAAAATTTTATTACAATGAGGTGTATTGGGCAAGAGACAATTTAATATTTTTATTTTTCCCTGTTATTCGGTTCCTACAGACGTTGCTTAGTTTATTTGGTGAATGTTCGTTACATATCAGAGGGGCAATTCTTGTAATTTTAAGAACGTTCACAGTCAGAGGGGCAATTCTCGTAATTTTAAGAACGTTCGCAGTCTGATCTGTCTCAATCTGTCAAAAAATACTTCTAATTTACCTACATTTTGACAAGTTTTTGACATTTGTTTGCCGCCGAGATGAGACTGCGACTAGATTTTGAACGTTTTAAATTACGAGAATTGGCCTAAGATCTTAGCCTCAATCTGTCAAAAAAACGTACATTTTAAGTTTTTTACATTGATTGTCGCGGAGATGAGATTGCGACTAGATTTTGAACATTTTTAATTACGGGAATTGGCCTTCAGGTTTTTGAAAACATATCGGGTAGTTGGATGCCCAAAAGTCTGACAACCAGTCTTACCAAGGGGTATCGTATTACCCAGTAACTAGGTTGTGGACGTCAGATAGGCAGTCGCTCCATGTAAAATACTGGTATTCAGCTGCATGCGGTTAGACAGGAAGCCAACCCCAATATGGTATTTTTTTATATCTCGAGTAGATATAAAAAAATATTAAAAAAATACTATACTAATAATATAATTGAAAAGTTAGTTTGTTTGAACACGCTAATCTCCGGAACTATCTACCAGTTTGATTTGAAAAAAAAAATCTTGCATTTGAACTTTCTGCCCAATTCTTAAGAAAAGCTATTTAACATTACGCTTGGACCTTTAGGAGACAAAGAAAAAAAGTGAGAATGAAAGCAAAAACTAAGGAAAAAGCAGGCGAACAAGTGAGCAAGCGATTATATGCGACAGGACCGACCAACCTATCGCATATAATCGCTTGCTCGCGAACAGGAAATTTCACGTAGATGAAGTCGCGAGCAGAAGTTAGTGACACACACACACACACCACAACAACAAAATTCACACTGCCATCATCTACCTAGCCTTTTCCCAACTATGTTGGGGTCGGCTTCCAGTGTAACCGGATGCAGCTGAATACCAGTATTTTAGGAGCGACTGCCTATCTGACCTCCACAACCCAATTACTAGGTAATACGATACCCCTTGGTAAGACTGGTTGTCAGACTTTCGGGCTTTTGACGACCCATAACGACTGTCAAAGATCAACGAATGACAGCCGGGACCAACAACTTAACGTTCTTTCAATCACTCCCAGTCTTGACTAATTCAAAATCTGACAACCTACTGAACTGAAGTCTCATTCATAATAATCTAACTGTTTAAACTAAGTACATTCTAAATGAAACATACATACATTCATGTTTAAATTATCATTATAATGTACATGAGTTATGTGTAATTTATCACAACTAGATACATTAGACATTCATAAGATTCAATTCTTGTGAATATGAAACGATTCAATATAAAAACTTGTTTGAACATGAGACGAATTTTACACAACTAAGGACGCCTTTAAGTTATTTCTAAACTGTGTATTTCTTGCTCGTTTCACAGCTGTTCACTTTAAATTGTTACTTATCTTTCTACACTTGTAAACACTACGCTTTAATATTTACTAAGTTTGAAAACTTATTTGTTTATGTCTACTACCTATTTCCCGGGGCTTCACCCCACATGGAGGTTGCAAATTATCCCACTCGAAGGTACTACTGGAATAAAAAGTATAATTATTATGTCCTATCCCAGGTCACTGTCTATATATGTGCCAAACATCAGCAACTCCATTCAGCTGTCCAGACGTGAAAAGGTTACAGACAGACAGCGTTACTTTCGAGTTTATAATGTTAGTATGGATAGTATAGAAAAGCACATATTGTATATCTTAAATCTTGTTTCGTACGATTGAGCGTATGGTACTCGTGGATCGTAGCTGAAAATTACAGCATTCGGTGGTTATACCAAGTATTGTCACCTGAAATTACTTTTGTCATGTTGATTCACGTAATTTTGTAATGTTTTTGTTTTCAATTGTTGTTGTGTTGCTGAAACAATGTTGCACTACTCTGTTTCTCAGTGGAAACGGGGCTATAAGGTCGACCTACACTTCAACGCGTCCGTTCGCAATATATCGGTGCGTAAATTTTTGTTACGCAACGGATATGAGGGTAAATGTTAATATGAAGTGTTTTGTGTGTTGTACGCCTGTTTATTGACTGCTAAGTATTTTGAGAGGAATTTGCGTCACTTGTGGAAGACAGTGAGAGAGCTCTTTGGTAAGTGTTTAGGCCCGTGTAAAAATATTGTAAACACATGCCTAGATAAATGTGTTACACATTTTTTTGCCTTATTGAAATTGTAGTTTTCCATTTTTCACATAGTATTTCGAGACATTGCCAAGCGGTTGGTCAACTCTTCACGTGACCAGAGGGCTGGCCTATTTTTTGCCCAAAGAATCAGCATTGCCATATAACGTGGCGATGAATGCTGCTAGCCTTTTGGGCACGTTTCCTATTGACAGCGATGCGGATGAAGTTTTTGATGCCCTTTGATTATTTCCCCTCCTTTTTATATTTGTACATATTATTATTAGTAAACAGTAAGAATTATGTATAATAAAATAAGTTATTGAATAAAGAAACTAAATTGTTTATTGAAATAGTTGATTTACCTACATAAATATGTACAAAATAAGGACTTCAACTGGAGGTAGGTTAAAAATAATTGGATTCTACCTGAACTAGGAATAAACCTGTAGCTCAGGTATCTAATTCAAGTGCTTATACATAAGTTATCTAAAATTCCTAAAATAAATAGTTAATAAATTATAATTTTTACCTTCGTATAAAATATTATTTTCTGCCAAATTTTTAACGTTATAACAATTTTTCCTATTATGCAGGGAAATTCTCATGGTTGCCCCCTGGAAAACGCAAAGTGACTATTGTAACTACTTTTCAACATTTTTTTACCCATTTAACGTCATCCAGGCGGTGACGCGGGATTTGCTCACATATTTCACGGCTCTGATACGTCTGTGGTAGGTCCCACGCCAACCAAAACTATTTCTGTAATCAATCAAAAGATATACATTAAAAATTCCTTCACACGAGACCCTACACCCACTTCACATCAGTTCACGCCAGCATCCATCCGTTAAAATGTGAACATGCCTTAAAGATTCCTTTGAGTCGTCGGAACGCCGATATTGAAACAGTACCAGCCATATTATTATTTTGTGCTTATTTTTTACGATGCTGTTAAGCGAATGATAAAATTATGGACGCAAAAGAATTCCATGATAAATTCTTTTGCCTGAACTAACAAAGTATTTTTGTATGAGGAAAGGAATGTTGCGACAGAAATTGTTTTTTTTTCCTGGTTGTAATATGTAAGCGGTCCTTGCTCGGGTCAACTTCGTCAGAAGATTCTTTAATAAACGTTGCGTCCACATTCCAGACTAGAATTTTTATATAAATAGTGACATGCACACAGAAAATATAGACTCGACAAAAAAGAGTTAATTTATTGTACGTATCAGTCCATACGTGGTTGTGTCCTTTTCACGGTTCCTGAAAATAATACACACTAGCTACAAAAATAGTAAAAATAGTCCTAATTCAAAGAGAACCCAAAAATATGCTAAAATTTCCTATTCTCCCCACGTAGCCAAGAGAATGAATGCCTGAAAATAACTCCCGATTGGGAAAAAAATACCGAACACAATAAAAGTCACGCCTGCGAGTCCCAAAGGGTTAGGTGGGTTACATTTGTACACCCCGTTCGGTAAGTGGGGTGTATTTGTACACCACACGCATACTACACCCACAAACGACTGATAACGATAAGGTTCTATGAAGGTAGTGTGGATCCTTTTGTCGTAGCGGCTTTTTTTCATAATAGTATCGCTTGTGTATAAATAACATTATATAACATAACATTTTTTGTCTATTAAAAATAAAAAATAAAAAACGTTGCCCGACACTAGGAATTACTCCTGTATCGTGGGTGCATTTACAAACATTTAAACTCACATACACAAACAGCCAGACCCAGAACAACGACCTGTAGGCAATACAAATATTTGTTCCGTGCGAGAATCGAACCCGCGACACGCAGCGCAGCAGTCGATCGCTCATCCACTGCGCCAACCGTGTCGTCGAACATTACGCCTTTAATCGCTGAAGGGTTAGGTAGAGATGTACAGACGCCAGCAGGTCAAACTACCCGAAACTGTCAAATTTTCCTAATCAATCTTGAACCTTAATGCTTTAGCGATAAAGTTGAAAATCTATTAAAGAAATTTGACAGATTGTAGTAGCTTGATCTGCTAGCGTCTGTACCTCTAGGAACACACACATCTTGCCAGTTATATTTAAGTACACGTAATAGAAGGCGAGACTATTGCCGTCACCCGGGCACAAATCTGGATTTGTGAGAAGCTGAGAAATCCCAAACGGAAAAACTCAATAAAACTTTGCCTAACCTGCGAATCAAATCCAGGACGTAATGCTTACCAATAGCCCTTGGGTCCACTAGACCAATATTATGTACACGCTTTATAATGAAATCTATCGATTTGACATTATGAGGCATTATAGGTACACATAATGTATGTAAAATAATTCGGAATTTCAATAAATATTCAAGAGGATCGCGGACATTAAAGCTAGCTGGTAACTTTTAAAGTCGGCGAGTCTTTAGTTATACCTTTTTACACATGACAGAACGGGCTACAAAATACCTTATCAATCCTTGTGGGTCTATAGTATTTTATCTCACGAAGCGACGCGCGTTTTACTTTTGGTTACCAAGTCTGCAAAAATGCTGTGAATAATAATAATTTTAATATCCGTGCCAGCGGTGGTTGCTAAAATCTAATCTAATATCTAATATCCCTGGACATTTCACACAGCGCCATCTAGTCCCAAGCTAAGCAACCTAATGCTTGTGTTATGGTAACAAGACAGCTGATAAACTACTTATATACATTATTTTTTTTGTAAATACATACATATTATTATAGATAGAAAAACACCCAGACTCAGAACAAATACATGTAGGACTTACAAATATTTGTTCTGTGCGGGAATCGAACCCGCGACACGCAGCGCAGCAGTCCGATCGCTCAGCCACTGCGCTAACCGTGTTGTCGAATGTGTGTGTAAGCGCAGAAGCTCTCAGTATCGTCCGAGACAATGGTGAAGTCAGAAGTGTGTGTGTGTCATGTGCTGACGCTACTCGTCTTCATGCACACATTCACAGTGCTTGTACACTTGACACAAGTAAAGCGCGCGTCGCTTCGTGAGATAAAAATACTGTTATGGTTGTTATAGCTGCTGCCAAGTGCCTTTCTAATAAAAGTTGCAAAAAGCAATAACCTGATTTTTAGGGTTCATCAAACCCATACGTGTGGGTATCCATGGATAGGTGTTCAAAAATGATATTGAGGTTACTAATATCATTTTTTTCTAAACTGAATAGTTTGCGCGAGAGACCCTTCCAAAGTGGTAAAATGTCCCCCCCTTATTTTTTTTTTAAATAAGAGAATGATAACACTAAAATAATATATGATGTACATTACCATGTAAACTTCCACCGAAAATTGGTTTGAACGAGATCTAGTAAGTAGTTTTTTTTAATACTTTTTGAATCGTAAACCACAATTTACCTTTCGTTCAATCAACTCATGATTAATTTTATAGATAATGGTACGGAACCCAGCGTGCGCGAGTCCGACTCGCACTTGGCCGGTTTTTTTTTTATTTTACGACATAATAATAAAAAAAATCTTCTTTACGAGTCAATAGAATATGTACTCGTAATAAACAAGTTGGATTTGTATTCAATAAAAGAAAAAAAATAACACATTCACCCCTAAAAGAGCCTTTTCTTTGTAAAACATTAGATTTTACTCGAACAAAGCTACGTCTAATAGTAATAAATAAAATGTTTCACTGTCCCCGTCTATTAAAGTAAATTAAAAGTAAACAGTTGTAGTATTTTAGTACCTTCCATTCAGCTACGAGAATGCTGAACAATGGATTATTTTTAGCTATCTTCTTCACACCTTTCATTCATGTTAAAATTGGATTATTTGATATTGAACCAGCACTTGAATACAAGTGAACGGCTAAAGGACGCTCGTACTTTTCAAGGGTGGTTAGAGAGCCTGGGCACGCGTTACCGTAGCCGACTTGGAAATCTCTAAATAGACTTCGAACAAGTCGGCCGGAACAAAGACAATCCACAGATGGGAGTTCACAGACGGCTAAGATTTCAAGTGCGTATGCGGCACCTCCACGCAGACAATGGCCCACCTTCCATCCTGCGCCGCTTGCCCTGTTATCTGTGCACTTGAGGATCTTTTGACTGCGTCAGTGAGCGGAGTTCGCGCAGCTTGATTTTGGGCCAAAGTTGTTTGAACTTTTGCCATCGATACGCTAACAAGAAGAAGAAATTGAAGGATTAATATTCGGAAATGCGTGAATATGAATATAGTATAGAAGTAGCCTATGCCCATCTCCAGGATTTAAAGTATGCACATACAAAATTTCAACAAAATCGGTCTATTTAGTACTTGTTGAGTCCCCAAAACGATAGTTCCGTTGCGTAATAAGTTTTAATTCTAGTTTATGGGACAAGTTTTTTTATACACATCATAGCATCACGACTATAATTCCCAACGGGTTAGGCAGAGGTGTACCTACAGTACAGTCACGAGCAAAAGTATGTATACACTCGGCTTTATTCAAAAGCGATTTACTCCTTTATTTTTTAATTCAATTTTATGTTGTTACGAACATAGCATTTTCGAACCCATAGGTTTATCTAATGTGTCGTGTTTCAACGTTGCATTCGTTCAAAAAATCGTAATTAACAGGTGCCAAGTGTTTACATATTGGTGCTCGTGACTGTACACCCACATTTTGACAGTTGTGGGCAAGCCTATAGCCATCAAACGGGCAGAAATCCCGACCCTACTAAGGAATTCCTGTTACACTGTTCCTCCTTCCTGTTTTTTACAACTGTAGCGGCATCTGCATCGCCACATGCGAACTACGCATCACACTGACGTCAGGTAAAATCCTGCATCGCACAAGCAGAGTTTACCGCGCAACTAGCATATTATACGTCCTGACTTCAATCGTCAGACAGCTGTGTACCAGTTTTCAAGGAGCTTAGACTGTTAACGTTGCCATCACTGTACATTTTGGAAGTGGCACTATTTATAAAACAAAATGCAAAGTTATTTGACAAAGTCTCAAAAATAAATTATGCACTGTGAAATGCAAAACAGCATTAATGAAAAAAAGTATTCTTGGTATGGCACCTCGTATCTTTAATAAGATTCCAGGATAGTTTTAAGGAAATGACTTATGTAAAATTAAAAAAAAAATCTGTCTTTACTTAGAGAAAGATGTTATTAGACTGTTGACAAATTTCTAAATGACTTGACAATTTGATGTGACTTTTTAAATCTATTGTGATTTTATATGTACCAACCTATTTTTATGACATTTTGTATTTTTTTTATAATTTCTAAAACCTATTTTTAATTTTATGTTACTACTTATGTTGTATTTAAATTGAGTACGATTTTTACCTATATATGTAATGCAAGAACCCAATGTACCTATATTTGACAAATAGAATTCGGAGGATCCCTTTTCTTGGATGAATGAACTTTATACACGTACATTCACACTTTTTACAGACTTTTTATTTTTCCTCATACCTCTAAGCAACCTGCTAACTACATTGCTTATAAATTAATGCTTAGAAATAAGTATCTTTTTGTATACACGTGTTTCTGTGACAAATAAACCTATTATCTTTTTATTTTGTTATAAGTAATACAGTATCGAGTTAAGTAAATCCAGAAAGAATACTTCTTAATTTTCTGGTATTTTAACCTATCATCGGCAGCAGTTTTTGTTTGACGGCACGATTGGCGCAGTGGTTAAAGCGATTGACTGCTGCGCTGCGTGTCGCGGGTTCGATTCCCGCACGGAACAAATATTTGTATGGCCTACAAGTAGTTGTTCCGGGTCTGGCTGTTTGTGTGTATGAGTTTAAATGTTTGTAAACGCACCCACGATACAGGAGAAATGCCTAGTCGGGGGCAACGTTTTTTTTTAAAAAAAGAAAGAAAGTTTGAAAAAAAAAAGGTTATCTGATATTTATGTCAGACCCCGTACCTTATTCGACCGATTTTTATGACTGTATGTCATGACATGATTTCGAGTGATAAGCCCCTGATATCGTTAGTAATTGATTTTTAATTTGTTAAATGATTATCATCTACGTGCTAGACAAGAGGTGTTATCAAAATAAATGATAAATTGATATCTAGTCTATGAAAAAAGAATGTACCGTTGTTACGTGTATGAGTATTGATGGTGGTAAAACATTTAATAGACTGCTTTAGTCTAGTGGCAAACACTTCCAATGAGCATTTGGTCTTGGGTTTGATCCCCAGGTCGGGGAACGTGTTATTGGGTGTTTACGTCAAGGGTTTCTTAGTAGAAGCTTGGAGTCTGGATTTATGTACGGTTGACAGCAATATGCTCGCACCCTATTACATGGAACATTTAACATAACTGGCAAAAAGTGGGTGTACGGTCAGCAACAAAAGTCGGTGAACACTTCAGTTGTTTAAATCTTAATTATTGAGCAAAATATTCTTAAAAAACATATAGTAATAGAATATTTAAGAATAATTAACTTTACTATTTGCTATTACATGAAATAGAGAAAACCAATGTAAAGCATCATTTTGAATCAATTTTTTTTTTATTGACAATGGGCTCACTCTTGACCTCAATCCAGCCCAGAGGCAGGGATGAGATCTACGGTGGAACGAGCTTGCCCAGAAGAAGCCTATTCACTCTCGCCTTGAAGAGATTCGGGTTGTATGAACTCGGGAATGCAGACGCAGGCACACGATTCCACTCCTAGATCATCAATTTAGATGATTTGTAAAAATAACAGTGTTAATTGACTTTTGTTGCTGACTGTACTATAAGTACACCTCTACCTCATTCTTCGGGGGTTATTTTATGTAATATTTAATAGACCCTCTAAAACTTTTCGATCTTCAGACTCAAAACTCAAAGCATTTTCAGGCACTTTTGGATTTGTCAAGGAATCGGTCAGTTAGTCGTAAAGTAACCAGTTACCCGTTCCAAAACGTAGATCTCTATCGAGAAGAACGGGCAAGAAACTCTTACGGTCTTATTACAAAAAATTGCTTAAGTACTGGTTTAAACCAAGACTAAAAAGTCTAGGATTGTGACGGTATTAAGATTAGTACCAGGATCAAAATGTGTCCTGATTACAAAACGAAGACTATCTGAGGATCTGTTAGTACCAAAGAAGGTCCATGGTTCAAATAATATCCACAGATAAGAAATAAAAATGGCATTCTTTCATTCGTTCGTACAGGATTTATTTGACGCAACGTTCTGTTTCTCTAAATATTGATATTATAATAACACTTGAAATGATTTAATAATTATTTATCAGTACAAAAATATGTCATAAATGGTTCTTTGTTTGGATTACAATATAATGAACAAGAACAACTTGTACTTTTGACGCGCTGTTTATAATCAAGTTGATATATTTTTAACACCTCTAGCGTGAAATGGAGCGAATTACATTCGGCGACAGCCCGCGTCATTTGAGGCGAATGTTTATCTTTTATGAAACAAATAATACAATTCTTATTTTTATTCGATAGGGTTTGTTCGTGAGTGGATGTGTCCGATTATGCCTCGTAATAGGCAACGAAACCGTTGGTTGCTTCATTAAACTAAAACACCTCTCCATCGTCTTCCGGGTATATATGGCTGCTGTTATACCTCTCTTCTTGTGGTGTTGTGGGGTTACGCAATGGTGTAAATAAATATGGAGTGCAGTGATAGCCACAGCCACCGAATAATATTCCAGATAAAGCGCCAGCCTCAAACCTCTGTTTCAATCTACATCCTCGGAATATTCTGGAGTCATGGTCCACGTCATCTGGTAACAATGTCCATGATTTTCAGGCCAGCATCACAAACCGCCTGAAAAGTGACCGCATATTAGATCTTTAGACTCGTCTCTGTTATTTTAATATGACAAATAAAACAATAATATTGGGATATTATTTGGATTTTATTTAATGTAATGTTAGCATTGACCAAGGGTACTTACTTCATGGCGAGCCCAGTTGTGTAAGTGTTGGGTTTGGATCCTTGCGGAATAAGTGGACTGTATTATCAATAAGGAACTGGTTTATTTAATACAATAATGTTACAATATAATATAATAATCCCGACAGCGTTATTTCGTTGTTACGCGGGTGCGCGTGTGTCCTATGCGTAAACCACTTGCACTTTAGGACTCAATGGGCATCCTCGAGGGTCGTGGAGTAAATCTTCACGTAAAACATCCACAATTTTTTCCCGAAAACGTTTTGTGAACCTATACTTATATTTAAAATCTTCGTCACTCAATTTAAAAGGATTTACATGATGACGACATCTGTAAGGTCGCCGAGACGTCTCCAGCATAACCAAATCCATCAAATCAATTATAACAATATCCATTTTTGACGATTTGTAAATAAAAAGACACAATAATAATCAATTCTAACCTCAAATAAATTAGTACCGATGTCAAATCCATGGTTAAACTAGGGGTCTCGGCGGACTAACTTTAGTACCTTAGTTAGTTCAAGAACTAGTGATAAACTTCATTTTGTAATAACGTTTTATTTAGTCATGGTTTAAACCTAGTAACAATCCCAGTACTAAATTTAGATCGTGTTTTGGAATAAGACGGCATGGGCTCAATTTTAAATCAAGATATTACAAAATCTTGGGTTTATTATTCTTGTTGCTTCTTTATGCGAGCACAATTCAAAATATAGATATGGAATATATTTCATGTCTAGGTAGGTAATACAGAAAGCAGGTTTACAGGTTAACAACATGTTGAGACGACATGAGTAGCTTTATATTATTATTTGTACTCTATACATAACAAAAACAAACCTAAAAAGAGAAAAAAGATTCTTCCTTTTCAATGGAGGCGTGGTACCTACAACTTCTCTATGCGACACATTATTGATACCTGAGGGGCAATTGTCGTAATTTTAAGAACGTTCACAGTCTGGGGGGCAATTCTCGTAATTTTAAGAACGTTCACAGCCTGGGGTCCAATTCTCGTAATTTAAAACGTTCAAAATCTAGTCGCAGTCTCATCTCAGCGACAAACAAATGTCAAAAACTTGTCAAAATATAGGGAAATTAGAAGTATTTTTTGACAGATTGAGACTGATCGGTCATCAAATTACGAGAATTGTCCCTCTGATCTCAGTCTCAATCTGTCAAAAATACCTCTAATTTCTCTACATTTTGACAGGTTTTTTTGATACAGATGGTAAACATTGTTTGACGTCATTACAATTTGACTTTATATATTTCAGTTACTTATAATGGTATTATTGTGGCATGTATTTTAATCTTTGGTTACTAACATAATTTTTAAGTATACTAACATAACTATGGATCACTGTGTCTGACTTAAATAAATAAATAATAATAATAATTATCCCAATGTTTGCGTTGACCCTACTAATAAAATATCCGATAATATTGTACCTTAGAAGAATGGTAAAAAGTAGAAAGAAAGGGAAAGTTCAGTTTGTCGACCTCCCTCAACCCTTCATGTCTTGTCAATTTATGGGACATGGGTAGAAATGAATTATCCTGTGTGAGAAATGGGTTTTCCGCAAATCTAATTGTCTTAGGTAGATTGTGGAAGCCTATCGTATAGAGCACTATTTGCTGGTAGTCTTGGCAATAACATTTGTTAAATGGGAGGAGTATTATTAAAATAGATTTATTAATTTATTGGTGGCCCACTAAGACGATTATGGATGTGGAGACGAATTTTCTTCAAATAGAATTGGCAAGAGCTAGCACAAGATCTTTACGAATGGAAAATTTTGAAAGAATGCCTTTGCAGCTAATTTTGGTGGGAACCTTTTTCAAAGCTAACATAACATAACATTACGCCTGTTTTCCTGATGGGTAAGGCAGAGGTGTACCTATAGAATACCTGCATTTTACCAGTTATGTATTAGTCTCACGTAATAGAAGGCGAGCCTGTTGCCATGAATCGGGAACAAATCCAGGCTCTAGGCGTAGAAAATCTTGATGAAGAGAACCAATAACACTTTCTAAAAGGTAATTTATTTTATGCATTGGTGTAAAACTCGAATAATCGTTATCTTGGCATCTAAGAACGATAAATGATTTTATTATTGTAAGTAGGTTTGTACAAACACTTTTACACGTCAATCATATTTTAAAACTAGATGAGGTCGGCGTTTCCTATCTGACTAGTCTGAGAAGAAAGGCCGAAACAAACTCAGAGGTCACAGTCTCTTTTAAAGGCCAGACATAATCTTTGGTCAGATCATATGAAGACCATGTAGGTCGATGTCTGAGATGGTCTTTTGAGGAAAGAACCACACAGATTGAGAGGAAATATATAGGATATGGAGTGATAAGTTCTTACAATTAAGCTTGTTATAATAACTGCCAAATTATGATATTATTATATCATACCTTGCTAATGGTTATTTCAGGAAGTTATTCCCATATTATGAACTACAAATTATATAGAACAAACACAACAAATACAACACGAATTACATACATAAAATACTCCAATCATGTGTAGGTAATATTTAATATACTGCTGTTTGTTGTCCCTAATAAATAAAATAAAATATTACACATTCAAAACATTATAGGTAGATCATCAAAGGTAAGAACATAATAGTATGTTTGGCGTGCACTCATTAGCTAGTACAAAGGATCGATAGTATCAGCCAGCTGTTAAATAAAACATAACTTATGGGATATTTTATGAGCAACTCTATAAGAAAATTACCACATGCAATGTGAACATGCAATTTGTTAATTAATAATGGTTTTATAGAGGTATGAAGAACGGGGTGTAAAGTTCATTTATATTCCATGGAAAATGTGTCTGGTGGGCAACTGCGCGACAATTTTGGCGCGGTAAACTTTGCTTGCGCGATGCAGGATTTTGCGTGACGTCAATATGATGAGTAGTTCCCATGTAGCGATGTAGATGCACAGTTTTAAGTACTTTTGAAACAAAAACAACAGGGCCCGTATTCCCGTAATTTAAAACGTTCAAAATCTAGTCGCAGTCTCATCTCGGCGACAAACAAATTTCAAAAACTGGTCAAAATGTAGGGAAAATAGACGTATTTTTGACAGATTGAGACTGAGATAGAATGTGAACGTTCTTAAAATTACGAGAATTACCCCTCTGATGTATACTGTGATCCTTTTGTTTCTTTGAAGATTCATTTAAGTTTTATTCTTTTTTACAAATACGTGATATTTTTTTTAACAAACTATTAAAATAAAAATATAATATCCTAACCCAACTAAAACTATTCACAAACTAAAATAATGCATCGAAATATTCTTCCGCATCGCTGTTGAGCTGTTTGGGGTTGAAACCTCGGACCGTGGGGTCAGAGTGCTCATGGCTTATTCAATGAAATCTCTAAACGGTTGGTTGACACTTCCCGTAACCCAAGGGCTGGCTTTTACCTTGGCCAGAAGATAAGTATTGCCATACAACGCGGCAATACCGTCATTCTCTTGGGTACATTACCAGTCGACAGCAATGCGGAGGAATATTTCGACGCAATATTTTAGTCAAAAAAGGAACGAAGAGACCCATCACAAAGTTGTCTTCTTCGTATTCTGTACATCAAACTAAGTAACTTTGGGCAAAAATATTTACTGGGAAACTACTTTTATTTTTGGTATGAAAAACCGCAGTTTACAGTAGTGCCTTGCTTGTAAAACATTGTGCACTCAGGTATATGTTATCTCACTCGTAATGTCTCGCTTGTAAAACATTGTGCACTCAGGTAATGTAAATATACCTAGGTACTGGGGTCGTGGGCCTTTAAAGTTTAATTACAACACTAAAATAAACACTATTTAGTAACGAAATACCTACCATTTAAAACTTGTTTTTGTGAGGAACTTTGACCTTCAATATCTCCGTAACTAGAAGGTTCCCGGTATGGTCCAGTACAAAAAATGATTGTAATGACGGAAAAAACATGTGACATTCGGCTAGGAAGTGACCTTTTACACCCTCTATTACCCAGAAGTAACTATCGGTACTCTATTAAAAACGTGTCGAGTGTGTCGAGAGGAGTCGTGGAACGGACCGAAATTCCTTTTGCGTTTGGTAACAAAAGGGTCGTGATAGTCAAAATATTAACAAAAATTTACGACACTTTTGTTACGTAACAAAAGTGTCGTCACGGTCAAAATATTACACTTTTTGGTCTAGCTCTCGTTCGTGACGACACTTTTGTTACGTAACAATTCTCATTCACCAAATGTGCAGAGTTACAACGTGTGATAAGCCGCTTCGTTCCTAAAATTAAAAGGTACTTACCTACCTCAAACTATTAAGCCCGGACATAGGAAGTCCATTTGAATTCACACTTAAATAATAAATGAGTATCTTTCTATCTGTCAGCTGGTTACGTGTTCATGGCAACGCTGCCAAGGTGATTATTGACTATTTTTAGTTTTTGTTCAGTACTTAGTTTAGCGTTTGGAACATTGAATGGGTATTTAAAGGAAAGGAAATTCAAGTGATTTATCTCCAAATAATGAATTTTATAAATTGTTTGTACTGAACTTTTCCAGTAAATACAAGTAGGTAATATCGCGATGAAAAATATTATTATTTATGTGAAATAGCTTTTACTAATGTGGTTTTAACTGATATTATAAAGAGAAAAGATTTGATTATTCGTATGTATGTATGTATGCTTGTTGCTTTCACGCTAAAACAGCTGAACGGATTTGGATGAAATTTGGCACATGGGTAGACCATGACCTGGAGTAGGACATGAAATATTTATTATCCCGAATTATTCCCACGGGATCGAGACTTATGCGGGTGAAGCCACGGTGCGCAGCTAGTATTTAATAAAGTAAAATAAAAACATAATTCTTCCCTGCAGCCTGGGTAAAAATTGGAACGTTTGTATCTCTCTCAAAAGACCACCAAGTCACATTAGTCGAATAAAACTTCAAATCAGAAATAATATTAAAAATAATGTAATTTTGTCGCAGTAGAAGTTCGTGTAACATCTTGACTGCTTGTAATATATGTCCATTCCGTTATTATATACTCCGACATAGAGGCAGACCGGGCCTCGTTTGTCAGGCTTCCTTCGCCGAATTTCAGGCTGCGATAGAGTTCTATTTTTAAATTCGACGAATTTCGACGGCCATCTTCTTGACATTTTCGTGGAAGGAGGCTTGAGATATGAGAATATAGGTATAATTTTAAAAGGTTCATGATATTTTAAGTACTGGTATTAAGGCTGGAAATAGATTCAAACGTGGGATTGAGGTCGTTACATGTTTATATTACCAGTATGAGGAGGCACAATTTTTTTATCCCTTAAAATTGGAATTTATTATTTTAAAAATTTTGAAATTGTATAACTACTACATATTTGAGTGGATGTCTCTCTTATGAACTAAGATAAACTGGCTACTATAAAGTAATCTCAAAGATAGTTCGTAAACGTTTGGAATTGCGGTAATAAAACTCGAAAATGTTTAGTGTAGACACTTGAATTTAATGCTACAGTATATTTTTCTTTCTTATACTACTACTAGACTTTCTTTTCTTTATATAATACCAGTACTATTATTGTTCCACTGCTGGTATTCAGCTGCATCCGGTTAGACTGGAAGCCGACCCCAACATAGTTGGGAAAAGGCTAGGCAGGATGATGATGCTGCTGGGCAAAGGCCTCTTCTCATATAGAAAAGGCACGAACATTGATCAACATGCTTGCCCAAGACGGATTGGCAATTTCAAACTTATATATGTTGGAGAAGGTATGTCTGTCTCTCGTTAACATCAGGCATAATTTAAATACTGTGGGCGTACTATGGGTAGTGTTGGTTTTAGCACCATAGAAAAACGGTTTGCAGTTCAAATCAGATTACAATTCACAGACAAGTTAGTCACACTAGCGAATCATACACTGTAGGTACACATTTAACGATACGGAACGCGACAGTTTCTAAACACATGTTGTTCGTACGACGTCCAATGTTTCGATCATCCCGAGAGCTCTGCTCACACCGTTCTGGACCACCTGCACGAACTCAGGCTAGACTCTGTCTAGCCACGAGATGGCGCTAACGTTCCGAATAGTCAAACGAATGACTCCGACATATAAATTAACTACTACTCATTCTCTTTTTCTTTCTTTCTATTACTAGGTTCTACCCGTGGCTTCGACCACGTTGGTAATTAACCCACGAGAACATGCCAACTATCTCCTTGCCAAGGCCAAACAAGCACCAATCCACCTGCTGCCGCATTCTGCCAATCCTCCTGCTTGTTAATTTTATCAAAATTTGTTCACTTGTGTAGGCGTGAAAAGAATACAGACTTTCGAATTTATAATATTAGTATGGATAAGTTATTTTTTTTTGTATTATGCTGACTTTTCTATCGCCAGATAACTTTTATTCGAAGAATAAAATTGACGTTTGACAGTTTTTGTAAGAAAGAACTGTCAAAATTTCAAAATTATTACTCGAATAAAGTTACCAGATGATTGAAAAATCAGCCCTTCAAAATATACAACAGATAAGCTTTACTAAATTTAGCTCAAGTATCTTCACAAATAGCCTAACCTCGATCCCTACTAACCCCCGAATATTAACCTTGAAGGTTCTACATAAGAAGCGTGTGGGTGTGTTCTATTCTCGTCACTCGACATAACGGGTACAGTTGGAACTTGTTTGCCAAAAAGCAATGAATTCGTCCTGTTCTCGCTTAAAGACGGCGGCGAATGCGACCGTTGCCAGGGATAGCAAAAAAAAACTACGTTGTTGTAATTTAAGGGATAAAAATTTTGATTTTTAATGGTAAAATTCTTAAATCTACAATTTGAGAAAACTTTAAAGATTTTAATAAACTGATAAAGTTTAATCGTCGCATACAAAACAGTGGTTACATGTCTACTTACAAAAAAAAAAACATTGACAGATAACGCACAACCTTATCGTGGGGGACCCCTCGGAATAGGTTCTGCATTGTCTGTTCATGAAATTTCATGTCAAATTCGTGAATTTTTTCCAAGAGTTCCTTTAAACGAAAATGAGCACTAAGGAAGGATTTTTGAAAATTCATCCACTAGACTCTAGAGGGTTCTAATAGGAGATGAAAGTTTGTATGAATTAAATAGCATCTGAATTGTTTGCAAAACCAGGTATTATCTATAGATACAGAAATAAACAACATTGAAGTGTCTGTTTGTAATATCGAAATAACAGCTTTTTACTAAATGCATATAAAAGTATAAACGGTACTTATAACAAAAAATACTATTTTTATAATGTTTGTCCGTCTGTTTGTTCCGGCTAATCTCCGAAATAACTGAACCGATTTTGACGGAATTTTCACTGCCAGATAGCTGATGTTATATGGAGTAAATTAAAACTGACGAAATCCAATCATTTTAGTTTTCGACATGCACGCGAACAAGTTGCGGGCACACAAACAACGTAATTTTTCAAGGCTTAAATATACACACTGAAAACCCATCACTGATATTAATTTTAAATAGACTAAAAATAGAAAACAGCCTCAGGCCTTCGGTCCATCAATCGACTTAAAAAATCTCATTAATAATGTATTTATTTGCCGACGCTACTGCAGCCGCCCACTCGCACATTTCTGCTGATGCACTGAATTCCCTGAAAGATTTTACATAAATATATATGTAGAGGTCAAATTTAGTACAGTTCTCAGACTTTCAGCGAGTGGGCTTAAAGATTTAAGTTTTAACTTAGATAAAATGTAGTTTCTTACTGTGAGTAGTTTTTTTCTCGAGTTATTTTTGTTTTGGTTCTTTGTGAGGAAATTGCTTTAAAGTCTGTGTTAGTTTATAATGTGCCTCTCTGTCGTTTGAATAATCTTTATTATTTTTAACTGTTGCTAAACCTTGTAGGTATTTTCAAAGTACTTGTCGATCATACCTTTATTTCTACTACTCCTTTAACTGTGTTCGCCCAGCAAAATTTATAATAGTATGGTAACATATCATTCTAGTTTTGAGACTCTTCATAAATATTTACATTTATTTATTTTAACTTTGAAGCATGTACTGGGCTATAACAATATAAAATGTTGAAGAAGAGTACCATCGACACGAGAAGAAGAAGAAGAACGATAATTATATGTACAATATCACTAAATTGTGCAATGTTTTTGAGTGTTTATGGTGCATATTGAAGATTTCGCAATGATCGAACAAAAGTAAGATCGAGTTAAACTTTTATTGCACGATATTTTCATTGCACCGTGTAGGATAAGGAGTACGCAGTTCTTGTTCACGCGAAAACATTAAAACTTATACGCCGTCAATGTTATTACATGTAATGGATCGGGGGGGCTGATTCAATCATGTTGTTGTCCGCCTAACATTAAAACAGCATCACGCAATTTCTTATTTTTCTATGTCTTCCTCATATTTTCCCAATTTACTTTATGCTGTGCCTTCTCCAACCAATCGGTCAGGAACGAGTCCAAATCGCAACGCTTCAATTTTGTACTTAAACATTAAAAAATAAAAACACCCACATTGTATTAAAAAAAAAACAATACATTTCCAACTCAAAACCGCTAGTAATTTCACTCATCGTTACAGTTTCACTTTTTCTCAATTATAAAAAAAAAACAATGGTCTAAAAAGCCTCGGCAGCGCTTGGCAGCGCTCCAAATAGCTATATTAAGCTGTGTTCCTGACAAATTAATTCTCAAATGTTTTGTGTCATCACTACGAAGGTTTTTTTGTGTTTTTGTGATATTATTTTAGGGTAGGGTAGGTTGTTAGTTATTTTTGTTACCTTGGACATAAGCTGATAGGCTTTTTAAATGAGAATACAAATTTATGTTTGAAACTTTTTTTTTATTTTGTTTTTTATGACGGAATACTGTGTCAATCTAGCTAACTTCGAAACGATAACCCGTGTGAAAAACAACTGCTAGTTTATTAACTCGTAGAATGTGTTATGAACCGGCGATTAGTTGTGGTCATCATTTAGCTGCCTCGGTTTATTTTTAATTATTTTATTTTTGGATTATTTATTACGCTTTTAACGTTTACGTCTTTTTTTTACATAGTTCTCACATATAATTATAAATTCAACATTCATGACGTAACTAATATTTTTGTAACAATATATATATATTTTTTAACGATACCCCACACTAGGAATTACTCTGTATCGTGGGTGCGTTAACAAACATTTAAACTCACATACACAAACAGCCAGACCTGGAACAACTACCTGTAGGCAATACAAATATTTGGTCCGTGCGGGAATCGAACCCGCGACACGCGACGCAGCAGTCAATCGCTCAGCCACTGCGCCAACCGTGTCGTCGATTATATAGAATAATTCAAAAGAGTGTCCATGGAGTTTGTTGCCTGTTCTTCTATAAGGAGATCTACGTTTTGGAAACGGCAACTAGCTGCAACTTTCTGACTAACTTAATGACTCCTAGACAATTCAAAATTGCCTGTAAATTTTTTAATCGAAATAAATGCTTTGTGTTTGAATTTGAAAATCGCTTCTGAATTTTGCTAAGTGTATACACATTTGTGCTACTGACTGTACTACTACTAGGACCAGGGCCGATATATTCTGTTACCATCTCACCGTGAAAACTGAGGTGAAGTGAGCGTGGAGTGAGCTGTCAACGGTGTCAATCCCTAGCATTCGTTGGAATGACAGCTCACTCCACGCTCACTGCACCTAAGTTTTCACGGTGAGATGGTTACAGAATCGCACTGCAGGGCCTACAGTCAATTTAACTTGCTAATGTCTGCTTACACGGGTCAGTGATTATATTAAGCTAAGTTCATTGACATGCGCTGGCGCTCGTGTATTGATGGCGCACAGAAAATTGACAAACAATTGACTGCTTATATTTTTATGTTTATAACATTTCTGGTAAGGACATCATCCGTTAAGGACCAAATTTCCAAGATTTTTATTTGCTATATTATGTAAGACCACGTCCGACTGAGCATTTTTTATTAGAAGACTAAAGCTGTAGGGCCATTTGCCTTGATTTTTTTTTTACTTTGATTTTTTTTTTCTTTTCCAACATTTTCGGTGTAATGAATTAACAAAAACGAATGAAAAAATCCTAATTGACGTGAAAAAGTATTTGTACAAACCTGCTTACAGAAAATAAATCATTTATCACATTTGGACCAAAAAGGTAAGAAACTTAGATGATATTGTTAACACTTTACTAGTTAACATGAAAATCTCTTCAACTAAGCTTTGTTTGAATTCACAACTTTTCGCCCACCAATACACGCTGTAACTGAGTTTATGTAGCTACTATCAAATCATGGGTTTAACATGCGCAGCGTGACAAAATTATGTCGCCTCATTATATCGAGCTGAGTCAAGAAATCTTCCGTGTAGCTAATATGAAAATCGCGATAAAATTTTGTCGTCGCTTTATCTCGCGCTTAAACGAGACATGACTGCTTATCTACCAGTGTCTACAGTGTGTATACAGGGTGTAAAAAGACCCATCACATAGCCGTTAATGCGCATTCTGTACATCAAACTAAGTAACATTGCATAAAAATAATTTCTGGGAAACAACTTTTATTTTTGGTGTGGATATTTGCTGTTTGCGGTAGTACGCAATATGTAACGCACGCAAAACATTGTGCTTACGGATGCATGCACCGATACAGAGGACGTGGCGAGTCCTGGTGGTATTTAACGTTGTCTTATAACATTAAAAACATTTTTTCGTAAAAACAACGTCACTAAAATTTGGAATTTCGACCTTCAATATCTCCGTAACCAGAAGGTTCCCAGGTATGGTCTCGTACAAAAAAAATATTACAATGATGTGGAGATTATAGGACTCTCGACTTCGTTAAGTGTCGTTTTACACCTGTCATATCTAAAATTCCAACCCGCACTGGGCCCGCGTGGTGGATTACGACCCAATCCCTCTCACAGAGAGGAGGCCTGTGTCCCAGCAGTGGGAACATTATAGGCTGATTATGTATGTTATGTTACGTATATATACAATTTAATATACACACCAAACTCGAGAAAATGTCTTTTACTGCCTGTCTCTTGTCGTAATTGAAAAAGATTTTAGTACCGAAATAATTGAGCTAATTGACTGTCATTCTATTGGCCAATTACTGAGATTGGCAGTGAGTGATCAAGAAACACTTCCAGGAAACACTTACTTACGACTCTCTCATTGTTTACGAGTTACTATGAATTCGGGGCTGTGACGACTGTGCTTAGGTACAGCTATATAATTTACTTCGAACTTGGTTAGTTGAAATGGTTGTTTTTGCCATGTAAATGTATTTTTTCAGCGCATTGAGAATTTGTATGACTATGATCTAGGATTGCAAAATCGGTGAAATATATAAATCTTCAATATGCTTCTGTCATCTGTCTACAATCTGTCATTTTATCTATTTCTTTCGTCAAAGAAACTGGTTTCTATGGTGGTCAATGGTAAATTAAATATTTTATTTAGAATTATAATTTCGATCCTCATATTCTGAAGTTCTACTATATTAATTCTAAATACCTTTTATAACATGTTACATATCATCTTACATAACGTCCAAAGTAATTACAAATCTTAACTTTATAACTACTTCATTCACTGCGACGCCCTGGCTACGAACTTCGTAGCTATCTCGTAGCGCTACGCCGCTACGCCGTAGCAAGTTGAAGATGCAATTAAAATGAATTTAGCATTAATGTTTTCTTTAGAGCCCTTCTGTTTAAAAACCGGTTTTACTTTAAGGGCTCTTTTAATGTATTTTTTTTAAGTTTTTCCAGTCTTTTAGTGAGGTAATTTTGATGAAACTAATTAAGTTTTGACTTTTGTTTTAAGGACTATTATTTTAATTACTTTAAGGGTCTAATAGTAAATATACTCGCCCAATTAAGTTTGCACTAATTACTACCGTGAATGTTGGGGATTAAAATGTTAATAAAGCCGCAATTAATTTCAGAATACCTACGTCATTAAAAATAGTCAATTGTTTATAATTCAAATGTTTTACAAACTGCTTTACTCCATAATCCATGGAGTTTCTTGTCGGCGCTTCTCTCTCTCAAGCGAAACGACCAATTGGACCCGTGACCCTACCTTCTGACGTCTCATAAGTGTTTTTTTAAATGATTATTTTTCTAAACAAAATCATTTTTTTTGTCCCTTCGTCTATAAACTTTGTACAGTTATAAAACATTTTACTGTAGTCATAGATAAAATTCGTAACACACAAAAACTGTAAACCAACCCATCCTCAAATAAAAAAATAAAACTTTTATAACCACATGTTTGTGTGGTAACTTTTCATAGCCTATATGGACAGTAACACCCATAACACTGGAACGTGTCAACATTTAGGTTCAAACCGTGTCAAACTGTGTTGGGTATCAATCAATACCTTGATTGGTGTGATTGATATTATGTTTCGAGAAAGGTCACGAGTTCGTGTTCGTGTGACAAAGATTTATTAGTTCATTGTTTTTTTTTTAATCAAGTTAACTTGATTGTTTTAAAATGTCATCAAAATCTAAATTATGTTAACTTACTGCCAACAACAATTGGAGGGCAGTGGTGGCCCAGTGGTAACGGCCGCGACTTACGAGTTGTAGGTCATAGGTTCGAACCCCAACAGGCGCTTTACTCTGTGTAAACTATTTCATCACCACTGCTCTCAAAACAGCGAAGGAAAACAACGTGAGGAAACCGACATATCCTAGAACCAAAAATTCGAAGACATGTGACATGTACCAGCCCGCACCGGGCTCGCGTGGATTACGGCCCACTGCCTCTCACAGAGATGAAGCCTGTGTCCCAGCAGTGGGAACGTTATAGGCTGATTATGGCCAACAAAGAACTTGACTTGAAACTAACCAACTTCGAACAAACTCGATCGTCGTTGTTTTCGATTCGACGCGTATTTCGACAAAAGTATATTTACCAAGAATGAGTTTCTTTTAAAAAAATCAATCAACTCAGCCTATCGCAGTTGGACATAAGCCTTTCACTGGCTCCCTGCCCACAGTTCTTCTCGTCCAGGTCTGTCCTTCTGTATTCAGTCTATCCCAGCCACCTTTATAACCCTACATTACTACTCATGATGCGACGCACAAAGAAACTACTCATACGCCCGCGAGGCGCATCATATTGACTAATGATTTTATTCAAAACCTATAAGTATGATTGATATGTTTTGACTCTTTATATAATTGTGTATATTACTAAAAAGAGAAAAACACAATTTTTAATAATATTTATATATTTTGATTATAAAATCTTTAATCAAATAAATCTTAGGAACAAATTTTAGGAACTTAGGCAATTAAACAGTCTTCTCATTAAAAATAAAAAAAACAACTTAAAGTATACACTTTTCTTAAAAAATAGTAATTTATGAAGTAGTTAACTAAAAAAACGAAAAAAGTAACAAAAAAGAAATATTTTAGGTGCATTCAATACAGCGCAAAACTTACATACAAGCTACTCATACGTCTTTGGAGCGCCAAGGGTAGTAATACCTAAAAAACTAGCACACCGTAAAGCAACCACCGTCATGCGACACGTGCTGGCGATGACTGAGATGTCCTTGAACGTGAATGCCATACGCGCGCAGGATAAAAAGAGAGAGCAAAATTTCAAAAACGCGGCCGCTTCTGCGACGTAGATTAGTAATCTAGGGTTAAGGTCATCGGCCTATCTGGGGTGCCCCAAACTACACTCTATTATACAAAAGCTAAGTCATTACAATTTTTTTCTGTAAGCGATGCTTCCGAGAGACGTTATAGTGTAATGTAAAATAACCGATAACCTTCCTCAAAAATTGGTCTGTCAAATATAAAAAGAATAAAAAAAATTTAAAAAATTATAAATAAAAGAAAATATTATTAAAATATTGAATTAAAATATTTTTCTTTCTTTTTTTTAAAATTTTTCAAATCCGACTGTTAGTTCCGGGGATTCCCTGCACACAAACAAAGAAATAAATACCTCTTTATAATATTAATAATAATAACTGTAGATATCCTCTGCTGGTGTCGTCTCGTACTCGTATAAAAATAAAGTAAAAAGCCATATATTTTATATACCACTCGCATTATGACCTATAATCATTTTTATTTATCATCGAGCACTAAAAGTTAAAATGCTCACATTTCCGACCTCACAATATTATTATACTAGCTATGCCCCGCGGTTTCACCCGCATAAGTTTCGATCCCGTGGGAATATCAGGATAAAAATCCTATGTGTTAATCCTGGTTATAAACTATTTGTGTGCCAAATTTCATCCAAATCCGTTCTGTAGTTTTTGCGTGAAAGAGTTACAAACATCCATCCATCCATCCATACAAACTTTCGCGTTTATAATATTAGTAGGATTATATCCTGCAGCTTTATGGCTCTCAGAATTTTATTGACATCATCAAACACTTTTATATTTCCAACATTGACTTACATACAGAATGGCAAGGACATCGACGCTACCTGTCATGGATTCAGTTAATAATTCTGAACTACCCTGCGATGAAATTTAAGGTAGGATAAAAAAAAAAATGCTGTTCCATATATTTTGACCGCATGTCATCTATGTGCATTTAAGAACTTAAATGCACATAGATGACATGCGGTCAAAATATATGGAACAGCAATTTTTTTTAGTTTATGTGTGGGGCGAAACTTCTTGGGGCGAATGTGGAACAAATATTTTTATGATATGATTCACATTCACACTCTAAATTTTAAAGTAATTTAGTAATCGGTTCTACCAAAAAATATAGGAACTCTTGAATACTGACTGCTTATAAGAATCAATGTAAATAAGTTATTGCATGGCACAATTTCGATTCAAAGCAATCCAGGAATTCTTTTTTCCTCGAACGACGCACAAAACCTAGTAACAAAAACAAAATATACCCAGAAATGCGTGTTAAATATAGCGCATGAGTGGCTGCTTCTAAACGATCATGACGATTGCGTGCGAATACCAACTTTGTTGTGATTTATTGTGATTATAATCGAAGGCGGGAAGGTCGTAGTTCTTTAATGGTGTTTCCAAACAACGCTTATGGCGTTACAGTGACCCACGCGAGGTTAAGAAGTCGGGAAGTAACTTCTGATCAGATTATTGCTCACTGCAGGACTTTTTACATACATAACATCATGCCTGTACTCCCCGAAGAGAAAGAAAGAAAGAAAGAAAAAGAACCGGACACAAATCTAGACTCAGCTGCTACTGAAAAATTCCAGTTGGAAATACCCAATAACACTTTGCTCAATCCGGGAATAGAACTCAGGACCTCAAGCTAAGCAGTTGCACTGCTTTCTTTTGGGACCAGCGGTGATGGGCGGCGAAGGAAAACATTGTGAGGAAGCATGAAACTTGTTCTATAACCAAACATTCTAAGACATGTGACATCCACCCGCATTGGGCCCGCGTGGTGGATTACGGCCCCTTCCTTCTTTCAAAGAAGAGGCCAGTGTCCCAGCAGTGGGGACATTATAAGCTGATTAAGCAGTGATTCAAACTATGGCTTAAGCGCGGTTGATACTAAGATGCTCTTAAACTGCACCACTCACGTCATTCAATTAAGCAGTACACCAAAGTCTTTGTACTGAAATTGAAGTAACCTGAACTTTCCTTCTTGTCAAAGCAAGCCACAGCGACGATACTGAGTATTTTGTTTCAAACGACTATGAAGTTACATCAACCAGTAAGTGAAGACCTCACCAAGTCTCAGTAACTTCCACCTTTAAGTTACGATTTAAGAAGAAGCAGGGGTCTTTGTCACTGGTCTCAATGTTTGGAGGGGCGCCAACTGCATCAGAATTTAAGCTACTGTGGCGTCCTTCTATTAAATATTTTCCTTATATTTCCGAGAAAAACTTTTAGTTAAGTAATCACAAATCATGGTGATATTAAATTTAGGGTACCGTAATTGTAAAACCGTTGCCAAGAGGCGAATAATGTGGCAGTGGTTTTATTTTTAAGATTGAACGTGAGTTGGGAAATGTATTTGTATGGTGTACCACAAATTATTTTTATTTTTTTAGCCTATGCCACTGCTGGGCAAAAGCCTCTCCCAAGTCTTGCGCCACCTTGAAACAGCCCTAATAAAGTATATACAATATATAAATAATGTATTTGAGATTTAAATTTTCAAAGCAAGTTTTTTGTTAATAAGGTGTCGTCATTGTGGCTTTGAATCTAAACGTGTCTGACAACGTCGTTGGAAATGATACAAATGTAGAAATAAGTACCTATATTAAGTAATTGTATTTCCAAGTATTTTTCACACAGAATGATGTCACCTAGGTGTGCCGCTGTAGACACGGAGTGCCCTGACGCACGCATACTCGTAACTTAGAGTTTAAACATCGTAAATTGTAGCAAATATTGATCACAGTGAACTGAGTCAGTTTCTCTTGAATGGGATAACACAGATGTAGGAAAACGCCAAAGCTTTTAAATGATTATTTTTCTATGAAATTCATAATCTCTAATACATGGAAAGTAGTGCCTTTTCTTGAATTATCATGAAAATTTGAACTTTAAATTGTGTGTTATGATTCCAATATGCCTATTAATTTTGATTGCAAATAATTCGCACGTTTTGCCTTCATTTTCATTCTATATAAAACGTCTACGAAACAGTGTATTGACAGATGGTTTTCAATCAAACTTTCAACGTGCTCGTAAGTCTCTTAAATCGTAAATCTCGTCTCCCTCAAAACAGAAAACACCGGAACAAAACCACCTCTAACTCACAAAACAGTCCTGTAAAAATATCTCGTATGGCAATTTTACGGGGAAGCTATCGCACATGTGGTGCCAAAGGTCGACTACTGTGTGCGGAACCCTTGGCAAGGGGACAACGCACACACGACGGAATTTTTATAGACATATTGTTGTCGTTGTGGAGGTCATGTTGTTTCAAGGGGCTTGTGGCTAAATAATAACAGTCGCACAGGTCAATCTTTAAGGTTAAGCAACGCTTGTCGAGGTCAGTCCGTAGATGGGTGACCATCAGAAGGGCATCTACTTCTATATGTAATGACATATCGAGCAAAAGGCCGACACAATGAAACTCGGTGATTCTGGAGAAACTTTCATCTGCCTTTTATCCCAAAACAATAATTAAGTAAGTAACAACAACAGTAATTAACAAACTACATAAGATAAGTTCTTTTATTTCTTATTTTGTCGCATCGGATATTATTCGGATATTATTGTTTTGTGGCTATTATTGTTAGGGGTCGTGGCTAAATGATAACAGCCGCACTTGGCGAAAATTAAGCTACACTTGCCGCGCTCGTTTCGTAGATGGGTGATCATCCATCATATTTAGAGATCCCTTGGGATGCACGTTAAACCGTTAGTCCCAGCTGTCATTTTTAGACCTTTGACAGTCGTTACGAGTAGTCAGAAGCTAAAAATGATCTATAAATGTATATATTTCTGTAAGTAGGTGTACACAAACACTTGTACACGTCAAGCATGTTTTATAAACTAGGTGAGGTAATGAAGTAGGTTAAATAATTTACACAAGTAAAGCGCCTGTCTGGGTTCGAACTTACGACCTGCGACTCGTAAGTCGCGGCTATTACCATTGGAACACCAGTGCCCTCATTGAGCATAGGATCACGGGATCTTCACACACGAGTATGATCAAAAGAAACTCTTTCGGAAACAGTTTACTTGCATACATATCTAGGTTTAAACCAGCTACATAACCTAAATGCTGTGAAAAAAAAAACGGACAGGAAAAGGATCATAAACTACATACATAAACTCACTCCTTCTTCACATGGGGATAGACAGAAACTACAGACCGCCTACTGGCGGCATAAATATTGCATGAATTCTAAATTACAATTTTGTGGCCTCAAACATAAATTTTCTGACCTTTAAAACAAAACAATTAACGTCTCATAACTTTTCTGTATTCAGTTAAAAAGTAGGCGTTGAAACACAACATTTTAATACACTCGCGTGTATAGTTACAATTGAAAACTATTTCGTATTGGCGCGTAGTAACTTGAACCCGACCATATCAGGCCAAACCATCAGATCCAACTAGGCCATCGGAATTTTTAATTGTTGAAAAAAATAATTAATAAAATATTTTATTTTGTCGTGTTAGCACAATGCGTGATTTTGTTGGTTTTTGTTTCACACGCGATTAAGTTGTTACGAAATTTATATTAGCGCCATTTGTAAATAAGTATTTTGTATTTCTAAGAAACGTTAATTTTTATGTTTTGATTTCAGAGGGCGTTAGCATGCGATTTTAAACGCTCGGTAATAAATTCTTTTGATTAAAATCTTTATGATTGGGCTATTAAGGAGTTTATATTGAGCTGAAGTAGGTTGAAAGTAGTTGATTAAAATTCTATTTATATTAAATTTCTTTATTGCCGAATATATTATTTATGTATTGAAAAGTTTGAGACCTTAGTTCCAGAGCTAGGTAGAGTACCTGTATTTCAGGAGCCCCACAGTTATGCTTTTAATTTTCCTATTTGGACATTTTCAATAACAGTGTTTCTCGGCTTAAATATTTGTTGTTGAAAAGCTTCTTTACGGAAAAGTAATTGTTTGCGTCTAAATAATTTTCAGTTTGTATTAGTCGATCGTGTAATTTTATTTCCTAATTTATGTTATAGGTATTTTGTACCGATGTTTCACACAAAAATAGAAAAAATATACAATAAATTTTGGAGGTTCCCCATACTTAGAACTGATTTTTTTTTTCTTCAAACCCATACGTGTTTAGTATCTATGGATAGGTAATATATATGATGTACATTACCATGTGAACTTCCACCAAAAATTGGTTTGAACGAGATCTAGTAAGTAGTTTTTTTTTAATACGGCACGGTTGGCGCAGTGGTTAAGCGATTGACTGCTGCGCTGCGTGTCGCGGGTTCGATTCCCGCACGGAACAAATATTTGTATGACCTACATGTATTTGTTCCGAGTCTGGGTGTTTTTCTATCTATAATATGTATGTATTTACAAAAAAAAATGTATATAAGTAGTTTATCAGCCATCTTGTTACCATAACACAAGCATTAGGTTGCTTAGCTTGGGACTAGATGGCGCTGTGTGAAATGTCCAGGGATATTATTATTATTGTTATTATTAATACGTCTTTGCTCGATATCAATAATGGCAACAGGCACTTGAAATATTCACAAAATACTTAGTTGTATTTTTATTTTAATAATAAATCATAAAATTAAAATAAAATAAATATTTTTATAGATAAAGATACGGAACCCTTCGCGCGCGAGTCCGAATCACACTTGACCGGTTTTTTTTTGCTTTAAGTGTTTATCAGTGAAAACTTGTAAATGACCTTCAATCGCATATTACTTTTTTTTTTAAGATGTCAACATGGCCTATGTTTCCCACAAGAAAATAAACACGCAAAAGATAACAAAACAACATCCGTGAGACTTCGTGAAAACCGATAACATTTAATATTTTTTTAACAAATCGTTTACCCAATCGGCGTGATATCGGCCAAATCTCTCGAATCGGGGGGTAATAACAAAACTTCGATAGCGGCTTGGGCGGTGGCGGGAATGAAAAATGGTAGTGACGTCAGCTTCGGCCATGTTGGCTCCAAACCGCGCCCCCACCGCTCCCGAAACCGTAGATTTATGAAAAATACGTAAAAAAAAAAGAAAGTTCGGGGAAGGAAAACAATTGATGGCGGTAAAGGTCTTTGAACGTGAAAACAAAAGTACTTTAGGTACTTAAACTATTTTTAGTACTAACTAGCGCTCTCCCGACAGACCTTATCTAGGCCAAATTTCAATAGCTTTAAAAAAAATCCCATATAAAAAAGGACCGAAGCTGGCCTATGGTTTCAATTAAAGGATTCTTCATATAAAGGATTATACGCTTCTGACGTTTCATACGTGTATGTAAAATTAAATATTTTGAAACATAATAAACAAAGGACCAACCAAAAATCCCATCCTTTTAAAAAACCCATAAATAAAGCAGCGATCATTCCTACAATCAAAGTTGATCTATGGTAAAGTAGTTGCGCTGTGGTTTGCCACAGTATAACTTTACTGAATATATCTGAATAGTTATGAACTGCCGGCACCCAGTGTCAATTCCGCAAGGAATTTGGCACTGTTCGTGATCAAAGCACGGCTGGAATTCTCGCTAGTGTTTATGATCATTGTACCGCTACTATGGGAACTCGAAAGCTATTGACATTTTGAGTCAATGGGTTTGGGATTTTAGACACAGGCATATACCGTGTCGAAACGCTATTATTTCGACTTGCCCAGCTGAAGTGGACTGTCCTATCACAGTGAGGATGATTCGTGACATAACATCACGACTCTATTCCGCGACTCTCCATCCTCCTATTGACTGCCTCATTAGTTTAGTGGTCGCAAGCGGTACTGCCATAAGGCTTACTAACATAAGGTTTTGGGATCGATTCCCAGGTCGGGTAAAATATTGGTTTTTTCCATCTGGAATGTCTGCCTGGATTTCTGTCCAGTTGTTGGCAATACGCTTGCCCTTTAGTAAATGGGACCTATACTTAAGTTCTTAATCTTAGATAATTTACCTCCATTTCCGCTTACTCAACTATCTACTTTAGGGTTGTGTATTCTAAAGTTGATTTTTGTGTGACTATTTTTTATAAAAATATCCTAAATAAATTTTGGTTGCAATGGAATTTGAACTTTGTGTTATGTGCAGTCGAGTTTATTGTTCCAATACTTAATAATTATCTGAGATTCTGATTTCAAATGTAGACATTACTGACGAAATATTTGTGTGCTAAAGGTACACCTCTGCTCAACCCTTCACGCACGATAGACGTGGTGTTATCTTTTCTTTTCTTTTTAAAAAAACCTTGCCCCACATTAGGAATTTCTAATGTATCGTGGGTGCGTTTACAAACATTTAAACTCACATGCACAAACAGCCAGACCCGGAACAACTACTTGTAGGCCATACAAATATTTGTTCTGTGCGGGAATCGAACCCGCGACACGCAGCGCAGCAGTCAATCGCTTAACCACTGCGCCAACCGTGCCGTCGAATTATGTTATTTTATATATTATGTTCCCCGAATGTGTAGTTAGTGTAGACGTTTTTAAGTATTACACCGTCCCTTCAGCAGTAAAAGTCTCATCTAATAGAAAGAGAGAATGTTGCCAGTAAACGGACACAGGCCTACTGTCTTCGAGAGGGAGTGGGCCGTAATCCACCACCCAGTGCAGGTTGGTAGATGTCACATTTCTTCGATTTTTTTTTAGTTTTAGGACATGCCGGTTTCCTCGCGATGTCAGATAATGTATCTGATTCCCTATTAGAAACACCAAATAATATTCCTGACCCGTGCATCGAACTCAGAACTACATAAACATTAGTCATTCCTGCTATTGGAAATTGCGTTAGTAAATTAAACCTGTGAATAACATCTAGGAGTTACTACTTCATTACCTTTATTTTCTAACAATTCAGTCATACCAATTGTCTGTCGCAGTAGCTAATCAGAATAGCTACTAACACGCACTGTTTATCACAGCAACCGCTACTGATTGCTATCTTTGTCTCTGTCATTCATTTGTGTTGGTTGTTCGTTTGTCTCTGTCTATTGTGGCTCAATTTTGATAAGTAGGATAGTGAGGTTTTGTCACGGCAAGAAGAGAGGTGAGTGATAAAATAGAATAGAATCGAATTTATTTATCCATCTTAGCGTTTTGCCTCGTCGTTTATACCGCGTACATCAAAGGACTGGAACAATTTGCCTGCAACGGTCTTCCCGTCCGATTATAATTTGGGTGTTTTCAAGGCTAGAGTGAATAGGCTCATAATAAATTAGTGCGCTTACCATCAACGATTGCATCTCTGCTTTCCATCAGGCGGGATCGCAGTCAAGCGATAGTTTAGAACATTAAAAAAAAAAAAAAGATACAGTACACCAGTAGTAAACATTAAAACGTAAGTAGTTATAACTAAAGTAGGTACTTACATAGTTTCTAGGTTTTTAATGTACACTCACTAAGTATATAGGGCACACTTGCACAAATACACAGTAAAATCAAAACCATCGGAAAAAAGAAAAAAAAAAAAAAAACATCGAATGTAAGTCATTTGTTTAAGCAGTTTTGGCCGAGTGGTAACGACCGTGACTTACGAGTTGTAGGTTGAAGGTTCGAACTCAGGCAGATACTTTACTTTGTGTAAATAATTGAATCACCACTGCTCACAAAACGGTGAAGGAAAACATCGTGAGGAAACCGGCATGTTCTAAACCTAAAACCAAAAAATCGAAGACATGGGACATCTACCAACCCGCACTGGGTCCGGGTGGTGGATTACTGCCCACTCCCTCTTAAAGAGCGGAGGCCTTTGTTCCAGTAGTGGGAACATTATAAATGATTGATGAAAATGGAAAAACAAATGATTATAAATCATTTGTTTTCGAGTGAGACCGAGTGATGAAGTTGGACTCTCTACCAATCATCATCATCAACATCATCCATCTATCTTCATAACTATTTATTATGGGGCTGCATGACTTGCATGCATCTAGACTTACCATCTGTCACACAATCAATCCATGGTTCTGTAGGTAGGGTTTTATGCTCGGTTCCTATAAACAAAAACGAATGGTTGGGCTTACCAGTGGTAGCCTTTTTTATTGCCAAACTGGGCATATAAATAGATTTGAAAGCTAATTTTACCTGTGATAGCTACTTCTATGTGGGAGGGTCTAGGATCTAGGTACTATGCAAAGATATAAGGTCTTTGCTTCATTATTGGTAAAGATACAAGAGTCTGAATTAATAATAATAATATCCCTGGACATTTCACACAGCGCCATCTAGTCCCAAGATAAGCAACCTAATGCTTGTGTTATGGTAACAAGATGGCTGATAAACTACTTATATAAATTTTTTTTTTGTAAATACATACATATTATAGATAGAAAAACACCCAGACTCGGAACAAATACATGTAGGTCATACAAATATTTGTTCCGTGCGGAAATCGAACCCGCGACACGCAGCGAAGCAGTCAATCGCTTAAGCACTGCGCCAACCGTGCCGTCTAATTTGTTAAAATTATAACCAATTTTAACAATTACGGTCCGTAAATTATAAGAATCGGCCATAAGTCTTCCCCTACTTTTATAGTCACACACATATACTTGTACCCACTAGCAACATTATAAGCAGCAAATTTTTCCACGTTATTTTGGCATCGTTCAATGCAAATATGGCTTTCACGAAAGAAAAATAAAACTCCTTTTATGGTGTCATAAAATGTGTTTTATTTTTCATTTTCCTTACACGGGCACACGCCCGTGTTCTAATCTTTGCCAGGGTCCAAGGTTGTCCAAGATAATATCGCGGTATTACTTCCGAACTGTACAGGAGGGGCTCGTGACTAAGTAGGTCGATCAATCAAGGTTAAACAACACTCACCGAGGTTGTTCTGTGGATGGGTAGCCATTCATTTCACATCGAGATCGCTAGATGCCTCAGAAAGCACGTTAAGCCGTTGTCCGTGGAGTTTCTTGCCCGTTCTTCTCCATAGAGATCTACGTTTTGGAATGGGCAACTAGCTTCAACTTTCTGACTAACTGACTGGCTATTTAATTTTGACAATTCAAAAGTGCCTGTAAATGGTTTATTTGAAATAAATTATTTGAGTTTGAGTTTGGTCGCGGCTGTCACTCGTAGATCTTTGACAGTTGTTACGAGCAGTCACAAGGTCGAAAGTATGACAAGCAGTCTCACCGAGGGAATTGTACCAAGTGACTGGCTTGTGTAGGTCAGAAGGCCAATTCTCGTAATTTAAAATGTTCAAAATCTAGTCACAGTCTCATCTCGGTGACAAATAAATGTCAAAAACTTGTCAAAATGTAGGGAAATTAGACGAATTTTTGACAGATCAGACTGTGATCGTTCTTAAAATTACGAGAATTGCACCTCAGATAGGCAGTATGGCGGTATAGTATTCAGCTTCACCTGATCGACTGGAAGTCGATAGTTTGGTAAAGCTAGGCACATGATGCCTCCGAACTTTTCAAACAGATGATGCCAATAACCATTAGCCACTCAAATAACAATATTTTATTAATAACAACGGTACCTATAGTTTGCGTGTAAACAAACAATTAGCGTTTTGTGCAGTGCGGCAAACTTGTTAGTTTTTACTACAATTACCTTCTAAATAAGTATTGTTTTAAAAGTTATTTCGTTAGGACAAGGAACTTGAGTTTTAGTATGGAAGTGGGTTATTGTTCGTAAGTAAGAATTGAAGGATTTAGGGTTAATTGAGTTTGTGTTGAAAGTTAACTGAAACACGACAGCGTGCATTTAAAGTAAGTCGATGATAGGCGCATAGTTATGGATATGTGTTTGCTTCATCATCATCTGCCGAGCCTTTTCCTAACTATGTTAGAGTCAGCTTCCAGACTAACCGGTTGCAGTTGAATACCGATATTTTACATAGAGCGACTGCCTATCTTATCGCCACAACCCAGTTACTGGGTAATACGATATATTAAAAAATATAGTAAGATTTTATTAAAAACTATGTAAACGTTTTATTTTTATATATTGTATGTACACTTTCATAATTCTAGAGGAAAAATTCAACGTTGTCAGATGCAAATTATTTTTACTGGTCGGTGGAATGATGCTGCGTCATAAAAACATGATATGGCTGAATTTATTTTGTTGTTGTTTACCCAAAAAATATACTTCTCTTCTGCAATAACACAAAACAATGATTAATTTAGGTTGTTTTGTTTTAGCTGTAACCCATTATTCATAAAATATTTTGTCACGACGACGAGTCACAAAATATTTTCTTCAGTGACTCTACGAGTATCTTAACGTTGTATCAATACACGAATACGTCTTTTCGTATTGAAAACTAAATATTATCTATATCTATATGTGTATATTATAAATTTTCGTGTATGTCTGTCTATGTGACCGCGTTGTTTTTGCTATAAAAATAAAAATTATTGTTTTAATACTTGTTGATGAATTGTTCGCTGCACCGGGCGACGTCATTACGTCGGCGCCGGCTGTCGCTGAAAACCAGCGCTGGGGCTCTGTCTTGCATAGGGTCGCAGCATAAGGCTGAGCGATAGCCGTTTTGCGTGGATGTGACGCATGTCAACCATTTCTTATTGTTTTTTTTTCTTTATTTGTTTTTATATTCTTTTTTGCGTCATGTTTACCGCAAATAAACGTATTTTCTTTCTTTCTTCTAAATTATCCAGTGACCTATATTTTACAGTGGCGGTTCCCTAGTATTAGTATAATTTGAAATATATATCCCTGTAAACTTCTTCTTCACAAAACTGCTGTAATGAAGCAGTTACATACAAAATTCTCATTCTACATCCAGTATAAATGTTTTAAAACATGTCCCTTGACGTGCATTTCCTGAAAAACTTATACTGAAACACGTTTTCAGACTAGTGTAATGGCGGTTAAATAACTTTTCAGTGACGGACGATAAAGTTCCTTATGTATGAAGAGAGAAGGTTTAAATTCGTGTAGTTTACAAAAGTAACTTGAACAAGTTTTTCTCGCCGAGTAATCTTTTGGGGATCAGGACTGCGAACGCTGGGTATGTGGAATTAAGGATTAGTTTGCAGTTATACAGGGTGATTTATTTAGAAGAGTCTGTTCAGTAAATAAGGTCACCAAAGGAGATAAGTAACCAGGGCCGTCGGATATAGTTGAAGTTTTGTGAGAAACCGATGGATGTTTTCGAATAAAATTTAATTAAATTAATGGAAAACAAACTGTTCATTTATCAAATTAAATTTCAATCGAAAAAATTTAATCCACCCTGGTTACCTATCTCCTTTGGTGACTGTACCTATAGAAAATATTCGAAAACTTAGTAGTAGAGTTTATTTTGTTTGTTTTTTTGAACGCGCTTGACTGGAACGAACGGCCGGATATGAAAAAAAAAATTGCGTTTAATTTGATATCCTAATTCTTGAGAAAGGCTTAAAGATCACGCTAGGACTTCTAAGAGCCGAGCAAAAAGTAAAAAGGCCAGAAAGAACGCGAAGCTACGTAGTATAGCTCGGGCTGGCGATGCGATCCGACGGGTCGGGTCGGGGAAACTAAAAATGCCACGCGGACAAAATTGCGGGCAGAAACTAGGGGCCTACTCCGAAGTGCAAAGTGCGAATGTTCGGATCGGACCGACACATGGCCGAACCGAATAATATTGAAAAATGCGAAAAAAGTTTGGACCGGCTCAGTTGGGTCGGGACCATAGTCAATATTCGAAAGAGTGTAGGAGTGTAGGATCGGAACCGACCGAACCAAATAGTAACTTCGTAGCAGGAAACGGCCGAACATTCAGCCGATACTACTTCGGAGTAGACCCCCTGGATCTTCCTAATTCAATAAAGTATTAAGTATTTGATAATGCTATGCTCTGAAAGTATATGCTTTAGTAGTATTACCTCTAGCTCTATCCTGGACATAAGTATGCATAGGAAAGTTGTCAAAAAATAAACGGCTCGTTTTGACATTGACAGTTCTAGTAGTTAATAAAGATCAAATTCGCAAAACACGTATTCGTTTGTATGAAACTGACAGGTGTCAAGAACACATTCTCACATGTCAAGACGGGCCTTTTATTGTTTGACAACTTTAGGACTTAGTTTATATTAAATGAATTTTGAAATTCTAACCTAAACTTAAGCATCCCTGAAGACCGTATTTGAAAAACTATTTTGCTTAATGGTGCTTTCTCGTTCTACGGAACCCTGAAAATGTTTATAATTGCCTCTTTAAGGTCATTTGAATCTTCCTCTCAGTCTGACTTCTCTATGTGGGTTATTGTCCCATTTGGAATAAACCCAAATAGGATACACTCAGATCGTTAACTTTGACCATATTTCTTGCCACAAATGAGTCAAAACATTACGGACTTAATGCTAATCACCACACAATAGGATGAAAATAGTTTTATAGATTTCTAGGCTACACATAAATGAATGTTTAAATAGAACGCGCTGTTGGATTTTCTACGCTCGCATCTGCGCCGAAAGTGGAAAATCCTATAGCATGCTTTTATTTAGGCATTAATTTAGATGTCGTCTAGTTTTAGTGAAAACGGGCTTAGTGATTAGTAGTAATAAAGGGATTAGTCTACGAGTGGATCCTTCTTTTCTCTCTCTCTGTTCTCCGAAGTTGAGTTCCGTATGTCGCGATATGCTGGTAGATGAGTGACCATTCTTTATACATCGAAGAATGTAGAAGTGATGCGGAGAGCGAAATCATCGTTGTTGGTTGGCTTAAGAGCTTTTCATTACTTAACGCGGTTATTATTTTCTGTGGAATATTGACACTGACTGCTCTTGAACGCGATTTAGATGTGCTTATAGCGTTCAGTTTCAATGGTAAAATTCACCCTTAGCCACCAAATATGATGAGAGAATGTGGGTAATCAGCAGTGGGTAAGTCCATTATAATACCGTCTTTTAAATTCCACTTTAATTTGCGTTTAAACGTCTTCAATGTTCACCAAAACAACATAAAAATACGTCCACTTAGTATGACAAATATAAAGCAGAAGGTTCATTCCGAAACAACATTCTATAGTATTTGACATATTTTTTTATTTAATAACTAAGTTGCAGTGATATTTATATTTAGTTGTTTTATTAGTCTACAATTATACATTCAACATGAATGTTATTATTTTTGTAACAATATAATTTAAAAGAGTGTCCATAGAAGTTTCTTGCCTGTTCTTCATAGGCACCTACTACGCTTTGTAATAGGCAACTAGCTTCATATTTCTGTCTGTCCGACTCCTTGACATTCAAAAGTGTCTGTAAATGGTTTAATTGAAATAAATGCTTGGAGTTTGAGCCGTTTTTCAAGCTCAGTTTTGTATTCACAATCTGAGCTATTCGTTGGACGCTGAAACCTGACACACGAATTACAATTATAATAATTTTATTAGATATTTTTATTTGTTAATATTTTACACTTTTAGCTCTGACACACGAATTACTATTATAATAATTTTATTAGATATTTTATTTGTTAATATTTTACACTTATATCTATTTTAGTAATTATTTTTGCATCTGCCCGTGATATCACAGCGGGCCCTATCAAAAGACCAGCGCTGCGACACTTATTTTTTAATTTCGCAGCATCACGCTGAGCCAGAAGCATTGTGGCCTCGTACAGGACTATCTGGTTTTTTTTTCTTCTTTAGACGAAGAGGCAAACATTATGTTATCGATGAAAAAACTTATCCTTGTTGCAGACGACAGGGATTAGTATTTCAAAAATGAAACGTTAAAATGTCGTATTAGAATAAGGCAGTTAAGTACTTTGATTTATTTATAGTTATAAGGTACAATGGGTTTGATATGTTAGTTATTTAACAAAAAACCCTAATTAAAACTAAATAAAAAAAAAAAATAAGGCAGTTAAACTTCTGTTTTAATTTTTGGTTAGTGCCAGTATTTTGTAAGCGGTTTTCATTAAAGTGTCGCGTCCAATTCTGTCCACGTCGCAACCCGCTGACGGTCCCCGCTGTCGGCCCCTGCTGACGGGCCCCGCTGACGGACCCTACCATCATTTTTTACTTCACCAAGATTAAGGCGACCTTTTGACCCCATTTTAGAGAAATTACTTGGGTCATTGTGTTAATCAAATGCTAATTAGTAACTGTTGGTGCTTTTACTTATTGCAATGAAAAGTTATTTTATAACTTGAACATTTTAATTGGAATAAGAAGTTTTTTTAATGAAGTTTCGGGTTATGACTAAAGATATTACGTAAACGTAGGTCAAAGTCAAAGTCAAATCATTTATTTCAAATAGGCACATAAAAGGCACTTTTGAACGTCAAAAATTAAATTCAAATAAAATTGATTCTAGTCGCCCCTTCCAAAAGGTAGTTTTCTTATGTAGAAGAATAGGCAAGAAACTCTACCGTTACTCTTTTAAATTATTTTGCATACATTAATAAAATTATTTGATGATATGTGAAGATGATGCACCCAAAAATAAAATTACTATACGACAATAGGTAGAAATCACGATAACAATAAAAATCTAGATTTTTTCGGATTACAATTACAATATTACCTATCAGTCTATTAAAAATAGTGGTACTTAGCATAAGCATAATCAGTATATAATATTCCCATTACCTCCTCTCTGTGGAAGGGAATGGGCCGTAATCCACCACGAGGGCCCAGTGCGGATTGGTAGGTGTCACATGTCTACGAGTTTTTAGATTATAGCACATACCCGGTTTCCTCACGTTGTTTTCCTTCACCGTTTTGAGTACTTATTAGTGGTACTTATTCACATACAATTGAACCTAACCATTTTAAAAAAAATTGATTTCATATTCCATATGTAATTTCAATTTATAGTAAAAAACTTGAGAGGTGTCAAGGGACACCCGGATGGAACGAAGTATAACTGGCTTGCTTTCTATAAGAGAGAGAGAGAGAGAAACACGCGCACGCCGCACGGCTTTCAACTATAGCAAAAAGTGTCGTTCCAACTTTTGGTCTTAATTTTTTCCGTCTAGCCCCCTTTATAGGAACGGAACTTCGTTCCAAAAAAACGAATTTAATCTACGCAGTAGCCATAGAAAAAGAGTGTTTTTATGACCACACGATAGAAGTGACATACGCGATTCAGCGTCACCGACCCAAGCGTGACGGTTCAGTTTCATTCACCGTTCAGAAAACTGTTTGTCTGCGCATCACCCAAAGGTTGGACTGGTAAATAATTCCTGTGGCATTAAGTCCGCCTCTGTACAAATATGTGCTTGAAGTATTAAATAAATAAATAAAACGCGCTTAGTGAAGTCCTCACTTAAAAAAAAACAAAAAAAAAAGATAGATTAGGTACCCCCCTAATCTCCCATCCACAACACATCTGTTAAAATATACAGTGACAATACATCGCAAAGAACAGATACCGTCTACAACCATTACTAACCCGACAACGCCGATTTAAAAAGCATTCAACTAATCGCCGGCACATAAATTCGCTTGACAACCCCCTACGGAGGAGTATAAATCGAAAAACGGGGGAGGACAACAGTTTTTTTTTTTGTGTCACCGATGTTTTTCTCTTGGGGTATCATCAGTTTTAATGGATGATTTTTTAGGTCATGTTTTTTTTAATTATTTGTTGCTGATGGATTTTTCTATACATACATAAATTCACCCTTTTTTCCCACAGGGGTGAAGAACACACGTTCAACAATCCTGACACGTTCCTTTTGCCAATGCCTTCCGCGTCCATGTTAATAAATCTGGTAGTATACACGAGTTGGTTCTTTGTCTCTTTGCGATTGATCCATTTCCTCATGTGACCAGAAAATACACGCCCTCCAATCGTCAGTGTCTAAAACTGACTCTCTCTGCAGAAAAATATTAACAACAAATACATTACTATGTGCCACCTAAGCGAAATTAATGACTGTATGTGTATACTGAAGTCATGAAATCTTTATGACCCTTTTTATAAAAATGACAATGTAAGAAGTTTAGAACAATTTCATGTAATCAGGGATATTAATTATTTAGCAAATTGACGACCATGTCAAATTTTCCGTATATATAAGTGTCACACGGAAAATTTAAGATAAATTTTCCTGACTGTACCTCACTAGAAAATAGAAATTAATACCTTTACCATCTGGTAAAGCCTCGGCCTTCACTAAAACAATGAAGCAATTTTCTTCCATAATTTTCTCCGCTATCACAAAATATAAATAAACAGAATACTTTCCGTGTCACCGGCCTGTCAAAACTTAATAGTAGGAAGCCATTATTTCAGGCGTCTGAACAATTTCATAGCAATTTGAGGCGGTATGCCCGCCCGTCACCAGACCATTGTTGGGTCTAAAGCCGTTCATACAATACAAGCGAAGCGAGTAGAAACTGAAATTTTCTATCAATACTTTGGCAGCATTTCAAGCCGTTTCTTATAAGCAACGACTTCAAATTTATTAATGTTTTCCGGCATCAAGCTTTTCCTTGTACGCTTGTACGTTTATGATCGAATCTCAGGAATTGGTTCTGCTAGGTTATATTTAAAAGTTCAAGCACTGGGTCCACCGAATTGTAAGTTTATAAAAAACACCTCAATTTAATTTTTTATCTCGCATCTCTTTAAGTTATCGTATTATAAGACATGTTAGCCTACCTATCTGACCACAAAACAAGCTCTTCAAAAATACATTATACCTTACATTTTCTAAGGAAACGGGTAGTATAGCGAGTTTAGTGGAAACCTTAAAAGTTTTAAAACAAGAATTATTTGGTAAAAGAAATTTTCACCTTTTATTCAAATAATTTTCACAAAAAAGCTGGATTTTTTCTTCCTTTCCTTTCATCTTGTCTATGATACAAAGATATAAGAATTTTATCCGGAACTACTCTTATCTAACCTCTAGAGATATCAAATTCCAAGGATGTCACAAAACCGGACTACAGACTAGCCGGAATTGCTGTGTCCCACATCCAGCCTTTGTCGATGGGGTATGGAACAATATTGCCTTGTAAGCTTGGAGATAAGCCCCGCATGATCGCTCTCATAAAGAGGGATTGTTACAATATGTATCTTGGTATAGCAGGGATATTAATGACTGGAAACAGCAGTGGCGAATATAAAACGTAGTTCTAAGTACGTACAGTATAGTATACCTTGGCAAAATATCAACGTAAATTGAGTTCATTAAGTAAAGCTTATTATCCTGTTCGCTACCAAAGACATATTACTTTTTCATCATCTTTTTAAAGAAAGAAAAGAAAAAATAAAAGAAAAGAAAGAAAAATAAAGATTAACGCGTTTGTTGGTATTACCTTCAGTAAGAAAAAAAAAAACAACAAAAAAAAAAAAAACAAAACAATGCTTATGATACCAAAAGCGCCCTACCTCAGCATAATCTTAGATTACAACACAAGAAAGAAACACATGCACATTATTACTTTCACAGTCAATATAAAAGGATGTAAGTGTATACATTCGATGCACTCTGGCCCGTCAGCTACGGTATTACTTTGCTGACTTGCTTTTAGTTTTGCCACGGCATGCCCTATTTTCATTTACTTAGTGCCGATACAGACAGAACAGCATGATTAGCCTATAATGGTCCCACGGCTGGGACACAGGCTTCTTATCTGTCAGAGGGAGTGGGCCGTAATCTCCCACGCGGGCCCATTGCGGGTTGGTAGATGTCACACGTTTTCGAATTTTTGGTTCTAGGACATGCCGGTTTCCTCACAATGTTTTCCTTCACCGTTTTGAGAGCACTAGTGCTGAAATAATTTACACAAAGTAGAAAAATAGAAATATAAAAAGGTAATCAGTAATACAATAAGCGGGTTCACGGGTTTACAGTAAGTTAAAACGACATGAGTGGCTTAAAATATTACCTACAGCTAGGTTACAATATGGTATTTGCTAGTGAGCCCCAAACTAGACAGTTAGTCTGTATCTTGGGGCTCAGAGTATGAATTCTGAGACTACGACGACTGGAGACTAGACAGGTGATTTCAGGTATGGTATGGTGCGTGTGTATGTTTGTGTGGTGTGTGTGTGTGTGATGTGCGTATAGTGTGTGTGTGTCTGATGTGGTTGTGTGTTTTTTCCATTGTGCTTCGTTTGATGTGGTGTCAGGTCTTTATATTAGTTGTTCCGAGTCATCATAACCAGTGTTATGCAAAATTTTCTTTACTATTTTTTTGCAGTTGAATGAAGTAGTACCTAAAGTGAAGCGCCTGTCTGGGTTTGAACTTCATAAATCGCGACCGAGAGAACTATGTCATGTAATTATTCTACCCACATTTTTACGTGTACATACCTTTACATTAAGCCACGGCAGGCTTTTGTCCTAAGTATTTTTATTCCTCCCACAAAACTCCGTATTCCGGCGCTTTGTATCTCAGTTCCGCAGTAGATAACTCCCTTGTGGCTTGAGCTCTCATTTTAATGCTTTACTACTGAATCTTCTTTTTATTTCAGCTTTCAGACTTTCAGTTTTGTTAGTATCTTGTTCCTGAGTTTTGTGGTTTAATTATATTTTTTTTTTGGTACTTTCTTAGCTTGTTGGATTCATTATAATTTTACTCCCTCCTACTGGACGGCCTGTGTCTCAGCGATGGGAACTTTTCAGGCTGGTTATGATGTTATTGTGCTTTATTATAATTTTGGACGTAAAATTCTTGGTTTTAGTTAATTATGAAAGGTTTCAGTCAAGCTATGGAGTAATTAGATTACAAAAATGATGAAATGAGTTTAGAGATTTCTGCTTGAATAACTGGGAATTGCCCAACAACTAATACTTTAATGTCAACGTGAAATCATTTTAAATTTCAAATAGGCACATAAAAGGCACTTCTGAATGTCAAAATTCACAAGAAAATTGAATTGATTATAGAAAAAAGAAAGAAAAAATGTTGAAAAAAGAAAGTTGAGTTGGGTTGTTGGTTGGGTTATTGTTGTTGTTGAATTGTTTTTGTTGATTCTAGTTTCGTATGGAGAAGAATAGGCAAGAGACTTCACAGTTACTCTTTAAAAGATTTTACAATAATTTACATGCATTCAATATGTAATGACGATAGCCGGAATAAAATAATTACTATAGGGATCAGAATATGTCTTAAAACTGTATGTGATTTTTGTTTGTTTATGTCTTTGTGAATAAGTCGTTGAAGTGCGTTATCAATAAATTAATAAGTAAAAAGCCAGGTAAGGTAAAGGCTTTCAAACTCGTGAGTGAAAGTTTATGAGTTTTAACCCCATCCCTTACATATAAACAACGAACGTAGCCACTAATATTGATAGTCGGTTTTATAAAAACCATCATCATCTGCCTAGCCTTTTCCCAACTATGTTGAGGTCGGCTTCCAGTCTAACCGGATGCAGCTGAATACCAGTATTTTACATGGAGCGACTGCCTATCTGACCTCCACAACCCAGTTACTGGGTAATACGATACCCCTTGGTAAGACTGGTTGTCAGACTTTCAGGCTTCTGACGACCCGTAACGACTGCCAATGATCCACGAATGACAGCCTGGACCAACAACTTAACGTGCTTCCCGAGGCACGGAGGGGTCTTGGTATGTAAAGATGGTCACCCATCCACGGACCAACCACGGCAAGCGTAGCTTAATCTGATCGATCCACCCGTGCGGCTGTTATTACTTAGCTACAAGCCCCTCGGGTTTTATAAAAACCAGACCACCAATATTACTAGCTATGTTTCAGCAAAAATTACATAAGCATTGTCTCTCGTGCCGCGTTGACAATAGAACACCAGGATTGCATTCCGTGTTGAAACGACAAGCCAGCCAGCTAGGTTAAAAGCGGAAATTACTGCTCAAACCACGAGATATCATCACTTGAAGAGGATTTTTAAATGCCTCAATAAACAACACACAATATGGTGAGGGGAGGGGTTCGTGGTTAAATAATGACAGCCGCACGGGCCGAAATTGAAGGTAACTACTCTTGCCACGGTTGGCTCGTGGATGAGTTACTCCTCTGTGCCTTGGAAAGCACGTTAAACCGTTGATTCCGGCTGTCATTCGTGGATCTTTGACAGTCATCATGGTTAGCTAAAAGCCCAAAAGTCCTACCAAGGGCCTTCAAGTCTTACCAAGGGTTATCGTGTCAGTTATAGGGTTGTGGAGGCCGGTCGCAAAGTCCCGAATTGACAAGTGTAATGTATGGAGTGACAGGACTTTGCGACCGAATTCGGTCGTAAAGCGATCGCTATGAATGTCGAGACTGCAGCCCCTGGTCATAATTGCAATTGTTTATTTGGTAAGAAAGTAGGTACTCAAAATAAAGGTATTTACAAAACTGTGATCCCTGTACAAACTACCTTGAATTAGGCATGCAAACATAGAAAAATAAAATCAATAAAAAAATGAACACGTCAGTCAAAATAAAAATGTAAAAAAAAATATATAATATAGAATTCAAACCAAGCATTATACTCGTAACAATAAGAAAAAACGCAATGACAAATATGAAATAAACGCATACTACGTTACGGAGTCATTTTCTGGGCAAATTCATGCGAAAGGCATGATATCTTTAAAGCACAAAAGAGGTGCATTAGGTATATATGCAATCTTAAATCAATAGAAAGTTGCAAACCACATTTTACTTCCCTCAAAATACTAACGCTGCCTTGTCTTTACATTTACGAGACCGCGTTGCTCGTAAAAAAAAACGGTGATTTATTTAAAAAAGCTTCAGAGCAAAGCTATCGATCTGTAAGACCAACATACCGACATTAATTATGCGTAAGAAGATCAAAAACCGCCCTTTTCGAACATTAACTATGGTCCCGACCCAACTGAGCCGATCCGAACTTTGTTCGCATTTTTCAATAATATTCGGTTCGGCCATGTGTCGGTCTGATCCGAAAATTCGCACTTAGCACTTCGGAGTAGGCCCCCAGGTATTCAGCTACATCTGGTTAGACTGGAAGCCGACCCCAACATAGTTGGGAAAAGGCTAAGCAGATGATGACTAATCCAACCATTGCAACTTTTGTGAGCCAAAATCTACCGTAGCGACAAAGCAATTTACCAACGACCGATTCAGCAACTCTCAGGGAAATTATTCAACTGTCTTGAAACCCGCAGCGAAATCAATCCGAAGGCTCGTAATTCAGCGAGGAATTAATAAAGTTACGATCACAAATCCTCCTGATTCGATTACCAAAAACGGTAGCGAAAGCAATACCGTCTCCCAAATTCGGATCAGAGTCTATCCAGTGGTTCCCAAACTTTTTTTTACTAGGGACCACTTTGATTTCTTTGTTGTTAGCAGACCATGAGGTTCAAGAAAAATAAACTGTGTAAATCTAAAATTTAATTTTAATCTAAACTTCGTTAAATTTGAATAAATTGTTGTACTATAAAATAAAACATTTTTAATAGAAAATTAAATTTGGTTTGCATCGGTGTGATTCTTAATCTTGATCTTCTGTGCAAGTTCGGTAATTCTACGATTACGAATATTTAAAACGTTATATATACATATAAAAAAAACTTTTAACAAAAAAATTGAACCGCCGAAAAAACTGAAAAGCAAAAAATAATAAACCTTTTTTATTTAACCTTAATAACTAAGTTCTTAAACGAATGTAAGTATACCTAAATAATTTTGAGTCGGCGCCAAACAATCAATAAACAAAGATCATTAAATTGTCTTAAATTTAAACGGCGCCGACTCAAAATTATTTAGGTTTATATTTCCAATAAAAAAAGAAATCGGACTTCTCTGTAAAAAGTTATGCATGGTCATACATAAAAAATATATATATACCTATACATATATACGCGTCGACTTGAGAACCTCCTCCGTTTGTTTTCGTCGGTTAAAAATTGAAATCACTTTTCGTCCGTCTGTGTGACCGCGCTGTTCTTCTAAACTACGCACTTGACTTTGATGCGGTTTTCACAATCATTTAATGAATTTATCCCGGAAGGTTTATGTCTAAAAGCATTATAAATACAATTAAACTTAGATATAATGCAGAAATCTCGATGTTTTGTCAAGTCGCAAAACCGTGCGAAGCAGTGGGGCGCTAGTAAACCTTTCGGACCACTGGTTGAGAACCAATGGTCTACGACGCCATCCGAAAGGGTACGTAATCCTATATAGTTGTCAGCGAGTTTGCAAACTCTGAGGTTCGCGGTACGGCAGCCGAGTTAGGTACTTTAATCTCGTTAATTCTTTGTCTTTAATCATGTTTCTTCGATATTGTAATGGACTTTGTTTGGAAGAAATCGGGCTTGATCGAATTATTGGAAGAGGGATTGTATGGCGAGAAAGTTATTGTATTGTCTTTTTCTCTTGTGTTGGCAGGATATTTACGAAAACAACTTGTGTAATGTACCTACATTATTATTGAAATGATTTTCTTTAACGGAGCTTGCGGTAGGGGTAAACTGGTAGAAATCGTTACGTGACGAAAAAGCGTTATCTCCATGCAATATTTTGTTATATACCTACATATGTAATAATAGAAACAGTGAGAGAGAGAGAGAGCTAGTTTTTATGGTTGTCGAGGCTTCTGAAAGGGCAAAAAATCCAATAGGGCGGCTGCGAAAATGTTCAAGTTTTTCATCATGGGTGTCGTTTGATGATTTTTGAGGGTGCTCAAGCCGATAAAGAGGTTTATTTCAAGTTGGCGGCTGTTTGTTGTTGGCGGTTTAAATTTTTCTCAGCCGTCATCTTGGATTTTCATTTTGAACTTCGTTCTTGTCGGGGGTCTCGCTACCCCAGACGTTTTTTTACTTAATAGTGATTAAGCAGTGTCGTTATAGCGAATGTAAGTACCAATACAAACCATATCTGGTTTAATGGAGCAAAACAAACATGAATCTGTATTAAGACTGTATGCACTGTATTTGCCAGTCAGCAAGTTTAGTAACGTTACCCCCTAAGGGCAAATTTCACCAATTAAACTGAACGCGATAGCACATGTAAACCGTGTTCAAGCGCTGTCAGTGTTAATATTACAGAACAATGATGCCACTGGCAGCTCTTAAATGTGGTTTAGATGCGTTAATCACTTTTAGTTATATTGGTCATTCGCCTTAAGTGTACTAAGGTATGTATATGTAATTTAGATAGCGGTACAAGTCAAGCCAATTTGCTTATACAGGGTGTAAAAATACCCATCACATTTCCGTCAACTATGCATTCTGTGCATCAAACTGAGTAACTTTGTGTAAAAATAATTGCTGGGAACAGACTTTAATTTTTGGTGTGAAAAATCTCTGTTTACGGTAGTGCGCAACGTTACGCACGTAAAACATTGTGCATGCAAGTGTAACGTGCGGGTATTTAAGGTGTATATAGGGCTCGCTGACCTTGTGCATGTGGGCGGAGCTAAACCCTCTACTCCCGAAAACGTAAAACGCGCGCGGTGGCGCGCTGAACTAAAACGACGATCAAAGAGTATGCAGAGGCACAGACATGCCGCCCGCAGGTCGCTATTTTTGCCTACGATTCCAGAAGGGAATTGCGGATGCAAGTCTGATATATTTTGTATAGATTGATACGTATGTTACGTATATTTTAAGCATTTTTCATTTAGAAATTTCGATTTTATTTAAAATCAGAACTTAGTTCCTGCGGGGGTAAAACTTAAAAAATTATTTCGAGTATTTTCTTAGGAATCGAATATCATTTTATTTGCATACTGTAGGTAGAAGGATTTATTACATAAAAATGAGATTTTATAAAAAATGTGATCCTGTTTCACCAATTTGAATTATTATAAATCAGTAATAAACCTACCTAACTAGCACTGTACCTAAATAGCATTTTAGGGTTCCGTAGCCAATCGAACGATGTTATAGTTTCGGCAGTGACCTTGAAATAATTACCTACGGCCGTTTAGTAGATAAACCTCGTCATGGGTGTCATTTTCGTTGGTTTTCGAGGGTGCTGGAGCCGATTATAAAGTCAAAATGAAAATCCAGGATGGCGGCTACAAAACTTTTCAAAATTTTCGTCATGGGTGTTATTTTCGTGGTTTTCGAGGCTGCTGAAGCCAATAGTGAGGTCAAAATGAAAATCTAAGATGGCGGGCGAGAATTTTCAAAATTTTCGTCATCGGTGTCATTTTCGTGGTTTTCGAGGGTGCTGGAGCCGATTATAAAGTCAAAATGAAAATCCAAGATGGCGGCTGCAAAACTTTTCAAAATTTTCGTCATGGGTGTCATTTTCGTGGTTTTCGAGGCTGCTGAAGCCAATAGTGAGATCAAAATGAAAATCTAAGATGGCGGGTGCGAAAATTTTCAGAATTTTCGTCATGGGTGTCATTTTCGTGGTTTTCGAGGGTGCTGGAGCCGATTATAAAGTCAAAATGAAAATCCAGGATAGCGGCTGCAAAACTTTTCAAAATATTCGTCATGGGTGTCATTTTCGTGGTTTTTGAGGGTGCTGAAGCCAATAGTGAGATCAAAATGAAAATCTAAGATGGCGGGTGCGAAAATTTTCAAAATTTTCGTCATGGGTGTCATTTTCGTGGTTTTCGAGGCTGCTGAAGCCAATAGTGAGGTCAAAATGAAAATCTAAGATGGCGGGTGCAAAAATTTTCAAAATTTTCGTCGTGGGTGTCATTTTCGTGGTTTTCGAGGGTGCTGGAGCCAATAGTGAGGTCAAAATGAAAATCCAAAATGGCGGCTGCGATAGATTTGGAATTTTGCTTCATAAGTGTCGTTTTCGTGGTTTTCCAGAGTGATAAAGCCAATAGTGAGGTCAAAATAAAAATCCAAAATGGCGGCTTCAAAAATTTAGTTTTAGTTGTAACTAATTATTCAGTCATCAATTTGAGGTGTTGGTTACATATAAAACTAATTTTCCTTCTTAAATATCTAAATAAAGAACTGGATAAATAGATAATCTTTCAATAATAAGTTATCTGTATTAAATCAATTGAATTTTAATACACAATGATACAGTATTCACGGAAACGCATTTCTTGTGTCTTAACCGTATAGGATATTGTTTTTGCAATCTATCTGTCACTCACTCACTCACTCACTCATGCGGTCTCGTGATAAATAACATTGTTTATTTGGCAACTCATCACACTAAGTATATTATTGTCAAATAAGTATCGTGTACCTAAAATCAAGTAATAATTAGTAAATTTTAGTTTGATCGGAATAACATAGGTTATTCGAAGTTCCTTATGTATGATTTAAAAAAAAAACAATTTTTTGTAGCCGCCATCTTGGATTTACATTGTGAGCTCACTATCGGCTGTAGTACCCTCGAAAACTATGAAAATGACACCCATGATGAAATATTTGAAAATTTTTGTAGCCGCCATTTTGGATTTTTATTTTGACCTCATTATCGGCTTTATCACCCTCGAAAAGTGGGAGAACAACACCCATGATGAAATATTTGAAAATTTTTGCAGCTGCCATTTTGGATTTTTATTTTGACCTCACTATCGGCTTTATCAACCCCGAAAAGCATGAAAACGACACCCATGACGAAAATTCTGAAAATTTTCGCACCCGCCATCTTAGATTTTCATTTTGACCTCACTATTGGCTTCAGCAGCCTCAAAAACCATGAAAACGACACCCATGATGAAAAATTTGGAAATTTTCGCAACCGTCATTTTGGATTTTTATTTTGACCTCACTAGCGGCTTTATCACCCCCGAAAAGCATAAAAACGACACCCATGATGAAAAATTTGAAAATTTTCGCAGCCGCCATTTTGGGTTTTTATTTTGACCTCACTAGTGGCTTTATCACCCCCGAAAAGCATGAAAACGACACCCATGATGAAATATTTGAAAATTTTTGCAGCCGCCATTTTAGATTTTTATTTTGACCTCACTAGCGGCTTTATCACCCCCGAAAAGCATGAAAACGACACCCATGATGAAATATTTGAAAATTTTTGCAGCCGCCATTTTGGATTTTTATTTTGACCTCACTAGCGGCTTTATCACCCCCGAAAAGCATGAAAACGACACCCATGATAAAATATTTGAAAATTTTCGCAGCCGCCATTTTAGATTTTTATTTTGACCTCACTAGCGGCTTTATCACCCCCGAAAAGCATGAAAACGACACCCATGATGAAATATTTGAAAATTTTTGCAGCCGCCATTTTGGATTTTTATTTTGACCTCACTAGCGGCTTTATCACCCCCGAAAAGCATGAAAACGACACCCATGATAAAATATTTGAAAATTTTCGCAGCCGCCATTTTAGATTTTTATTTTGACCTCACTAGCGGCTTTATCACCCCCGAAAAGCATGAAAACGACACCCATGATGAAATATTTGAAAATTTTTGCAGCCGCCATTTTGGATTTTTATTTTGACCTCACTTACGGCTTTATCACCCTCGAAAAGTATGAAAACGATACCCATGATGAAATATTTGAAATATTTTGCAGCCGCCATTTTGGATTTTTATTTTGACCTCACTATCGGTTTTGTCACCCTCGAAAAATATGAAAACGTCACCCATGATGAAAAACTTGAAAATTTTCGCAGCCGCCATCTTGGACTTTTATTTTGATCAAATCCAATATTTTCTCATTTTAATATTAGTTTAGATATGACTACTTGTATTACTATCGTAAGTATGCGTAAGCGTCCACGCGCACAATAGAAATGGGCCATCTGCAGCGAGCTAGTCAATAAACGCACACTGATACAATTCGTTCGTAAATATTTGCACTAACACAGACAGACGCGCATAGTCGGTCGATAGCCGGAGCGTAGCAGCGAGCGACACAGCCATCCCGTCTCAATGCTAACGCACGACTGCCGCCCGCGCCCGCGCAGAGCCCCTCTGAAGCTCGATCTCAAAGTGGGGACATTTCCTTTGCAAATGTTAATTGATTTACATAAGCTAAGACAAATCTGTAGTACCTCTAACCATCGATTTTTCAGTGTAAAAATATTTCCAAACATCAAAGCCGTTTAGAAGTAATATCGAATATCAGAAAAAAATAGCGTGTTGGTAAATATTTTTTTAAGGCAAAAGTATTAGCCATACGAAAAAATCCTTCTACAGAAATGTTGTTCATGAATCTATAGCAAACATATATTTTTTACAGATCTTTTAATCAAGCCGTTAATGAGAAATATTCTTCAGAAAGTGACCGTATTACGGTACTAAACGAGAGTAAGGCCCTTAAGGTTGTGTTATATAACTCAAAATTTATTTTCGTAAGAAAACTTCAGTAAAAATTGGAATTTTGACCTTCAATATCTCCGTAACCAGAAGGTTCCCAGGTATGGTTCAGAATAAAAAAATGATCACTATGACAGGGGTACAAGTGACTCTCGACTGCGCTAAGTTTTTACACCCGTTATGTCGTCACTTGCAGAAGCTGTACCTCAACCATTTGTTTTTTTTTTTGTGTTCTATGTTCTTTTCTTGCGTCATGTTTACCGCAAATAAACGTATTTTCTTTCTTTCTGTATCAAAGCTCTGTACAGTCATGTGTTTAAATATGTATATCGAGAATGCCATAACAAATGCATTTGCTGTTGTGATAAAGGCTATAATGCTCTAACTATCGTTCGTGTTAGTCAATGTAGTCGGCGTATATTTGATTGTGCAGACAATTTCAATATATTTTTGACAACATTATTGATTTCCCCAAAAGGCAAAACTGGCTTGCATAACCCAGCAATTTATATTCTAGTTTTATTCCCAATACATTCAGGTAGAATCCTCATACATACGTAACTACCTAAATACAACAAATAGAACCTGGATATGTTCCAAATACCGGGCAATTCCTCCAACTAGCTGATAATGCTGAGATATTGTCTAGTTGGCATTAGGCAGAGCAAATCTCCGGCTTACTTGGCTTATGAACTGCTTCACCTACCTTGAGATATATCTCAAGGTAGGTGAAGCAGTTTATAATATATAGCATGATAAAGAACTGATTGTAGAAACACCTACAGCTCGTAAAGGTAGCGATAAGCTTTCTGCGTAGGTATACTATGAGGGTGTATATTTGCATATCTACAGACAATACTTGCGCTTTCAATAGATATGAAATTTGTTTCGGGTCGCACCAGTTTGGGCACTAGTCCCATATCCGGCGATTGACGAGAAGCGATCAGAGCTAGTAACTAAAATCGAGTTGGCGAGCAACGAACAACGTCATCATCAGTCATCATACTTTTTTTTTACTAGCCCACGCTGTCCCACTCCTGTGAAAAGCCCTCCTTCCACTTCTTCCATGTTTCGCGAGCCTGCTCTTCCTCCTACCAGTTTTGACGGAACCTATCCAGCTCGTCCCGCCATCTCCTACGTGGTCTGCCTGTCTCAGGGCACCTGATCTATGCTATTTTGGCCCACAGTTTGTCCGGCAAACCTAGTCCTGCCGAGTCCCATTTAAGTTGGACAGCCTTTTGAGCAACCTCAGCTATTTTTCTTTTGGAGCGTAGTATTCTGTTCATCGTACAGACGCCAGCAAATCAAGCTACTACAATCTGTCAAGTTTCTTTAATAGACTTTCAACTTTATCGCTAAAGCATTAAGGTTCAAGGTTGATTGGGAAAATTTGACAGTTTCGGGTAGCTTGACCTGTACATACTATACAACGTGTTTTATTTTATATCCCGTAACTCTAGGGGGTTATTGTACTCATCATCATGAACAACTTTTACTATCGGACCAAACCCGAAATCGGGACACAAAAATCTAATGTTCCCTACATTTTGACGAGTTATACGAACATAAATGTAGGGAACAGCTGATTTTTTTTATCGCGCTTTCAGGTTTGCTCCCGTAGTAAAAGTTGCTAAAAAAAAAACACGTAGAAAATAAAATGAAAGTTGTTACTGAAGTATCTTAAAGGTCAACTGACTCTGATTCCAAGTGAAATACGAATAAACATTCATTACGTTGACAATTCAATTTCAAGACAAAACACAAAATGAAATCTCATACCGAAAATACGTTGAATATTTTTTAATTTAAAGCATTCTGTTCACATTGCATTGAATGAAAATTGAAAATTATTTCCACACTGCTTTTTGTAATATACTAGCCCCATGCTTCGTTCGGTTTTTACTACTAGACAAAACACCCTGATTTCTTTATAATAAAACTAGCTTCTCCCGCGACTTTGTCTGTGTGATATTTCTTGTTCTCCGAGCCACCCCGTCGCATCGCATCATCTATCCGTGCTATCACTTCGTTTTCACCTAGTATTCGTTCTGACTTTTTGCTCGACTCCTAAGAGTCAAAGCCTCCGTCCGTCCTTGTACTTCATGAAAAAATGCAAAAGATTTTTTCAAATCCAACCGAAAGTTCCAGATATTAGCGCGTTCAAACAAACAAACTCTTCAGCTTTATTATTATATAATAATAATATCCCTGGACATTTCACACAGCGCCATCTAGTCCCAAGCTAAGCAACCTAATGCTTGTGTTATGGTAACAAGATGGCTGATAAACTACTTAATATACATTTTTTTTTGTAAATACATACATATTATAGATAGATTAACACCCAGACTCGGAACAAATAATATAATAATAATAATATCCCTGGACATTTCACACAGCGCCATCTAGTCCCAAGCTAAGCAACCTAATGCTTGTGTTATGGTAACAAGATGGCTGATAAACTACTTATATACATTTTTTTTTTTTTTTTTGTAAATACATACATATTATAGATAGAAAAACACCCAGACTCGGAACAAATACATGTAGGTCATACAAATATTTGTTCCGTGCGGGAATCGAACCCGCGACACGCAGCGCAGCAGTCAATCGCTTAACCACTGCGCCAACCGTGTCGTCAAACCGTGTCGTATTAGTGTAAACCTTCCGGAATTCTCTTAAAATCTAAATGAATGTGAAAACCGTGACGAAACTCGTTGTCTAGTTTACGCGATCACACAGACAAACACGAAAAGCGACTGTATACGTAAAAGAAAAAAACAAATGAGTGTGTGTTTCTTGTAGTTCACAACCATGTCAATCTATTTATAATACTCGAACTAGTTTCTTTATAACTATCTTAATCTCGAAAAAATAAATATAAATAGTGAAGAAAAAGAAATATCATCGAGACCAATTAATCTATCTTTCTAAAAGATAAGCGTAGTCATCGTGATTAGACGTATCTTTTGCTAATATCTTTACGGAATCGCCGTGAGAGATTTATCTTTCTTCAGAGTTATTAGTAAGATGACCGATTAGTGTTGGTCTTTCAGGTTCATACTCGTAGGAACAGATGATGAGATGATTTGGTTTAAGGAGCGACGAACACTTTCAATAGATGATTCTATTGAAAGTGTTCGTCAGGGAAGTATGACGAATATAATAGGTAGTAGGACTAAAAGAGGTAGAAAGAAAGAAAGAAAGACAATACATTTATTTGGCACAAACTAAAAGACACTCAATACACCAGATACATACATACATCAGACAAAACAAACAATAAAAATAAAAAAAGATTAAATAAAAAGTGTGAAGTCCGATGTAAGAAATTAGCAGGAAAGTGTGCCTCACGGCTGCGCGAAAAAGGCCCAGTTCAGTAAAAATGCCGGACAACTAGTGCCTGACGCTGGTTTTCAACTGAACCTGAAGGCTTATTCTCGTAATTTAAAACGTTCAAAATATAGTCGCAGTGTCATCTCAGCGACAAACAAATGTCAAAAAGTTGTCAAAATGTAGGGAAATTAGATGTAATTTTTGACAGATTGAGACATAGATCAGACTGTGAACGTTCTTAAAATTACGAGAATTGCCCCTCTGATGTGTGAGATGACGGATGTAAATCAGCTTTATACTGCAACGTGACGTGTGCATGCATACTTAAATATATAAATAAAATAAATTTGTGTTACATAAAAAAACAGTAACGAATATGTGAATATGTCTAAATAGTGTGATATTGAGTAACATTGCAAAAATAAACAAAAAAAAAATTTTTGAATTGTCAAAATTATTAAATAGTCGGTCAGTTAGTCAGAAAGTTGAAGCTAGTTGCCCATTCCAAAGCGTAGATCTCTATGGAGAAGAACGGGCAAGAAACTCCACGGACACTCTTTTAAATCAAGATATTTTTACAAAATCCTGGGTACATTATTCTTATTGCTTCTATATGTGAGAACAATGTAAAGAAACAAATTAAAATATAAAATTAAAAATAAGCCCCGGCAGTTAAGAGATGACCAGTCTCAACTGATGGCGCCCGTTCACGAACATGACACGTGGATCAGCACCACCCAGCTCAACCATTTCGTAGGGAACCGAATGATCCAACACACGCGCCACCACCAGTGAGACATTTAAGTGAGCATGACATATTCTCAACTGCCATGCTCTTTCAAGTCAACATCAAAATATCATAAAAAACGGATCCATTGTTCTTACATTTACAAAATTTTCAAAAATGCTTCTAAATTATACAAAACTATAGTTTGCAAACATATTACTATATCTACTCCAACATTATTTTAATTTTAAATAAAATGTGGAACATTCTACGTTCTCAGATGTTCGTGACTTGGCAGACATCTCGAGCTGCGAAGTGCCACGTCATCATATTTCATCAATCCGTGACGTCATAATATCGATGAGATGGATTTCCTTGGCGTTCATACTCGGTTCACGTAAGCTTGGGACGTTGTTCCACTTGAGATGATTAGGTACTTTGTAATGCATCCCATCCATTCTCTTATGGGGTAGATAATGACAGCATTCTAAAATATTTGTTAATAAGCAGTGAGCGCGAGAGAAAAAGTATTTATTGCGACTCGCACAGGAAGATCATAAAAGTAAACTAAACACAATCAAAAATAAAAAAAACAAATTATATAAAAAAGTAACAAAACCAAATTGTATAAAAAAAAGTAACAAAAAGAAAAATGAAACAGAAAGTCCTGTATGAGGCCAAAAGGCTCCTATCTCAGCATTATGCTACGATATTTAAAAAATAAATATCGCAGCGCTGGTATTCTGATAGGGCCCGCTGTGATGTCACGGGCAATTACAATAATCAATAAATAAATAATCTATTTTATTAATTAAATATATATAATTATGTAAAATATTATCAAATAAAATAAGTAGGGTAAGTATCAGTGTGACTTTTTCAATTAATTATCTACTTTCACACCTGTACCTCAAGATCGTCAGGAAACCTCGACTTGTAGTTAATAAAGTCTGAAATCGCCAATCCGTCTTGAACAAGCGTAGTGATCAATGCTCGTGCCTTCTCTGCATGAGAAGGGGCCCAAAAGCCCCTTTGCCCATTGTCCTATTGCAGGGTTTGTCCTGCAGTGGGACATGGGACATGGGACAATAAAAAGCTGCTATTAGTGTGCCCGATGGGAATGCCCCTAAGAAAAAAAATTAAGAAATTCTGTACAAACTTTCATCCTTTATGGGGGTTAATTTTCAGAAACCTTCCTTTGTACTCACTGTTATTACATATGTAATGACAGTGATGCCTTCGGCTGATGCTGTGCGTTGTCTGTCAGTGAATTTTAGATTTTTAGTAAGTAGATTATGATGAGATATGGTTTGCGTAATATGAAAGCTAACGAAGATTTGAGATGGGACGCACCGCATTGCAAAGATCCTCCCACATCACATTCATACCTTCTCTATGAACCACCGCATACAAAACCCGCCTGTACAGTGACAGTCGGGTTTTGTTTTGAAATGCGATAAGTAATGAACCTTGACCATCGGTCAGCTTGGACCCCCATTCTCGATATAAGAGGTTACAATATTATTTTTTTCTTTTAGGAAGGAAACATATGGGTATTTTTTATTAGTTTTGACTGGTTTAACTTTTTGGTTATTGTCTTAATGAATCCTGAAATTAAATGGGACTTAAGCATAACTGGCGAAATGTGGCTGTGAAAAAAGTACACATCTGCCTAATCCTCCGAGGATTACAGCCGTGATGTTATGTGTTGAATCCTGAAAATAAACAATGTTGGTTTATATTTTTATGTTCGTATTTTCTTGGTAATTACACACATAACCTAATATCACACCTGGTTTCCTCTAAGGGTTAGGTACCTACATAGTACGCCCATATTTTGCCAGTTGTGTTTATGTCCAATGTCATCATCTGCCGCGTGTTCCCAACTATGTTAGGGTCAGCTTCCAGTCTAACCGGATGCAGCTGAATACCAATATTTTAACTGGAGCGACTGCCTTCTGACCTCCACAACCTCAGTTACTGGGAATACGCCCCTTGGTAAGACTGGTTGTCAGACTTTCAGGGTTCTGACGAACCGAAACGACTCTCAAAGATCTACAAATGACAGCCGGGACCAACGGTTTAACGTGCTTTCTGAGGCACGGAGTGGTCTTGGTACGTAAAGACCCAAAGTCACCCATCCACGAACCGACAGCGCCAAGCATAGTTAACCATCAATCGACCCGTGCGGGTGTTATTGGAACGAAGTTCCTTATCGCGCGTTGCGAAAGGGGGCTAGACGGAAAAAATTAAGACCAAAAGTTGGAATGACACTTTTTGCTACAGTTGTAAGCCGTGTGGCGTGCGCGTGTTTCTCTATCTGTCTCTCTCTCTCTCTCTTATAGAAAGCAAGCCAGTTATACTTCGTTCCATCCGGGTGTCCCTTGACACCTCTCAAGTTTTATTTAACCACGAGTCCCTCTGTTTATGTCCAATGTAATTATTTCAAAAATAATCCTGTTATTTTTTTGCAGATAATATTTTGTATTCAATTCTTTGTGTAAACGACACCCTTATTACGAGAGTATACTTACTTCGTCCTTTTCGGTTTGAATTTCCTGAGGAAGGTAACATTCAATTTTTTATTAGGCCTTTGTGGAAAATGTAATAAGTTTTTTTGTGCTTTTTTTTTTAAGAGTGCCCATTGCTTACTTGTTTTATTGCCCTAAGCTTTTTGTGGCTTATTTTCTGTCTAATGTGCAATGAAAAGAAAATACGAGTATTATTAAAATACGAGAATGAATAAGAATCATGAATCCTCAATCAAATAAGAATGTGCTGTAACTGAACCATAATATCATATGACATATTTGTCAGGTAAAATAGTGCAGACTTTTTAAGTTAAGATAACTTTTGGCAAATGTCTACTGTATGTGAAACTTGAAACAATAGAAGTAAACTATATTTAAAACTGCACCTTATCTTCTAGCAAATAAAAAGTAATTCAGAATGGCTGCTTGTAAAGCAAGGCTGTAGATTAGAAACGAGTAAAGAAACCCTTTATTTAGGGGTGAGTTCGGCTATTTGGCACGCCTCTGTTAACGATAAGGCTTTTTGCAGTTATTTAAACGTTAAATTAATGCAAAGGGTTTTGGGTATTTATGTGTAGGGGCGTTAGATTCTTTTTTGTGTTGAGGAATTTGGGGATAATAGATAACGTTAGATAGGTTACAAATTTTGAGTGTAAAGGTGCTTATTGTGCAATAGTAATTTCAATCTAGAAACATCGTCTTCACATTTAAATTGTCAAGAATATTGTTAAACATTTGAAAAGAGTGAGTTTCTTACCCATTTTTCTAACTACCTTTTGGAAGGGGAAGCAACTAGAATCAATTCTTTTTTACATGTAAATAGCTCCATAAACGTTGGAGTAACGATTTATAAAAATAACTTGATAGGTTGTAGTTATGCACCTTATACTAGTTAGTATCGGAATAGGAATGGACAGAAGTTACAATGTTTTCCTTTCTGAAAATTATAACGAAGCAAATAGAAACTAAGATCTGCCAAGTGTTGCGATTATGGCGAACTCCCGTTTGACCAGCCATACTCGTATTTACGATATGAAACTAGCTCGTTGCGCAAAAGTTATTCACTGATAGTTTCACGCATAAATCCTACTTCCTATTATAATATTATAAATGCGAAAGTTTGTAAGGATGGATGGATGCTTGTTTCTCTTTCACGCAAAAAGTACTGAACAGATTTGGATAAAATTTGGCACACAGATAGCTTATAACTAGGAATAACACAAAGTATACTTTTTATGCCGATATTCCCACGGGATCGAAATCTTATGCGTTGGAAACCGCGGGGTGCAGCTAGTAATTATCTATTTACACGTGTAACTTCCCATCGTTACGGCAGAGTATATGTTATGGATGGTCACCCATCTACGAACAAACCGCGGCAAGCGTAACTAAACGTTCGATCGACCTGTGCGGCTGTTATTATTTAGCCACGAGCTCCTCTCTAGATAGATATATTGCACTATCATTACTAAACACGTAGTCTATGATTCAGCATTCTGCTAATAATTATCGATGAGCCATTAGCCATGAAATAGTTTGATGGCTGCCGACCCTTATTTAATAACGTACTATTGTTTTACGGTATGTTACACTAATTTGATAAAATATTAGTTTCTGGGGTGCTGCGTCAGCGTATTCGTTTAGAAGGGTGAAAAATGACGTAGGTGCAAAGATTCTACGGGAAATATTAAAGTAATCCTCTAAAAACTGTTTGGGCTTCTAATGCATGATGCACACTTTTTTAATAATAGGTCGCAAAAAAGGAATTATTTGACGTTCATAAAAAGAGTCGTAATCATAAATAAAAAAATAATTGTAAAAACCTGACCTTCTAATACGTACGCTTCCACAGCCCGTAAACGTCCACTAAGCATGTTACGATACATTTACGCAATCACGGTGTTGTTCTGCATGCGCTGTGGTTTCCATTTTAATTGGCTATTAAACTGTTTGTCCCCGTGCCAACTAGCACCGGGTATCTATTGAAACATGTTTTGTAAATTGAAACCATGTAAACTGCGCTGAAAACCGGTTTTGGTTGAATCATCTGCCTAGCCTTTTCCCAACTATGTATGTTGGGGTCGGCTTCCAGTCTAACCGGATGCAGCTGAATACCAGTATTTTACATGGGGCAGCTGCTTATCTGACCTCCACAACCTAGTTACTGGGTAATATGATACCCCTTGGTAAGACTGGTTGTCAAACTTTCAGGCTTCTGACTATCCGTAACGACTGTCAAAGATCCACGAATGACAGCCGGGGCCAACGGTTTAACGTGCTTTCCGAGGCATGTAAAGATGTTCATCCATCCACAGACCAACCGTGGCAAGCGTAGCTTAACCTGAACGTCAATTCTCGTAATTTAAAACGTTCAAAATCTAGTCGTAGTGTCATCTCGGCGAAAAACAAATGTCAAAAACTTGTCAGAATGTAGGGAAATTTGAGGTACTTTTGACAGATCGAGACTGAGATCAGACTGTGAATGTTCATAAAATTACGAGAATTGCCCCTCTGATCGATCGACCTGTGCGGCTGTTATTATTTAGCCACGGGCCCCTCGTATAATACATATTAAAAAGAAATCAACAGTATTTGTATTTTGAGTTCAAACGGTGGTTCATATTTTTGGGTCATTCTCGAAATTTTTGAGAATGAGAGCACCCAAAAATATGAACCACCGTTTGAACTCAAATACAAACACTGTTGATTTCTTTTTGCCCCACTCTGTATATCGCGTATGTAACGTTTACTACAAAGGGTGATTAATGCCGGAACATGGCATGTTTGGCGTTACAAAACACAAATAAACGTTTACACAGAACACAAACAATTTCAACTAAAAACGACTGATTCTCTATATTTTTGTTTAACAAACAAATCAGCTTGAAAACATTTGCCTACCACACAACTCAACACGAAAAGCGTTAACATTGCTATTTATGAAAACGAACAACTGTACTCGAAATTTAGTAACAGTGATATTTCACACATAAAAAATAACAGTTACTTTTGACAAACAAAATATAACAGTTATTTTCACACGTGAAAAATCACTGTTATTTTTGGTATGAAAAATGCATAGAATACTGTTATCAGCAAGTGGCAGGCACTGGCGGTGTTTTATATCCAACTAAATGTGATTTGTTTGCGCAATCTCTCATTTTTGACCTTTTTCGCGGGAAAAAGAGCTTTACGCTTGAAAGTGGAGTGGTTGGACGACAACGTTGTAATTTGAGTGGTACTGTCCTGGTTTGAAACGTACGCATACTTCTTTGAAAGTCAGGAAATATGTTGAGGACATTCTCCTTTAGTATAGGAGTAGAGTTGAATGTAACACTTTTCGACACCAAATGTCTGTATCACGATTACCATGTAAGATATCTTGATTCAGACTTCTTTCTCTCTCTCTGCCTAGCCTCATCTCATTATTTGAGGTTGGCTCACTTCGTCATTCTTCGACAGACGTGTCTGTGCACTGGGTATCTATACTAATCCCAATTTTAAAATCAACCCTTACAACTGGCATTTAAGAACCTGTACAAAGGTCCACTAGCGCCACTCCTTTAAAAAAATATTATCTCTAATTTTGTTGCTTCGTGTGTCAATATGAAATTTTATAAAAGGTATTAGAAAATTCTAGACACATTTACCGAGGTCGCTGATTGAACAGATTTTCATAATTCCTTCTCAGTCACGAGATAATATTTTTTTAAAGGAGTGGCGCTAGTGGACCTGTGAGCACTCTCTTAAAACAAACTATGGAAAGAAAGCAATTCTACCTACTATTTTAAACCACTATAAAAAAAATACAGCCATTAACTTTACAATAACGTCTTAAGGTGCACACTTCCTTCATAACCCTTCTTGGTAGCTCCTTGCTTAACGACGGAAATGACCCACAAAAACTCAATATCCTTAGCCGAGTGACGTCATGGTCAACCTACTTGGGAACGGCTCGGACTTAACGAGCAGCTGGTGTTTTTAAAAGCATTTTGTAAACTCATTTGGGTTCCGCACTTTGTGTAATGGCTGTTGGTCCTCTGCAGCAGCTTTGTTTTAAATTGAAAGGAGATCATCATCACCATCTGCCTAGCCTTTTCCCAACTATTTTTGGGTCGGCTTCCAGTCTAACCGGATGCAACTGAATACCAGTATTTTTCGTGGAGCGAATGCCTATCTGTATTCCACAAACCAGTGAATGGGCAACACGGCACCCATTATCAGATTTTTGGCTTCTGACGAACCGTAATTTCTGTCAAAAATGAAAAGAGATATTGTTTTTTTTTTTCAAGATTAAGGCTACGCGGGAAGGGCTATATATCTTAGAAACTGTATCAGGTTGCATAAGCAGATCGTCAAGCTTACAGCGTAAAGTAGGCATTTACTATTGAATTTCCACAAATGTGGTGTCATTCGTTTTCTTGACCCGATTTTTTTCCTAGGACAGGGCGGAACCTTTTTTAATTTCGTCTGTGTTGAACTGATTATTCGTTAATGGCTAATTAACAAATTATGTGTTCAACACAGACTCAATTTGTCAAATTAATAAACTTAAAAATATTTAAATTAATCTAAACTAATGTTATATTATTAGTTAGTCTTTTAATTTAGTACCTAGTGCAAACAGGAAAATAAATTAAGTATTTATAATATAAAGAGAAAAGATTAGATTTTTCGTGTTGTTACACTTTCACGCTAAAATAGCAGAATGGATTTGGATGAAATTTGGCGCATGCGTAGAAACCATGACGTGATACACACACACACATATATAGGATACCCAGGACATAGACATAGATACAAAGATACATGGACACATACACACATGGATAAATGGATGATACATGGATGGATGGATGGATGGATGGACATAGGATACTTTTTATCACAATATTCTCATGAGATTGATACTTATGTGGGTAAAACCGCGGAGCGCAGCTAGTATAAAATAATCATAATATCGGTGACGTGAATTCTATACATTCTATAGAATCACGAGCAAATTGAAAACGAAGCGCTTCCCACATTTATATTATTGTTGAATTATTTATAAAATTACCTCATTATGCGACAAGACCATGTTATTTATAGGCAAAAAAAACATAGCTTATTTCCTTATTAAGTTATTTCAACGAGAGTCGGGCTCAAGATGGTAATGACTGCAAATAAACAAAGTTATTTAACACAGCCTGAAAATGACTTCCCCTTTATGTAAACCATTTCTGGCCTCGGATTAATTTTAAACTTTACAATTTGACGGCTCTACCAACTTTTGATGACAACACGGTTAGCGCAGTGGCTGAGCGATCGGACTGCTGCGCTGCGTGTCGCGGGTTCGATTCCCGCACAGAACAAATACTTGTACGTCCTACATGTATTTGTTCTGAGTCTGGGTGTTTTTCTATCTATAATATCTATATCTCTCTATTCTCTCTATTTACAAAAAAAAAAATGTATAGGTATAAGTAGTTTATCAGCCATCTTGTTACCATAACACAAGCATTAGGTTGCTTAGCTTGGGACTAGATGGCGCTGTGTGAAATGTCCAGGGATATTATTATTATTAGTTATTACTGAATTTTCATTTTTGGTTATATTCATGAATAGGGTAGTTTCCTGGGTAAAAAAATAATTATTATATTTAGTCCGTCAGTTAGATTATCGAAAAATAATGGACACGTATTTTTTCTTTTGTCAAAAAAAAAATGACAAAGATAAAGCGCGTCAAAATTTGGGAGTGGGGGGTCGTGACGTCACGCCATGCTAAAAAGTGTAGCAAGGCGTGACGTCACGTGGAATTTAAACGGGCGATATCTTCATCATTTTTTATATAACTGAAAAAGAAAAAATACGGGTCCAATATTTTTTGATATTCTAACTGACGGACTAATTAGAATTTTTTAGGAAACTAGCCTATTGTGTTTGACTGCCTTGTTGGTCTAGCGAGCAAGCGCTACTGCTAAGCACGAGGTTCTAAGTTCAATTTCCAGGTCAAGAAAACTGTTTTGGGTATTTTTTCTATAGGAATTACTCAGTGGCAGCCCGGAGTTTGAATCTGTGCCTGATTTATGGAAATAGGCTCGCTACCAATTACATGAGACATGCCACATACCTATAAGCTGTTTGAAAGACTGCTGCAAACCGTCTCACAGCAGCAATTGATCCAACAGTAATACCCTATTGATGGCAATAAGCTTCGCCCCTCTTATATGAGACTTCTTTTATTTTATTTTATTTATCAAAGGATAATAAACAACTACAACATAATATGTAATACATAAGGTTAACAAAAGTTTAGGAAGTAATGTTGCAGTCCACTGCATTATCCGCAGATAGGACATATTAAGAGATCAGAGGTTGCCATTAGACGAGCATTACCAAAATTAACAAATATTTTAAACAAATAAATGACACACACCTTTCTAACTCTTTTAAAAAAAAAACGCTTCCCCACACTAGGAATTACTCCTGCATCGTGGGTGCGTTTACAAACATTTAAACTCACATCACAAATAGCCAGACCCGAAACAACTACCGGTAGGCCATACAAATATTTGTTGCGTGCGGGAATTGAACCCGCGACATGCAGCGCAGCAGTCGATCTCTCAGCCACTGCGCCAACCGTGTCTTCATACATATTTGGCTTAAAAAGGAAGTGTACAACTATAGATACACCTCTTGGCTAACCCTTTGGGAAAACAGGCGTTATGTTTTGTTATGTAACTAATTGTGTTTTGGCCGTAAAGATTAAATTGCCGAGCTTCATTACAACAAATAGCTTCAACTTTCTGACTAACTGACCGACTATTTAATTTTGACAGTTCAAAAGTGCCTATAAATGGTTTAATTGAAATAAATGATTTGAGTTTGAGTTTGACGAATTATATTTTTATCATTCCATTCATTACGCTCATTCCCTCTAATGGGTAATATGTATTTTATTTTGGGTTTTTGAGGTTGTCTTAAAAATAACACTTTTTTAAGGCCACCCATTGTGTCACCTAGTATTCTATTCTATTCATATTTTCTATTATTTAATCGATTGGTCCGAGGATGGGTGACAATCTTCATATGCCAAGACCCCTTCGTGTCACGGAAAGCACGTTAAGTCGTTGGTTCCGGCTATCATTTGTGGATCTTTGACAGTCGTTACGGGTCGTCAGATTGTCCGAAAGTCTGACAAGCAATGGTATCGTATTACCCAGTAACTGGGTTGGGGAGGTCGGATAGGCAGCCGCTCCATGTAAAATACTGGTATTCAGCTGCATCTGGTTAGACTGGAAGCCGACCCCAACATAGTTGGAAAACTCTAGGCAGATGATGATGATGATTTTCTATTATTTAATAAGAAGTTGTGACATTCATGTCGGCAAAATACCACACGGTAAAAAGTTTTTAATAATGCTATGGGCTGAAATGTGATCGTTTCTTTGACAAAAAAGTTTTCCTGTAAGCCTCATCTCCTTGGCTGGAAGTTTGTTTACAAACATTAAGAGCCTGTACAACGGTCACTAGCGCCACTCCTTTAAAAAAATATTATCTCGTGACTGAGAAGGAATTATGAAAATCTGCTCAATCAGCGACCTCGGTAAGTGTGTCTAGAATTTTCTAATACCTTTTATTAAGTTTCATATTGAGACACGAAGCAACTAAATACGACATATAGGAATGTGGCCGCTTTTCTTTAGATCGAATTTTGTTGCTTCGTGTCTCAATATGAAATTTTATAAAAGGTATTAGAAAATTCTAGACACATTTACCGAAGTCGCTGATTGAACAGATTTTCATAATTCCTTCTCAGTCACGAGATAATATTTTTTTAAAGGAGTGGCGCTAGTGGACCTGTGTGCACCCTCTTAAGAAGGCATATAAACTTCTGTGGTCATGTAACCACATACAATACGTTTACGATATGAATAAGGTTTCTATTCCCTGTCCATTGGGTTAACCGTTTTTTGACAGCTGTTTTAGAACGCACAGACACGAGCAAAAGTATGTATACACTCGGCTTTATTCAAAAGCGATTTACTCCTTTATTTTTTAATGAAACTTTATGTTGCTACGAACATAGCATTTTCGAACCCATAGGTTTATGTAATGTGTCGTGTTTCAACGTTGCATTCGTTATTTTACGAAAAAATCGCAATTTAAAGTTGCCAAGTGTTGACATATTGGTGCTCGTGACTGTACATGTTCCAGAATACGTAAAAGTTAACTATAAAATGCGTAATAAAATAAATATATAAACTGCCTTATCTTATTGAATTATCTTATTTATGGCTTCTTACAGACATACATTGATTGATACCGTACGTGTATCAATCAATGTATTGTGTGTTGTTGCAATCACTAGTTCTATCTGTCAAAAAACAGTTTATCTAATGGACAGTGTATAAGGTTTTGTTATGGGAACGGAAAACAAAGGAAATAATAGGGAAGGTGTTCAATATTTATGTTCTCTGATAATCTTCTTTATAAGAATCTTGAATTATTCATTCACTGAAGGACGACGTAAAGCCAAACCGCTAGCGTAAATAATGTTGGTTTTGTGTTTCAGAGATGTAGGAGTACAAAATGAAAACAAAAGTTTTAAGAAATTTGTACTAAATTTTTTTTTTTGGTTTCTTAGCAATACTGGGGGCCTACTCCGAAGTGCAAAGTGCGAATATTCGGATCAGACCGACACATGGCCGAACCGAATATGATTGAAAAATGCGAAATAAGTTCGGGTCGGCTCAGTTGGGTCGGGACCATAGGTAGTCAATATTCGAAAGAGTGTATTTTAGTCACGTGAAAAGTTGACCAATCGCTTGGCAATATCCTGAAATACTCGATGAACACTCAGACCCCAATTCCCTAGTTATCACGATCTATGTGGTGACCTTTGTCATCCTACTAATATAATAAACGTGAAAGTTTGTATGGATGGATGGATGTTTGTTACTCTTTTACGCAAAAACTACTGCACGGATTTGGATGAAATTTGGCACACAGATGGTTTATAACCAGGATTAACATATAGGATAATTTTTATCCCGATATTCCCACGGAATCGAAACTTATGCGGGTAAACCACGGGGCGCAGCTAGTTAATAATAAATACATGCTAGTTTCGAACATCATCGTCATCTGCCTAGCCTTTTCCCAACTATGTTGTAGTACATGAACATCCCGACTACATGAAGCGATTGCCTATAGGACCTCTACGACCCAGATACTGGGTTTACGAAACTCTTGGTAAGACTGGTTAGCAGACTTTTGGGCTTCTGACGAGTCTTACGACCCGTAACGACTGCCAAAGATCCACGAATGACAGCTGGGACCAACTGCCTAACGTGCTTTCCGAGGCACGGACGGGTTTTGACTTGTAAAGATGGTCACCCATCCACGAACTAACCGCGGCAGTTTAATTTCGATCGACCCGTGCGGCTGTTATTACATAGTCACAAGCCCCATATACCATTAACGGTAAATACAATAATAACTTATATAAACGTTTGTACAAACTTATTGATACGGCAATAATTAGCGTTTAGTTATAACATGTTATGTCGATGAACTTGACAGTAATTGAAATAATTGTATTATTTCCATAAAGGTTAGGCGTTTCTATTTGAGTGTTTATTTTTCATCACTAGAGTATATTTTTCTACTAATATTAATAATAAAAAGAAAGGGTGGCTGGATAGATGGATGGATGGATGTTTGTAACTCTTTCACGCAAAAACTACTGAACGGATTTTAATGAAATTTGGCACACAGATAGTTTATAACCTGGATTAACACACAAGATACTTTTTATCCCGATATTCTCTCGGAATTGAAACTTATGCGGCTGAAACCGAGGGGCGCTGGTAGTTACTAGATAGTTTTTGAGGATGGGAAATCATCAAATGACCCCTCCCGCTCTGGGTGGAGCGGAAGGGAGTGTCAGACTCTTACTGACTAAAACCCACCCGTGTTCCTTCCTTAGCCCTTTATGTTCCAGGACAGCGGTAACCCTTTCGGACGATCCCGCTACCATGAGCATGAGGTCTTGGGTTTGAATCGTAGGTGGGGCAAAGTGTTATTGGGATTTTTCATCAGAGATTTTACGGGAGCAGTCTGGAGTCTGGATATGCGCTCGGTTGATGGCTATGGGCCCGTCCCTTATTACATGGAATTTAAACATAACTGGCGAAATGTGGGTGTACTTATAAGTACAGTCACGAGCAAAACTATGTATACACTCGGCTTTATTCAAAAGCGATTTACTCCTTTATTTTTTAATGAAATTTTATGTTGTTACGAACCATATGTTTATGTAATGTGTCATATTTCAGCGATGCATTCGTTATTTCACGAAAATATCGCAATTGAAAGTTGCCAAGTGTTGACATATTGGTGCTCGTGACTGTACACCCATACTTCGCCAGTTTGCTTCTCGTAGTTACACCTCTGCTTAACCGTTCGGGGATTAATAATAATAAGGTCTGATTTCTCCATCGCCAAGGAATAAAGGAATAAAGAAGCCGACCCCAACATAGTTGGGAAAAGGCTAGGCAGATGATGATGATGAAAGTTGACGTTTGACTGTTTTTGTATGAAATAACTGTCAAAACCTCAAAGTTATTCCTCGAATAAAGTTATCAGATGATTGAAAAATCAGCCCTTAGTCAATATTAAAGTACACAACAGAGCAATATTTCATAGATTAATCAAGTAATATTGACAAATTAATCAAAACACGCGATTAATTTGACAGCTATTTGCGACGTCGCCAACTTTCTGAATGCACTCTCTTTAGTTGAATGTTTTGTTGTTATTTGCAATACATTTTGAGGTCATTGGCAAACCTTTTATGTGAGATTTGCGAAAATATATAAAACTTGGGTAAATGAAAATATCTTCCGATTACATAATTGACATACACATAACATAACATCACGGCTATAATCTTTGAAGGGTAGAGTTTTACCTACAGTACACCAACATTTCACCAAAGAGGCAATTCTCGTATATTTAAGAACGTTCACAGTCTGATCTCAGTTTCAATCTGTCAAAAAAATCTCTAGTTACCCTACATTTTTGACAAGTTTTTGACATTTGTTGGTCGCCGAGATGAGACTGCGACTAGATTTTGCACGTTTTAAATTACGAGAATTGGCCTTCTGTTATCTTTATGTCCCATGTCATTGTGACGGCCACCCTATTGCTAACAACCGTACACAAAGACAGACTCCGTCCGGAGTCTGTCTTCTGAGAAATTCTGCTACTGAGAAATTCTTGATGAAAGAATCTAATAACCGTGCAATGGCCGGCTGACTTTTTTAACCGTCTGGACAAAAACAGGGAATAAAAGATGAACGGAGTAGAAGCCGAATTTCACAGAATTTCTTTTTTTTTTCAGAAAAAAATAAGACTTTTTTAAAGTTCAATCCATCGATTGCAGCCGTTCGATAGCTTCAATCAAAGGATTGAATGTCGCTACGAATTCATAGGTAATTTCCGTGCGTAGAGATTATTTATATTATTTGCCGATTATTTAAAGTCGGTATAAGTAAAAATGCATGCATACTTGATCCAACAGCAACATTAAAAATTGCTAAATACGCCATTCAAATGCGTTAACATATTAAGGTGTATATAGGGCTCGTTGGCCTTGTGCATGTGGGCGGAGCTAAACGCTCTACTCCCGAAAACGTAAAACGCGCGCGGTGGCGCGCTGAACTAAAACGACGATCAAAGAGTATGCAGAGGCACAGACATGCCGCCCGCAGGTCGCTATTTTTGCCAACGATTCCAGAAGGGAATTGCGGTTGCAAGTCTGATAATATTTTGTATAGATTGATACGTATGTTACGTATATTTTAAACATTTTTCATTTAGAAATTTCGATTTTATTTAAAATCAGAACTTAGTTCCTGCGGGGGTAAAACTTTAAAAATTATTTCTTTGGTAGGAGGATTTATTACATAAAAATGAGATTTTATAAAAAATGTGATCCTGTTTCACCAATTTGAATTATTATAAATCAGTAATAAACCTACCTAACTAGCACTGTACCTAAATAGCATTTTAGGGTTCCGTAGCCAATCGAACGATGTTACAGTTTCGGCAGTGACCTTGAAATAATTACCTACGGCCGTTTAGTAGATAAACCTCGTCATGGGTGTCATTTTCGTGGTTTTCGAGGGTGCTGGAGCCGATTATAAAGTCAAAATGAAAATCCAGGATGGCGGCTACAAAACTTTTCAAAATTTTCGTCATGGGTGTCATTTTCGTGGTTTTCGAGGCTGCTGAAGCCAATAGTGAGGTCAAAATGAAAATCTAAGATGGCGGGTGCGAAAATTTTCGTCATGGGTGTCATTTTCGTGGTTTTTGAGGGTGCTGGAGCCGATTATAAAGTCAAAATGAAAATCCAAGATGGCGGCTGCAAAACTTTTCAAAATATTCGTCATGGGTGTTGTTTTCGTGGTTTTCGAGGGTGCTGGAGCCAATAGTGAGGTCAAAATGAAAATCTAAAATGGCGGCTGCAAAAATTTTCAAATTTTTCATCATGGGTGTCGTTTTCATGGTTTTTGAGGCTGCTGAAGCCAATAGTGAGGTCAAAATGAAAATCTAAGATGGCGGCTGCAAAAATTTTCAAATTTTTCATCATGGTTTTTGAGGCTGCTGAAGCCAATAGTGAGGTCAAAATGAAAATCTAAGATGGCGGGTGCGAAAATTTTCAAAATTTTCGTCATGGGTGTCATTTTCGTGGTTTTCGAGGCTGCTGAAGCCAATAGTGAGGTCAAAATGAAAATCTAAGATGGCGGGTGCGAAAATTTTCAAAATTTTCGTCATGGGTGTCATTTTCGTGGTTTTCGAGGCTGCTGAAGCCAATAGTGAAGTCAAAATGAAAAACTAAGATGGCGGGTGCGAAAATTTTCGTCATGGGTGTCATTTTCGTGGTTTTCGAGGCTGCTGAAGCCAATAGTGAGGTCAAAATGAAAATCTAAGATGGCGGGTGCGAAAATTTTCAAAATATTCGTCATGGGTGTCGTTTTCGTGGTTTTCGAGGGTGCTGGAGCCAATAGTGAGGTCAAAATGAAAATCTAAGATGGCGGATGCGAAAATTTTCAAAATTTTCGTCATGGGTGTCATTTTCGTGGTTTTCGAGGCTGATGAAGCCAATAGTGAGGTCAAAATGAAAATCTAAGATGGCGGGTGCGAAAATTTTCAAAATTTTCGTCATGGGTGTCATTTTCGTGGTTTTCGAGGCTGCTGAAGCCAATAGTGAGGTCAAAATGAAAATCTAAGATGGCGGGTGCGAAAATTTTCAAAATTTTCGTCATGGGTGTCATTTTCGAGGTTTTCGAGGCTGCTGAAGCCAATAGTGAGGTCAAAATGAAAATCTAAGATGGCGGGTGCGAAAATTTTCAAAATATTCGTCATGGGTGTCGTTTTCGTGGTTTTCGAGGGTGCTGGAGCCAATAGTGAGGTCAAAATGAAAATCTAAAATGGCGGCTGCAAAAATTTTCAAATTTTTCATCACGGGTGTCGTTTTCATGGTTTTTGAGGCTGCTGGAGCCAATAGTGAGGTCAAAATGAAAATCTAAGATGGCGGGTGCGAAAATTTTCAAAATTTTCGTCATGGGTGTCATTTTCGTGGTTTTCGAGGCTGTTGAAGCCAATAGTGAGGTCAAAATGAAAATCTAAGATGGCGGGTGCGAAAATTTTCAAAATATTCGTCATGGGTGTCGTTTTCGTGGTTTTCGAGGGTGCTGGAGCCAATAGTGAGGTCAAAATGAAAATCTAAAATGGCGACTGAAAAATTTTAAAATTTTTCATCATGGGTGTGGTTTTCGAGTTTGCTGAAGCCAAAAGTGTGGTCAAAATGAAAATCCAAAATGGCGGCTGCAATAAATTTGGAATTTTGCTTCATAAGTGTCGTTTTCGTGGTTTTCCAGGGTGATAAAGCCAATAGTGAGGACAAAATAAAAATCCAAAATGGCGGCTTCAAAAATTTAGTTTTAGTTGTACTTAACTAATTATTCAGTCATCAATTTGAGGTGTTGGTTACATATAAAACTAATTTTCCTTCTTAAATATCTAAATAAAGAACTGGTTATATAGATAATCTTTTAATAATAAGTTATCTGTATTAAATCAATTGAATTTTAATACACAATGATACAGTATTCACGGAAACGCATTTCTTTTGTCTTAACCGTATAGGATATTGTTTTTGCAATCTATCTGTCACTCACTCACTCACTCATGCGGTCTCGTGATATATAACATTGTTTATTTGGCAACTCACATCACACTATATTATTGTCAAATAAGTATCGTGTACCTAAAATCAAGTAATAATTAGTAAATTTTAGTTTGATCGGAATAACTTAGGTTATTCGAAGTTCCTTATGTATGATTTAAAAAAAAAAACAATTTTTTGTAGCCGCCATCTTGGATTTACATTGTGAGCTCACTATCGGCTGTAGTACCCTCGAAAACTATGAAAATGACACCCATGATGAAATATTTGAAAATTGTTGTAGCCGCCATTTTGGATTTTTATTTTGACCTCATTATCGGCTTTATCACCCTCGAAAAGTGGGAAAACGACACCCATGATGAAATATTTGAAAATTTTTGCAGCCGCCATTTTGGATTTTTATTTTGACCTCACTATAAAAATTTGAAAATTTTCGCAACCACCATTTTCGATTTTTATTTTGACCTCACTATCGGCTTTATCACCCCCGAAAAGCATGAAAACGACATCACTGACGAAAAGTTTGATCACAGCCGCCATTTTGGATTTTTATTTTGACCTCACTAGCGGCTTTATCACCCCCGAAAAGCATGAAAACGACACCCATGATGAAATATTTGAAAATTTTCGCAGCCGCCATTTTGAATTTTTATTTTGACCTCACTAGCGGCTTTATCACCCCCGAAAAGCATGAAAACGACACCCATGATGAAAAATTTGAAAATTTTCGCAGCCGCCATTTTGGATTTTTATTTTGACCTCACTATCGGCTTTATAACCCCCGAAAAGCATGAAAACGACATCACTGACGAAAAGTTTGAAAATTTTCACAGCCGCCATTTTGGATTTTTATTTTGACCTCACTATCGGTTTTGTCACCCTCGAAAAATATGAAAACGACACCCATGATGAAATATTTGAAAATTTTCGCAGCCGCCATTTTGGATTTTTATTTTGACCCCACTAGCGGCTTTATCACCCCCGAAAAGCATAAAAACGACACCCATGATGAAATATTTGAAAATTTTCGCAGCCGCCATTTTGGATTTTTATTTTGACCTCACTAGCGGCTTTATCACCCCCGAAAAGCATATAAACGACACCCATGATGAAAAATTCGAAAATTTTCGCAGCCGCCATTTTGGATTTTTATTTTGACCTCACTAGCGGCTTTATCACCCCCGAAAAGCATGAAAACGACACCCATGATGAAATATTTGAAAATTTTCGCAGCCGCCATTTTGAATTTTTATTTTGACCTCACTAGCGGCTTTATCACCCCCGAAAAGCATAAAAACGACACCCATGATGAAATATTTGAAAATTTTCGCAGCCGCCATTTTGGATTTTTATTTTGACCTCACTATCGGCTTTATAACCCCCGAAAAGCATGAAAACGACATCACTGACGAAAAGTTTGAAAATTTTCACAGCCGCCATTTTGGATTTTTATTTTGACCTCACTATCGGTTTTGTCACCCTCGAAAAATATGAAAACGACACCCATGATGAAATATTTGAAAATTTTCGCAGCCGCCATTTTGGATTTTTATTTTGACCCCACTAGCGGCTTTATCACCCCCGAAAAGCATAAAAACGACACCCATGATGAAATATTTGAAAATTTTCGCAGCCGCCATTTTGGATTTTTATTTTGACCTCACTAGCGGCTTTATCACCCCCGAAAAGCATATAAACGACACCCATGATGAAAAATTCGAAAATTTTCGCAGCCGCCATTTTGGATTTTTATTTTGACCTCACTAGCGGCTTTATCACCCCCGAAAAGCATGAAAACGACACCCATGATGAAATATTTGAAAATTTTCGCAGCCGCCATTTTGAATTTTTATTTTGACCTCACTAGCGGCTTTATCACCCCCGAAAAGCATAAAAACGACACCCATGATGAAATATTTGAAAATTTTCGCAGCCGCCATTTTGGATTTTTATTTTGACCTCACTAGCGGCTTTATCACCCCCGAAAAGCATGAAAACGACACCCATGATGAAATATTTGAAAATTTTCGCAGCCGCCATTTTGGATTTTTATTTTGACCTCACTAGCGGCTTTATCACCCCCGAAAAGCATAAAAACGACACCCATGATGAAAAATTCGAAAATTTTCGCAGCCGCCATTTTGGATTTTTATTTTGACCTCACTAGCGGCTTTATCACCCCCGAAAAGCATGAAAACGACACCCATGATGAAATATTTGAAAATTTTCGCAGCCGCCATTTTAGATTTTTATTTTGACCTCACTAGCGGCTTTATCACCCTCGAAAAGTATTAAAACGATACCCATGATGAAATATTTGAAAATTTTTGCAGCCGCCATATTGGATTTTTATTTTGACCTCACTATCGGCTTTATCACCCTCGAAAAGTATGAAAACGACACCCATGATGAAATATTTGAAAATTTTCGCAGCCGCCATCTTGGACTTTTATTTTGATCAAATCCAATCTTTTCTCATTTTAATATTTGTTTAGATATGACTACTTGTATTACTATCGTAAGTATTCGTAAGCGTCCACGCGCACAATAGAAATGGGCCATCTGCAGCGAGCTAGTCAATAAACGCACACTGATACAATTCGTTCGTAAATATTTGCACTAACACAGACAGACACGCATAGTCGGTCGATAGCCGGAGCGTAGCAGCGAGCGACACAGCCATCCCGTCTCAATGCTAACGCACGACTGCCGCCCGCGCCCGCGCAGAGCCCCTCTGAAGCTCGATCTCAAAGTGGGGACATTTCCTTTGCAAATGTTAATTGATTTACATAAGCTAAGACAAATCTGTAGTACCTCTAACCATCGATTTTTCAGTGTAAAAATATTTCCAAACATCAAAGCCGTTTAGAAGTAATATCGAATATCAGAAAAAAATAGCGTGTTGGTAAATATTTTTTTAAGGCAAAAGTATTAGCCATACGAAAAAATCCTTCTACAGAAATTTTGTTCATGAATCTATAGCTAACATATATTTTTTACAGATCTTTTAATCAAGCCGTTAATGAGAAATATTCTTCATAAAGTGACCGTATTACGGTACTAAACGAGAGTAAGGCCCTTAACCCATCGATACTGCACAGCGCAACACGGCGCGAGACAGCGTGGACAGTAGAAATGCATGTCTTTATGCTTCATCCAACAGGGCACATACATAAATTATTATTAATTCTAAATACGCCATTCAAAAGCGTTAACATAACCCATCGGAACTCCACAGCGCGTGACAGCGTGGTCAGTAGAAATGCATGCCTTTATGAGCCTGACAGGCGGTAATAACGCTTGGGTCACTTCTGTCACGCGCAGAGAATCAATTATTGGGACAATAGACTGGGAGTGACAGGGACAGGAAATGTGTATCGGGGTTGACCGATTGGATTCGTTGCATCGGTCTTACTAGTTTGATTGCGAAATCGAAAGTTATTTAGAGGAAATATTTACTTACATTATATAAGCTAACATTTAAAATAATGATAATTATGTACATGGCAAGCAAAATAATCATAGGGCATCAAAAAATTCATCCGCATCGTTGTCAACAGGAACAGTACCCAAAACGCTGGCAGCATTGCCACGTTTCATGGCGATGCTAATTCTTTGGCCAAGAAACAGGCCAGCCCTCTGGTCATGTGAAGAGTCGACTAACCGCTTGGCGATATCTTGAAAAACCAAGTGGGCACTCGGACCCCATGGTCCTAGTATTGCAACCCCAAACGGCTCGAACATATAACTCCCAATCAGGTTGGAATATTGTTCTCATACACCTAAGGAACGAACATTGATAACAAGTAGCCAATTGCTAGCTTTTTTGAGGATGTCAGATCGCCCTTTGAGTCCCCACGATGCTTTCATCTACCATATGCAAGTGATATATCGTCATTACCCTCACACACACCCTAAATCACTTGTAATTATTATTTTACCACGTTGACCACCTTTAGGTAATATAATGATATAATGGGGGGCCTGGAGTTCTCTCCAAAAGGGCAATACTCGTAATTATAAGAACGTTCACAGTCTGATCTCAGTCTCAATCTGTTAAAAATACCGCGACATTCGCTGTTCCCTACATTTTATGGTTTTGACATTTGTTTGTTGCCGAGATGAGACTGCGAATAGATTTTGAACGTTTTAAATTACGAGAATTGGCCTTCAGATCTCCCACAAATTACAAAATTTTATCTAAGTACCTGTCAACTCAATATGTATAAGAATGTAATTTGCGGAGATAAATAAACATTATTTTATTTATTAATTTCTCATTAACATATACATTTGACAACACGGTTAGCGCAGTAGCTGAGCGATCGGACTGCTGCGCTGCGTGTCGCGGGTTCGATTCCCGCATAGAACAAATATTTGTAAGTCCTACATGTATTTGTTCTGAGTCTGGGTGTTTTTCTATCTATAATATGTAATACTATGTATTTACAAAAAAAAAAATGTATATAAGTAGTTTATCAGCCATCTTGTTACCATAACACAAGCATTAGGTTGCTTAGCTTGGGACTAGATGGCGCTGTGTGAAATGTCCAGGGATATTAGATATTAGATTAGATTTTAGCAACCACCGCTGCTTTCGAAAATACTGTTCAAACGAGAGCAGTGATAATGGCCCCAACTTACGAGTTGTAGATCGTGGGTTGGAACCCAAGTGGACGCTTTGCTTAGTACTTTGATCATTATTAGTACTAGATTAAGGATCAGGAACAAAAATAAGTCGCTCGAGTGGCCACGTTTGCACACACGTTAACATCTACATTTCTTAGAAAAAAGTTTAATAATATTAACAACTCAGTTTACTCTAAACCCTCAAAACAAAAAGCTTAAACATAAAGTTTAATTACTATTGCAAAATATATATTTAAAATGTCGCTTGAAAATAAAATCATTCTATTTTTAAATTTTCAGTCTTTTATTCTAAAATGAGACTTAAAGTGTAAGTAATAAGATTAAAAACATACTAATTTGAAATAAGACCACAAAAGTATTTGTGGTATTATTTTTCGGGCCGTTTTTGAAGCGCTTATTGGGAATCTAGTACTACTATTGATCGAAGGCTTAGTGTCAATTATTCCATCACCACTGCTCTCGAAATGGCGAAGAAAAACATCGTGAGGAAACCGGCATGTCCTAGAACCAAAAAACCCGTACTGGGCTCGCGTGTTAGATTACAGCCCAGTCCCTCTCACAGAGAGGAGGCCTGTATCCCAGCACTAGGAACATTATAGGCTGATTATGCTATTCTACATAATTATAATGTTGAACCACTCATCTGCCTCAAACCTCTGTTCCTTTTAAATACAGTCACGAACACCAATATGTCAACACTTGGCAACTTTCAATTGCGATTTTTTCGCTTTTCTTTTCGATTTTTGTTGAAATACGACACATTACATTAACCTATGGGTTCGAAAATGCTATGTTCGTAACAACATAAAATTTAATAAAAAAATAAAGGAGTAAATCGCTTTTGAATAAAGCCGAGTGTATACATACTTTTGCTCGTGACTGTACCCATGTTAAAAAAAAAAACAAATTTTTAAACTTACTTCGGACCGAAAAAATTGTGATGTACAAACCTAACTGTGTTGTAAAATTACTGTGTCATCACTTTTTCTTTTTGCCAATAAAACTTTTTCTATTCGACTTCAATCATACAGATTATAAAACTTAAGTTGATTACACAACAAACAGTTTAGGTGCCATTAAAACTCCAACCCGCTCAACTTAATGTTCCCGTCCCTTCCGTGGGGAATACAGCATCGTTTGCATGAGAAGTCACCACCATGGGAGATGTCACAGCGCAGAGATTATCAGCCTTTATAATGTTACGCGTGTCTCCCGTTTGTCTTGTGTTAGACTGTGCGCACACCAGCGACAATGCTATTTTGTAATTGTAGACAGGTTCGTCTTGTAACAAAATAGTTTTTTTTTTTGTAGATTTTTCTTAGTTTTGGCTGAGTGCAAGCAGGCGTGCATTTTTATTTGAGTGGAATTTATATAATCACTACTGTGTTAACAGCGGCGAAAAAACGTCGTGAGGATACTGCCATGTCCTGTAACTGAAAACGCCTAAAATCACCTCACTTCAGCTGCCTGCCTAAGAGGAGAGTCGGCCCACTCTTTCTCGTAGTCCCCCCCTATTGCGTTCTATTACTGTTTTCTAAAAATATTAGTCTGTTTTAGCGAAGCGAAGCATACCTGCCGATAATTACGCCACGGAAATTCCGCGTGCTTATATTTTCGACGAAATTGGTTTATTTGAAATAAATGCTTTGATGTTGAGTTTGATACTTAAAAGGTTCTGCGTTTTGATTCAGAGTGGCAATTCTCGTAATTTTGAGAACGTTCACAGTCTGATCTCAGTCTCAATCCGTCAAAAATACCTCTAATTTCCCTACATTTTTGAAAAATTTTTGTTGGTCACCGAGATGAGACTGCGACTAGATTTTGAACGTTTTAAATTACAAGAATTGCCCTTTTAGTCTGCGCAAAACCTTACGCGTGTTGCGTTTGTCTTGTGTTAACATTGTTGAAATGTTTATTCATGTTGACATGGTAATGGAGGAGAGTTATGTAGTGTGCGGAGTTATGTTAATTGTTGATGTTTTGTCGTGCGAGGCTACGTTTTGTTTGTTATGTTTTGATAACGATAAGGAAATGGAGTTAATATTATTAAATCGTTTTTGTACATGGTTACGTATTTCCTGCAGACCCTGCAGTAGTAAGTCATGTACAGCGTGTATCAGAAATATGTGGTCATATTTAAGGGCGTGGTACAGGCCATCAAACTAAGCAACTTTCTCCATGGGACCAACATCGTAATCACGAAAAAGTTATCAATTATCCCATAAAAAACCTCTATACTTACTAGACCCAAATGTATAGGACGGTTGAAAAAAACAGTGAAACGCTAAATCACTAATTCCAATTCCAAAATTAAATCTCTGAAAAGAAGCCAAAAAAGCTAAACTAAGTATAGGTCATTTATCTCACACACCGAAATCAGTAAAGAAATATTTCTCCGATTCTGCTGCGCAAACAATAAGATTGAGCGTAAGAAATCGCAGCCAAAGAAAGTCGACCTAGAATCATAAGTGCTTCGTCCGGAACTCCAGAATCAATAAATATAATAATAAAGTAACGCCTGAATCGGAAAGGGTTAGACCGGACTTCGGACCCTTCTCTAATATTCGCTATTCAAACGCCACGCGACGGGTTAGGTACAGTCAACGAAATAGATAAGTCTCACGCATTTGACATTCGAAAAGTGCTGATTATCAGCCTAATTTGAATAAATTACTTTTGATTTGATTTGATTAAGTCTGTCTTTGTACATTCATAGGGGACACCGTGATCGATAAATAAATGTGCAAGCTACAACAACTAGATACTTTTTTGCCCATCTTGCATATTATGTAGCTGTGTATATACTTACAACGATCGTCTGAACCCCTTCAATCAACTACGCAGATGCAGGCTACAGAAGCACACCCACACACAAGCAGAAAACTAGTGGTCCTCATCACCGGGCTGCAGGCAGTCAAAGTAAGCCATGCCATCACTAGATGGCAAGCTAACCAAAAGATTACTATGCCTGGACAGGAAAGGCCTGCGCCTGGTGACGGGGACCATCACGGGACACTGCTCACTAAACAAACACTTCCACACGATAGGCATAACGCACAGCCCCCTGTGCAGAGCTTGCATGGAGGCTGATCAAAACCGTGGCGCATGTGCTCTTTGAGTGCACAGGCGCCACCCAGATTAGGTCAGAAACCCTCGGGACACCCAGATCTTACACAGATGTTCTCCACAGACCAGGAGCCTTAATAAGCTTCTGGAGGGAGGTGGGCTGGTTGGAATAACCACCGACGGCCACCATGGCCCACGCACAATGGTCCACCTGAAGGACTAAGTGCAGAAACCAAACCCGTAACATAGAACATAGAACGATCGTCTATTTAGAATTTATTAGCCCATAACATTGGCATGACGGTAGCATTTCTCGGAGGGACCACGGTAAAGAAAATACCTGTGGTACCTTCCAGGGACTATAGAAACGACCACGGATCACACTTGATTTTCAATACAATAAAAAAAAATGTTGTGACTTTCATTGTTTTAGAAAAAAGAGATTTGGTTTTGTTGTACATTAACAATACATAATGAAAACTATCTGATTATACTAGGTACGCATATTGTTACAGACATTTATATCTTGTCTGCACACCATACACTTTTGCCGACAGTACCTACAAAAGTCCAATTTTGCATTGATGAATGAATCTCCAATTGGGGTCGGCCATTCGGTGGTTATGAAGGAAATTGTGGCTACGATCTGCGGGGTCATGGTTCTGATTATTTGAAGGTTGGTTTCGACTTCAGTAATGCGGGGTTAAACTATTTTCTTTCATGATTGTTTCGGTTTAACTCGCAGTAGATTGCAAGGGTTAATACCGCAGATTTGTGAAATTATTTGAACTGTGTTGGTTATTCAATATTTTACAAAAGTTTTTAGTTATTAAATTGCAAGATAACTGAGGGGCAACTCTCGTATTTTGTAGAACGTTTACAGTCTGAGCTCAGTCTCAATCTGTCAAAAATACCTCTAATTTCCCTAAGTTTTTGACAATGATTGTCGCTGAGACGAGATTGCGACTAGATTTTAAACCTTTTCAATTACGGAAATTGGCCTTCTGACTTGTTGGATCTGTAACTTTGACAAGTAACTTTCGCTCATTTATTTCTAATAAGTATTTTATGGAATATCTCAGTAGTAGCCGGGAGTCTGGATTCATCTCCGGTTGACGGCAACAGGCTCGCCCCCTTGTACAGACACCAGCACATCAAGCTACTACAATCTGTCAAATTTCTTTAATAGATTTTCAACTTTATTGTTAAAGCATTAAGGTTCAAGGTTGATTGGGAAAATTTGACAGTTTCGGGTAGCTTGACCTGCTGGCGTCTGTACATAAACTTAAACATAACTGGCAAAATGTGGGTGTACCATACCAGGTACGTGCCTTTGTTGCACAAAAAAAAAATGCATTAGGGCTATATCTGGGCTTCAACCGGATGAATCCTGCAGGCCAATATTTAAAAAACTTGATTTGTTACCATTGCCGTCACTTTATATATTGGAAATTTGTATGTTTGTGTGGGGGCACAAAGAGTTGTTCACTAAAGCAATCGATCTTAATTCTCGAAGCCGTCGGGACCCGGCTCGCGTTAGATGTTTTACCTAGGCTTGCAAAATATAACAAAAGCTGCATGTTTATGTGTGTCCGGATATACAATAAGATACCAGAGGAATTTAAAATATTAAATAAAAAATTGTTAAAAGTAAATTATATAAATGGTTATCTGCTAATAGTTTTTACAGTGTCAAGGAGTTTCTAGAGCATAAAATCGAGCGATGACAGTGGTTGTATGTTGTTGTCATGTATGTAAATTTTCACGCTTATTTTCATGAAGCAAAACATGTAGAACCTACCAGTGTATTCATATTACCATCTTGTATACCATGTTTTTTGCAAATAAAATATTATTATTATATTATTATTAAACCTTCAGGGATTAAAAATGTGGGGTCATTTTATGTGTTATATTTTGGTCCCTTTAATGAAAAATCATCTATTTCAAATAATACGAGTATGTCTGATTTATCTTCTATAGGTATGTAAAGCCGGTATTTATAGTCCTCTTTATTGGGCTTTCCCAGAAGACACAATGCTGCAGAAAATAGGCGTCCATTTTCACCAATAGTACCGAATTACCCAGAATAGTGGCTTGTAAACAAACAACTCAACTGTCACCTATTCGTTTATCTCGCGTGACGTAATCCCATCAAGGTTGTCACGTACACGACATTGATTCAATGAGAAGTGCGAACAAAGACTGTGACTAGATTTTGAACAGAGAATTGGCCTTCTGGTATTCCGTTAGGGTCCCAGTTACACTGTTCTGTTAAAATTCACTTTAGTATCCGAACTGACAGCTGTCAATGTCAAAACTGTTCTGTCATTTTGAATTCAGAATTGATCTCGAAGGTTTCATAATAACCCTGCTCTTTTTATATGAAGTAAATGGAAAAAGTGTCAATATTCTTAAAATACGAGATTTTGAGAATATTGACACTTTTTCCATTTTAAATTAAAAAACTATAATATCACCGACACCGTATATGCAGGGCTCGTAGCAATTCGAATGATTCAACAAAAAATCACGTACGTTGTATACCCAAAAGAATATGCATACGTATCCGTTGTAGAATTTTACTTTATTCTGGTAACACAAACATTGAGCCACAATAAAACGTTTTATGAAATTAAAGACATGCCTGACAATACTATCATAAAGTGGAAGAACGTTTGCTAAATGTTATAATATAATTTTTGACTAGGTATATATAACGTCAGCGGAGCAGAGGTTATAAGATACATAAAAACATTCTAACAAAAAAAAAAAAAAATAACCGCCTTCCAAAAAACAGTGTGTTTTTTTGGAAGCCGGTGGGTTTTTTAGTAAAATTACTATGATGAGGTAAATTACTTTGATTTTGGAAGTCCGTGTCGTTGATTCTGCATTTTAGTTTTTTGCCATAGACTTAGAAATTAAAGTTATTTTTAACTTTGAACCGTGTTTTTTTTTTGCAAGACGGTTGTTTTTTATAGTAAAACACTCCTCCTCCTTTTTGAAATTGGTTAAAAAGCATGATTTAGTTTTTCACAATGTTTATTTTATCGCTAGATAGAAGTGTGGTCAATATTTTATATTTTTTGTAATTTAAATAAAAATCATTTTGGTATTTTTTGAGCTTTGCTCTCGCAAGTTTATGCAACACCAGCAAACTCCAGCGGCACAAACAGAGACAAAAAAACTTAACAAACCTCCAAAATAGATTCACTCAACCACACAAACTTCACTCCATAAAACCAATTGAAATATTACATTGCTGCATCAGTACTGCTTGATATTGCAGTGAGTAATTCAACGGTTTTTTACTACAGCATATTTCGCAGTGGGTAGTAAACAAAGACTGGAGCTGTCAGCCCTATCAACTTGACTTAAGTGACGTAACCTCGTCAGGGCTGCCACGCAAACTGGGCCAAGTTATTTATCTTGGTTTATTTTTTGCTAGGCTTAAACCTTTTTTATTTTCGCCAAGACAGGGAGAAGCAAAGCTTAAAAAAATAAAAGAGTTTCATAATATTTAAAAGATTTTATGAGCTATATTTCTTTCTCCGCTTAGACTACCTAAATATATACCTGAGAGCCTTCGATCAATAAAGTACTAGATTAAGGATCAGGAACAAAAATCAGTCGCTCAAGTGGCCACGTTTGCACACACGTAAACATCTACATTTCTTAGAAAAAAGTTTTATATCAACAACTTCAGTTTAGTATAAACCTTAATGCTTAAACATAAAGTTTAATTACCATTGCAAAATATATTTAAAATGTCGCTTGAAAATAAAATCATTCTATTTTTAAATTTTCAGCCATTTATTCTAAAATGAAACTTAAAGTCTTAAGTAATAAGGTTAAAAACCTACTAATTTGAAATAAGACCACAAAAGTATCTGTGGTCTTATTTTTTGGGCCGTTTTTGAAGTGCTTATCGGGAATCTAGTACTATTATTGATCGAAGCTGAGAGCAGTGGCCCAGTGGCAACGGCCGCGACTTACGAGTTGTAGTGTAGTGTAGTGTTGAGTGGATGGGTGACGTATCACCCATCCACTCCACACTACACTACACTCAACAACAACTCGGCATAACCTCCATGTCTCGGAAAGCACGTTAAGCTGTTGGTCCCGACTGTGATTCTTGGTTCTTTGACAGTCGTTCTTTCATCGTTCGTCAGACGCCTGAAAGTCTGACTACGATAGGCAGTCGCTCCATGTAAATATAATACTAGTATTCAGCTGCATCCGGTTAGACTGGAAGCCGATCTCAACATAGTTGGGAACAGGCTAGGCAGATGATGATGTTGCATTAAGCTCACCTGCCAACCGTTTAATGGATTTTCTCGCCTCACTTGATATTAATAATAATAATAATATCCCTGGACATTTCACACAGCGCCATCTAGTCCCAAGCTAAGCAACCTAATGCTTGTGTTATGGTAACAAGATGGCTGATAAACTACGTATATACATTTTTTTTTTGTAAATACATACATATTATAGATAGAAAAACCCCTAGACTCAGAACAAATACATGTAGGACTTACAAACATTTGTTCTGTGCGGGAATCGAACCCGCGACACGCAGCGCAGCAGTCCGATCGCTCAGCCACTGCGCAACCGTGTTGTCAAAATTAATTTATTTATTTATTAATAATGGTATAGCAGGCATTTGTCTGATCGCGGTCTTTGACAGACCAAGTTGAAAGAGAAAGAGGGAGAGTTGGTTGATTGATTGAGTACGGGTGGCATGTCACTATGTAAATTGCGTTGTTTCGTGACAGATTGCCGACCTATCACTGCACTGTGACACGGCACTGTGTGCAGCCGGTCGATTCTGTAAAAATCTCACCGTGAAAACTCAAGTGAAGTGAGCTTGATGTGAGTTGTCAGTAGTGTCAATCCCTAGCATTATTTGGAATGACAGCTCACTCCACGCTCACTTCACCAAAGTTTTCACGGTGAGATGGTTACAGAATCGCAATGCTGATACTTGGTAATTGGTAGAGCTACGAGCAATAATAGTAGGTACGTACTAACATGTAAATACTATGTGTAGGTAAGGTACCACACAATAATATAACCTATTTTCTAATACTGATAAGACTAACTTTTAATTAAAAGTTTTACACTTAACAACGGTGACACTATTTAGATAACTTTTCTGAACTTGGAAAAGAATCAGAACTTAGACTATAGTTCGGTTTTTATCCCCAAAGACTATTGTGATATTTAGAACTCAATTTAATGTTGAATTACAGAATACGTTCCTACATTGTCGTGTGTGTTATCTCTCTTAACATAGTTATCTTTTCCTCCCGGTATCTTAAGTGGAGGAATTGAAAACATTCCGATTTTTTTATTACCATATTATAAAATGAATATTCTTATATCCACTTAGGTATAAGAATATTCATAATATATAATATAATATACTTATCCACCCCCATTATTACAAAACAAGGTTTTTGTTTAGATCAATTCTCGTAATTTTAAGATCTTTCACAGTCTGATCTCAGTCTCAATCTGTCAAAAATACCTTTAATTTCCCTACATTTTGACAAGTTTTTGTCGCCGAGATGAGACTGCGACTAGATTTTGAACGTTTTAAATTACGAGAATTGGCCTTCTGGTTTAAACCACCGAGCCAGTTATAGAGTTCTTTATACAAAAATGACAGCGTAGTTCGGTGTGAAGTTGTCATTTTAGTATAAAGAACTGCATTTCTATGGCAGTTAGGTACCTATACCTAAATCGAAATAAAGTTCGGCATACAAATACTGGCTCAAAGATGGCTAGAACTAAAATTAGATTTCGCTTTGTAATAAACGGGGAAGAATTTATGTAGAAAGAGCTACAGTAATAAAGCAAATACGATTTCTACAACATCCCACTCTAAGTTATTGTTAACATGCTTAGACTTGCACCACAAATCACTACAGTCCGGCCGTTTACAGAATACGTTTCTGACACATGTCAGTGTAACAATTCTAGTAGCTAATAAAGATCAAATTCGCAAAACACATATTCGTTTCTATGAAACTGACAGGTGTCAAGAATGCATTCATTCGTCGGCCGTACTGTATCTAATATTATAAATGCGAAAATATCCTACCTTACCTTTCACTACCCAACCACCGCACCGATCGTTATGAAATTTGACAGATAGGTAGCTTGGGACCTGAAGAAGGACAAAGATTAACTTTTCTTTCGGTTTTTTAAATAAAAAAATATTAAATACAAAGTATACGCATACAAAGTCCCGGAAGACTAGTAAATAATTAGAATAATCTCCTCTACTTCATATTTTCATATAGTTTAACTTCATCAGCATCACCATTTCATCCGAAAGACGTCCACTGCTGGACATAGGCCTCCCCCAAGCACCTCTATTTCGACCGGTTTCTGCAGCCTTCACAAGGTCGTCGTTCCACCTTGTGGGAGGACTTCCAACACTACATCTTCCGGTACGTGGTCGCCACTCCAGAACCGTTCGGCCTCATCGGCTGTCTGTTCTGCGAAGTTTAACTTATCAAATATTTACCAAGAAACCGAGCTCCACGATGCAACTTGAAGCAATCTTGCAACCATGAATCCCACAGATGTGTGGGATCGCAAATTAAGCCAAGTTTCTAATCGCCAAGTTTGCCAAGCACTAAATTCTTGGCGCAAACTTGCTCTGCTTGCAGTCCGAAACGAGTTGAATAAAATTAACCCTTGGGGACGGAACTAGTGAGCTAGACTATTTACGATCAGGGAGTTTTGAATGACGAGATTCTTCAATTACACACAACATAACACCACACCTGTATTCCCAGATGGTAAGGCAGAAGTGGTATAGGTACCTATAATAAACCCACATTTAGATAGACAGATAGATAAACTATCTATTTAGTGCACAAAAAAGACATAACACAACACACAAAACCACAATTCATTGCATTCATTTTTTTTTCTATATTTCGTGAGTTATGTTAAAGTCTCACGCAACAGGGGGCGACTGGTGGGGTCTCCTCCAATTACATAATCTGCCTATAATGTTCCCACTGCTGGGACACAGGCTTCCACTCTGTGAGAGGGAGTAGGCCATAATCCACCACGCGGGTCGAGTGCGGGTAGGTAGATGTCAGCTTCATACAAACGAAAACGTGTTTTGCGAATTTGATTTTTATTAGCTAATAGAATTGTTGTACTGACAGATGTTTGGATGCAATCTCTCGACGGCCTTACTCTAGTGATTTGTGGTGTAAGTGGGTCTAAGTACGTATGTTATCAATAACTTTGAGTGGGATATTCTAGAAATCGTATCTGCTTTATTACTTTAGTTCTTTCAACATAAACTCTTCAAGTCACTTAGGTATAAGAATATTCATTTAATACGGTAATAAAAATCAAGATGTTTTCAATTACTCCACTTAAGGTATCGGGAGGAAAGATAACTATGTTACAAGAACACAGACGACATTGTAGGACAAGTTGCAAGTGACGTTAACAAGAGAACTTTATAGGAAACTACTAAGACTTGTACGAAATAAATTTTATGTGAAATAAGTACTCGCACATTTAGTCAGAAATTTGAGGTAAGTTGATTGAATAGTATAAAAAGCATTATCAGCCTAAAATCATGTTGTGCTGAGACTTGAAGGGAGGAAGTTCCTATCTTTGAGAGGAGTAGAAATCTACCACGCGGGCACAGTGTGGACCGGTACTTACCGGTCTTCTTACGATGTTCTCCTTCACCGATTTGAGAGCAGTTGTGATGAAAAAATCTATACAAAATAATGTTCCTGTCTGGGTTTGAACCAACAACCTACGACCTAGTTGATTGCATACTGAATACAAAATCAAAAACGTTACGTTTTTTTCAATTTTTTGCGAGCAACTCGCGAGCGAATTTTTATATATTTTTTGCGAATGCGGCTGACTTTGCAAGCTAGAAAAGCAAAAACCAGCAAAAATATAAAATCCTCAATCTGTACTCATGCATTTGTCGCTTTGCGTGAGTTCTAAAACCATTCAGGGCAGGGCTCGTCCCATTTACGTAATTGCCGGCCATCCGCGTGTCCCATTCAGTACGGTTTCTATCCGATACGGGAACAGGACGGACACGGCTTGAAATGCAGAGTCGTTTGAAAGAGGAGTTGTGGTTGTATGTTAGCTTTCGAACTGTAGGATTAATGAAATGGATAATGCTGTGAAAACATTTTTGCCAGTGACTTGGTGTGGTTGTCTCTTTTTTAATTGAAAACTTTTCTAGGTGCACTTTAAGCTCTTTCGAACTGTGAACGAAACTGAATCATCACGCTCGGGTCAGTGACACTGAATCGGGTATGCTCGGCTCCAGTCGATTGGTGATGCTAAATCGCGTATACTCGTGCTGAATCGTGTATGCTCGGCTCCAGTCGTCATCAGCTGTCATCAGCCACTTTTGCTGTCTTGTTAGACAGCAAAAGTGGCTGATGACAGCTGATGATGCTATGAAACCTAACTCTTTAAACTATGCCTCCTTGCTAGGAGGCATAGTTTAAAGAGTTAGGTTTCATTCTTATATAATCTATATTTAAAACTAGCTTCTGCCCGCGGCTTCGCCCGCGTGGATGTCGGAAATTATCCCACGGGAACGTGCTAACAGGATAAAATGTATGTGCTTCCCCAGGATGCCATCTATCTCTATGCCAAATCAGAAGTTCAGTGGTTTAGGCGTGAAAAGGTAACATACAGTTTCGAGTTCAAATCCTCCCCTTAAAAACTGAATTACCCCTTTTTGTCCCGTCAGTGGTAAATTTTCGACAACTTTACATACTTATTATTAATAGCTGTGCATTGCGGGTGACGTAACCTACGACAAACTTATTATTTGCGGTTGGAACAGTAATCGGGTTTAGGGATCGAACCGCAAAATTAAGTTTTTTTTTATTGTATATACTTTTCCGGCATAAAAAGTCCCCAGTGTGGTGCCCAGGATATTAAAGAATACTTATACCAAGTTTCATCGTAATCGAACCGGTAGTTTTTGCGTGATGCCTGAACAGGCAGACAGATAGACAGACAGACAGACAGACCGACAGACAGACAGACAAAAAAAATTTTAATCACATTTTTGGGTTCAGTGTCGGTCTAGTAACACCCCCTGCCATTTATTTTTTTTATATTTTCAATGTACAGAATTTTCACTTCTACAGATTTATTATAAGTATAGATATAGATTGAAAATGGTACAAGTTTTCAGTTCTCTTCTTTTAAGGAGAGGCAGTGTCTTGAGCAGTGCACTCTCACACACTTAAAATAAAACTGGAATTTCATTCATATACCTACTTAAAATAAAATTACGACAAATTCGCCAAAAATGTAAACAAATATGAGTTTATGGAAAAATAACTTTAATTCCTACACAGTAAAATTCAGTTTACGCTACAACTTCAAACATTTTTATAACTTTTTCAATAGTAGTAGTAGTACTTTTTCTAGTCACTCTGAAATCAACTTAATTTTCACTATAGATAAAGTTGATATTTGTTTAACTTGAAATAACGTAAATTTGAAATAAAATTTGAATACAGGTACCTATTTACTTGTGAAATCTGCGCAAACATTGTGGTTCATTATCATTATCATATTCTAATACGACATAAATATTTCTTGCAATCAACAGATTCATTGAAAACCAATCATAACTTTTGGGTTGGCAAAACATGTTTTTACTGAAATTTACGCGTTCAAAGTTCTACGTAGTACAAATCGGAAGTTTTTCACGCAATCTGCAAAATGTCAGCCACATTCTGATTCCTGAGATCCTTTTGGAGTTATGAGATTGGAAAATGAAGTCTGCACTGACATACGAGATATAAGTTTTTCAATAATCCGAAAAAGAAAGTTTAAAAAAAAAATGTGTGCGGCCGGGGGACCCCTGTTAGAAACGAAGTTCTTTACGCGATATTCGCACGTATACACATTTGTATGGAAGCGTGAATTGAATACGCGTTTTAGTAAGTTTTTAGAAGCTGTCATAAAGTGGCCGCTATCTTGGATTTTCATTTTAACCTCACTATTAGCTTCAGCGCCCCTTGCAAACCACGAAGACAACACCCATGATGAAAATTTTTAAAATTATCGCAGCCGCCATCTTGGATTTTCTTTATGACCTCACAACTTAGGCTTTAGTCCCCTCGAAAATCCTGTAAACTGTCTCTCTCTCTCTCTGTCAGAGAAAGTTACATGGAGAGGGTAAAACTCTCTATCAATCTAAAAAAAAATAATTAAGGTCAGTGAGTCACATAATTTTCCTGCGTTGTAGGTTAATTTATGGAAAGAAATCTTACATGTACAAAAACTTTGGCCTATGCGAAAATCGCGACTGCAATTCCTAGCGTAAAAACTGAGATAATTATCCTTGTTGACTAGATATTCTATCATAGTTATTTTTTAAATCCCAAATACTAATCTGACATTTAAATCTTTTGTGTTTGCGTTTTTTTTTTGCATAGAATTTGACATGACACCTGTCAAATTAGTATATGGATTTAAAAAAAAAAACAAAAAAAAACTTTGGTAGGTAAAAATAAGCGTGTAAAAATCAATTTTCGTCCCATTAAACTTCCATAATAACGAATGATAGTGGACCAAAACATTATATGGAAGCCCACATCCATATACCACATCCAATACATCTACGTCCCCACTTCATCCAATCCAGATGTCAGGAACATACCTAGATTCATTATAAGATACGAGAGTGCAATGCAACGCACATTGACCGCCATTATGACGTAGTACACTGGTGGCCACGAGAAATGGCTCACTATTAAATTGATCGTGAAATGTTTTAGTGGTACGTTAATGTAATGGGAGCTGATGGTTTTGCAAATGGAACCATTAGGTCAAAGTAGTTAGAATATTGGCTGTACTTAGGCATCTGTCCCACTGCCGGCGATTTACGAGAAGCGAGTAGACCTAGCAACTAAAAACAACAGTGGCGAGTGATTACTCGCTGGTACTGTGCGTATGTATATATGTACCAAGCGTGAGTCGTCAGTCTATCAGCATGTGTTCTGCCCGCCAAGCGAGGGTCGCTGAGCGAGTACTCTCTTTGATAGACTTTATCACTGTGACAAGCGAGTACTCGCCGGTGGTGTGAACAGTCATCAAATCAAATCAAAATCAAATTTTATTTCACATAAACCAACATGGGCACTTATGAAAAGTCAGAAGCTAGGTGAACGGTTCCAATTGTTTGTTTCCTATGGAGAAGAGCTAGCAAGAAACTCCACGGTTATTCTTTTAAAAATTATTGGCTTTTTCTATGTTTCCAAATTACAGTAGGTATGTAAGAACAGCGTAGGCCTGTCAACATGTACCAGGTACTTAGAAAAATAAAAAATGGTCTATAGAACTGTCTATAAGGCCGACAAACTCCTCACATTTACAAAATATAAAATAATCTATCAAAAGGTAGTCCTTTTGATAGATTATTTTATATTTTCTTAATAAAATAAATACATAATATAATTAATATATTAGTATATATTAATTATATTATGTATTTATTTTATTTACACGGGAACTAAAATCTTATATAGATAACTAGTGTCTTCCTCGTCGGGGGTAGGGCAGGTGCCTAAGATGAGACATTTTTAAAGTACCTAACTTTCGTAAGTGGGATTCATTTTTAGGGATTTTGTTTGAGCCCACGCACAATGGTCCACCTGAAGGACTAAGTGCGGAAACCAAACCCGTAACATAGAACATAGCGATTTTGAGAGTTTTACTCACGTAGCCGCACAATTAAGGAGCAGCGGTGACTCAGTGGTTCCGGCTGCAACTTACGAGCTAAGTATAGTGGTCGTAGGGTTTGAAACCAGCCAGGTGCTTTTTTATCAGCCGTTCATGTCCCACTGCTGGGCCTCCCTGCCAAGGACCAATCTTTATGAAAGGAGTCCACCTCATCCCCCCATCTCCGTCTGGGCCTGCTGCGATGTCGTTTTCCACTAAGCGGGACCTACTGGGTCGTAGGTATGTTTGGCCCATTGATCGTCTGACATGCGGCAGATGTGTCCAGCCCTATTCCATTTAAGCGTGGCAACATTCCGAGTGACATCAGTTATTTTAGTGATGGAACGGATTTTTGTATTCTTAACCCAGTCCACAAGCCAGGCGCTTTACTTTGTGTAAATTATTTCATCACCACTGGTCTAAAAACGGTGAAGGAAAACATCGTGAGGAAACTGGCATGTCCTAGAACCAAAAATTTGAAGACATGGGACATCTACCAACCCGCATTGGGCCTATGTGGTGGATTATGGCACACTCCCTCTCACAGAGAGGAGGCCTGTGTCCCAGCAGTGAGAACATTATAGGCGATTATGCCCAGCTGCACAATTATTTACAAATATACCTGATCAGTTTTAGATGTTCCCATTTATATTTTTGGACTGATTTCTAAGCATTAGAGAACCATCCAAGACGCCAAGTAATATGAAGACATCACATGATAACTTACCAAGGTTCCAATTCCAGGCGGATAGCTTTATTTCATTATTTACAGTGGTTAGATTCGGCTAGGTCCTTGTATCACGCATCTCCGGTTCTAGCCAGATCATATCCGGATTCGGAATTAACTTGGAAAGCTATTTACTTTTTACACGAAGATTAGTTAAGATAAATGGCATCTACAGGGGTCCGTGGATTAATAATAACAGCCGGACAGGCCGATCGATCAGGTTAAGTTACGCTTACCGTGGTTGGTCTGTGGATGGGTTACCATCTTTACATACCGAGACCCCTCCGTGTCTGGGAAAGCACGTTAAACTGCTGCTCACGGCTGTTATTCTTGGATCTTTGACAGTCGTTACGGGTAGTCAGAAGCCCGAAAGTCTGACAACCAGTCTTACCAAGGGGTATAATTGTATTACCCAGTAATTGGGTTGTGTAGGTCAGATAGGCAATCGCTCCACGTAAAATACTGGTATTCAGCTGCATCCGGTTAGAGTGGAAGCCGAAAACATAGTTGGGAAAAGGCTAGGCAGATGATGAAAAGGTATATACTTATTTAATTAAAGTTGATATTTTTTTTGATTGCGCAGTAATGTATAGGAAGAATGATATTGACAGCCCTTTCCCTTTACTTGAAAACATTCTTAGAATATCTGATATAGGTACTGTGAACGCGTTCAAATAAATCATTTTACATCGAACGGAAAATGCTCGAAAACTTTCTTAGAATATCTGTTATAGGTACTGTGAAAGCGTTCAAATACTTAAATCATTATACATCGAAATTGTTACATTTGTCAAGTGAAACTATCAAAACCTATGATCAAGGAACCAAGCGTGCAGTTTGTCACCGTATCTTCGTTTTGTTTACAAACTTGTAAAAAACCTGGCAAGGTCTGTCCGTCTGTCTTATCTTTTATTATGCAAGTAACAAATGGACCTGACTTGGCGACCAGCCAACACCACGTTGATAAGTCCTGTGGCCTCGGACACTGTGTTTGTGAGCCGAATTTTTACACGTCCAATCTGACTTAAAAAGTCGCAGTGCTATGAGAATGAATGTTTTTTTTTGTTCTACTAACAAACCAAATAGACTAGTAATAAAAACCATTTTGTTGTAGACAAAAACTGCTGTAAAATGCGAGCGTATGTAGATGACTAAAGTCAAGAGGAAAGCCAAAGAGAAATCTCAGAATTATTTTGCATAATAGCAATTATGCGTTAGTTGTGAAACATAAGATATTATGCGAGTTTAATGAACGTGAAATACTATCTGTTACTAACGTAATTATGACGGCTAACATTCTTAATAATTATTTGTCTGAACTTCCAAGCAGAATACAAATACGAATTTTCTATAATTATCTATAATATTTTTATTTATTTATTTATTTAATACTTACTTCAAGTACAGAACAGACGCCAGCACATCAAGCTACTACAATCTGTCAAATTTCTTTAATATATTTTCAACTTTATCGCTACAGCATTAAGGTTCAAGGTTGGATTGGGAAAATTTGACAGTTTCGGGTAGGTTGACCTGCTGGCGTTTGTACATGGCGGACTTAATGCTACAGGCATTTTCTACCAGTCAACCTTTTGGTGATGCTGAGACAAACAGTGGTAACAGTTAATTAATTAAACTCAAACTTGAGAAATTGTTTTACTAGAGACGTGTCGCGCCTGTTTATGGGAGCCTTAACTGCAATCATGAAAATTGAGGAATCAATAATAATATTTTAATTTTTCCCTTTAATATTTTTTTTTTTTTTTTTTTGTAGAAATTACAGCAAGCAGGTTCACATTTTAACTGCAAATTGAGACGACATGAGTAGCTTAAAATATTACCTACAGTAGGTTACAATATTTTATTTGCCAGTGAGCTCCAAACTAGATAGTTAGTCTGTATCTTGGGGCTGTTAGGGTACGAATTCCAGTATGGAAACTAGAGAGGTGATTGCAGGTATGGCGTATGTGTGAGCCATTGTTCTAGTGGGCACAAGCGCTACTGGTGAATAACACTGCCCGACTTCGATGCCCAAGTTGGGCAAAGCGTTATTACTAATTAGGTTTTGCCAATAGAAATTTCTCAGTAACAAGACCTCCTTTCATATATATATATTGGTCCTTGACAGCTTTGGACAGAGAGACGTGGAAGGAGAGTAGGGTGGCTTTTGCTCAGGAGTGGGACACTATAGGCAAATAAAAATTAAGTACATGCAAATTGCAAAAAAAAACCTAAGAAAATTTGAATTTCGCGGGCTACCTAGGCAATTCCCCCTTAAATAGGCAAGCAATGCCAGATGCTACACTTGTATACGTTTCTAATGAACCAACGTCTTTATTGTAATCAAGTAAGAACAACGCGACAGCCTGGCGGCATTTTATTGCACTGACTTAATGAAGGGCGCTCTCCCTCTTTCCATCTCCTGAAATGACAGTTATATTATACACTAGCTTCTGCCTGCGACTTCGTCCACGTGTTGTTTTCATTTCCATTCTGTTGCATCGCATCACCTAACCGCGCTATTACATATTATTTCATATAGCCTTCCAAATTGGGGTATCAAATGCAAAAAGATTTTTTTAAATCCGACTGGTAGTTGCCGAGATTACTCCCCATATAATAATAATATCCCTGGACACCTCACACAGCGCCATCTAGTCCCAAGCTAAGCAACCTAATGCTTGTGTTATGGTAACAAGATGGCTGATAAACTACTTAAATACATTTTTTTTTTGTAAATACATACATATTATAGATAGAAAAACACCCAGACTCGGAACAAATACATGTAGGTCATACAAATATTTGTTCCGTGCGGGAATCGAACCCGCGACACGTAGCGCAGCAGTCAATCGCTTAACCACTGCGCCAACCGTGCCGTCAAAAATACAAACAAACAAATTTTACCTCTTTATAATATTTGCATAGACACGAATTGGATGTTCGGATGTTAAGATGTATGTTTGTTTCCTTGAAGGATTAGAAAGTTATTTGATTAGCGTAACATTAGGCATAAAGCTGAATATGTTCTTTAATATCATCATCATCATCAGCCTATAGCAGTCCACTGCTGGACATACTCCTCTCCTATTGCACGCCATTCAACTCGTTTTTCGGCAACTCTCATCCAGCTGCTACCAGTCATCCTGCGAAGATCGTCGCTCCACCTAGCCTGAAGGCGTCCCACCTTACGTTTACCGATTAGCGGTCTTCACTCAAGAACACGTCTACCTCAACGGTCATCGGTTCTACGGCTAATTCGTCGGTCGGTTTTTCTTTCTTTCTTAATATGGCCAGCCCATTGCCATTTCAGCTTGTTTATTCTGTGAGCAATTCAAAATATAATTTTAATTCTTTAATATAACTAAACGTTATGTGGAGACCGTGAGTCCTGAAAAAAGCGGACAGGTGCAAGTTTTTTTTATTTTATTTTATTTATTTGGGACAAAAAACAGTTATACATTACAGCATTTACAAAAAGTAGTTATATTACAGTCGAAAAAACGTAAAGTTGGAGTCACACACGAAGGGTTTCGTATCGTAAGCCAAAAAAACGCTGAAAAAAAAAACCCGTGAGAAATAGTACTTGACAAGATACTTTTATTTATGCGGAAAATTAATAGTTCTTCGAGGGGGCGCAACCACGGGCAGAGTTAGTAAAATACACGAGACAGCCTAGCGCCCTTTTATTGTACTGACTGGTAATGATGGGGGTGAAATATGTATTGGTACGAGTATAGTGTACATTATTCTGATTATTTTCCTTATGTGTTATGTAAAAGATTTAAGTTTCAGTCAGACAACGGAAGCAATATCATAGAGATGCAAGCTTTTTTAGATCATTGGGATCTAAAAAAGGTCGTATCTTGTCTAAAAATAATAATAAAATAATAATAATAATAAAAGTTTATTTTGGAACAATAATACAAGAATAAGTAACAAGTAAAACGATGATAGCTGCAAAAATATAAACTGTAGCGCAGCTAACAACGCCCTTCTCCAGATACAGAATGGAATGATGTTCCATGCAAAAAGTGCTTAAAGGTAATTAATTTAGACTTAGTTAATTAATAATAAAACAAAAAATAAATAAAAAATAGGACAAAAATAAACAGTACAGGACATTAGTGATTTGGGATGTATTTTAACTTTGAGTTTATGCGCTGAGTGTAAGGTGAATGGGTGTGTGGAAATCTATGTTATCTAAAAATCCTTGCCATAAAGACCAGGGGGCCTACTCCGAAGTGCAAAATACGAATGTTCGGATCGGACTGACACATGGCCGAACCGAATATTATTGAAAAATGCGAAAAAAGTTCGTATCGGCTCAGTTGGGTCGGGACCATAGTCAGTATTCGAAAGAGTGTAGGAGTGTAGGATCAGAACCGATCGAACCAAATAGTAACTTCATAGCAGGAAACGGCCGAACATTCGGCCGATACTACTTCGGAGTAGACCCCCTGAATTTACTCTTAGATAAAGCATTTTTTAAATTGGATGGTAAAAAAGGCAAATGATCACCTCCGCCCATAATGTTCTTAATGCTGAGCCTCAAGCCTCCTCTCAGTGAGAGGGAGGGGGGCCTAATCTACCATGCGTGCCCAGTACAGTTTAGTAGATGCCACATGTCTTCGAATTTTTGGTTCTAGGACATGCTGGTTTCTTCACGATATTTTCCTTCACCGTTTCAAGAGCAATGGTGATGAAATATTTTACACAAAGTACTGCGGCTGTCTGGGTTAAAACCTACGACTTACAGCTCGTAAGTCACTTATGAACCGTTTTCTACGAATATTTGCAATATCAGAGGACTCACAGATGCCATCCTGGAATAGGATACCTGGGGTTATAATGTTTCATGTCCCTCTAATTACACCGGTAGCCGTACCCTTTTAACTGGAACGCAGCAATGTTGCTTGGCGACAAAAAAGTAAGGCCTTTTGTACACACACGATTTCTTGCCATGAAAAACTACGGCTAATTCGCCGTGTGTAGGCACGGTCGTCAGTGTTGTATGTATCACTATTGAGAGTTGTTGACGGACATGTTTTTTCTACGGCGCGGTTTATACGCCGTGTGAAGGCGCGGTTTATATACGCCGTGTGAAGGCGCGGTTTATATACGCCGTGTGAAGGCGCGTTTTATACGCCGTGTGAAGGCGCGGTTTATATGTATACGCCGTGTGAAGGCGCGTTTTATACGCCATGTGAAGGCACGGTTTATATATGCCGTGTGAAGGCGCGGTTTATATACGCCGTGTGAAGGCGCGGTTTATATACGCCGTGTGATGGCGCGTTTTATACGCCGTGTGAAGGCGCGGTTTATATACGCCGTGTGAAGGCGCGTTTTATACGCCGTGTGAAGGCGCGTTTTATACGCCGTGTGAAGGCGCGGTTCATACGCCGTGTGAAGGCACGGTCATCGCTGTTGAATAGATTACTAAGGAAGCTTGTTGCCGGACACGTTTTTTTTACGGCGCGGTTTATACACCGTATCGTAAAGAAACCGAGCCGTGTACAAAAGGCCTTAGTACTTCATAATCATCATTTCAGCCCGGAATCACCGATTGCTGGGTATAGGCTTCCCCTTTAGTTTGCCATACTTCCCGGTTCTGTGCGTCTCTCATATAATTACTATTTGATTTGGTCTCTCATATAGGTGTTTCCCGCGACTTTGACGATATCGTAAACCCAGCGCGCTCAAAACTCAAACTCAAATCATTTATTTCAATTAAACCATTAACAGGCACTTTTGAATTGTCAAAATTAAATAGTCGGTCAGTTAGTCAGAAAGTTGAAGCTAGTTGCCCATTCCAAAGCGTAGATCTCTATGGAGAAGAACGGGCAAGAAACTCCACGGACACTCTTTTAAATCAAGACATTTTTACAAAATCCTGGTTACATTATTCTTATTGCTTCTATATATGAGAACAATGTAAAGAAACAAATTAAAATATAAAATTAAAAATATAAAATTAAAAATAAGCCCTGGCAGTTAAGAGATGACCAGTCTCAACCGATGGCGCCCGTTCACGAACATGACGCGTGGATCAGCACCACCCAGCTCAACCATTTCGTAGGGAACCGAATGATTCAACACGCTTAGTACTTACCCTGGAAGAAATACTCTACAAACGAGTTTAACATTTTTTACCCATCACAAAAAACTCTCCCTCCGTCTTACGAATTTTCGATCAGGTCACGTGTCGTGACGCGAGTTCCGTCTTACGAATTTTCGATCAAGTCACGTGTCCTGACGCGAGATTAATATTTTTTAACCATCACAAAAAAAATGCACAGCGCCGCTAAAGAAGTTGTCACTTCAAAAACTGTTTTATTAAAATGTTAATAATAATTTTTCGTTTGGAATATCTACCAAAACTGAGACCCATATTGCGTGTGAAATCCTTAAAAAAATGTGATATTTTAACCCAAAACCGGTCGTAAAAATTTTCACAATAATAATTCATAATGAGCATGTTTACATGGCTTTCAACCCTTGCGGTGAAGGTCGCTGGCCGCACGTCACTAATTGGATAAGTTCGAGGTGCGGCAGCAACAAACAATTTAATATGGCGTACATTCGTGTTGTTGTTTTTTGTGTTCAGTAATTTGTTATAAAATTATTACCAGCCTGTAATTGATCCTTTACGGCAGGGCAAATGCCTCCTTACATACATAAAAAAATACGGATATAACATATCATGTTATGTTATTATTATGTTTAAATGAAATGTTGTTATCATTATGTGGTAGCTACCCAAACACGTGAAACTTTAGTACGGCAACTACACCGCCACATGCAAACTAAGCATCATACTGACGTCACGCAAAATCCTGCATCGCACAAGCAGAGTTTACCGCGCAACTAGCATATATACAACGTCCCGACATCAATCATCGGGCATAATTCCGATCCAGCCTATCCCTTGCTGCTCTCTCCCAGAGACGCCCTAAGCCGAGATCCGTACCCCACAGGGGGTGCCCTTAGCGTTTAGTCAGTTTTATAAGCCCTGGCAAGCCTGGCAAGCCCTGGCAATAATTTATTGAGGCAACCCCAGGCAAGTCCTGTTAAACAACCTCTTGGTTAAACTGCGAGATCCCATTCCCTAAAAAAACAATCATCGGGCAGTTGCCTACCAGACACAACACCCGTCTGGTCGGAGGATCCTCCCTTTTCTATAGAGGATGAGTGAACTTTACACCCTGTTCCTGATACCTCCAAAAAACAATTACATAAATTATAAATTTTCTAAATCTCTTAATTTTTTTTAACTTTTCCCCACACTAGGAATTTCTCCTGTATCGTGGGTGCGTTTACAAAATTTTTAAAGATAAAGATATATTTATTTGTAAACATGTGTAACATTATACATATACATGCAAATGTGGATGTAAAAGTGAAAATCTGTGTTTCAACATGATTTGCCACCATTGGCGTACAAAATAAAATATAGATTATAGCCACTTGAAATATATAACACAATCAATACAGAAAAAAAGCATAACAAAATTTAAATATAACAAATAGATTAGAAACTATCATTTAAATAATCTTTAATATAATAATAACATTTTTCAGTAAGTACTTAACTTCTTAACTTCTCTTTTGAATAGGTTTGGCTGGTTTATATTTTTAATAACCTCTGGAATTTTATTATATATTAATGGTGCCATACAAAATACGCTTTTATGAAGGAGTGCTGTTTTCGCAGAGTGAGGCTGTAAGTAATTCCTATATTTAGTACGTCTATTTCACTCACGTACACAAACAGCCAGACCCGGAACAGCTACTTGTAGGCCATACAAATATTTGTTCCGTGCGGGAATTGAACCCGCGACACGCAGCGCAGCAGTCAATCGCTTAACCACTGCGCCAACCGTGCCACCAATAAAACGTATATCGGTTTTTTAATACAGCATAGAGATGTACGCAAAAACACTATCTCTTTTTTTTTTAACAAAGCAAGTAATCCCTCTTTCATTTTTAGTTTTACATCCTTTCATATTCTGTGTCGAATAGAGATTCTGTGGATAAAGTTTTTTAGTTTTTATTCGCTTGTGTGAAGCGCTGATTGAAAATGTCGACACGCCAGCGCTACAGCGCTGCAGCGCTTTGTAAAACATTTTGTGTGCGGGCGATTAGATTGTGGAATGAACTGAAATGATAGTACAAAATTCGAGGTTTCTTCTTTTACATACTTTTGTGTCATTGTGGCTCTAGGGAAAGTCGATTTTAAAGTCTGGGTAATAAGACTTTTTAAATGGCATTCTTCCTTTAAAATTAGGGTGATAAAAAAATCCTGTCTTAATCGCAAAATATCACAATCAACAGTCATTTATTCAAACTAGGCTGAGAATCAGCTTTTTAAAAGTCAAAATTATGAAAGACAGTCTCCCAAAACGCCCGCCCTTCACCACATCCTAGTCCTTTAGTTGAGAAGAAGAAGTGTCGCAATGGGAATATACAGGCTGTTAGTGTAAACACCGTTATCCTTGAAACCAGTGGTTTGGTTTCACTAATAGAACGTAAATTCAATGAAAAAAAATATCTTTTTTTTTTTTTAAGTAAAGTCTCAATTTTTCTTCAAAATTATTTCACCCTATACAAGTGCACGCAAGGGCAAAGTAGACGGAGCGCGGGAAACAGCGCGTCGTCAGTACTTCCCTTATCTATGCAGGGCGTGCCGCAAGTGCCCGCAAGCCGGCAAGCGCATGAATTTACGGACGGTGTCGGACAGAAACTTTCTTACATTTTTGAAATAAAATAACGTTTATTTATTTTTAAATTCAGATAAACATTTTTATAATTAAGTCAACTACCTATGGTTTTAGTGACAACGGTGTTTACACTAACAGCCTGTATTTGGTGATCAATGCATAGGTGCCCAAAAATAGGTGCTCAAACAGGAATACTTCCAACAAACTCCCCAGCAGCACAGCTGCCTGTTAAATTAGAAGAATGTGATTGATTGGATCACATAGGATGTATGCCATGCCTTCCTAAAATGGGAAGAGAGGTATTAAATACCATATATCAGTGAATGCAGTAGTTACCAAAATCATCATCTGCCTAGCCTTTTTCCCAACTATGTTGGGGTTGGCTTCCAGTCTTACCGGATGCAGCTGAATACCAGTATTTTACATGGAGCGACTGCCTATCTGACCTCCACAACTCAGTTACTGGGTAATACGAAACCCCTTGGTAAGACCGGTTGTCAGACTTTCGGGCTTCTGACTACCCGTAACGACTGTCAAAGATCCACGAATGACAGCCGGGACCAACGGCTTAACGTGCTTTCCGAGGCACGGAGGGGTCTCGGTATGTAAAAATGGTCACCCATGCACAGACCAACCGCGGCAAGCGTAGCTTAACCTGACCGATCGACCTGTGCGGCTGTTATTATTTACAGGTCGCTCAGGTCGCAGTAGTTACCAAAATATGTATACATAATTAATATACAGGATGGCAGGTACTTCGACGCGCAAACTTAAACCATGAATTCAGCACATGGTTCTAGACCCCAATTCTAGCGAAGAAATTTTTCATCGGTTTAAAAAAAAAAAAAAAACTGCTGTTTCTTTCAACAGTTTTTTTTTCCGACGACGAAAAATTTCGTTCGTTTCGTTTCGTTGTCTTTGCCAACCTGTATTTAACTAAGTAGGTATAATCAAGGCCAAGCATGAAGGAATCAAAATCAATATCAACGAAACCGGCCATTAGCGGAGCTTACAAAGCAGTAGGTATCATTAAATGCAATTTGATATAGGGGATGGTGTTATGCTATGTGGAAGCATCTGTATCTAATAATGTGACCGCTGTGTGATTGGAAGAGGATAATTATGATTCTGTGTTTATATTGCATTTGGTCTCAATTCTGACAAAGCGTAGACATAACAAAGTCCCCAGCTAGTGCACTAACATTGTCAAAATACAGGGTTTTCATGGACTCTCAAACTATAATAATAAATAATAATAATAGCCAAGAGCCTCGACCAACACCTGAGGAGGCTCTCGTTGGGCAGCTGGATCAAGGGCTTGATTCAGAAAGCGGTACTTCTGGACACGGCGCGCATTGTCAGGAGGTTCCTCTCTCTGGAGCCCTGACCGCCGGTAGCTTGGACCCTGTTCCCGATACCGGTGGGCTACTATTTTTTTAAAATATTTTTTTATCATGTTGTTTATAAAAATATTGAAAAATGTAAATTATATGTAATTAGATGAAATAAAGAAAATAATAATAATAAAAACGTTTATTTTCTCCACCACACAATGAAACTTTAGTACAATACATAATTGTGTATACAAAAATACATTGATATTGTAGAGACTGGAGCCTGTACTAGGAATACCTGTGTTACAGGTCTCCAGGCCTCCATACTACACGGAAAACTCACACAAGACGTTTGTATCACGTCTACTAACAGATGATAATGATAATTTGATGAAAGAAATAATAATAATGTAAAAAAAGGAAAATACAAATCAAATAGTTAATCAATTAGACAGCAAAGTAGGGTGTGTGGGTGTGTAAGTGTGGGTGTGGGTGTCTGAGTGAGGGTGTGGGTGCGTAGTGAGTGTGTGTGTGTGATATTCAAAACTTGTCTTAATGTCAAAACTGTAACCATGAATACAGCAAATATATTTCGTCGGGTATCAAAAATAAAATGATACATTTTGACCGCGTAAGTAGGTATCGCAGTGTTCTATAAACCGACGGATTTATGTTTTGATCTAGGGGGTCGAATCATGTGCTGAATTCATGGTTTCATTTTGCGTCCCGTCCACTCTGTACTCTTAGCCGAAAATTTAAAATACTAATAATTCGCTTTTGTCAGCAGCTTTGCTGCCATGCGGGGTTTTTTTTAGATAAAAAGTAGGCTGTGCGACTCTCCGGGCCTTGCCACGATGTATTATTAACTTCGTGCCTCTAGCATGCACCGGTCCTTATCGATTGTAAGTTGCACACAATTCGTGTATTCCATCGATTTTGTTGTGAGCGGCGGTAATTGCCGCAGCTCTAACAGTTCGGGCTGTTTGTTTTAGTTCTATCAGGTATATCTTCACGGTTTCCTTTAAGAGGATAAGCAATAGTTGAAGAATTTTCATGTTACATTTAAACTGAGATGGTCCTTAGCAGCTTTAAACAGACATAAGTGGAAAGAGAACAGGGAGGCCTTTGCCCAGCAGTGGGGCATCATAGGCTTTAAAAATCTGTCATGTTTCTTAAGGTAATGCCATCATCAAATCCGCTATGAGGCTGAAATATTATAGACTGTATGTGTCCCTCAAAACGCTTAAAAATCCGTTACCAAAGAAGGTTATATTCATTCAGTACATTCTAATACCTGCCCCAACAAAGATCAAACCACAAAAATAACCGCATTATAACACAAAAAAAATACTACGTACTATTATCCGCAAAGTCACACTTGAGTCAGAAGCGACAGCCCAAACTGGGAATAAACTCAATAATTTAAACTTAACAGTCGTTTATACTGCATAACTTTATCATCCAAAACACACAGAAATTCCAACTCTAACCCCAAAAAGATAAGGTTTAATTTCCTTTCTTGAATGACAAGATAATTCATGTGGGTAGTTTGATTCGACAGAGGGCACTTGTCGCGAAGAGTCTCAGCGACGTTGTTACACCAGCGAAGAGTTACATGGAGTTATATCTCATTTTGTGAGGGTACTTTCAACACAATTGATGTTCAACTCGAAACATGTTGTTTTTTTGTTTTATGTCATTTTTAGAGGGCACTTTGAGAGCAATTTCTGTTATTCGCTGTTGAGTGTGCTTTCAAATGAAATATGCAGCTGGAAAATACTGTATTTAGATGGATTTAAACGAATTTTAAATGAAAAATGTTAATTAGAAGCCCAAAAGTCTGGCAACCAGTCTTACTAAAGGGTATCGTGTTACCCAGTTACCGGGTTGTAGAGGTCAGATAGGCATGCGCTCCATGTAAAATACTGGTATCAGCTGCATTCGGTTAGACAACCAACCCCAACATTATTTCTTTATTTTATTTTACCATTTATGTACACACATAATATGAATCTATTACTAAATATACTTTAATTTTCCCTCTCAAACAGGCAACAGCATCTAATATAATTAATGTTCTGGAAAATTCTGTTTTTCTAGTTCATGGAGTTCCACAGACTTGTATAATGGATAATGGCCCACAGTTCCAATCTCGCGAATTTCACTCTTTCCTCAATAGATACAAAGTCCCTTTCATATTCCACTTGGCCTACTATTGTCCGCATTATATAAACAGACAATGAAAACCAGAACAGAAAAAATAGGTACAGAGGTGATGCTTATTTCATAAGAAATCTCTTCCAGCATACCTGAGATAGGACAATAGATACAGAGACAGCGTGTGATAGAGCAAAGGAGACAAAAAATAATACATAGAATCAAAAAAACAATTCACTTAAAAACTAAACAAAAATTACGAAAATATACTATTAATATCATACTCAAAATAATAAATAAATACACAACTATGATGAAGTGGACAGTTATTGTTCTTTCACTCTTCTTTTATAAACTGCAACAGTTTGGCAATCCTTAATGTCAGGCGGTAGTGAATTCCACAATCGCACCGCGTGCACTGTGAAGGAGTAGGAGTAGAAGTAGGAGAAGAAAATTTATTTTTATATTTTTTGGGAAAAGTTTAAGAAAATGTATTTAAAGTTTTGATTGAATTTTTCAAGCATATTTTCACGTTCCTTTTATTCTATTATTTTCTGTTATGAAGAAACACTTGTTTAAGCATGTTTTTTAAGTTATTTTTAACGTGCGGCAAACTGCAGCCATACAAGATAAAAGATACCTACTGTAGACCCATTTTGCATTGATCACAATGATAAAGATCATTGTGCTGAAACAGGAAAGTACCAAAATCTATTTCTTTAGAAAACTCCTTAATAGATCGTCCTCAAACAATAAATAAACCATTTAACAATAGAGAGATCAACCGGATACTTTCATATAAAATAATTCTTCCCTTTTTACCGGACAATGCCTCTAGAGTCTTTGTTAAAGAACGCCTTTTTGACTGCCTAGTTATTGGAAGAAAGTCTAGACATTTAGATAATCTAGGTAATGTCATCTTTTAGTAAAAAAAAAGATTCATAAAAGATAATTACATTTTCGTCAGAGTTTTTAATGCTGTAAGCGTATATGTAAGGAGTTGCGGCAGACCACGTAGAAAATGGCGAGACGAGCTGCACACAACAAACGACCAGTGCTCCACTTGAGCTCAGGATCGAAAGAGCTGGAAGTTATGAGGTAATCCACCACGCGGGCCCAGTGCGAGTAGGTAGAGGTCACATGCCTTCGAATTTTTGGTTCTAGGACATGCCGGTCTCCACGCGATGCTTTCCTTCGCTGTAAGAGTTATGTTTTTAAATTGAAAAAGACGTATTAATGTATGGAAGTAATAAAAAATACTAGCTCATATTATGCATTTCAGGTGTAAACATTAGAAAAATATTTTACATTCTCATGTAACTTAAATGTCCTCGACAACAATAATATTCATAGGAACCACAATTTTCCAATTCCAGGTTAAGAGTGATCTTCAATTGAATAAGTTCAATTATAGTGTTAAATAATTCGTTAAAAATAATTGTTGTCGTTAAAAACAACAACGAAAAAGGCAATAACTGTTAAGTTTTTAAAAATAACGTTGAAAAATATCGATATTAGAGTAAAGTGTCCTCCTAATTAGAATAGAATTAGTGGTTTAAAAAAAAAGAAACCCAAAATCAATTAAATTCGTCAATTTAAAATTATAAGTCTGTGATTCAGTTCTATTAACCCCTAAAATAAAGTGATAACTTCTAGTGTTGGGGGACTCCTAAAGTGTTGGGGGACTCCTAAAGTGTTGGGGACTTGCTAAAGTGTTGGGGACTCGCTAAAGTGTTGGGGGACTCCTAAAGTGTTGGGGGAATCCTAAGTGGGACTCACGAAAGTTTTGGTGACACCTAAAGTGGTTCTTACTTAAGTGAAGAGTGGCATTCGAAAGGCTAAGGCGAGGCATCAAGATGGCGTTCGCAGCAGCTCGTATGATTCTGAAGGACAAGCGGCGGAAGGCATCAAAGGAAGACTTCAGGGACCCAAGAAACAGAAGCAAGGTACAGCTAAAATATTTTTACCAGACTAATAATCAAAAGTAGGATGAGATTTTGTTTTTAAAGAAATAATAATGATTACGAAACCTACAGGAATAATATTTTTTACTGAAAAGTTATTCAGTAATCCTAATTCCTAATAGTAAAGTCAAATGAAATCTAGTAAAATAATTCCTAAATTGACTTTTACTACACCAAAGTCGACGACACGGTTGGCGCAGTGGCTGAGCGATCGACTGCTGCGCTGCGTGTCACGGTTTAGATTCCCGCACGGAACAAATATTTGTATTGCCTACAGATAGTTGTTTCGGGGCTGGCTGTGGTGTGTATGTGAGTTTAAATGTTTGTAAACGCACCCACGATACAGGAGTAATTCCTAGTGTGGGGCTAAAAAATAAATAATAATAATAAATAAAGTTACCACACATTTGCAAAACAAAATTCCTGAAGTAACATTGTTGTGCTGGTGCTAACGTTATTAGATTTATTAACTAATTAGTAGGCAGCAGGTGCGTTTGCCAGCGGTTTATCCAATCAGGTGGCAGGTAAATAATTAATTGCCTCGAGTACATAGAGTACAGGGAGAACTTGTAGCTACGATTAGTATGCATTTGAGATTTACGAGATTTATGGTACAGAGTAGTTCAGATGAGTGAAGTGTTGCATTTTAGAATCTAGGTAAATGTTGTGTATGTATTTCAGATTTAGATTTCGATTTTGAATTGTATGGACGGGGTTTGTTCGAGATATTTTGACAGATGTTATATATAACTTGACATTTTTTTTTGTATTTATATTGAAGAAATATTAAGTACCTCAATTATTGTTAGTTTGAGGTAGGTATTTGCTATTTGCTTACAAAACAACCAAGGGTTTTGTATAACCCAATTAATAAAAAAAAAAACTTAAGAGGTGTCAAGGGACACCCGGATGGAACGAAGTTCAAAGAGAGAGAGAGAGAGACAGACAGAGAAATACGCGCACGCCGCACGGGTTAAAACTATAGCAAAAAGTGTCGTTCCAACTTTTGGTCTTAATTTTTTCCGACGAAGTTCCTTATCGCGCGTTGCGAAAGGGGGCTACCCTTTCGCAACGCGCGATAAGGAACTTCGTTCCAATAACCGTGGCGGCACTTCTCTATATGAAACGACCAATCGGAACCGCACACCTAGCACTGACGTGCTTCTGACGTTTCATAAAAATGTCCACGTAGGTTTAGGTGAAATAAAATATTTTGATTTTTATTTAAGGCTTTTAAGCTATGTTTACGTGATTTATTCAAAAACTCATTACCCGTTCAGGATTTCGACTGGATTTACCAACTCGTAATAAAATTTATTTCAAAATCATTTTTATTTCCTCGTAAAGTTAATCTCTTTCCATTTTATTTATACCACAAGCATTGTTGTTTTGTTTTTTTTTTTAATATTTCACCGGATTATTATTTCCATAAAAACGCGCTTTTTATACCAATCAGTGGGCGTTTGAATGAAATATAAACGTAAAAAAGTAATAGATGTTTCCAGTGTACAATTTCAGATAGGTTCATTAGTACGGTTCGTTCGGAAATTGCTCATTAAGCCACGTCGAACTTCATGGATAAATAAGGCGGCTGTCACACCGTTCTGTACTGAGTTTTAAAAAGAAAAAGTTTGAATAATGACTTGTTTTTTATGTATGTATTTATTCATGATAAATAATAACAGTCGCACGTGTCCATGGAAGGCTAAGCAACGTTTGTCGAGGTTGGTCCGTGGATGGGTGGCCATCAATTACATATCGTTTTATTTCTAACTTATCAATTTGGTAATTACTTTAGATGCTGCAAACAAACACATTCAAAATTCCCTCTCTACAAAAATTTGAAGCTCTGATTGTTAATTAGTTACCTAAACATTAGAGATAAGACTGTAACCTTTCTGACAATTTTTTTTTTCACTTTCGCTCAAATCACTCACAAATTCACTGGACATAGGCCTCTCCGGCTGCGCTTATTTTACTGGTTTTACGCGCCCCCTTAATAAATAAAAATCGGTAAGAAACACTTCGGTGTGACACACGGCTAAGTACCGCTAACTCGTTTGTTCCCAATCTCTGCACGGAATAGGAAATCATTATAAACTTTAATGAAATATCACCTTTAATGGTTTTCCCTCGTTACTAAAACTGAGTTTATGGATAGTCTTTACATGGCGTTTGTCTTTAGGCAGGCTTTGTTACATACTGTGATACCTGACCATCACCACCATCACCATCTTTACATACCAGGGGATCTACTCCAAAGTAGTATCGGCCGAATGTTCGGCCGTTTCCTGCTACGAAGTTACTATTTAGTTCGGGCGGTTCCGATCATACACTCTTTCAAATATTGACTATGGTCCCGACCCAACTGAGCCGATCCGAACATTTTTCGCATTTTTCAATAATATTCGGTTCGGCCATGTGTCGGTCCGATCCGAACATTCGCACTTTGCACTTCGGAGTAGGCCCCCTGTTTGTACCAATTTGATGACAAATCTAGCTATACTATCCACAAGTATACCCTAAAGATGTTTAGTCTCCAATTTATTCACAGTCTATAACATCATCATCTGCTAGCCTTTTCCCGACTATGTTAGGGTTGGCTTCCAGTCTAACCGGATGCAGCTGAATACCAGTATTTTACATGGAGCCACTGCCTATCTGACCTCCGCTACCAAGTTACTGGGTAATACGATACCCCTTGATAAAACTGGATTAGCCTTTTTAACATAACCCTTTATGATAAAGTTAATATTCCACCAAGAATTACATATGTAGTTACATCAAATCTAAATTTCAGTGTTAGCATTGTATCTAAGCTTGGACTGACAGACAACAATCAAAGAACATTGAACATCTATGTTAATCTCCTAATTTCATACAATTCGAATCTAAACTGACCTTTACCAAAACCTACGCCATCTCTATTTCCATTCAAATCTCCAAGACTTCCAGGAAGAATGAATACATTTTACCCAACTCTGAGCCTCCGGGGAATCGAAAAGTCGACCGGATGGATCGCAACTGAACCGGATAAACGGCTGAATTGCCGGACCAGAGCTTCGGACCACCCGTATCGATTGCGGCCAGAGGGAAAAGATTGGAAGCTCGAGTTTGAGTACTTTAAAAAGTTTATAGAAGTTTTGCTTATATGTTTTCACCAACTGGTGTTTGTACTATCTGTGTTGCTTTGTATGTTTTCTGTGGACTCTTGGTATGTCATGATTGTATTTAAATGGTGCTTATGTACTTTCGGTTTCACAAAACCACATTTTTTTAAAGAAATACTATTTGACATGAAATAAATTATTTTTGTCGGTAAGCGTAGTGTGGACGCTCCCCAGCTAGATGGACAGACGACCTCAAAAAGGTGGCTGAGACAGAGCGGATGCAGAAGGCTTAGGTTAGGGTGTTGTGGCACAGCATGGGAGAGCCCAGCACCAGCACTGGACTGCGATAGGTGGACATGTTTGATTTGAGTTGTTATGATATCCTAGAGGTTTTATGGCCATGCTTCTTATGCACGCGGTTGTGCTTGAATGCACAACCGAGGACGGGGATGTATCAAAATTAATAGTTTATTCCCATGGACCACATTTGGACGTCAAAATCAACCTAGTGGGCGATACTGACCACATCAAGGCTTTGTCGCAGCCACAACGCAACCACCAGCGAGACTATTTTAGCAATGTCGTGAGGTTGTGATACGTATGAACGCGCCATTATAAGGCTAGACAAAGTAACATTCTATCAGTGATAACGACATAAGCTAGCGACAAGCTTATGTAGATCCTGTTGAAAGTAGTTGTAGAAATACGAAACCCTTTGAAAGCGGTGGCCATTTGTCTAGTCCCTCTTATGTGGTTTCTTGGCGTGTCCTAGTTATACAATCAAACAAAAACAAATCAAGCTGCCTAGATTTTCCCAACTATGTTGGGGTTGACTTACGGTCTTCCTGGATGCGGCTGAATACCAGTATTTTACATGGAGCGACTTCCTATCTGACCTCCATAACCCAGTTACTGGGTAACACGATACCCCTTGGTAAGACTGGTTGTCAGACTGTTAGAATATGACAAAACCGCTTTCCTAAGGAAACAAAGCTTCACGGGAAAATTCAGATTTGAGCAGATACATTTTTCGAGGATTTTTCATGGAAAACCAACAGCTTTACATAAATACAATAGATATACTGGAATATGAAACATGAAGCCAATTATAGGTTTTCACGGCTAGCTATACAATAATACAGTAAGAGATCTTATACACAACAAATTATCAAGAACATAAGCGCACCAACCATCAAATCGGTACCGCCAAACATAAGGAATAAACTACACTAAAATTAAATTAAATAAGTGCTAGAACTAAATTAACACTAAAAAATAATTTTGAAGAAATCAAGGTTCAGCCTATTGCGTACGCTTGAGCCTTTCGTTGAAAACAAGTCAAAAGAGAACTGCTTGCATAAGTCATTAAAGTCTTTACTCGCTCGCACTAAAAATGAAAATATACTTTAAAATGATTTAGATTGAGATTGATAGTGTGCTACGCAATTAGGATGCAGTTTGTTTCGATATTAGATAAAACTGTTTTTACAAAGTTAAGAGGGTGCACACAGGTCCACTAGCGCCACTCCTTTAAAAAAATATTATCTCGTGACTGAGAAGGAATTATGAAATCTGTTCAATCAGCGACCTCGGTAAATGTGTCTAGAATTTTCTAATACCTTTTATAAAATTTCATATTGAGACACGAAGCAACAAAATTCGATCTAAAGAAAAGCGGCCACATTCCTATATGTCGTATTTAGTTGCTTCGTGTCTCAATAAAAAGAAACTTAATAAAAGGTATTAGAAAACTCTAGACACACTTACCGAGGTCGCTGATTGAGCAGATTTTCATAATTCCTTCTCAGTCACGAGATAATATTTTTTTAAAGGAGTGGCGCTAGTGGACCGTTTTACACGCTCTTAACGCACAGTCTAAGTCAGTGGCGCCGATTCCTGTCCCTAGTCCTTTCAAATTAGTCAGCGCCTGACGTAAATTGACGTATTTTAGTAGCCAATTTTTTAATCACGTCTATTTAATTGTCTATGGAGTATCTTAATTTGACAGGACCAAACTAATATTTATCTTCTGTCCTTTTCTTAAAGAAAAATATCACTGAACTTAAATTTAGTTTAGTTTGTCAATAAGGGAAACGGCGCCATTGCCAACTTACTGTTTTCTATTATTCTTGTAGCTATTTCCTCACATGCATTGATATACTGAGATAGTATTTTATTTGTTCTGATCACGGATGCGACCTACTTGCGAACATGTTGGCAATATTGACAATTGCACGTCTATTACAAGTATTTATTGTTGTTTACCAGTTATATTGTATAACAATAGATTATCTTTTCTATCTTTTTAAATTACGTTTGGATTTTCAAAGATAATGTTGTTGATTTGATTTTAAAAATGAATATGGGATTATTAGAGGAAACACATTGTAATGATAGAGATTTGATTCTGAATATTAATTCCATCTCTCTTGAATACTGCACCCCAGTTTTTTTATGCATAGTTAAACTCAACCAATTGTTAAAAATAGTAACTAATGGTTAATTTTTGCAAAATATGTTTTTTGATAAATTAGTTTACTTAATGATAATAATATCATTGCAAATGGTCAAATAATTAACTATTAGTTACAAAATAACCATTAGATAAACTAAAAATTTATCAAAAAAATATATTTTGCAAAAATTTAACCACTATTTGCTATGTTTAACAATTGGTTGAGTTTAACTACGGATATAAAAACCGGCCCTTAGTAAGTAAAACACATACATATTTATATGTATCTATTATAGTACATTATTGTACACTACTGACAACCTCATTTTTTATATCCACGCAATCATTGTCCAATCCAGGGTTGCTTGAAATAGATCGCAGAAAGCGATAAGCCCGCCCATTGTATGTTTTGTATTACTAATCGTATTTTTTGTTATGTATCTTCTGGTATATAATATAAATATAAAGAAAAACCTTTAATCATGATCCGAAGTATTTAGAAGTAAATTCATAATCGCAATGGATTATGAATTTCCTTGTCTAATCCTTTGCTTCATGTGTTTGAAAAATGCATCTGCTCAACACAGGAAATGACACAATGAGTTGTATTGATTTGTCAAAATGAAGGCATTGCCATTATAAGTGTGTTATGCACTTACAACGCAGGTTTATGTTTTCGTTTACGACACGTTTTTTTGGACTCCCGGTTGGGAAGTTGTCGAAAAGAACATTGGAATACCGTTCCGTGCCTTCGAGAAGTATTCGCCGACTTTTTTGAGTTTTTAAAAGAACACAAATAGGAATAGTAGAACAGAGACAAAGTTTCGTTAGGGGTCCAGGCAGAGGAACATCATCTGCCTAGCCTTTTCCTAACCATGTTAGGGTCGGTTTCGAGTCTAACCGGATGCAGCTGAATACCAGTATTTTACATGGACTGTCAGATAGACGTGGTATACCTACACATAAATAAATGACTGGTTATTATACCACCCGATGCCCGACTCCAGCAAAGGGTTATGGATTTTTTCATCCGGAATTCCTTTATAGCAGCCTGGAGTCAGGAATTGGTCGTGTTGATGGAAATACGCTCGCATTACATGGGACTTTTTTTTTCAGGATGGGAAATCGTCAAATGACCCCTCCCGCTCTTGGTGGAGCGGAAGGGAGTGTCAGACTCTTACTGACTAAAACCCACCCGTGTTCCTTCCTTAGCCCTTTATGTTCCAGGGCAGCGGTAACCCTTTCGGACGATCCCGCTACCCTGGCAACCTTACATGGGACTTAGACATAACTGGTGAAATGTGGGTGTACTATAGCGACACCTCTGCCTTTCCCTCCGGCCACGGACAGGTCCTCTCAATCTGTGTGGTTCTTTCCTCAAAAGACCATCTCAGACATCGACCTACATGGTCTCCATATGATCTGACCAAGATTATGTCTGGACTTCAAAAGAGACTGTGACGTCTGAGTTTGTTTCGGCCTTTCTTCTCAGACTGGTCAGATAGGAAACGCCGACCTCATATAGTTTTAAAATATGATTGACGTGTAAAAGTGTTTGTACAAACCTACTTACAAAATAAAATCATTTATCATATTTTATCCCTTCGGGAAATACAATAATTATTGTGTATGTTATTATAATAAATATGGATGACCAAGTCTCCCTCCTACTAATCCTTTGTTAAGTGCCAGTACATGCTCCTTATAGGCAGGGGCGCCATCCCTTGCCTATAACACAAACAACTATCAAATCTCTTCAGGGACAAAAATTTAACCTTGAGGTAAGCCGACCTTGGTAGTTTTCCTGTTGTTTCCTTTACCACCGTTCCTATAGAGTTGGAAAGGTAAAAATCTTCCTTTGATAAATACGGGTATTCATTATTGTGGTAATATTCCTTAGAAATTATAAGTAGTGGTTAGAGGTTGTCGTAGTTTTTTTTTTTTTGAGGATGGGAAATCATCAAATGACCCCTCCCGCTCTGGGTGGAGCGGAAGGGAGTGTCAGACTCTTACTGACTGAAACCCGCCCGTGTTCCTTCCTTAGCCCTCTATGTTCCAGGGCAGCAGTAACCCTTTCGGACGATCCCGCTACAGGTTGTCGTAGTTCAGTTTTGTTTTACCTTGGAGTTTCTTGTCCATTCTTCTCTATACAAAGCATCTTTTGAATTAATTTAATTTTCTTGTAAATCTTGACATTCAATAGTGCCTTTTATTGGCCAACTTAAATTATGTCAATGATTTGACTTTGACTTTTATTTTTGCAACTGACCTATAACTGTCTGCAAACAGCAGTGCGATTCTGTAACCATCTCACCGTGAAAACTTAGGTGAAGCGAGCGTGGAGTGAGCTGTCGTTCCAACTAATACTAGGGATTGACACTACTGACAACTCACATCAAGCTCACTTCACTTGAGTTTTCACGGTGAGATTTTTACAGAATCGACCGGCTGTTTTCATTCAGATCCGCCCATAGCCTTAGACAACGGTAACTAGGTCTATATAAAATATATTCACAACGGTTGATGATTAGAATCTCATTTATTTGTTCTTTCTTAGAAAATTTTAATGACGAGAATCAAGAAGGCCAGAGGGGCAATTCTCCTAATTTTAAGATCGTTCACAGTCTGATCTCAGTCTCCATCTGTCAAAAAATACTTCTAATTTCATACATACATATACATTTTGACAAGTTTTTGACATTTGTTTGTCGCTGAGATGAGACTGGGACTAGATTTTGAACGTTTTAAATTACGAGAATTGGCCTTCTGATCTCGTACTTTAAAAACTTTCAAAGTCAAGTCGCAATCTCATCTCAATCTCAATAGGTAAATTAGAGTCATTTTTGACAAATTCCCACTGATATTAGAATGCAACCGTTCTTAAAAAATACAGGAATTGCCCCTGTAGTCACGGCCACACTGTTATTGTTTAAACTTTACCTAGAAGTGCCATGGCAATGTGGCCTATGAGAAAATCTTTGATGTTAAACCCTGGGCTGTCAGCTCGCCTACCCGTCTTACAGACTGGCTGATATTTCCAATATTAAGTACCTACATGAGGTTTCCTCGGATAGCGTATGAAAAACCACTTCTAACTCCCATATGGTCCTAAACTAACAAGTCACGGTGAGTAGGCAGAAAAGCGTTCCGTTTATTGCATGTTCAGTTATTAGCAGTTCCGTACCGCATCCGGGTAATATCCGGCAGTGGAGGCCGCACTTCCGTGCTGACGGTCGGCCCACTGCGTTGTATGAGGGATGGGAAGCGTGGCTTATGCTTTTGTGTAATATAACGCTACTTGGAAAATATGCCAGTTTAATAAGTAGATATAAGGTCCCATTAAAATAGGTGGACAAACTTTTAGCAATCATTCAGACCACCAAAATAAGGACAATGGTAAAAAAATATATAAGAAAAACGCATTAGATACTTACAATTAAAATAATCAGCTAACTTATAAATGTTGGTTACCCAATGCATAAGCACTTTGTTAAATACAGAATGATGTAAGGATGTAACCACACTGACTTTGTACCTACTTACGAGCATGCGCGCAGCATGGCGCGAGTGGAAGTACCTACCCATAATGGATGGATGTGTTTATTCTAGAGTGCCAGGTATTTTTAGGTCAAAATAAAATCATTTTAATCAGTGTTTTTTTTTTGCTTGGATATCTATGGTTAGACGTACTGAGCGCTGTGGTAAAATTTGTCCATCTATTTTAATTGGACCCTGTATATTACGGAGATACCTTGGGTACCTAACCATAAAAAAACATAGGAACGAAGGGGGGGATTTACACTAGGTCGATTTTCGTGGTCGCTTACCAAATCGCATCACAAGCCGAATTGCCACTAAGCAGTTCGATAAAAATCGCAAGTGACCAGTTCATTTTGCATCAAAATGATGACCTATATGCGGTGGTTGATCGCCTGCGACTGAACATTTTCACGGTCAATTTAAATCACCTATCGCATGCGACCTGTCACCGCACGACAATTGTCGAAACCTACCTACTCTACTTTGGAACTTGCGATATTAGTCACCTGCTTAAAGTCCGTACAAGCCACGTTAAGAAACTTCATTCGAACAATAAAAAAAGAGCAGATCGTTTCTCGAAAACCCCTTACTACCCAATCTAAAAAATTCACACTATATATTCTTACTACACGTGTCTTCTCCATCGTTTTCCACTATCGCATATCTATCCCCCAAAATTGAGCAAGTTGGAAGATTTATTTATTGTCAAAGATGTCCCTCGATCGTGACCCAATTCGAAGATCAAGAGATTGAATGATATATAACAGTAATTAGTAAGGATTTGTGAGTTTCTTGCAGCATCCAAACAGTATCGGACATATTGGAGGGTTCGGAGGGTCGGAGGGAAATCTATTTGATTGATAACTGTGCTTTGTAATTGGGATTGGAAGGCAAATAATCTTCGGTAGTTGGTCTGGTGGTTTCAAATGCTACTGCTAAGCTTGAGGTGCTGGGTTCTTATCTGAGAGGGGCCCGTGGCTAAATAATAACAGCCGCACGGGTTGATCGATCAGTTTAAGCTAGGCTTGCCGCGGTTGGTCTGTGGGTGGGTGATAGTCTTTATATACCGAGACCCCTCCGTGCCTCAGAAAGCACGTTAAGCCATTAGTCCAGGCTGTCATTCGTAGATCTTTGACAGTCGTCACGGGTAGTCAGAAGCCCGAAAGTCTTACAACCAGTCTTACCAAGGGGTATCGTATTACCCAGTAACTGGGTTGTGGAGGTCTGATAGGCAGTCGCTCCACGTAAAACACTGGTATTCAGCTGCATCCGGTTAGACCGGAAGCCAACCCCAACATAGATGGGAAAAAGGCTAGGCAAACGATGATGATTAAGGATTTGTGAGTTTCTTGCGGCAAATAAACAGTATCGGACATATTGGAGAGTTCGGAGGGAAATCTATTTGATTGATAATAATGTTTTGTAATTGGAAGCAAATAATCTTCGTCAGTTGGTCTGGTGGTCGCAAACGCTACTGCTAAGAAGATTTACTAAGGCTTTCTCATCAGGTTTTTCAGCCCGGATTTGGCAATAGGCTCGCCTTGTTACATGTGACTCATGGATCTCTATGTGTGTGTGTGTGGTTTAAAATCACTTAACTCTTCTCCAGGTTCTCAGTTTTATTTATTTACTAAACGGAGAACATTAAAACAAAACCCGTTGTGACTATTTTGAAGATTAAGCTTTCGAGTGTCCCGTAAATGTCTCTTGGGATCTCACGGCACAAACAACAAACTTCGAGTGACACTGGCAGTTGACACTCGCTGACGTCTGACGTCAGGAGACTTTGCTTCGGTAAAGCGTTGGTTTCAACAGCTACTCTGTTTAAATCTAGTTACTGTATTATCAAGTTTGTGTTTCATGAGGAGAAACCAGATGGGAAATTCTCGTAATTATAAGAACGTTCACAGTCTGATCTCAGTCTCAATCTGTTAAAAATACCTTTAATTTCCCTACAATTTGACAAGTTTTTGACATTTGTTTGTCGCTGAGATGCGACTGCGACAAGATTTTGAACGTTTTCAATTACGAGAATTGGCCTACAGATATTTCTACTCCTGTTTTAAATTAGAAGATTATTCTTGAAGTTTCGGATCATTTTATAACTAAGACAGGTAATTATAACCTAGTTTTCATACATTTCTCAATGTTTGCCGTATATATTATGTCGATCGACCAGGTTAAGCTACGCTTGCCGCGGTTGGACTGTGGATGGGTGACCATGACCATCTTTACATACCGAGACCCCTCCGTGCCTCGGAAAACAAGTTAAGCCGTTAGTCCCGGCTGTAGTAACAACATAACTTTGTCAGTGTCATGGCGTTTTCTGACAACTGTCATCCGTAGGGAACACGAGGGTAGATGGCGGGAATGCCCGTGGGAATCGCTCGCTATCGAATTGGAAATTACACGAGTTACCGACTCTGAAATGTAATAAAAAGTTACGTTTGAGTGTAACATAAAAGCGAATGAGATTTTGATGACGTTCATATGGTTGGATTTTTCTGTTTAATGTATTTGAGCATTGGTAGTTAGGATAACGATTGAATCTAATGTTTGCAATGAGTCCAGTATGTTACCCTCCCATATAGCTCGTAGCTCTTATAGCACATACGCGCTGAATCGTAAAAAGATTGATGAATAATAAAAGACGTACCTATGCTACCTGTTTCCTTCAGATATCTAACTAGTATGTATTAGAAGAATTGCTCAAGTGCTGCTAATACTATAGCTCAAGGCTGCTCAACTCCAGGCCCGCGGGCCACCAACGCATTAGCATAAAAACCTCTTCAAAGTCAGTGAAGTTTTTTTAACCGACTTCTAAAAAAGGAGGAGGTTCTCAATTCGGATGTGTGTATTTTTTTTTAATGTTTGTTCGCGCATAACTCCGTCGGTTGCCAACCGATTTGAAAAAATCTTTTTATGTTAGAAAGGGTATACTTCCCAAATGGTTCCATAGAAATTTCATCAAAAACGGTTCAGTAGGTTTTTTAAACCAAAATTACTAGTAAAAATTTTAAAAGTGAAAAACAAAAACTTTTTTGCAAAAAAAAAATCAAGTGACTTCCAAAATCGGCACTACAAAGTGAAAAATAACTTTAATTTCGGAAGTCGGTGGCAAAGAACGAAAATGTGAACCCAACGACACCGACTTCCGAAATTAAAGTTATTTTTCACTTTGTAGTGTCGTTTTTGGAAGTTGGTTGTTTTTTTTTTTTCAAAAAAGTTTTGAATAACTTAAACTTTTGTTTCATTTTAATATCTGGGTATTTATTTATTTATTTAGTATCTACCATAACCCTAGGCAAGTTTCATTCACTAGATGGCCTGCCTGCTGGCACGGAATTAAAATTATGGCCCACCTTCAAAATTGGTTGGGCAGCCCTGCATAGCATAATCAGCCTATAACGTTTTCACTGTTGGGCCACCAGCCTCCTCTCTGTGAGAGGGGGAATGGGCTCCACGTGGGCTGGTAGTCTTCGAATTTTTTGTTAGAGGACTAGGACATGCCGGTTTTCTCACAATGTTCCTTCACCCTTTTTGAGGAGCAGTGGTGATGAAATAAATGACACAAAGTTAACGCCTGCCTGTGTTCGAACCCATGACGTACAGTCACGAGCACCAATACGTCAACACTTGGCAACTTTCAATTGCGATTTTTTCGTGAAATAACAAATGCAACGTTGAAATACGACACATCACATAAACCCATGGGTTCGAAAATGCTATGTTCGTAACAAAATAACATTACATTCAAAAATAAAGGAGTAAATCGCTTTTGAATACAGACGAGTGTATACATACTTTTGCTCGTGACTGTACAACTCGTAATTCGCGGCCCTTATCACTGGACCACCGCTTCTCTCCAAATCTATAATCATTTCAAATAAAAACCCACTATACTATACATATATCTATCTACTCAGCCTGCTGTATAAGGTAAAACTGAAAGAAAACGATTTTCGTATATTCTTTTCCTTTTTTCGTTATCTCGCTCTTGCATTTTTTATCAATCTTCCCTTGAAATGCTGGCGAATATGGTTATTTTTATGGCTAAGAGTTGGTTTTGTAACCCTTTGAATATGGGAAAAATATTTCATGAATAGATTTCACTCCAGGCCACGTCTGTTCCACCGGCCATGGGTCCTTCGACAAACATGACTAGCCTACTTTAGCTTGCTTCCTCTGCAATCTATGTCGGTTCTTTTCCGAAGAAATTCATACATGATTTCATTCTTCAAAGAAACTCTGACCATGGGCCGCTCCACAGCGCTGAGCGCTCTCTATGGTTCACTTCACGATAAATGTTATATGCGATAGTTTAAAACGCTCTGTCAAAAATATGATGCAGATGACCTAGTTGAACGGCCCAGATTATTTTTTCTTGTTCACATAACATAACATCACGCCTGTTATCCCCGAAGGGTCAAGTTAGGCAGAGCTTAGAGAGCAAATCGCGAAACAAAAATCTGGTGTTCCCTACATTTTGACGAACATAAATGTAGGGAACAGCAGATTTTTTTTGTTTGCACTTTCAGGTTTGGTCCCATAGTAAAAGTTGTTCATAATGATGAGTACAATGACCCCCTTGAGTTATGGGATATAAAAAAAACACGTTGTATACATATATATGTCCATCAATTTGGACAATGTCTAATTTATTTCAGTTTCAGTATATTTTTGTTATTGTAGCCGCTTATTACGTTAGACTTGCAAAGTGTTGTGCCAATCTAACATAAAACAACTAAGAACAAATTACTTTATTTTTTATTTTCAACCTAATTTTATTTATTTACTATCTGCGCCCTGCGGTTTCACTCGCATAAGTTTACGCATGTGTTAATCTTGTTTATTAACCATCTATGTGCCAAATTTCATCCAAATCCGTAAAGTAGTTTTTGCGTGGAAGAGTAACAAACAGCCATCCATCCCATCCATCCATAAAAACTTTCACGTTTATAATATTATATATGTCGGGGAAGGACCACCAATGTTATTTTTGGGCAAGCCTTCCTCCTCGTACAATCTTCAGAAAACAGGAAATAATACCACAAACAGATAGCGTTGGTTTTCTTTTATTGTTTCTCAAACTTTTTAAATTACGATAATCACAAATATCCGTGATGGAAAAGGATGGAGGTTGTGAGGTTATCCGCTCATGCGCACGTTCCTTGGCCGAATGCCTGACAATCACTCCGCCTTAGTAAAAATGACATTAATTGACAGTGACAACTGACAGACAGATAGAATAACCTGACATTACTTGACAGTGACAACTGACAGACTGATAGAATAACCTCACTACCGCCATCTTGTAACAAATGTTAGAACTTTCTATGGCCTCCTGCTGCGACACGGCCGTCCTGCGCCTCACACGTCCTCGTGTGGATTATCTGAAATAGAAAGTTCTGTGTACGTTACAATGTTTCGGCCATGCCTGACCAAGATAGGTCAGCTTAACCAGGACATCGCTTAACCAGCGGCATCGCTTAACCAGCGGCATCACTTAACCAGCGGCATCACTTAACCAGCGGCATCGCTTAACCAGCGGCATCACTTAACCAGCGGCATCGCTTAACCAGCGGCATCACTTAACCAGCGGCATCGCTTAACCAGCGGCATCACTTAACCAGCGGCATCGCTTAACCAGCGGCATCACTTAACCAGCGGCATCGCTTAACCAGTAATAATAATAACGCTTAACCAGCTTAGTAATAATAATAATATTAACCCACTAACGCTTAACCAGCGAAAGCACCTCATAACACGCTTAACCAGCGATTCAACAGTTAACGCTTAACCAGCAAAAGCACATCATAACACGCTTAACCAGCGATTCAAAAGCTAACGCTTAACCAGTGAAAGCACATCATAACACGCTTAACCAGCGATTCCACAGCTAACGCTTAACCAGCGAAAGCACCCCTACCGCTTAACCAGCGATAGCCAACATAACCAACCCGCTTAACCAGCGTTAACGGAAAGAGTAATGTAAACAAAGTTTGATTATCTAATCATAGCGTACCTAAATCATCAACCAGAGCCATGTACCATCGTTATCCACATTAACAATCATTTCTATCACTAAGAGCCTTAGACACCTGGAAACCCACACACGAGTAAACCACTCTAACGCCACGGCTCTCCAGCCAACCAGCAATCGCATTGCTCTCACACATCCAGCGCATGGATCCGTGTGCATCACCCTGTGACGCCACACAACTTTACTACAGCCGATAGAGAACCCCTACTCGCGTGCTTCCCATAATGTAGGCTTGCTCATAACCACTGTGATCACTATCTACTTCGACTGGTACATGACCTACTGGCATCTTCCTTTACCTATCGTGAGCATACTTGTAAGTACGGTTAGAATTTAAAGTTTTTAACGTAAAGCGATCACCCGCCAAAACTTCACGGACCTTTATACTTAGGGTCAAGTTTTGTCTGATTTCTCTCTTCATTTTTCAGCAAAACAATACTATCAGATGTCATACTAACGTTAAATTCTTGGTCTAAAATCTTACGAAATATCACTTTTATGATAACTATCCGGTACAGTATGAAATGAGATCTCTAAACGCAGATTGTTATTCAACATCACAGATAAAACTTGTAGGGTACTTTGCACACTACCATAACGGATCCCTGTTATGTTGACAATATTATTTGCACGCTTGCCAATTCACTTTGACTCAACACAATCTTTGATGCATTCGATGCCAGAATCATAATAAAATGGATATGACTCACCCAGTATTCATCAATATACTGCTCGGATTGCCGACTTAGCAAACTTAAACGTGCGGCTCGCTACTCGCTGCTGCTGCAGGTGCTGACCTGGAATGAAATATGCTCGCAAAGTATCACATAGCTCAGCCACTCCTGACCACATTTAGTACAGGCAAAAACACAATGAAAATTAGAACAAACTAAAAACAGCAGAGTTCAGAGCATTACCCACTATTTGATTCCCTTGACCGTATAAAACTGAATGTATTACAAGAGCTATAAGCAACAAAAACTCTGTCGCAGACATGTCAATCGAAAAGTCTAGGTTCAATATTTCACGTACTATCATAATATTACTTTGCAAGTAAATGTCGGGTAGAAATGTAATAAAATCTTAAGTTGTTGCTCGCTAATTGCAACGCTACATATGATTTGGTCTGTGCTGAAAACACGCGTTTGACCAACGCAACAACGTTACTAACCCGTTTGTCACTTAATTTGGGCCGCACAACTCGCCTTTACTACTGGCATTCAGCACCAGAATCGTAAACAAAACAATACAGCTCACCTTTACGTTCTAACGTGTCTGAGGGTAGTTGTACGACGTCCACTCGCCGTTCACGACTTCCAGCACGTTGTCCACCATCCGCTTGGCTTGGCTGCCACTACTCGTGCACCCGGCTGCGATATCTCCTGGTTTCCCTCACTTGCAGAACAACATGTACCATGTTCGCGCATCCGTATCTGCTTTGTCTGGGTCGAACTTGAACAGATCCACACGATTTCAACACATGTTGCATAGTTCACATGCTTGCACTTTGTTTTTCAAATGTCAACGGTCACTTTCACATGAAGCGTTCTCATTTTGTGCATAAACCAACATGAATCCCAGTTTTGATGTCGAAGATTCATCACCCAAGCACGTGCGTCCACATCTGGTTTCTCAGGGTCGAAGTGCGGTAATCGAAAGCCATGTGACGATGTAGTAGTTGTTTTCATTGCTTGAATCAGCTACAGAAAATTGCAGTTCTGCTGTTTTATCAGACGCATCCATTTTTCGTCACTAGCATCTTCATTTTGAACACGTGGGTCGTTGAGGTCCAATCCCACTTCTGATGTCGGGGAAGGACCACCAATGTTATTTTTGGGCAAGCCTTCCTCCTCGTACAATCTTCAGAAAACAGGAAATAATACCACAAACAGATAGCGTTGGTTTTCTTTTATTGTTTCTCAAACTTTTTAAATTACGATAATCACAAATATCCGTGATGGAAAAGGATGGAGGTTGTGAGGTTATCCGCTCATGCGCACGTTCCTTGGCCGAATGCCTGACAATCACTCCGCCTTAGTAAAAATGACATTAATTGACAGTGACAACTGACAGACAGATAGAATAACCTGACATTACTTGACAGTGACAACTGACAGACTGATAGAATAACCTCACTACCGCCATCTTGTAACAAATGTTAGAACTTTCTATGGCCTCCTGCTGCGACATATATATAATATATTAGTGTAGGATAGTAGAATTTATTCATGTTTAATATAGAAGTAACAATGGACATAACTATGTTAGTAAACTTAAACTAACACAGCTGCTTAAACTAACACAACTTAAACTAAACTAGCACAGAACACTGCCCGAGTGACATGTCAAAATTCTGTTCCGTATTTTAAAATTATTTTTATTTAACTTTTAAGTGTAACTATACTGTATTACTATATTCAAATGTAAAACAACTGCACAAATACTCGGGATTATTGTTTTCCTGCAAATTTACAAAGTTAAATACAGTGTTTGATTGCCCGCCGTTACCGGTAACCTCTCACGAACAGCTGACGGTCGACCTGCTTATTTAAACGGGGAGTATTGTTTACTTTTATTATTTAATTAGCACACAATCGTCTTAGACTGTAACAGATTCATTGAGGCCCAATGCACTGGGTCTAGTCACTTAGTTTACATAGATCTTATTGAAACTTTGTTGTTGTGAAATTATATCAAAATACTGATATCCTATTAGTGTTATAACACTGTGTTTATATACGTAACAACAATAACATTGACTGTCGTTGTTTTCAATTGTAATCTTTTATTGAAAACTAGATTTTTTTAATTAATTTTTTTATCGTAGCATCCTACCCACATTAGCAAAAATAAAAGCTTATGACAATAGAATCAATGTAACATTGTACTTAATCTAATCATATTAGTTGCAGTTCAATTAGATTCAGCAGCCTATCTCATTACTTACTCTACTAAGTGTGACTGTTCCTAAATTACCCTAGGCTGATAAAATTTTCGTTTTTCCTAATTATGTGAAATATCACAGTTAGATCGGCTCTCCCTGCGGGAAAGAGAGCACGCCCCAATCCACCGCGTGCTCCTGTAGGGTTTCGTCGCCAGACTTGGTTACCCTCCCACCGTTATAAGAAATGAATCCCCATGACCTAATGTGCCACATCCCGACTTAGAAAGCTTGGGGATGTGGATGGGATGCAAGGTGATGTTAATGGGGATTCACAGTTAGGATACATAAGTATTATAATTTACCAATATTATATGAAGCTAAGAAGACAAGAGGGTATGCAAAAGTATATAATATAATATATTAGGTTTAGTATAATAAATGTTGCTCGCAGGTAGTCACTGAGATCTGCAATAGTATTGATGATTAGACGGGGTAAATAAAGGGATCGTTACGCTTGCGCTTAAATGAATCATATATAACTACGTTAATTATCTGTTTACAATATACCCACTTCAGTGAGACTGGGAACCGTTTTAAAACGTATGCCTCATTGTACGTGTTCTGTTAGACCTAACGCATAGAACCTCTGAGGACACTATTGCGATTCTAACAGAACACGCTCCCTAAGCACTAAATAAATGTCTTACTCAACCCTAGGACAGAGTACTGCGAAGTCCAACTGTTATTGAGGAAGACAAGTTTTGGATAGTTATTAACGCGTATTAATATGAAAGACACCCTTACGGCAACCTATCCCTTTTCTAGGTACACAAACTAGCACAAGCGCACCGTAGACTCAGCCTCTAGCAAAACTCATTGCGATCGTACTTGGTGCACACCGAAGTGGAATTTCGTCACTTCACATTTCCTTAAGCTTCCCCATTTAGAAGGACGCGGTGCGTCCTATAGTCAGCGTGTTTCGATAAATAGTGACGATTCAGAAATTGGCCTACTAACAGCCGTGTGTGGGTTTTATCGAGACACGGTCCCTAGCGTTTTGGAACGCCTATTAATCATAGTTTGTGATACTTAGTGAAGCCTACCCCTCTCCCAGAAATGTGCGTACAACAAGACTCACGCAATTGTTCTGTGGCGAGACCTTTTTGGAAGCAGAAATCATCAATAACGTTTGGTTAGTTATTTAATTATAGGTTGGCTTTGTAGCCTAGTTTGATCCAGAAGATCTGTGAGTTTTACGGTTCTGCCTTCCATATGAGGTCATTAACAGTCGTCAAAAGTCAGGAGCAATAAAGCTCAGTCAGGTATAGTGAAGGCCTTCTCCGTATGTATCCCTATAGCCAAACGAAATTGACAAATAACTGTCAGGGTAAGGATTAGGAGATGGACACATAATATAAGAGAAAATAGCACGAATGTCCTTGCTGGAATAAATATTAATTAATGGCTACTCAGCTATATCGCTCTTCACTACTTCCTAGTGTTTAGCTGGGGAGGAGAGTAGGTGCAATAAGCTCTCCAGCAACACGTATCTGTCCGTTTAGTTAGAGGGACTTTAATACCATTATCAGCCTAGGATAATTATTATAATTAAGGACTCACCCGGTCACGCCAACACACACACACACACATAATACTTTAAATACTAGATTAACCTAATCTGGGCTTCAACCCAACTATATGTAACTTAATAACTAATACTCGCTATTTCGCGACAGCCCATTCGGACATAGCCTCCTGATATTCCCTCAATCTCCTAACTTAACTAGCGTGGACTCGGAAGTCCATAACCTCTCTCGGTCCGATCACCACCGTCTTCTCCCGCGTCTCAAAACTAACTGCCCCTAGTTATTGCATCAGCCTCCTTACAATCCCTAAAAATCGCCACGTGCAGGCGTTCAGGTATCTACAGTTTTTGGAAACAATGACCCACGCCGCCCTTTGTTTATTTCTTAATTGTTTGAGGGTCCATTCCTTCAGCCTACGAACCCAACTAATGGTTTCCATATGTGAGTGCTAGCATTGTCTCTTAAAATTAGAAATCGGATATTTCACAAGATTCTTTGGAATTCGTAGAATTATTACTTTCGAACCGTCCGCCGGCAATCGGCTCTATATTGTTTGCCATTAAGTATAAATGGACTGGGTTTCTAAAAAGGTTCAATATTGTTTTACAGTTTATAATAAATAGAATATTTTGTTATTGATTAGGGTAACATGTCGAGCTGTCAGGTCAGACCATAAAATTGAGATTTAATGCGTTTCTAACGGCCGATACCGTGGGACAATGATAAAGTAAGAATTTAGACTAAGACGTTTTGTTATTAAATTAGGAGTAAGTGACAGACAGTCACATTCCCCCCTCTGAAAATCAGACGCGTGACGCAGTACAGCGTATGAGCTTTCACAATAGGATGAACTATGCCTTTCCTTGGAAGTATCACAAAATATAGACCTATCTATACTTATCTGATGTATTTATCTAACCAAATAACCACTAGAATATTGTAAGTATTCTAGTATCAATCCTACAAGGTAACAAAAAGATGCAATGTCTGCTATAATGTAATTCAGAAGCATCTTCGACTGATACTCTTATAATTGCTCTATAATATTTGAACTATTACTGTTCTTGCAAATACTCTTTCCATGATAATTTAAATAACATGACCGCGTCTCAGTCAAGTTTAGTAATCCTGTGCATGCTTATAATTTAGTTTTACATACCAGGGACTCTCTTAAGAGTATTTATGCTACCACGCTACCTACGGCGCTTCCTCGTTCTAAACTCAGCCTGTCGCAGTTGCCGCTGGACAGAGGCCTTTCCTTGTGCACCTCAATGCTGAGCCAGCTTAATCAGCTGCCTGCAGTCGTATCCAGGAGTAGCTGAAATAGTCCGCACATAAACATATTAGTTTTGATTCCACTTAGACGCCCCCCTCTGATTTTAAGAGGTTAGAACTATTTTGAGTTCTATTAAAAGTTGGGAATTTATACTGCTTAGAAAACATAGGAATCCTAGACTGTGCAACCAATTTTTGGCTTACTAGCACTCAATGTTGTTAACTATTCATTCAGATTATGAAAGCGTTGAGAAGTATATTCTATGGTATATTTGAAATGATATCTGTAGTACCATTGCCCTAAAACACAGGAAGTGGTGAAGGGCGGGCGTTTTTGGGGGACTGTCTTTTGTAATTTTGACGTTCGAAAAGTGCTGACTCTCAGCCTAATTTGAATAAATGACTTTTGATTTGATTTGATTTGACACAAATCACAACAATATCTCGCGAGATAACAAAAATCATACCACGTAACTACGGGTAACTGAAGTGTGTAATAAAAGTGAAACTTAGCTTCGCAACAGGAGCCAAGTCACCCACAGCTACTGCTCTTGAAGTCAGCCGATGTCAGCCTATTTGGAAGGAACTTCTAACCAAGCGCAACTCACAAACCAAAGGTTTAGACGTAGCGTAGTGGCAGCCGAGTGAAGACTTAATATCCTGGAATTTGAAATAAGGCCAAACGAGTATCTATTCAATTATACGACATACGTCGCCGATTGCAGAGATGGAAAGATCCATGTTTACTTTTTATGACGATAGTCAATGTACCCTCTTGGTAAATTAATTGTCATTTTATAAGCTTCACGCTTCGTAGGTCTTACTCGCTACTAATATTAGATCTACCCGTACTATGGGCGTGTCTTATACCTAAACTCATTCCACATACACACATATAAATCACAAACACATTTTCATATCCACATACTATCAGATACTAAACTCGCACTTTCAGAGAGTCGAACCTATTATTACAGGTAGTCACATACTGTCAGATACTAAGTTCACGTTTCCAGAGAGCTGACCCTATTATTACAGTTGTTCACATACTGCCACATACTAAACTCACGTTTGCAGAGAGCTGAACCTATTATTATAGGTATTCACATATTGTTAATTAATAAACTCACATTTGCAGAGAGTTGAACCTATTAATACAGATATTGACATACTGTCAGATACTAAACTCTCGTCTGCAGAGAGTCGAACCTATTATTTCAGTAGCACAGGCACCCAAGCAACAATCGTACCATTACCTACAGTAGCGTCTTAATGAAAGCCCTACAATTGATGCGGGAATTGAACCCACAAGCCGTGACACAGGAATTCCAAAAAAAAACATGAAAAGAATACATCTTACGGGAATCGAACCCAATATATAATAATCATAGCTTACAAACAAAGATTATCAAACATAAGTTATTGTATCATCCAATAACATCAGGCGGGATTCGAACCCAAGATCTACGACAATGGAATATTATGTAAGCATATCAGCAATTAAATCATGCGGGGATTGAACCCGCTACCAATAGTTGAAGAATTCAAACACTATTATCAAACCGTAACTTACACACAAGCATTGTAGCTGTTGTAACGCTTGCCGTCGCTAACAATTAATATAGGTACCTAGCCATAAAATTACGTTGTGTTATTGCTTACGTTGTGTTATTTTTGTGTACGTTATGTTATTTTCGTAGTAACCCATATTTAGTTCTTTCTCGTAGCACTGAAGTGAATCAGTACATTTAATGACGAGAATCCTGGTCACGGCACCACATGTGACTGTTCCTAAATTACCCTAGGCTGATAAAATTTTCGTTTTTCCTAATTATGTGAAATATCACAGTTAGATCGGCTCTCCCTGCGGGAAAGAGAGCACGCCCCAATCCACCGCGTGCTCCTGTAGGGTTTCGTCGCCAGACTTGGTTACCCTCCCACCGTTATAAGAAATGAATCCCCATGACCTAATGTGCCACATCCCGACTTAGAAAGCTTGGGGATGTGGATGGGATGCAAGGTGATGTTAATGGGGATTCACAGTTAGGATACATAAGTATTATAATTTACCAATATTATATGAAGCTAAGAAGACAAGAGGGTATGCAAAAGTATATAATATAATATATTAGGTTTAGTATAATAAATGTTGCTCGCAGGTAGTCACTGAGATCTGCAATAGTATTGATGATTAGACGGGGTAGATAAAGGGATCGTTACGCTTGCGCTTAAATGAATCATATATAACTACGTTAATTATCTGTTTACAATATACCCACTTCAGTGAGACTGGGAACCGTTTTAAAACGTATGCCTCATTGTACGTGTTCTGTTAGACCTAACGCATAGAACCTCTGAGGACACTATTGCGATTCTAACAGAACACGCTCCCTAAGCACTAAATAAATGTCTTACTCAACCCTAGGACAGAGTACTGCGAAGTCCAACTGTTATTGAGGAAGACAAGTTTTGGATAGTTATTAACGCGTATTAATATGAAAGACACCCTTACGGCAACCTATCCCTTTTCTAGGTACACAAACTAGCACAAGCGCACCGTAGACTCAGCCTCTAGCAAAACTCATTGCGATCGTACTTGGTGCACACCGAAGTGGAATTTCGTCACTTCACATTTCCTTAAGCTTCCCCATTTAGAAGGACGCGGTGCGTCCTATAGTCAGCGTGTTTCGGTAAATAGTGACGATTCAGAAATTGGCCTACTAACAGCCGTGTGTGGGTTTTATCGAGACACGGTCCCTAGCGTTTTGGAACGCCTATTAATCATAGTTTGTGATACTTAGTGAAGCCTACCCCTCTCCCAGAAATGTGCGTACAACAAGACTCACGCAATTGTTCTGTGGCGAGACCTTTTTGGAAGCAGAAATCATCAATAACGTTTGGTTAGTTATTTAATTATAGGTTGGCTTTGTAGCCTAGTTTGATCCAGAAGATCTGTGAGTTTTACGGTTCTGCCTTCCATATGAGGTCATTAACAGTCGTCAAAAGTCAGGAGCAATAAAGCTCAGTCAGGTATAGTGAAGGCCTTCTCCGTATGTATCCCTATAGCCAAACGAAATTGACAAATAACTGTCAGGGTAAGGATTAGGAGATGGACACATAATATAAGAGAAAATAGCACGAATGTCCTTGCTGGAATAAATATTAATTAATGGCTACTCAGCTATATCGCTCTTCACTACTTCCTAGTGTTTAGCTGGGGAGGAGAGTAGGTGCAATAAGCTCTCCAGCAACACGTATCTGTCCGTTTAGTTAGAGGGACTTTAATACCATTATCAGCCTAGGATAATTATTATAATTAAGGACTCACCCGGTCACGCCAACACACACACACACACATAATACTTTAAATACTAGATTAACCTAATCTGGGCTTCAACCCAACTATATGTAACTTAATAACTAATACTCGCTATTTCGCGACAGCCCATTCGGACATAGCCTCCTGATATTCCCTCAATCTCCTAACTTAACTAGCGTGGACTCGGAAGTCCATAACCTCTCTCGGTCCGATCACCACCGTCTTCTCCCGCGTCTCAAAACTAACTGCCCCTAGTTATTGCATCAGCCTCCTTACAATCCCTAAAAATCGCCACGTGCAGGCGTTCAGGTATCTACAGTTTTTGGAAACAATGACCCACGCCGCCCTTTGTTTATTTCTTAATTGTTTGAGGGTCCATTCCTTCAGCCTACGAACCCAACTAATGGTTTCCATATGTGAGTGCTAGCATTGTCTCTTAAAATTAGAAATCGGATATTTCACAAGATTCTTTGGAATTCGTAGAATTATTACTTTCGAACCGTCCGCCGGCAATCGGCTCTATATTGTTTGCCATTAAGTATAAATGGACTGGGTTTCTAAAAAGGTTCAATATTGTTTTACAGTTTATAATAAATAGAATATTTTGTTATTGATTAGGGTAACATGTCGAGCTGTCAGGTCAGACCATAAAATTGAGATTTAATGCGTTTCTAACGGCCGATACCGTGGGACAATGATAAAGTAAGAATTTAGACTAAGACGTTTTGTTATTAAATTAGGAGTAAGTGACAGACAGTCACATAAGCTACACTAACTTCTAACAATTTATTCTTTCATTTCTAGCTTTCCCTCCTTTTCTTTATCTGTCTAAGTAGTTCTCACCGTTCTTTTAATTTTCCTTTCAGTACTAATTCCTGAAACCATGCCTGTGATGACCCGTAAGGCTGCTGCTCAGGATGTGGAGCTTAGATTGAGAACAACCATTCATGAACTTGAGGCTTCAGAGAGAAAATGTCAAGCACTGTTAGAGGAGAGAGAGGAAAGTGAGAGGGAAGTAGAGAAAGTAATATACAAAAACACAAGCTTAAAACAGGAGCTCGTAGACTTACATCGTCTGCACCTCAATGTTGTCGATGAACGGGATCAGCTGAGGGTTGTCACAGATGGCTTCAAAAACTGCAGTAATCTATACGAGGAGGCTTTGTGTAAGATTAGGGACCTAGAGGATGAATTAATCCATGCGAATATTCAAATCCTAAAATTACAGAAGGATAAGGAACGTTCTCAGATCAAAGAAACTGACCATTTATTTAATGAATTAGTAAATAAAAGCTGTAATCCACATTCCATAACAACAATAGACCTAACAGAAAATTCCTTACTGAAACATAACTATAGTCATAAAATGAGTCAAAATAAAATAAAAAAATATGCAAGACTGAATAAAATCATTAAAAAATGTAATAAATTTAAGAAACAGCAAAACCATTTTTCCAAAAATATTCAATTAAGGAAAGAACGTGTTACTCTTATGAATAAATTGAAGAACTATCAAATTAAATTAGAAGATAGTATAAACATATATGAAATAGACACTCAACGCTTACAAACTGAAATTCAAGCTCTTGATGACTCACTAAAGTCCCTTTATAATAAATATTTATGCTCTCAACACCAAATCAAGGAACACATCCTTGCTACAAACGAGTTGGTAGACAGAGTGGACTCACTGACTCTCAGTAACACTCAGTGTACTTGTCAGAGGGGATCCAACCTTGATGCTCTCCAGCCTGAGGTAACGGAGGACCCGTCCCAAGTTGTGAGTGCTCTGGACTGTATTCCCAACCAAGATATACCTGATACTGTGCAAGAATTATCTCAAGCAAGACAGTCAGCAACTAGTAATGTTTCCTCTTGTAGTAGTCAAGTATGTTATCAGTCAGTTATGTTTTCAGATAGTATAGGAAGAGGTTTGGGGAAATTAGTTAGTGACAACTTTAGTTTTAATACTCAAAACTATTGTTTACCTGGGACATCCTTCAAACAAATAATTACATCAATTACAGGAAAACAATATGATTCAAATACCAACATTACTGTATTTGTAGGTGATAGTTCACAAGTCAAAAAAGAAGTTGTCACTGACAGTGTTTCTAAACTTTTAAAGATAAATTGTAATAAAATTATTTTGTGTGCTTTTCCATATTTTGAGACACTATCAAATAGACAAAACAATTATATACATATGCTTAATAAGCATATGCATTTCTTAGCAAGTCACTACAGTGACAAACTTATATTTTTTGACACCAACAGTTTTGTTGTTAAGTTAAAATCGACAAGGAATACAGTGTATCTGCCCATTAGGTTTAGACATAAAATAGCGAGGCTATTAGCTTATATAAACTCAGACATAAGTAGTATGTCGAAGTCTTGTACTATAATTAACACTGCAATTATTAGTAATAATTCTAATGTACAGGTGGTCACTCAAAATAACTGTAGCACTAATGCTATAACTATTTACAATGATTGTACGAAGGAGGATCCATGTGTCACTATGGCAAGTTCTTGTCCTAATGTGGGGTCCACGAGTAGGGGGATATCATTGCCTGGTGATGGCTTGGGAGTCTTGGGGCTCACTCTGGATGTTAATTTAAACTAGTTAGTAAGACAACAGAAGACACTAGTAACAATATTATTATACCTACCAACAACAAGGTGTCTTCTTGCTCTCAAATAGTAAAGTGTAAAAAAGGGTCTGAGCAGAATTCCTTGAAATTATTTCATCAAAATATTCAAGGTTTTTCTACCAAACAATTAGAAATTGAGCTATTTTTAGAAAAAACTATGTTTGAAATTATTTGTTTAACTGAACATTGGTTGAAAGATTATGAAATGCTAATTAATTATGAAAATTATAGTGTGGGCAGTTGTTTTAACCGGAAATCTATGCTGCGTGGGGGTTCACTCATCTTAGTTAAAAATTCTATTAAAACTAAGACTCGTACAGATATAGTTGATCTTTCAGTTGAACATAACATTGAACTGTCCTGTGTTGAGCTAGATAAGCATGTTATAGTGTGCGTTTACAGACCCCCTAATTATCAAAACTACTCCATATTTGAGTCAGTAATGGAAGATGTTCTAGCAAAACTTGGAACTGGTAAAAAATCGCTAATTATCTGTGGTGACTTCAATATTAATATCCTAGAAAATAGTTCAAATAGCAGTCGATTATTAAGTCTCTTTAAATCATTCAATTTGTCAAATGTATTTTCAGAACCAACCCGCATAACTAAAAATTCTGCTACATGTATTGATAATGTTTTTTGTTGCTGCGAATACTTAGATAAAGCCATAGTAAATTATCTCCCTTCTGATCACAGCGGTCAAACTGTTGTGTTCAAATCCAATACACCAGTACAAAAAATTCTGATACAAACTAGACAAATAACACCAAGTAATCTAAATAGATTTAATAATAACTTAATTAGTAAGTTAAATGTACCAGGCCATATTAAAAACAATGTAAATGAATTATATGAGTGGTTCTTTTCGGTAGTACGCACCGAGTTCAATAATACTTTAAAAAAGAAAACCAAAACTATTTGCCCAAGATTTTTGTTCAGTGACTGGGCAACTAAGGGTATTAGGAAAAGTAGGGAAAAATTGTTTGAGCTGTATGGCCTTTTTTTTTTTTTTTTTTTTTTTTTTTTTTTTTTTTTTTTTTTTTTTTTTTTTTTTTTTTTTTTTTTTTTTTTTTTTTTTGAGGATGGGAAATCATCAAATGACTCCTCCCGCTCTGGGTGGAGCAGAAGGGAGTGTCAGACTTTTACTGACTAAAACCCACCCGTGTTCCTTCCTTAGCCCTTTATGTTCCAGGGCAGCGGTAAACCCTTTCGGATGGTCCCGCTACCCTGGCAGGGAGCTGTATGGCCTTAAGCCTTATATTAACTCTGAAACTTTTAATAAATATGTTGCTACCTACTCTAAAACTTTTAAAAATACCTGCAAGGTAGCTAAAGCCTTCTATATTAGCAACAAGATCAAATCAGCCGATAATAAAATAAAGACGGTTTGGAAAATTATCAATGACGAAACTAACCGGAATAAAAGACATAATAATGATTTCACAATAGAGACTTCGCGTGGTCTCATAAGCACTAACAAAGAAGTTGCTCATAAATTTGTAAATTTCTTTACCAGTATCCCACATAAAACCACTGAAATCTTAAATTCCTCGCCCTTACGTTCTATTTATTTATTAAGAGCAAACGTCTCATCCTGCCAGATTGAATTTAAATTCATGCATATAAACCCCACAATAGTAATAAAAGCTTTCAAGCAAATCAAGATCAAACTAACCGAAGATCTATGGGGAATGTCTATCAAAGTTTGTACCTCCATTATTGAGACTATAGCGCCGTACTTAGCTTTAATATTTAACTTGTGTGTGGATCAAGGAGTCTTCCCGGATCTTATGAAATACAGCAAGGTGATACCACTTTTCAAATCGGGGGACAGTAAAGTTACTAATAATTATAGACCGGTATCCGTGTTACCGGTTTTCAGCAAGGTGTTTGAAAAGGTGATGCTGAACTAAATGCTCAATCATTTCAACACCAATAAAATATTGCACGACCAACAGTATGGTTTCACCAAGGGACGTTGTACTACTGATGCCGGTGTAACTTTATTAAAACACATTTTTACGGCGTGGGAAGAGTCCCAAGACGCCATAGGAATTTTTTGTGACCTCTCTAAGGCTTTTGATTGCGTCGACCATGAAACCTTGCTTTTAAAACTTGAGCATTACGGACTTGGAAAACTTGCGCTCAGTTTAGTAAAATCTTATTTAAATGATAGACAACAGCAAGTTCAAATAAATGGTGTCAATTCACTCGGTTTAAAAGTAAAAATGGGTGTACCACAAGGCTCGATATTAGGTCCTTTCCTCTTTTTAGTATATATTAATGATCTACCCCATTTGTTAAAAACTCAACCACAGATGGTGTTATTTGCTGATGATACTTCCTTGATTTTTAAAATTAATAGACGTGCATCAAATCTTGACGACGTAAATAACGCCCTACTGCAGATCCAAAATTGGTTCACTGCTAATAATTTAGTATTAAATGGGAAAAAAACGAAGTGCATAAGATTTTCTTTACCAAATGTCAAAAGTAGTCATTGTGAGATAGAATTGAATCAAGAGAAACTAGAATTCGTCGATGAAACGATTTTCCTGGGGATCACGCTCGACTCAAGGCTTCAATGGGGTCCTCATTTAACATCCCTTGCAGGACGACTAAGTTCAGCAGCGTATGCTGTGAGAAAAATCCGCCAATTTACTGATGTTGATACCGCGAGACTAGTCTATTTTAGTTACTTTCATAGTATTATGTCGTACGGTATTTTACTATGGGGACGAGCTGCAGACATCGAGTCTATTTTTATTCTGCAGAAAAGAGCCATCAGAGCCATATATAGCCTCCGCAGGCGTGACTCTCTAAGAGAATTGTTTAAAGATATTAACATCATGACGGTACCTTGTCAATATATCTATGAAAACATTATGTACGTAAGGAAAAATCTACATCTTTTTAGTAAAAGAGGTGAAAGACATAATTATACCACTAGAAATAGGGAGCAATTAGTTCAACCAGGTTTCAGGCTGGCTAAAGTAGACTCATCTTTCATGGGGTACTGTTTAAAATGTTACAATAAAATACCTCCCCACATAATAGAACAGAATGAAACGAAATTTAAATCTTGTATAAAACGCACACTATGCAGCCAGGCATATTATAAATTAGGGGATTACATCGCTGATAAAAATGCTTGGCTAAACGCTGGTCCTGCTCCATAAGGACGCATAAATAAATTGATTAGCATTTGAAAATACTGTTGGAGCTGCTGAAGATTTTAAAATACTTTTTTGCATTATATAAATTCAATCTCCTAGTATTTTATAATTGTATAGCACATGTGTGAGTACCATGTACATACTATAAAGCTACCATATACTGTGTACGTCTTTCACTGACTTGAATTTGCCCTGGCAGCAGAGAGTATGTCATGCTCACTCAAATGTCTCGCTGATGGTGGCGCGTGTGTTGGATCATTTGGTTCCCTTCAAAATGGTTGAGCTGAATGGTGCTGATCCACGCGTCATGTTCGTGAACGGGCGCCGTCAGTAGGGACTGGTCATCTCTTTGCTGCCATGGCTTATTTTAATGGCTTATTTTAATTTATTTTTATTTTTTTAAACTTTTCATTACGGACGCTTTTAACGTTCTGCATCGTTCTCACATGCATAATTTATAACATAAATGATGTAACCAATACTTTGTAACCATATATTGATATAAAAGAGTGTCCATGGAGTTTCTTGCCCGTTCTTCTCCATAGGTACCTACGCTTTGGAATGGGCAACTAGCTTCATTTTTCTGACTGACCGACCCCTTGACAATTCAAAAGTGCCTGTAATTGGTTTAATTGAAATAAATACTTTGAGTTTGAGTTTGAGTTTGAGTTTGACAGCGCTATATAGTTATGAGAAACCCTGCTACAAGCGCAACACCGATATGAAAAGCTTGCAGCAGCGATTTATACTCGTACAGTCACGAACAAAATTATGTATACACTCGGCTTTATTCAAAAGCGATTTACTCCTTTATTTTTTAATGAAATTTTATGTTTTTACGAACTAAGCATTTTCGAACCCAATAAGTTTATGTAATGTGTCATATTTCAACGTTGCATTCGTTATTTCACGAAAAAATCACAATTGAAAGTTGCCAAGTGTTGACATATTGGTGCTCGTGACTGTACAGAAGCAGTCCAGTCTGTCGCGATACACCGCAGTACAATGTTTTTATTTATTTTTTTGTTTTAGAAACTCACGTCAGGAGGGGCCCGTGGCTAAATAATAACAGCCGCACAGGTCGATCGGTCAGGTTAAGCTACGCTTGCCGCGGTTGGTCTCTGGATGGGTGACCATCTTTACATACCGAGACCCCTCCGTGCCTCGGAAAGCACGTTAAGCCGTTGGTCCCGGCTGTCATTCGTGGATCTTTGACAGTCGTTACGGGTAGTCAGAAGCCCGAAAGTCTGACAACCAGTCTTACCAAGGGGTATCGTATTACCCAGTAACTGGGTTGTGGAGGTCAGATAGGCAGTCGCTCCATGTAAAATACTGGTATTCAGCTGCATCCGGTTAGACTGGAAGCCGACCCCAACATAGTTGGGAAAAGGCTAGGCAGATGATGATGATGATGTTTTAGAAACTCACGTTTAATAAAGGAGTAGGTTGATATGTTCTCCCTGAACAACATCAAATGTTGCTGTTCTAATTCTGAGAGTCCCTTTTATATTATTATCAAAATAATTATAAAAAGCTTTTGTTTTATTACCAAATAATTATGTCAAGTTATATAATCTGTCAAAATATTTAGGGAGGGTATCAACGTAAGGAGAAAATGTCTACATAGGAAGGTATATAAGTGCAGGTAGGTATAATTAAAAACGGTACCAGGAAACATAAACGAAAAATAACTCAATTTTGATAAGACACATTGCACGAACAGGACGAAGAACCTTTTCCCAAAACGGTTTCAAACAAATTAGGAGAAGGAAAAATTCATTTCCTCATACAAGGTTTATGCGAGAGGACAAAATATGAATAAATAATAATATTCCAACAAAAGAAAATTCTGTGGGCAACGAAAATTCTTTGCAAGGTAACTTGGAAAATTGAAGATTTGAACCGATTTTGTTGGATCATAGTGGATTTACTGTGCTAACTTTAGGTAGTCTCTGATATTGGAAAATGATATAGTGCCTACGTAATGCAAATTTTATGGGACGTGTCATAAGTTACTTTGAGATTTCATGGTAAACGAGAAAATTTTAGTAATACAGGTATAATATTTAACAGCATAATATGGAAAACTATTGCATTAAAAGGCCTGATTTTTCCAACGCCAGATAATTTTATCGGAGGAATAATTTTGAATTGTTGACGATTCCGCCATTCAAAATTCTGTCAGATGTCAGTTTTATTCCACGAATATAAATTATCTGTCGATTGAAAAATCAGCCCTAAAGCGTCTAAGCTCTAGAAAATCGTCTGTGTTTTATTAAAAATATTTTATGGCTTAACATACAGGGTGTAAAAATTGACTCTGCACTTCGTTAAGGGTCGTTATGAATTGGATATTAATGTATACAATATTTTCATGTATTTTTCGAATAAATAGGCTTGAATATATCAAGTTTCTCATTATTTATTTACGGCAACTTACCAGCTCAAGAAATAAAAACTTCAGCTAAATTAATAATTGTTTTGTTGAATGTGGATGTGAAGACTTCAACGAAATTTCTTTGTTGGTACTTAACATTTCTGTTTCAGGTGTTCCAGTGTTATAAATAAACCACAGTTAAAGACTTTTAACGCTAACTTGCACACTGACATCAGCCATTACCGTTCGACGCAGAAATATATGTCTCTGTTGTGTATAAATGTTGCTGATCGTCTTGGCAAATGCTTTAAATGTTATTCTAGTGCTCTTTACATTTATAAGTATCCACGGAACAAAAGATGCTTATGATTGCATTTAATTCAATAACGTGACAATTGGAAGTTTTTTTTTCTAAGTGCGTTATTTTTGACAAAATCTTCATGAAATTGGAAACATTTAGCAATTCTTCTTTTGGAGCCAAAACTTAGTCTGCAAGTAACATTTTTAAATAGAACCTACTTTTGTTTTCATCTATTTTTGGAACTCAAACACTTCTTCAGCACAATTATTTTGTCAAACAAAGCGCACGGTATTTTATCTAAATTTTTCTTGATTTTTCTCACAATTAATTGTTGTAAAGAGTCACTTCAGTGTTGATTGCAAACTATCTATCTTGCTTCCCTCTGGCGGTATGACAACTAAAACTCACTGTTTTTCTGAATTTTCTATTTACACAAACGAACAAATTGCTTGCATTTAAATGTTATGTGTTTTGGAGCATAATGTGGTCTTTTGAAACGCAACTTATACTTTGAAGAAAATTGCAAAGATAATGAGAAAAATAATTAATGAGGAAGTGAATATGAATAATAATCTTCTTCATGGGAGCTTTTCAGATCATAATTGCGGTCTTTTAGTCCAAGAATTCTGCATCATAATATTTTATAACATCATTTACTGTATTCAATTATGTGGTCCTATTATCCGCTCTTCTAAACATGACTATTTCTTAAAGTGCCTTCAAAATACCAAGTTAAGCTCCTATATCTGTGCATAAAACATTTGACTAACTGTTTCCTGTGTGCTCGACCAACAAGATTAGAAATGCTGCACTATCTGTCTCCTTCTTCTAACGCTATGCACATAGATGAACAAACAAGCTGTTTAGATGATCTTTTGTTAATAATTTTAGATTGGTGTCTATGATGGATTGCTGTTCAGACAGAATAACTATGTTTTTGGGATTTAATGAGAAGTGTGAGTAATGTAAGATAAGGTAATAAGGAAGTTTTGCAATCAATAACAATAAGAAAATTGTTATTGGTCCCTTGAAAGATGAAAGGAAACTTTAAAGAATGTAGTAGCAACAATATGAATATTAACGACAAACGAAAAATAACAGTCGGATTTTAATGTTTAGTAAGAAAAATGGTTATTACTGGTACTTTAGGGAAAAATAAAAAAGATAATTTAATCAAAATATTTTCACTTTGTACACTAAATTATCCCAATGTGACAATTACGCGGCTCATGGACCCATTAATGCCCTAATATAAGGCAATAAAACCATACAACAAAGAATATTTTGAAATAAGGTTTCAGGAGAAATAATAAAAGTAAAAAAAAAAAATATACTGATGAAAATAAATTTTGTAAAAATGTACACAGTTAAATCCCTGAAATAGATGAAGGCAGCGCTGACATAATCTAACGTACAATTAATGAAAAATAAATTGATAAAAATACTAATGAAGCAACAATTTATAGCAGGCAATACTGATACTGAACTTAAAGTGAACTGAACTTAAATTACTTTTCATAAATCGATATGGATAATAAATTTCTTTAGAAATAATATAAATCATCAGTCATTTACAGCTTTCCTGACGCAAACTCGGAAACATCATTACCAATAACAGAAATGATTGATGCAGAAATACATTTAGTTGGCACAAAAGTTTTTATTGTCAATAAAAGAAAATATGAACAGCAATTTATCAAACACAACTTTGAAAACGTTATTTAAAGGGACCGAGTTGTAGCGAACGGTGAATGTTTTACAACCTCGCAAACAGCTTGTTCATTCAGCATGTTAATCTTCTTGGTCGTTGTGACAAAAGCTGTGTGTGCTAGTGTATAGGAACGAATGTTTCTTCTTGCAGGCTCGGAGCGCTAGCACCAGTAGCTTTAGGAGTGTAAGTCAGGTAATGAAACGTAAATGCTTGATCACGCCTGTCCATTTTCAATATTGAGCATTTGATTTTGTTCGGTTGGTCGGCAATGATTTTTATGGCCTTTGATAAGGTTTAATGTATTTTGTGATCAAAGTTTTACTAAGCGGTGGCTACTAGAATTTGGATTTTACATCTTTTCTTACCTTTGATGTTACTACCATCTTATTTCTCCTTTGTTTTACTTACAAACTTTTAAGTACTTAAATACTGTCAAAAGTTTACCAAACAGTTCACATTCATAGCCTATTCAGCTATTTCTGTTGAACCTTATGAATCGAAATGAATTCCATCCCTTTTTATATATAAACTCTAGCGATATACCTTTATCTTTATTTGGATACTTTCGGTAATTTTATTAGTTTCCTCAATAATGTCTGTTACCAAATTTGTTTCTCCTAATTCTTTGGGTCAGAGTACTTAAGCATTATCTAATTGGAAGAGTGTTTCCTCCTGGACAAGTTTTTCCTTTTTTGTGTCTATTTTTGAACCAATATGTAGTATTCTGTTAAAATTTTGATCACATGTAATAAAAATCGCTGCCAAAATTCTGTCATGAGTCATACGCGTAATAAATTGTAGTTTGTTTTAGCCGTAGCCCATCTTCATCTGCGTAAATTCAGAACTGCGAACGGTAAGTGGCGACACATCACGACACACACATCATTGTAGATTTTTATTACATATCAAACTAATAATATAATCTACGAGGTGTCACCTGAAGATTTTGATGAAGAACGGTACCGAGGCGGAGTTGAAGACAAAATAATTAATATTTACTGAATTATAAAAAGAGAAAGGTCTGCTTTAAAATGGGCAGAGCTTGCCAGTTAAAAGAGCTTAATACAACCTTGTATAACACTTGTGTTCTACAAAAATTTGACGACACTCGACTTTATTTTCATGAAACAACAAATGAAAATGATGCTTTAAAAAACAGGATACATAATTTCATATTCAAAGACTTTGATCATAATTGCTTTTTTTTTCGATAAAACTCAGATCTCATGAAGATATTAGAGGAAAAATCAATCACAAATCGGTTTCGATTAAGCTCCTTAATAAACCAATCAAAAAACAATTTACGTCACTCAGTGATCGAAAGATTAGGCGAAATCCACAAATTACAAAGTTTCATCCTTGTAATGATATTTAATCAATCTTAATTCCTCAAGATTTATAAGAAAATATAGGAAACACCCAAAGTGTTTCTCGTAATTCTGGTAATATATAAAGAAAATTATATTATGTTATACAACTTTTAGAAGAACGAAAACTATTTTGTCACCTAACTCGAAGGACCAAAACTATTTTGTCACCTAACTCGAAGGACCAAAGCTATTTTGTCACCTAACTGGAAGGAACAAAACTATTTTGTCACCTAACTAGAAGGACCAAATTATTATGTTGTTATCTAGTGGTAGGTAATACATGGTCCTTTCATCCGACACATAAATAACGCCAAGCCGTAAGACCCGCCATATTTGTGGTAAGAGGCGACGAAAATAGGTACGTGTTACCACATATGCTTGCTGATAGCATCGTAAACCTAAATATTATGGCATAATTCCTGCCAAGTTCGCGCGTTGGAGATGCCTTGATTCTAAGTATATAGAAATTGTACTAAGCTCCTACCTGCTACGATAATAACGAACAAGTAAACAAATAAGCAATATTAAATATAATGAAATTAATAATAAATGAATAGAAATACGTCAATATATAATATTAATAGAATAAGAAAATGGAAATATAAATACTTAATAGGATATAAAATAGTTCAAATTAAGTTTGAATTGAAGAGTTTGAAAGGAAAGTTTTTAACTTGAGTTTAAGGAAAACTTATAAAGCGCTCTCGCAAATTTAAATAAGTAGAGAGAGGATCTCTACTTATTTAAAAATTTGCTGTGCCCGACAGGATCCATAATTGTTTCTATTATTTTTTATTTTACCACGTGTAGGTGTACATTATGGATTGCAATAAATGATTTGAGATTCATAAAAGGAGTCACTTGAAACTAGTGATAGACATATAAATCAAGCTCAGGAAAACAAAAAAGGCATCGTTTATGTGCCAGCCTTTATTCCACAAATGACTATTTAGTTTTAATACTACAAAACAATCCTTTATACGCTTTCTAATCCAAAGTTTTTGCCCAAAACTTTCGAGGCAAAAGGTTCGCGAATAATCTAAAACCTTTATGCAAGGTAGCAGAGAAACCTTTTATGTAGTCAGTAGTTTGCCTCAATTGGAGAGTTTTGTAGATCAGTGTCTCTTCGAGGGTCTTCGGCTATAAATACCACAAATTAAAATAGTGGTTTTCAGGTTTACATCCAGCCTGACGATAGCAAAAAATGTTATGGTCGCTATCTAAATCTAATATTATAAAGAGTTAAAATTGCTTGCGTATTTGTAAGGGGTAATGTCTAGAGGAACTGATCCGACTATAAAAAAATACTGTTAGAAAGCTACACTATGTATTTCCGAGTGTCACAAGATAATTATTTTTTATTAAATAATTGACTCCTGGTGAGGCTAGTTTTCCTGATAATTTCGTTCTGCATTCACCAAACCATCGTTCCAGGGTGATGATAATCAGAAATAATAGTTAATTCTTCTGCGAAAAGTAAGCAGATTGAGCGCATTCTTTGGGCCAAACCCGAAGAATTCAGGCTTGGTTGGTGAACGATCAAAAAGGTATTTTAGGAGATACCGTTTTCAAAGTCTTGTGGGTCAACCGCAGGGTATTTTGTGGTCAGGCGACGGATAAAATATGTCACTGAAATAAGGAATTTCCAAACCCCTGACCTGTTGAGAGTGGTAAATTTATATTCTATTATTCACAAAATAATACATTTTATTTTGCTGTAATAATCTTTATTCAGGTAAAGAAGAGTGTTAATCTTATTATGTAGATTTTGTACTTAACCGCTGCTATTACAATAAGGGTCTGGTATCAACTTTCGGTTGCTAGGCTCCGACAGTACTGTCGGATTATACAGAGTGTTGTTAATAATATACAAACAGGTGAGAACGGGTATAATAAGAGGTACTCATCGGGTATATCTTTATGTTTTTTTTTTATGGTTTGGGTAAATTCTTTGAAACGGATACTGCAAGTAAGTATAGAGCCGGCAGGAAAAATAGTAAAATGGTTCTTAGGTAATATTAAAACTGGAAAATTTACGAATAAAACTCATACCATGGAATTTTAAATGGCATTTAAAAAAAATGAATTTACAGTAATAGCAACCGCTAGCAATAGCAGGTATTATTTCTATTAATATGTACATATTCGGCCCATAACAACGACAGTGTATGAACAAGCATAAAAAAAAATGTTGACACTAAGTAAATAAGTAGGTACGTCGTTTTTTCCGTTCAACTCCAAAATTAAACCCACATTGTCCATCAAAATATTTTAATGAGCTACCAAAATCGAGGTTCCATTTGCGACAAGAGCTAGCCCGGGAAACTATCCAATCATACCCGAGTTACAAATGGCGCCTGCCAAACGATTTTACAGAGTCCTGTGACCTACAAACCTATTTCCATTCCCTCCAAGTGTGAAATTCCCAGCTGCGAGCGTCAGAAACTATGATAATTATCTTGAATTATTTTCGACTCTACTCTGATTTGAAATCAACTGATGTTGCCAAGAGGTCCATATTTTAATGAAGAATTTGTGGTTGGGAAATTGTGACGTTTAGATATTGTGTGATATTGGGATGTACCTTAATGTCCCACTTCAGGGCAAGTGATAAATGATTTTATTTATGTAAGTAAGTTTGTACAAACGCTTTAACATGTCAATCATTATTTATTTATTAGGGAGACACAGGAAATACAAATAGTAAAAAAGGAGCATTTAGAACTTGTTAGTTTAACAAAACTTGTTAGTAGTAACTGTGTTCAGTTACACTAAAAACCACCAGAAAAAGACCTGTGCCAGGTCAAAAAGGCTCCCAAAGCAAGCAAGCTCACTTCACCTGTAAAATAAGTCGGCTGGTGAATATAACAGACTTTCATGGCGGCCGTTATGAGCCGCTTTCCTAGGAAACCGCAGCCTTACTATTTTCTCCGGTAACAACTTTGATTCTCAACCCCTGTTTATTAATGTAGACAACTTGGATTTGCAAGCTTTTAGAACCAAATATTATTATGTTACTTTGTCTAGCTCTCATGCAGTTTGCAACGACAAGTGATAACTTTAGGCTTGCTTAAAGTTAAGTAATGATTAGAGACTGTTTAACCATGCATTTTTGACGTTTAAACGTCTCTTAACTTTAAGAAACGTTTATGAATAATGGGGTTTGTTATCGCGAACAAGACAGACAGTATTGTCAAGTTTCTTGAATATGACTGCATGGGACAATACGGTTTGTGTTGAGCCCAAGCAACCCTCCCGGGCATGAGTACAGTAGGCCGCACCACGGCCACACTTTGACCTTGAGCTGACCTAGTATAGGACGAAGTTTCAATAGAATGAGCCCTCGTATGGACGGGCGCGTTTTTTCCGCGGCGTTTTTTTTTTCGCGCACTGCATTATCAACTTACTTGCTAAGCAGCCAGAGTTGAAAATCCAACAGTGTTTTTTTGACGCTCTGGGACACGCTCTGTTGGAATCTCAATGCTCGGATCAACACCTATAGTTGAAAATCTAGTGCACGATAAAATCCCGGTGTCGCGATATTTTTACGTCCGTGCCAACGTTGGTTAAGAGGTCAGCTTGCAATGGTTTTGTTACCACTGCCATGCAGCCTACCGTATCATGGTAAAATTATGGAGATATTCAATTAATGTCATGTTACTTCTGCCCGACGATAACTGACGATGATTGCCGACGACAACCGATAATTGCCGGTGGCGGCTGTAGCCTCACTCTAGGGACAGCTGTCGCAAACAGTAGACGCTATTCATGTGTGCGTCTCTCAGAAGCCTTAGTGCATGTTGCTAAGGACTTGTAATAGGGATAATGACTGATATTAGAAATGTTTGAACAAATAATGTAGGAAGGCATAGTAAAACGAGATGATCGAAAATATCAGTAAAATGGAAATTTGGAGAAGCTACAAGCTTTAAAAGTTTTCAGTCGGGATTATTCCCGTTCTTGTTGCGCGGTACTGACAATGTATGGCGCATGTATGAAGTTCGTACCGTCATCGTCACTTAGAAGTCGTAACGTCACTTCTATGGTGGTGCCGTCTTTGTCTAGCAGTTATTTTATACTGTTTATAACATGGCAATTTTTTAAGCATTTTTTTAAAGAGTTTTTGTAGTATTATTTGCACTATTTGCAAACAAATATTCTTTTGAGTTTAAAATAAAAACATTGTCATCATCCCTATCGCTAAATACCTCTTTTGAGATCAATTTAATTCCCAGTAAATTAAAACTTCACAGAGATTGAACATATTTCACTGTCACATACACTGCTGCAAGGATCTTTTGGCACTCAAATTTCGTAGTCATTTGTGCAATTGTTATTTTATAAAACCAAGATGGCGGCTTTAGTTTCAATTTTAGCCGCGCGCAAAAAGTCTGGTAGCGTTATAGACAAATAGACCTGAAGGCCAATTCTCATAATTTAAAACGTTCAAAATCTAGTCGCAGTCTCATCTCGGCGACAAACAAATGTCAAAAACTTGTCAAAATGTAGGGAAATTAGAAGTATTTTTTGACAGAATGAGCTGAGATCAGACAGTGAACGGTCTTAAAATTACGAGAATTGCCCCTTTGTACGTACAATGGACTTTCAACCCTAAGGTGATAATAGTAGGTGATAACCTAATTTCGAGGTTGACTACACTACGTACCTGAAGATTAAAAAAATGTAGGTGGGTCCTCATTGTGCAAATAATTCTTAAACAGTTATGCTTTTTCAGGCGAAATGGGACATTTCAGACCTTTTATGCGAGGTGCTTACAGTAAGCCTAAGGCTACGTTCGTATGTGCACACAACTAAGAGCTTAGAGCTCTCAAACGCTTCGTGTTGGGCCCCTTAACCTTAAACCTGGGCCATGAAAATACCGATTATGATGTTTTTTCGTTACTACATTATTATAAAAAACTATTTTGAATAGGCGTTAATTTCATCAAATACGAATTTCACATCACCATCTTTGGGGTCAGCTTCCCGTCTAACCTTATGCAACTGATTACAACTATTTTATGGAAAGACTATCTATCTAAACTCCACAACGTTTCTTGCCGGCTCTTCTCCATATGACCAATTGGAATCTAGCACCTAGCTTCTGACGTTTCATAAGTTCCGATGTAGGTTTATGTGAAATAAAATAATTTGATTTTAATCTTTTGTGGCAACCAGTAGATAAGTACCATGCATATTTACAGGTTAACACGATTCCCCCTTGATAAAACTGGTTGTCAAACTTTCTGGCTTTTGACTACCGGTCAGGTCTATCAAAGATCTACGAATGACAGCCGGGACAAACGACTTAATACCAAATTTACCTTACGCATGCCACACACGTTACGATTTACTTACGCAAAATTGGACTTGCACAAGTATACATTACCGTATGTGGGATGAATTTGCACAAGTATCCATTTGGTGTCACGCAGACTTGTGCAAGTCTAAACTGGCGCAAGCTCGTATATCGTAACGTGTATGGCTTACCATTAGTGTAATTTTTTAACGCGTAGAGCGAAAACGCTATGAGCGTTTGTTTCCTGACCTTCGGGATAGGCTTGCCGAAAGAAAACATTTCTTGCGAGTGTCGGCGCCCTCGGCGTATTTCTTACGCCCTCTTTTCACCTAGTCAAGTAAATGTATACTCTTTGGAGTAACTCTCTGTTTTCTTTCTATTGTTTATTTTCGTGATTGTTGGCACCCTGTGTTGGGTACCGACTTCAAGTTTGATTGCGCTTTAATGAAATCGTTTCAGCATTTACAACGTGATTTACAAAAATATTTAAAACAGCATCAAGAAAAAATAAGTGGCGATGTTTTTTTTTAAAGATGGAAGATTTTTTTATTCGTTTTTCGTTCAATGGTAATGAGAAAATAACAAAAGAGAAAAATCAGAGGTAAATTATACATGATTTAATAAGGTAGATAGACCGAATAATAATATTATGCTTTATTGTAGGGCCGCCAAAATTTTTCCAAGGTTCTGAACAGCTTACAATTCTCATGAAAAACATGTATTTTTTCCTCTAAATCAGTACTTGCTTGGTTAAAAAATAATCAGCCATCCCATACATTTAGGACGAGTACGTATTGTAGTTAAGTATGGGACACTTACCGATACGCTGTCTCCACTCTAGGACTCGTCTGCTCCACCGGCCATCGGTCCTTCGACAAACATGGCCAGCCCACTGCCACTTTAGTTTACTGACTCTGCAAGCTATGTTGGTTACTGTTTGAACTGGAAAGAACATGTAGAAAGAATATGCAGTAAGCTTGATAAGTTTGCTTTATGCTTTTCGCAAGTTAAGACTAGTGTCTAGTAAAAAAACAGTCCTAAATGCTTATCATGGGTATGTTTCGTCAGTATTGCGTTACGGCCTAGTGATATGGGGTAATACAGTGGATGTAGAAAAAACATTCATAGTGCAAAAAAATGTATCAGAGACATGAGTGTAGCAAATATTTAGACCATTGCAGGCCATTATTTAGGGGACTTTTCCACTCAAATATCTGTATATTTTTAAAGTTTGTCTATTTGTAAAAAAATACCCTCATTTATTTCTATTAAATGAACAAGTCTCCGAAAGACTGAGCAAAAAAAATGTCGGGAAATTACTAGTACCTGCTCAGAAGTTGCAATTATACAGTAGAAATGCCAGTTGTATGACAATTAAAATTTATAATAGATTACCACCTGCCCTGAGAATGTTACCAATTAATAAGTTTAAATATAAAATGTTTGTTCCGTCAATGAATTTTTAAATCATACTTTTTGATATTTTAATTAAGATGAATACTGACATTAGTACTTTGACATTAAATATTTTGAATTAATTGTAATTTTTATTTTGACATTATGATTTATTCGTTGACATTATGATTTATGTTTTCAACATTTTGACTTATCATTATTTTAGATTTAACTATTAATATTTTGACATTATTTAGAATGCATTTTTGATAAATCTTAACCAGTCTGCATGTACGTACATAGCTTTTAATATTTCTACACCAGAAATGGTAGGTATGTCTGAAACAATGTTTAATATAAGACCTCAATGTACCATAATACTGAGTAATAAATAAATACATACCATACATACTCCGGTTCTTTTCCGGATAACTTCATTCCTGATTTTATCCATCAAAGAAACTTCAAGCATATATCCCGCTCCATAGCACGCTAAGCGACCTTGAAACGCTAGATGAACCGACGGCCTTAAGAAGGTTAAGGACGGACTGGATGCGGTATGTGGAGGACAGGGTGTTGTGGCGCAGCCTGAGAGAGGCCTATGTCCAGCAGTGGACTGCGATAGGCTTAGTTGTTGATGGGACACTTGGCGATTACAACAGAGAAAGTTGTTCAGTTCGATGGTCTGTACCTACCCTTAAATATGACCACACCTTTCTGATACATACTGTGGAACATACTTTAATTCTTGCGCACATAGATCGTACATAAGCGACGACTGTCCCAGGTGCAAGCTATTTGTTACTGCCCGAATATTTCTCCATACAATACATGTCCCACCTGGGCGTAGCTAAAATATTGCTATATAAAATATGTTATAGATCATAAAAAGCTGTAGGTTGTGGAATATACAAAGCGTACAATTTTACTGGAACAAGCTTGAACGAGAAAGGGACAAATTGTGTGTTTATTTCTGTATTTCATTGTGAATGTTTAACGTTGGACAAAGTTTTATAATATATTTTTTTGGTGTAAATTGACATAGTTATACTATATTCTTGATCTCAAAAATTAGGGCGGTAGACTAAACAACACTAAACAACAGCGAATCATGACGTGATGACATATGGTGCCTATTAATTATTCTCACTCTTGTAGACGAGTCATTAGACAATAATAGTCATGAAACAACGACACACTTATTTCATCTAGAAGTAAGAGTAAAAGAGACAGAAATATATTTCCTCTATCACCTATGCATTGTTTTTAGGGCTCCAGTTGTTAGCCTACAACTGGAGCCCTAAAAACGGCTGTCACGGCAAGATTTCTTTTAAAAGTATTACCAAACTACATTTTTTTAAATTGCCAAATGCTCTTGAACTCGATCATGCTTGATGGAGAGCGATGGCTGAGGTTTAAGATGTAGCGAGTCCAGAAGTTGCCTGGTCACTCTTGTTTTGAAGGCTAACCGGCTACAACTGGAAGGGAACGCATTAGGCCGCTTTCACATTACGACGTAAGCAGCGCGACAGTCGCGCGTTTTGTGTATTGGCTAAACGGCTTCTGCCGCGCGACTGTCGCGCTGCTAACATCCTAATGTGATGGCAGAGTACGTCAACAAAAGAGATATAAGTATGCAGGGTCGTCGGATATAGTTGAAGTTTAATAAGAAACCAATGGAATTTATCGAATTAAATTTAGTTTGATAAATGAACTGTTTGTTTTCTATTAATAATTAAATAAAATTTTATCGGAAAACATCAATCCGTTTCTTACTAAACTTCAATTATATCCGACGAACCTACATACTTATCTCTTTTGTTGACTAATGATTGTCAAAAACCATCGTTATCTCATAAGGTACGCTGATAAGTAATCCAAAGTCGTCCTTACAGGTAACCATTGGGGAATAACATAATCAGCCTGTATAATGGTTCCACTGCTATGACTACACTATGACGGCACGGTTGGCGCAGTGGTTAAGCGATTGACTGCTGCGCTGCGTGTCGCGGGTTCGATTCCCGCACGTAACAAATATTTGTATGACCTACATGTATTTGTTCCGAGTCTGGGTGTTTTTCTATCTATAATATGTATGTATTTACAAAAAAAAATGTATATAAGTAGTTTAACAGCCATCTTGTTACCATAACACAAGCATTAGGTTGCTTAGCTTGGGACTAGATGGCGCTGTGTGAAATGTCCAGGGATATTATTATTATTGCTGGGACACAGGCCTTCTCTCTTCAAAAGGGAGTGGGTCACACTGTGCAATCTACCACGTGGGCTCCTTTTTGGTTCTAGAACATGCTAGTTTCCTCACGATGTTTTCCTTCGCCTTACCTTAATAATGTACACAAAGTAGAGCCCTTGTCTGGGTTCAAGTCTACGACCTACAACTCATAAGGTACGACGGGAATTCTCGCTTGTCGCGTATCTGATTAAGTTACTTCGTAGCATTGAGCATAACCCAGGAGTACTGCAGCGCATGAGTCTATGTGTACCAGACCGCTATGTGCGGAGGCGGCGCCGCCCGCCACTGCTGTCCGTGCCTGTTGCCAGGACCAACCTTCTTATTAACGATCTTCACTTGAAGATCGATGTATTTACACACCATTTGAGTGAATTCGCAAAAATACTGATGTTCTTTTTATGTTATAGTGTAGATTAGAGTAGGCTATATTTTGTGTTTTTATTTTATTTTTATATAGGGAAATTAGTAAAGTAGTTATTATTTGTAAATGTATATAAAGTAAGTAATACTAGTTTTTTACGTAAGTATTTTTTTTATAAGTAAGTAAGTAATACTAGTTTTTTACGTTTTTCATAGTTTTAAATTGTATATGTTAATTTTAAGACCACGCTATCGCATTAGGTACAACCTGTAATGATAGTAATTGGAGATTTTTAATAAATAAATAAATAATTCGCAGCCCTTACTACCGGCCACCATGGCTCAAGACGTTTGATCAAGTCCTCATTGGGGAATAATTTATATGAAAACGTCAGTTATAAAGCCGCAGTGGATGATTTTATAATTTCTGGTTTGCACTCTAAACTTGATATTATTAACACACACATACAATTTTCTACTGATGAAAATAAATCTGAAAATTATTATTGGTATTTTTTATGTTTTATTTTTTTAATTTTTTAGATTGCATGATCTAAAAAATTTTTTTTTTTTTTTAAAAATACACAATATTTCCTGTCATTTTCATTCTAATGAAGTGACATAAAAATATTCTGGACCTCCAATTCATTTGACGTTTATGAATTACGGTATTTGCGTTCTTACGTTTTTCCAAGTTTGTCTACGTCAACAGTCCTAAATTCCTTGAAGTTGCCACAAAGCAGTATACTTTCTTTGTGACGGTAAGCTTAGGCGGCGCGTTTCATGTGTTAATTAAGAACCTCTTTCCCTCTGGTCTGTGAAAGGGCCTTTGTCAGACTTGGAAGGAAAAGAATTAGTGGGTCATTCTGAAGGGCGAGCTTTCGTGATTGTTATGGCTTTAAATTGCTTATAATTTCTGGGTTTACAGCCCTCGTCAGAGTAATATTTTTGGTAGCATTTTTTCCCCTGAGACGAAACTGAGATGCTATGACCAAAAATAGTTGGCCGCTAGAACCGCCACTTGCCGTAGTCATCGCCGTTGATTACACAGAAACTTAATAATGCAGATAGGCGAATGATACATCAAAAGAAAGGTCTTAATTTGTTGTATTTGTTGCAAAAATAAAAAGCGTCAAAACGTAAATGTACAAAAAGTTATGCTATATTTAGTTTCCAGGTTATGGGTAGGTAGGAATCTCACCATAAATATCAAATTAATAGAGGCTTATGTGTATGGACAATTAGTTGCTAATTTGTTACAGCGAATAAACAAGAAAAATACTAAAGAAATAGGTTCAATAATTTGTTACAGTCGATTTTAGTTGGCCGCTCGGACGGCAATATGCCTAAAATACAATGGCGTTTATTTCGTTATTAAAAATAGGTTCAAGCTTAGTTCAAGTACTAATCGACAGACAACGTAACCTAAATTGAATAAATGTGGCGAAAATAACGGTGAAATTCATATTTTAGGAGATATCCACTAAAATGTATAAGTATGAAACTATAAGAGAGTAGGGTGTCCATGAATTTTCACAATGTCGTGAGACTGAATCGTGATTATTGTAATGTTCGATACACTTTAAGGCATCCTATAGCATACTTTACAAATAAAAGTCAAAATCACAAATCAATTAAAATTTCTTTGTTCAAAATTAACACAAAGGCAACAAAATCAAGGAATAAAAGTCAACAAGATAAATACAAAATCTTTATAAACTAACATAACATTTATAAATTAACTGACGCAAATATAAGATACAGAATGTAGACATATTTTCTTACAGGTACTTTTTTCAATTTTAAAAGAATTGTCGTCGTAACAGAAATATGTATTTATATTTAAAAAATGACATTTATAGTGGCCTATTGTTGTGCCTGGTATAAATTCTATAGCACCAACTAAGAAATAATTTTTATCTTTAATTTTTATAGTAATGGGCAGTTCAGTGAGTAAAACTGAGTCTGCAGCTCCGTTTAAATCAAATGTTATGATCTCGCCTAACTTAAGTTCACCTTTTAACTGTGTGTCACATTTTTGACACGTCGTGTTAATTGTTTCATCAAAACAAATAGCTTCTTCTAAGCTTGTTATTCCAAAAAACTTCAAAACATCCAGGTTTATTATAATAAATACATGGTCTCTTTTCAATTGTATGTAATTACAATTTGTACAGCTTTTACAGTATTGAGCACTTGTAAAATATTTTATAAATATTTTTTCAAATATATAAGCCACATTGCATCTGCAGTCATTATTTTGGAAAAAAGTTTTTGATATATCTGATCTACAGTTGTAAATTTGCTCTATATCATGTGCTCCGTTCAAAAGCATAAAAATGTAATTAATGACGCAATCTCCTTTTAGTTTACTCAAAAAGCTTTTGAAAGCTGAACTTCTAATACAGGCTTGACCTATCAAATAAAATGCCGAATCGAAGGCACATGTATTGGAATAACCTGAAGTTACATTCCCGTTTCTTATAAATACTATTTCATCATCTTTTTTGAGGTGATTATGTGTATTCAATTCTCCTCGCCAATTCTCCAAATATGATGGTCTATCACTAAATATTGAATCACTGGTAAAATATAAATCTTTTTGTTTTTGTTGGATTTGTTTTTTAGGATTTACCTTTTTTTTTCTATAAATATTTTTAGTCCGGTGTTGTTTACATTTTATTGAAGTAGTGGAACTTAAGTTTTTTAATTGATTTAATGCCAAGTGCAATTCTCCTTCGATATACTCGTAATGATGCTGCAAACATTCGTCAATTCGTTGTCTCGCTATTTTTTTTTTTAAAACTAAATGTTTTAAAGTGCGAAAATAGCTTTCTACACATGAAGACGATGGGCTTAAGGTTTCCGATTTGAAATAAGGGCACATAACGTTGCTCCACAAAGGAAGTTTTATAAATAATCTTTTTAAAGTAGGGATAAAAAGTGGCAAATAATATGGACTACTTTTACCAACATAGGAATTTGCAGGGTTACTTTTTTTTTCGTTTTCTACCAATAGATCGTACCATGCGACAATGTTCCGAACGTCGGCATCATCGAAGACAATTTGATCACATTTAAATTCTTCATTTTGATCAACGTTTTTAAAATCAGCGCACTTATGACTGTTTAACAAATTGTCAAGGTTTTGCTTGCTCTCCCTCAAACCTGAATCATCGTTTTCATAATCATTTTGACATAAGCAAAGTTTTATCACTTTAGTAATGATATCCTTTACAAATGCAAAGTCTTGACATTCTTTAATGTAGCGAATACAATGAATATAATACATTTTAATTTTTGTGTCAACGTTTTCGAAGCAAGTAAAATTATACAGAGTCTTTATAAAATGACTAGTATCTAATCTAATAAATGTTTTTGGTAGTTCTTCTTTATTTCCATTCAAAATACTAAAACATCGAAGTAAATAGTCTTTCACACATGTAAAATCAGTGAATGTTTTAACATTTGCTGCTACTAATGCAGACGAATCGTCTGTTATAACTTCGTCAGGATGACAACGTACATTTTTCAACCACTGTAATAACCATGTAGAAATAGCCACAGTATCATGTGAGTCGGTTATCATCTGACATAAAGGTACCGACACATCAAATTGATTTATTAATATTATTACGTATAAGAAAAGTCTCTTACTCAATTCATAACCATTTGGTAACTTAAGAGGTTGAAACATTGAACCTGTAGCATCCAAAGTGATAGTTAATCTTTGAAAATAAGATTGATATTCACGGCAGTATTGTTGTTGTTCATCAGTCCAGTAATAAATGTGAATTCGAGGAAAAATGTGTATATCACGTAAAAAAATTGGTTTGGTCACAGCCATCGTAAGAATGCTCAGAATAACGTCATTGTGTAACCACATTCTTTTTCGTTCTTCGTACTTAATTTTTCGCAATGCATTTAGTGTTGGAATTACTGGTGCAGTATTTGTAATTCCTTGTTTAGACATCTTTGCTGCCAGTTGTTTATGAACCAAAGTAGCTGAGTCATGTTTGAGCTTTTTAGCTAATTTTCGTCTGACCAATGCATTCATTCTATATTTTTTTCTCGGATCATGTTTTTTATTTTTTTCTCCAACTTTGATTTGGCACTGTCCTTCAATAATATTATCTGTTATTTTTTGACACGCTATTTTTGTAAGAGCGCTACATTGACTGCATTTGCCTTTTATTAAAATATGATGCTCAGACTCCACTTTGTAACTTCTAAAATTCCACGTGCATGGTAATCTAGCAATGAGCCAAATCTTTTCTCTTAAAATGTCCACCCATTTGTACTTAGGCAGTATTTTATATTTTTTAAATGGAGCACATGTTCTCATGTCATTTCTTTTATACAAGACATTTAATGGTTGCAGTTTTTTCCAGTCATATATATCTAATTCAAACTTGAAGTTTTTCGTGTCGTTCTCACTATGACGCTGATTGGACTCGACATGAGAATGTGATATTTCAGAGCAGGTTTCCGGGCTATTGCTTGAGGATGTTGATGAAAATAACGAGGACTGGCATACATTTTGCTGCTTACATTCAGTGTTTAGAAACTCCTTAAAATTTCGTTTCAGTGACATGTAAAGAGCTGCAGGTGTCATAAGATTATCCAAATCACTTGCAATTGTATTAAATATAGGGTCTCTAAATTTTACATCCCGTAGTTTGTCAGCGTATTTCATAAAAACTTCCCTCTGTTTTGATTTCTCAATAATAGGTTTTCGTCCAGCTTTACCCATTTATGCTGCAATAAAAACAATTGATGATATGAATACAAAGGTCAAACATCCGTTGAATGCATCACACTCAAAATATACATACTACAAATTAATGCTATGTAAGTAGGTACATACTAGCGATGGGCAAGAAACGTCGACTTTACTCTCTGTCACTCAAAGGTTTTCTGGAACTCTGAAAGATATCTTGGTTGGTCACCTGCAAGATAATATATAATAATTATTTTAAATAATATATAATAATTATAATAATTTTAAAAATGTAACTACGAACACAAAACAAAGGTATTGTTTTCACCACCTTTTGGGCCGGTAAATGTTATAAACGGACAATGGTACACACACACCAGCCACATACTTTAAGTCATTTTTTTTACTATAAAACATAAAATAATTTGGCAGTATTTTGCATTCTACAGTATATTATGTAATTTTATTCACAAAACAATTAAAATAATGTACTTACCGGAATTTTTGCAGACGTAAATGAATATTTTATGCTTTTGTCGCGTTAAAAGTTCTTTTCAATCATCAAATTTGGCGCGCGTTGAATACAACATACAATAATGTCAAAATAGGCAGTGACATCTAACTGTCTTCAAAAAAAGAAAAAACGTAAGGGATGCGTTCAGATTTATTAATTTTTTTTCTACCATAGACTAGTGAGGTGAAACTGGCATGTATTTTACCATTGTTTGATTAAGGGTTAACAATAGTTTGGAAACAAAAGAGATCCTTTTTTTAAAAGCTTTTATTTAGTTTCACCTGTCCCGATGTTTGTTTGTTTGTCTGTAATCAAATCCTGTAAAGTTAAATTTGATCCCTTTCCCGGTTACCAATTGAGCTGTAATTTAGCAAGTATGTGTAAATCAGACGACAATGCAAAATTATTATGACATGGAGCTGATCTGATGATGGAGCTGGAAGAAGGCCATAGGAACACAGTAATTAAACGACACAAACCCATCAAGTTTGGGCTCGTTTGATTCATCTTGACGAGTACTTTGGTGCTATATGGGAACCAGGGTCTGATGATGGAGCTGGAAGATGGCCATAGGAACACAGTAATTAAACGACACAAACCCATCGAGTTTGGGCTCGTTTGATTCGCCTTGACGAGTACTTTGGTGCTATATGGGAACCAGGGTCTGATGATGGAGCTGGAAGATGGCCATAGGAACACAGTAATTAAACGACACAAACCCATCGAGTTTGGGCTCGTTTGATTCGCCTTGACGAGTACTTTGGTGCTATATGGTAACCAGGGTCTGATCATGGAGCTGGAAGATGGCCATAGGAACACAGTAATTAAACGACACAAACCCATCGAGTTTGGGCTCGTTTGATTCGTCTTGACGAGTACTTTGGTGCTATATGGGAACCAGGGTCTGATGATGGAGCTGGAAGATGGCCATAGGAACACAGTAATTAAACGACACAACCCTATCGAGTTTGAGCTCGTATGATTCGTCTTGATGAGTACTTTGGTGCTAGATGGTAACCAGGGACTGATGATGGAGCAGGAAGATGGCCATAGGAACACAGTAATTAAACGACACAACACACACACACACACACACACCCCCACGTTGTGACTGTAAAAGAAAAATAATGAAGGTGTAATACGCTAAACGTTCTTTAATATTCAATCAAAATTTAACACGCTTTTATTTAGTAGGTACCTATATAATGGTATTGTTCTTATCAGGTTTAAATTATTTTTAACTTTTTAGTTCTTTTTATTAATTTTATTAACAAGTAATAAAAGATTGCTAAAAATTAAAAGAAAAAAAGTCTTCTTATTTAAAAAGATTTTTTAGACCTATTATATTTTAAAAACATGCCTTCATACTTATGTAATCATGGTCACTCTACTCTCTTGCCGTTTCATACTTACATATTTTAGTGATATCTCCTAAAATATGAATTTCAAAGTTATTTTCGCCACATTTATCCAATTTAGGTTACGTTACCTGTCGATTAGTACTTTAACTAAGCTTGAACCTATTTTTAATAACGAAATAAACGCCATTGTTTTTTAGGCATATTGCCGTCCGAGCGGCCAACTAAATTCGACTGTAACAAATTATTGAACCTATTATTTTAGCATTTTTCTTGTTTATTCGCTGCAACAAATTAACAACTAATTGTCCATACACATAAGCCTCTAATAATTTGATATTTATGGTGAGATTCCTACCTACCCATAACCTGGAAACTAAATATAGCATAACTTTTTGTACATTTACGTTTTGACGCTTTTTATTTTTGCAACAAATACAACAAATTAAGACCTTTCTTTTGATGTATCATTCGCCTATCTGCATTATTAAGTTTCTGTGTAATCACAGGCGATGACTACGGCAAGTGGCGGTTCTAGCGGCGAACTATTTTTGGTCATAGCATCTCAGTTTTTTTTGCAACAAATTCAGGAAAAGAGGTGTGTATAGTAACAAATTATCACTAATTCCTGGTAAAGTTTCATCCAATTTTATGAGTTGGCCGCGCGGTTGAAATGGACACCACTGCCGGACATAGGCCTCCCCCAAAATCCCCACATCGACCGGTTCTGTGCTTCCCGCATTCAGCGAATTCCTGCGGCCTTCACAAGGTCGTCTTTGAAACTTACACGGAGGTATTGACATTGTCAGAGAGCCCTATATTCAGCAGAGGACGTTGGTCAAATAAAACAGGAACTAAAAAACTAAAATATTATTTTATTAACATAACTCAGCAGCAAAGCCGCCTCCACTAATCACCGGTCATCATCGCCATGAATTCTGAAACAGTCATTATAAAAATGTCATTATAGAAATCATTCGATTCCGGTTAAAAATAATCAAGTACTTGTGACTGCTTAAAGGATCCCGCGGGGTAATTGCGTAACACACTAACAGAAACAATGGCTTTCATTTCAACAACATTCATTGCGGCATTTACGTTGTTAAGCAGACATATTTTTCGATCATAATGAAGCAATGGATTAGCAGTAAGCTTCAAAATGATTCAAATTGTTAGTGTTGCGCTGACACCAGCCGATCGATTCTGTAAAAATCTCACCGTGAAAAGTTAGGTGAAGTGAGCTTAGAGTGCGCTGTCAATAGTGTATATCCCTAGTATTAGTTGGAATGACAGCTCACTCCACGCTCACTTCACCTAAGTTTTCACGGTGAGATGGTTACAGAATCGCACTGTTGAACAGGAATTTCTAAGCTTTTGACTAAAATTGAAAGAAAAAAAAATAAAGTTTTTCCTCTTTTTACTTGTGCTTCTTCTACGATAAAATTAGAACAGACGATGGAACTGCAATTGAAAATAATAACGTCAAATGAGCTACGTCATTCGAATGGTATATTAAAACAAATGACAATCACCATGATTTGACTTTGCCAAAGGTTACCGATGTTACATCGGAAATCAGTCGCTTTGATTTTGGTCTGTCTTTTGACAACGAGTTCCGAATCTATTTTACACATGACCAAGCACACATTAACATTATTTCCTTCCTTAATACGTTAGGTCAAACTCAAAAGTCCAAGAAATTACCATCAAAGTCCACGGTGCCTGATGCGTCAGTATCAATTTCAGCGATCATCTCGTTCAGCTGGTCAGGGGTCAGTTGTTCATCTAGTGCGGCCAGGATCTCACGCAGACTTGAGGTGGGGATGTAGCCATTGCCTGGAATTGGTAGCATTTTATCACGATTAAAAAAGCTATTTAAAAAAAAATATCTTAGACATCACTGACATCGGTGAAGGAAAACACCGTGAGGAAACCTACACCCTAATTGCGTAACACACGATCAATCCGAATCTGAATCATTTTGAAGCAAATTGCTAATCCATTGCTTCATAAGTTCGAAAAATTTGTCTGCTCAACACGTAAATAACGCAATGAATTTTGTTGAACTGTTAAAATGAAACCGATTCTGATTGATCGTGTGTTACACAATTAGGGTGCTGGACTTATAATTAATATGAGTCTGAAATCGCCAACCCGTCTTGAGCAAGCGTGGTGATTAATGCTGATGCCTTCTATATATGAGCAGAGGTCTTTGCACTGCAGAAAGGCCAGAGCATAACAATAAGAGATCGGAAACCATGATTGCTGTGCACTACCCAATAAAATATAGTCAGCTCAATGGTAGGTTTATCTCCTCGTCAACGTCCGCTTTGGTACACAAGCCCCCGTGGCTGTCCTACAAACATCTAAGGCCGAACGTCCACGACGCCACTCAAAAGTAACGTGTTACAAACTCTTATCACCAATGAGAAGCCAGGATGTTACGGCACTAATATTTCAATGACAATCCTTTCACGACGCAACCAACCACAAATTAATAACGCGTTAGTAAGGCCAAAGCGCAATGGAGAGAGCTATGCTTGGTGGTTCAGAGATCGAATCAGAAATGAATAGATCCGCAGGGGAACCAAGGTAACCGACATAGCCCGAAGAATTGACAAACTTAAGTGGCAGTGGGCATTTAATTAAGTTTAAAAGGTTTAAGTACTAATCACGCTTTCCTCTCACGATTACGAAAACAATCGCCAATCTGTGAACAATACCACTATATTAGAGACCGCGCATTGCGGTAAATAATCGCTTGAAAAATTATATTATTAGCGTTCGCAATTTTATTTCGCACGAACATACGACAAAAAATCGCATCGCAGTGCGCGCTTAGCCTTACTCTCACGATTTTCTCACGATCCTTTATCCTAGAGCTCATAAACATTTGTCTGAATAAACCTTACTGCGACGTTCACTTATAAAACCATCAAAGTGATATAATTTATTATACAGGGAACCTTGTATGCCTGTCTGGTGACATTTGCGTGAGGCGACGACGTAAATATTGTACAACTACCCACAATGGACGACTGTTTTGACATTCGTGGATTAAGTGTGATCGCGGATGATTTTTTCACGAAGTTTTGTAAAACTGTCGGCTGTTATTTTGTTGGATGTAGATCATTTGATGGAGTTTGGGATTTAGACTGTTTATCTATTATTTACGATATTTTAGTTTTAAGTTTCTGTTTTTCACTTATTTTATAAAGTTGAAGTTAATTTTATGAACAGAAGAGACATGGAACTATTTTAAAGCAAATGCATAAATCAAGGATGGTATTTATTCAAGACTATCTGACCAGACAGATGTTGTTTTGTCGAAATATCTACAGTTCATGCAAAAATCCCATAGAAAAAAAGGACGTTCAGTTATTCCCGAATTTAAAATTTTCGGGAATATTTCCCAATTTTTATTATCATGTAACCCAATAACTATTACGAACATTTTGAAACCAAAACATATCCAAATCGGTCCAGCCGTTCTCAAGCTCAGAGTCAGAATTAATTTTATTTATAACTGGCTGTTGCCCGCGACTTCGCCTGCGATCCAGGAAGAAAAGTAGCCTATGTCCTTCTCCAGATCATGGTCTACCCATGTGTCAAATTTCGTTTAAATCCGTTCAGATATTTTAGTGTAAAAGCGTAATTCTTACATTTTCTAATTTTCTGCGCAAACTTAAAAAAAAATCCGTAAGAACCATTTACAAAGTATTATAAAACTTTAAAAAAAAGATGGATGAAATCGGTAAAGTCGTTCTCAAGTTATGACGTGACCAAGGGAAATAGGGATTAATTTTTATACCTATACTAGCTTTCGCCCGCGACTTCGTTCGTGTGAAGCAACTTTCTTATTTGTTTTTTTCCGTAAGAACCTTGTACAGAGTATTAGAAAACAACAAAAAAAAAATCAGCCAAATCGGTCAAGCCATTTTCATGTTATGTCGTGACAACGGAAAACGGGTTTCATTTTTATATATACATATAGATATATAAATATCCTGCCTAGCCAGAAAACGACTGCAACCTTAATTTACTACGAAGTAGAGCGTGAACTGAGTGCAATACAAACTCATTAAAATTACTCATTATTTCGGTAATAAAACCTAGCGAAATTGCTTTGAAAACCAATGCCAAACAACTTTCCTATAGGTACATAAATTGTTTGATATATTTGTTTTCTAGATAAAAATATAGGTGTTAGAGCAGATCAAATGGTTTCCAAATTGAGAGTGATTTTGATGAAAAGCCACTAATCTGATCACGGTGGCGAATATATTCGAACTGCATTCGATCAAGCATGGCGGGGGAACTACTATTGGTTAGCTATATAAGGTGTACTATGTTGTTGACGACCAATAACCAACCTTTCTTATTTTTCCTTTTTATAAAATGTATTTTCTTGTCTTTATCCTGTCATGCTGTGAAAAGCTGAGAAAATAATAATAATAATATCCCTGGACATTTCACACAGCGCCATCTAGTCCCAAGCTAAGCAACCTAATGCTTGTGTTATGGTAACAAGATGGCTGATAAACTAATTATATACATTTTTTTTTGTAAATACATACATATTATAGATAGAAAAACACCCAGACTCGGAACAAATACATGTATTAGGTCATACAAATATTTGTTCCGTGCGGGAATCAAACCCGCGACACGCAGCGCAGCAGTCAATCGCTTAACCACTGCGCCAACCGTGCCGTCGAATAAAAATATATACTAAAAATTTTGATCGTATTTTCATTTCTAATGAGCAATCTCATAGCCATCCTCATCTTCAACAATAGTAAACGCATGATATGAAAGGAGTTTATGCAGAATCGGCATAAACTCCTTTCATATCAGTGAATATATTCTAATTAGATAGTCTGAGGGCCTGAGTTAATTCTGCTACGCGTACACGTTTTTATAGAAAAGTGGATATAAAATTAATACCTACAAAATTTGGTAACACGAGTCTTCGATCAAAATTGACGATGAGTAGTGAATGATGGGTCTTTGTTCAGAAAATCTACTGTTTACTGTCGTTGTTGCTGTTGTGATGGATAACTAAGTAAAAAACAAACAAACAGTTCGTTCGCATTTTTTTACAGATCATCTCATCTGCCTAGCCTTTTCCCAACTATGTATGTTGGGTTCGGCTTTCAGTCTAACCGGATTCAGCTGAATACCAGTATTTTACATGGAGCGACTACCTATCTGACCTCCACAACCCAGTGACTGGGTAATACGATACCCCTTGGTAAGACTGGTTGTCAGACTTTTGGGCTTCTGACTACCCGTAACGACTGTCAAAGATCCACGAATGACAGCTGGGACCAACCACTTAACGTGCTTTCCGAGGCAAGGAAGGGCCTCGGTATGTGATGGCGGATTTGATTACAGATCAAATTGAAAATTCTATAATTATACAGGACATAAGAACGAGGACGTTTGGAGAAGAGCGGTGGCCGGCACAAAACCTTTTAGGAAACCATTTTTCGTGAGTTCATTCATCCCATAATATTTGCACAGCGCACAAAAAAAGTGAAGTCTTAAAAGATAAATATGGAATTTTAACTACATAGTTATTTCCGTCTCCAGTCAGCTTATTATACTAACATACAGTTCTATCCATCAAAAGATTTACCGACCGAGTCTGACATTTATACAAGAATATTAATAATTTCCTACGTCTTATACAAAATATTTATAATTTGATGTAAGACTGAAAAAGCTCCTTTTCCGTCATATTTCGGTTATAAATAGCTTTTTAATACCTTAAATGAGTTTCGTACCTTTTGAAATAAGGACAAGGCTAAAATTATCACAAAATGAATGCCGTTAAAATTAAAAGATAAATTGGTTTAAGAATTATAGGTACCTACGGCTGGAAATGACGGTTTTCTTAACATAATTTGTGTCGATGTAAAATAATAAAATAAAAGTGCTTTAAGCGTAACGTAGGTACTCTCTTTCACACTGTCCCAGCAGTGGGAACATTATAGGCTGATTATGCATGTTTATGCTAAATATAATGTGTACAATTTATACATCTATCTACATATTTTATAAAAAAAAACCTATCGGTACTATCGCCAAAACCTATATCTGACCATTTTGAAAACAAAATCCTGTGCATATTATGATGACCACATTTACTTTTATTTGACGACACGGTTGGCGCAGTGGCTGAGCGATCGACTGCTGCGCTGCGTGTCGCGGGTTCGATTCCCGCACGGAACAAATATTTCTATTGCCTGCAGGTAGTTGTTCCGGGTCTGGCTGTTAGTGTATGTGAGTTTAAATGTTTGTAAACGCACCCACGATACAGGATAATTCCTAGTGTGGGGCAAAGTTAAAAAAAAAGCAAAAAAAAAATTTACACAACTAAAACACTAGGTACCAAATTAAAACAGTACGCTTTTATACACGAGCGGCTCGCGCCAATGGTAGAGGCAACTGCGGTCGTCGACAGTCGCTGGCTGCCGTTGACAATGTGCCGCTCATGTCAAAGTCAAAGTGAAAGATTTATTTGCAGATAAATATGGTTATAAAAGTTCTTAGAAAGTAGAATAATAGTAGCTTAGCATATTCAATCATAACGTAATGACATGCAAATTTTTTACAATTATATCATTTATATTTAAGTTGAAGGAATTCTTTAATACTATAGAAGGGATTCTCAACTAGCCACCTGTGTAAAGCCCTTCTAAAGCGGACCATTGGAAGTTCTTTAATGTGGTTAGGAATCTTGTTGTAAATCTGAATACACATAGGGTAGCAACTTCGTCTATATAGTTCCATTTTCGTTCTATTATATTCTATTATATATCATGTATTTGAGTACGGTGCTCTCATGTGCCGCTCATGTGTATGAGCACTAATTAACTTATATACAAATAAAAACAAAATGACAGTCGCAGTACCTACCCATCTGCATCGCTGCCATCCAAGTACAAGTTACAATCAAGTATTTTCTAACTGAACAAACAGCTGTGCTGCTTGGGAGCTTGTTGCGCCATTTTGCAGCGAAAGCACTAAGAAGTGGTGAAGGGCGGACGTTTTAGGGGACCGTATTTTGTAATTTTGACGTTCGAAAAGTGCTGATCCTCAGCCTAATTTGAATAAATGACTTTTGATTTTGATTGTGATCCGGACACGTGTCTAGAAGATTATATTAAAACAATATAACAATGATTATGTCCTACAAACTATGAATTCACGGTCACACCACGATACTTTCAAAATCGAGACCATACGACCAACAACATCACCAACTTTATATACATACCCACAACAATTATATAAAAGTCAACGTAAATTACAATCAAACGCAACTAGTAGGTACATAAATACACGTTTTTATTACTCACACACTTGTCACGAAATCTCGGTTTTTTATCGTATTTCTATCGTCAACAAATGGTAGGGGTTTTGGCGTCGATCCAGGATTCGATCGACTACGGTTATTGCAAACAATTATCAGTGAAAACACGCAGTGAACACTATAAATTGGATTAACGCGATTTACGGCTGAACCTGGTGATTTTTGGTGATAAACGAGGTTATTTAATATTTAAAGTTTTCATTTGTCATTGAGATTGGAACTGATTTATTGAAATGATATTTTTCACACTATTAAAATGTGATAAGTTTGTCTTTAGATAATTTTGGATTTCCTATGAGTTGTAGTAAATATCTTTTGGTGGTTTTAGAGAAATTGAATACTTTGATCAATTATTTATAACTTAACTAAGCGATTGCACAGTAAAGTGTGCACCGTTCGTTGGCATTGGCGGCGATTCCCAAATTAAACTAAATTTATGTTTACTGCATCTTTTTCTTTCTATTTCATAAAGAAAAGGACAGAAGATAATTAATATTAGTTTAATCCTGTCAAATTAGTCAGCGCCTGACGTAAATTAACATATTTTTAGTCGCCATGTTTTTAATCACGTCTAAAATGTCTATGGAGTACCTTAATTTGAGAGGACTAAACTATTATATATCTTCTGTCCTTTTCTTAATGAAATAAAAACAAAAAGATGCACTGAACTTAAATTTAGTTTAGTTTGTGAACCGGGGAATCGGCGCTATTGCCTAGTATGAGAGTATAGGTTAAACTGACAGTGGTTTCAATATGTAGTATGAATTATACTATCATGCCACTAAAAATAACTTATAAATTTAAAGAGCATGGGTAATGATAGTAGGTATGTAAGGATCGCCTGCCTGCCTATCCCCATGTGCAAGAAGTCGTATAACTTTACTTTCTGAACTCATAAAAAGATCTGTCTTTTATGTAGGTAGTAAGTTTTTATTTACATTTTAATTAATTATTTTTCAGCTTGAGTACGTATAGTTTTTATTATATTTGTTGGTTTATTGGCGTGGCTAGCTGACATATTGCAAGTAATTTAATTTTATGTTATGTGCCTTGTAATGTTAATTACTTAACGCCTAGTATTGTATACAATCAAGTATGAAGTATTTTCTAACTGAACAGACAGCTGTGCTGCTGGGGAGTTTGTTGCGCCACTTCTTCTTCCCAGCGATAGCACTAGGAAGTGGTGCAGGGCGGGCGTTTTTGGGGGACTGTCTTTTGTAATTTTAACGTTCGAAAAGTGCTGATTTTCAGCCTAATTTGAATAAATGACTTTTGATTTTGATTTTGTCACAATCCAGTGAATTTACGATGTACTGAAAGATTCAGTACGAGTGTTCCATGCTCCCATCGTCAAGAACTTTGAACAATTTTCCTACAAGCTTGTCTTTCCTGTTGTTTCTATATTATCCTGTTTGTTCAAAAGAAATCAATGACTGTAAAACAAACCGACTTCCAAATCGAAGTCATAAAGATGCAAATACGAAAAACAAGACAAGAAACTTTTATTTGACATAGATCGGTATACATTTTGACGTACAAAGCATCCCGCAAAATCCATCGAACAATTTTAAGTATGTATCCGAAAATAGTCCTAAACGCCAAAGTAATACGGCCGGAAATGGGGTCACATACGTTTACCTACAATTCGTATATCAGCTTTCTAGTTACGAAGTCGAAAACTTTTCAATACAATTTCCATATGAAACAAGTACTCGTTTCGAGAAACGTTTTAAGTTTTAACTAGTTTAATCCAGTTAGGTCTGGTTTTTTCAACGGAGAGCTCTAAACGGCAGTTGTTTTTTTTTTTTTTAATTGCCTTTTCTGCCTTTTTTTGTTTTGTGTTACTGGATAATTTTTGGTGTTTGATGCCAAAACAGAAAACACAGCTAATGGTTTGATGGAACAAGATTTTGTATAGGTATCTTACATATTGGTTTTATTAATCAAATATACTTTATCGATTTACTATTTTCAGCGTAATGATAGCTATTCCAGATAATTTTCCATTGAATCGTATTTTCTTTATTTAGAAAGAAAGAAAAAATAAAAGTGGGTTTATTGGCATTTCATCAATCATTGGTCGCAAAAAAATATACGTAGTAAAATGAATGCATTGTTTTAAACTAATTATTGTATTTGTCGACAACAACACACAAGGAAACCAAACAACATAACATATGAAAAACAAAAAAAAAAAAAAAAAAAAGATGTTTTTTATCCAAGTTTACAAAAATAAAAACGCAGTGATTCAGTAAATTATATGCAGAAAAATAAACTGACTGAATTTGGCTATTTAGTTAAAAAAAAAATACTTCCTGCAATAAAATTGCCTGACGCATGTTTACCCCCAACTTTTTTTTTTGTGTGTTTATGTCCTTTTTTTATGCGTCATGTTTGCCGCAAATAAATGCATTTTTCTTTCTTTCTTTCAATTGTTTTATGACTCCGATATTAATGAGCTTTGTCTTGCCAACCTCAAAATATATATTTTTTTCTTTACATAATCTTAATCAGACTATAATGTTTCCACTGCTGTGACACAAGTCTGCTCTCGGTGTGAGGGAGTGGGCCGTAATCCACCACCCAGGCTCAGTGCGGGTTGGCGGATGTCACATGCCTTCATTTAGTTTTAGGCCATGCCGGTTTCCTCACGATGTTTTCTTTCACCGTTTTGAGAGCAGAGGTGACGAAATAATTTACACAAAGTAAAGCGCTTGTCTGGACTCGAACCTACGACCAACTCGTAAGTCGCGGCCATTACCACTGGGCTAGCACTGCTCTTAGCCTGTTCATTTTTAACTAAATATTCAGCACAAAAAAGTCTTAAAGTAATTACAAACTAAAATACATAAACCAGATATAAATTTGAAAGTCAACGCGAAGAAATTTCAATTAAATTTTAATGGAGGAGATTTCAGTCTTGGTGAGGAATTTGCCACGATAAATTAGTATAAACCCTCATGCTATCATCAATTTAGAGGGGTTATAGGACCTTAAGCTGTGAGTTCTTTACTAGAAAGATTGTATGTTTGGTCTCGACTTAACTGAAAGCGTCTTTGGACCGGCTAGAACTTTCCAAATGTTACTGTGGGCATTGAGACAATAAGTTCCTAAACTTTGCAATCTGACTTGTCTATTTGTATTGATATATTTACTAACGACCCGCCACTGCTTCGCACGACTTGAGAAAACTTCGAGATTTATTTATTCTTTTAATATTTATATATTCTACATAACTATAAACCTTCTGGAATAAATTCTCTAAATTATCGTGATAACCGCATCGAAATCGAGCGCAGTTTAAAAAAACCACGCGGTCACACAGACAGTCCCGAAAATTGACTTTGATTTATAATAAATGTATAGATTCACGTACACACAAAACTTCGTAAAGAAAAAGAAAGTAGATGTCGTTTGCTTCTTCTTTCGTATCGACCGTACCTATCTATGTCTTGTCAAATAACTTGGGCTTCGGCCCCGTAGTAAGTGGCCAGAGGGGCAATTCTCGTAATTTTAAGACCGTTCACAGTCTGATCTCAGTCTCAATCTGTCAAAAAATGCTTCTAATTTCCCTACATTTTGACAAGTTTTTGAAATTTGTTTGTCGCTGAGATGAGACTGCGACTAGATTTTGAACGTTTTAAATTACGAGAATAGGCCTTCTGATCTCTCTCCGGTCGTGTCGGATTCGAACGTGAGGAGTCGAGAGAGAGCACCTGTGTCTGCGTACACACTTGAGCACTATAACATCTCCCGCGCCGAAGGCTGGTCTCCGCCAAAATTGTTCGCCACGGCTGAAATTCGGTCTGGAGCACTTTAGATGGCTAATGTTTTAATGGTCACTTTATAATGGTCAAGAGGGTCTTACTGCATCTAAGAAAGAATAACGTTCATATCAACTTACCCTCTTTGTCGTATAGTCTGAAGGCTTCTTTGAGTTCTTTCTGTAGCTTCTCGTCGTCTTCTTGTAGGAAATAAACGGCCACGCGCACGAATGAGTCGAAGTTCAACTTCCCACATGCTGGAAAGAAAGAAATAAAGTTATGAAGTTCAAAATAACAAATGCATATGAATTATTTGACGGCACGGTTGGCGCAGTGGTTAAGCGATTGACTGCTGCGCTGCGTGTCGCGGGTTCGATTCCCGCACGGGAAAAATATTTGTATGGCCTATAAGTAGTTGTGCCGGGTCTGGCTGTTTGTGTATGTGAGTTTAAATGTTTGTAAACGCACCCACGATACAGGAGAAATTCCTAGTGTGGGGCAACGTTTTTTTAAAAAACTAAAAAGAAAGAATTATCGAAATTTTCATGTATCTCTTCCTGCTTTTTTAACACCGGCCGCGTCCTAACCAAAAGCAACCGTCGTCTCGCGAGTACAGGTCATCGCACTCTTTTTAATTGAATTTTGAAAAAGGAAGAGGTATGTTACCCGATTACTCGAAGACCGCTGGACCGATTCGAAAAATTATTTTTAAGTTTGAAAGAGTATACTTTCCAGGTTGTCCGACATAAATTTAAAACAGGTGACGAAAAAAACAATGATTTATCACCTGCAGGTTGAGTAGTACCCCTGCTACGGCTCGCAACTGACTGTCGCTAAGCGATCACACCACTGTTTTATATTTAGAGCTACTTCTACTTCTGGCAGGGTTATACTACACGGTTGGTTTTTTTATAGGAGCTATCGGCTAACGTAAGACTTTGGTCCGATTTTTATGTAAGTAGGAATGTTTGTAAATATGGTAACCAAATAGGTTTATATGAATATGACATAGGTGCACGAACAATGACGTTGCGCTCGATACAAAACGATCTCGTCGATCGCGTACTCGCGCGACGATCGCTTTTGGTTAGGACGTGGGGTTAAGAAAAAAAAAAACAGAAACATGCATGGGATCAGGTTTTCATTCCCTATGGAGTGGTAGTAAAGAACTTCAATCTTACAATTTAAAAAATCCAGGCTATTTATTTATTTATAGGTATATATGCCCGTTTTCACCAAACAAACTTTTCAAAGTTAAGAGTTTCCTAATTTTCTGTTCTCAAAGTTTCTCTAACATACCTAAGAAGTTATATTAAAAAAAAAACCACAACCTCACATACCAAAACTAAGAATTTCTTTAAATTAAAAGCGAGAAGCATTTTTGGGGTCGGCCATTTTAAGTCAGTAAGAAGGATGAAGCTAATCTGGTAAACCGATAATTTCTTACAACTAATCACCAGATTAATGCAATGTAATTACCTAATCTATCCATTAATAAATATATAAACCATAAACCATTCATTATAATATATCTATCATTCCGTTTAACGAGCGACAAACAAGACAGACGAGGATCCCGCTATAATCCCTACGTCACACTTGATCCGAGCTATTAAGGCTTTAATGACGTCATCAAACAGCTGTTTGTGCATCGGTATCAAGGGGTTTAAGTGGTCACACGTAATTACTGAAGTTACTTCTACTTAAGGCAGATTTGACTAAAGTCAAACTTAATTTTATCTGTGGAGTAAAATTGACGTCTGATAGTTTGGTCAAATTCGCCATTGTATAGTCACCCTGGTAATGTTGCCACTGCTGGGACACAGGCCTCTTCTCAGTGAGAGGGAGTGGGCCGTAATCCACCACGCGGGCCCAGTGCGGGTTGGTAGACGTTTTCCTTCACCGTTTTGTGAGCAGTGCTGATTAAATAATTTACACAAAGTAAAGCGCCTGTCTGGGTTCGAACCTATGACCTACAAGTTGTTAGTCGCGGCCGTTACCACTAGGCCACACTCTTCTCCTCCTACCTATAAACTTGAACCTCTTTCGTACTTAACTGACTCGTGTGTCTAGGGTTTGCAAACGCAATAGCTGAACGCTAGCTCCTAGGATACCTACCCTAATCGGGCACATTGGATTTGTAGTAGCAGCTCGGAGTCTGGATTTCAAACTCAACTCACTATTTATTTCAACTAAACCAATTACAGTCACTTTTGAATAGTCAAAGGTCGGTCAGTCAAAAAGATGAAGCTAGTTGCCCATTCCAAAGCGTAGTAGGTACCTATGGAGAAGAACGGGCAAGAAACTCCATGGACACTCATTTAAATCACAATAATATAGTTACAAAGTATTGGTTACATCATTCATGTTAAAAATTATGCATGTGAGAGCGATGCAGAACGTTAAAAGCGTCCGTAATAAAAAGATAAAAAAAAACAATTCAAATATTAAATAAAATCAAAATAAGCCATGGCTGCAAAGAGTTGACCAGTCCACTGACGGCGCCCGTTCGCGAACATGACTCATAGATTTCTGCCCGGTTAGTAGAATTCAAAAGTAATTTATTCAAGTAAAGCTACATCGCGACTTTATTCGAATTTCAACCTTGTCACTGAGGTAAGAAAACCGAAAAGCGTGAACGCGCGCGCCTAGAACCAAATATTCGAAAACATGTGACATCTGCCAACCCGCACTAGGCTCGCGTAGTAGACTATAGCCCACTCTCTCTTGAAGACAGGAGACCTGTGTCCCAGCAGAGGGAACATTATAGGCTGATTATGTACAGTCACGAGCAAAAGTATGTATGTACACTCGGCTTTATTCAAAAGCGATTTACTCCTTTATTTTTTAATGAAATTTTATTTTGTTACGAACATAGCATTTTCGAACCCATAGGTTTATGTAATATGTCGTATTTCAACATTGCGTTCGTTATTTCTCGAAAAAATCGCAATTGAAAGTTGCCAAGTGTTGACATATTGGTGCTCGTGACTGTACTGGGGTAAGAACGAGCACTACTCAAGTAAATTCTGTGCTTTAAAGCAGACTTGCTTTCATTAGCACCTCTCACTAAAAACCAAGAGCATCTGAGACAGTCTCCAATTAGTTCCTTAATGGCTCCGTGTGCACTTCATATGTTAATCTTTGTCTTACTATGTTAATTATACATTGTGTAATAGACAAGCTTCTGTTTTCTTATTACCTACAATATAAAGCCAGGATGATGAATTGTTTAGCCAAATGACTATCTACATACTCGTACTTAAATCCTGCTTAGTATTATAAACGTGAAAGTTTGTATGGATGGATGGATGTTTGTTACTCTTTCACGCCAAAAATATTGAACGGATTTGGATGCAATTTTGTACTTTTTATCCCGATATTCCCACGGGATCAAAACTTATGCATGTAAAACCGCGGGGCGCAGCTAGTATTATATAAATTTGAGTAAACCTGACGGTTTAACGAGAGTAAAATGGGATAAAGTCAAGGGCCATACCTACAACAAGGTATCTTAACAAACACAATATCTTTCTCCCAGCTAAGAGTTCTCGAAATCTTTTGTCATCTTTTTTAAGTAGGTTTTTGTTAAAGAAAACCGTCGCTTGACCTTGTCGAGAGGATGATCCGAATCTTAAGGGTTCTCTTGCCAAGGGACAAAGTATTAAGGAATTTCGTGTGCCTGCTGACCTATGATCCTAAACCCTTGTTATTAAGTTTGTCCAAAGGAATTTCTCAATAGCAGTATAGAGTTTTAATTTGTGTCCTGTTGATGACAATAATCCCGTTATGGTCGAAAATCGAGTTGAATGACGTGCAATAGGAGAGGCTTATGTCCAGCAGTGGACTGCTATTATTGACTGACGATGATGATGATGGTGATAACAGGCTTACCTCATATTACCCGGAGTGTACCTAAACTCTAATTTTTACGACACGTTTTTGGTCTAGCAAATAAAAAATCAGAGTTCTATACAATAGGCTATTTTCCAAAAAAAAATCTAATTAGTCCGTCAGTTAGATTATCAAAAAATATTGAAACCGTATTTTTTCTTTTGTCAATTATATGAAAAATGATGAAGATATCGCCCGTTAAAGTTCCGCATGACGTCACTTGCTTGCGACACTTTTGCAAGCAAGTGACGTCACGACCCCCCACTCCCAAATTTTGACGCGCTTTATCTTTGTAATTTTTTGTTTGATTGACAAAAGAAAAAATACGTGTCTATTATTTTTCAATAATCTAACTGACGGAGTAAATATAATTATTATTTTTTTTACCCAGGCACCCTATTAAGAACTTTCAGAAGTTATTTTCTTCCACTGTAATGGTTGTTATTTTATGTTGTAACGAACATAGTATTTTGGAAAAATAACCCTAATTGCGTAACACTATCAGTCTTAATCTGAATCATTTTTAAGGATATTGCTAATACATTGCTTCATATGTTTGATAAATGTGTCTGCTCAACAACGTAAATAACGCAATGAATAAGTCCCCTCCCCATTCCACCGACTTCTACTCCTACTCCTTCACAGTGCACGCGGTGCGATTGTGGAATTCACTACCGCCTGACATTAGGGACTGCCAAACTATTGCAGTTTTCAAAAGAAGAGTGAAAGAACACTATCTGTCCACTTCATCATAGTTGTGTATGTATTTATTTTATTTTAGAAGTATTTATGTATGTTTATTTGTATGTATATATTCTCGTAATATTTGTTTAGTTTTTAAGTGAATAGTTTATTTTTGATTCTATGTTTTATTGTTTGTCTCCTTTGCTCTATCACACGCTGTCTACATCTCTGTATTTATTGTCCTATCTCAGGTATGCTGGAAGAGATTTCTTACGAAATAAGCATCACCTCTGTACCTATTTTTTCTGTTCTGATTTTCAATATCTGTTTATATATGTGTGTACATAAATGGTTAAATAAATAAAAATAAATAAAATGAATGTTGTTGAAATGTCAAAATTAAACCCATTGCTACTTACTGATAGTGTGTTACGCAACTACCCCGAAGGTCTAATCTTAAAGTTTTAATTTGATAATTGAATTATAGTTATTAATCGTATACCTAGATATTAGTGCTTGTGGCTGTACTACACCACTGTCTCACAAAAATCAAAATCAAAAGTCATTTATTCAAATTAGGCTGACAATCAGCTCTTTTTGAACGTCGAAACCCAAACCTGACCGATTTGGAGTAAAATCAAAGGCAAAGTAATTTATTCAAATTAGGCTGACAATCAGCACTTTTCGAACGTCAAAACTACATAACGCAGTCCCCAAAAACGCCTGCCCTTCACCACTGCCTAGTGCTTACGCTGGGAAGAAGAAGTGGTGCAAAAAACTGCCCAGCAGCACAGCTATCTGTTAGAAGAAGCTTGCTTCTATTCAATAGTAGGTATGGTATGGTAAGCTATGGAATTATGGATTATTTTTAGATATGTTATTTACACATTTTACACATTTTTACGCGCATACTTCCCACAGCTAACCTTAGTCGTATACGCAGCACCTGACTTCTATTTCCGTCAAGCACATGGCGTCTACTAATTGAAGCCACGATCCTGTCTCGAAGCAAATTGCCGTGACTTCGTCATTCACGCCAATGACAGTAGACGGGCTATGTACATTCCGTTCACAGTTATTTTACCTCTAACAGCAGCAACCTAATAACAACTTTATTTTAAAGAGAATAAAGATCACAATGATTTTGACAGACTTGTCTGCGGCAGAAACCCAACAGCAACCTTATTGGAATGAGAATAAAAATCACTGTGACTTGGACAGTGATACACAATCAGAGGTAAAATAATTGTGCAAAAGGCGGAATAGTAACCTCGTTACAATGTTTTATGTTTAGAAAATCAGTTGAGAATGAAATACTCAATTTATAAACTCAAAATATCGTCAAATTTTCATACTTACACACCTGCATTCCCCAAAGGGTAAGGCATAGGAGGTACCTTTAGTACTTAGTCTTTATATTGTTCTCACATATAGAAGCAATAAGAACAATGTACCCAGGATTTTGTAAAAATATCTTGATTTAAAAGAGTGTCCGTGGAGTTTCTTGCCCGTTCTTCTCCATAGAGATCTACGCTTTGGAATGGGCAACTAGCTTCAACTTTCTGACTAACTGACCGACTATTTAATAATTTTGACAATTCAAAAGTGCCTGTAAATGGTTTAATTGAAATAAATGATTTGAGTTTGAATTTGTACACCTACATTTCGCCAGTTATGTTTAGGTTCCATGAGGGCAAGCCTATTGCAATCAACCGAGCATAAGTCCAAACTCCAGGCTTCTCCATAAGGAATTCCTGGTAGAAAATCCCAATAAGGGCCGAAATACAAAGACTGCTCGAGCAGTTAGCGATTGATCAACATAGACGAACCGCTCTTGCATTCATAGTCAACAGATTGAAGCTGCCATTGATAACTGCTGGAGCAGTTGATACCAACTGCTCGTCATTCATATCGAAGAGGTAACTGCGCGAGAGCAGTCGACAGCTCGAGCAGTCAGTGTATGCCTGGCGACTGCTTGACCGCACGACCGCCCGAAGCAGTAGCAACTGCTCCAGCGGTTTCGTATATGCGTGTACGTAGAAGACTATAGTTCACTATGCAGTCGCAGCTTGAAGCAGTCCATCCTGACTGCTCCAAGCAGTCCGTGTATGTCGGCCCTAACACTTTGCTCGACCCGGGCATCGAACCCAGAAGCTCATGCTCAGCAGTAGCGCTTGGGAATACTAGACCAAAGAGACAGTTTCATACTTTGGATGAAATAAACATAAAACTATTTTTTTTCTTTATTCGTGGTCTAATAAACTGTTCTATAATAATCGAATCCACGTAAAGTGCTCTGTTTTATAATATTTTCCAGCATACCAACCTATTTTACAATTACACTTGAGGCCAAATAAAAATATCAGCAACAATAAATAATATAAAAATGAAAAACGGCCACTTTCACTATGCGATAGAATTTAAATTGATACAATAATGTCATCAAAAACTGAATATTTATGATCAAATAGAAAATGTATGAATACACATTTGGAGTGAGTAAATGTTATGAACTTGCGTCCATTCCTCAGTATTAAAGCGTGCTTTATGTTGTACAGTGTAGTGCAGAAATACGGACGATTGTCAGCAGGAAATAAAAATGTCAGCGTGCTGGATAATCTGTGCGCTGGCTTTGAAGGAAAACAGAACTATTTTCTGGACTTATCGTCGCGAACATATAAACTTCGCTCTTTAAGATACGTTAAGGCGAGATTAACTGGGGTTATTTCTGTTAAAGTCATTGTCGACGCTGTTTTATGTTAGACTTGTTAAAATAAACCGGTCTTTGAGATTAAAACGCCAATGTTTAGATCGTCGTTTTATACAAGGTGGAGACAAACGATACTGCAGTAAATTAAATTTCTTAAATCTAACGACGTCCGTCTGCATACTAAAATTCAACCAAATATATCGAATAGTTTAGTCACTATAGCTAGTCAAAGATTGGCAAAACCCAGAGTTGGTCCATCCCTTTTTTTTTGGGTGTGAAATCACCATATTACTTCTCCCGCACCCGTGTTCCTTCAGTTGCCTGTGCCAGGGGCCACGGTATCTCTTGCGAAAAACTCACGGCCCTGGCAGGCATCGACCCTAGCGGACTCCGTCAGTTCGTGCTGACATCTCTTTGAGACGCGCGTGGAGCACAACGCGCCGTCGACCCGGGCCTGGTCCTTACCGGGTGGCGAGCGGCCCATTGCTCGCTACTCGCAAGCCCGCGCCTAAGGTGGCCGAGAGCCAGCTGTTGACTCCCGACGTCCAGGGCATCTCCTGCAGCGACTAGGGGCTTGAGGGCGCAGAGATTGCCTCTCCCTCACGCGCTCCGCCTCCTCCTTTGCGAGAATTACTGCTTCGCAGAAGGAGGTGATGGCTTCCCATGCACTCTCGCTCCGTACCATGTCCTGGACCAGGGCCGAACGCGAGAGATCGCCGCCACGAGGACGCGGCGGTGCTCCGCCCAAACCGGGCAGACCTCCACCGTAGTGGAGACCGTGCGGTATCCTCGAATTATCAGTCGGTCCATCCCTGCTATTTATTTTGTTAAAAAAAGCACTTTTTTAATTTCGATATTAGGATTTATTTGATAGTTCCAAAAATGCTCTTATGTATTAGTATTGTCAGTGTTTTCATGTATGGTCGTACTGTTGTCTCCACATTGTATACCTATCTAATACCTACCTGTGTTGTTTTGAGTTCAACTGCTCTGTCACAGTCCATTGTTGGATTAGTTGGTATTTAAGTTAGTGTACACACGAGCGGCACGCGTCAAAGCACGCTGTTGACGCGAGTCGTTCGAATTGTCAAAAGGTTCGGTCAGAAAAATGTAGCTAATTGCCCATTATAAATCGTAGTAGGAGCATCATTTATGTTGAATGATTAGGAGAGCAGTGGTGGCCCCGAGTTACGAGTCACAAAGGTCGTGGGTTCTAACTCAGGCAGGCACTTAACTTTTTGTAAATAATTTCATCACCATTGCTCTCTCAAAACGGTAAAGGAAAACATCTTGTATTATCTATCAACCCGCACTGGGTCCGCGTGGTAGATTATAGCCCACTCTCTCCCGAATATAGGAGGCCTGTGTACGAGCAGTGGTAACATTATAGGCTGACTATACTATTCATTTTGAAATTATACATAATTATGAGAACGATGTAGAAAGACTTACTCCCTTCAAAAAAGCAAAGGGTTACGACTCACCTTCAGCATCTTCGCTGTCAAGCATTTGGTCAAGTTCAAGGTCATCATAGTTGTGTACCATCGTGTTCAGTATCGTCTTGACTGTTTCCTTGGCGATGCGGCCTTGCTTCTCTGAGTCGAACATGCTGAACGCGCGCCTGAGCACTGTCGAGCAAAAATATTAGGTTATTAGAATCATTTAATTAAAAAGAATGTGCCCAATATGGAGGAAGTAATGGAACTATGGAGTTGACGCTGTGTGAGCGTGCGTGTTCTATCGCCACCTGTTCGATGTCCACCGCGCACAGGATGGTTGGAAAGCAGCTCATGAAGTATTTTTTTGCTCCGTTGGTGTAATTACTGTATGGCGTTCCAGTAGGACGATAAATAAATATAATTATTTGTTCCAGAGATATTTTGTCAAAGAGAGTGTCAAAATAACGGTATCTTTTATTTTGAGAAGTGTTGTATTTACTCTCTCGACAATTTGAAACGTGGTCATGATTCTCAGCAGTGAGAGAGAGATTAGCAAGAGAGATAGTAATAATAATGTGTAGTCTTGAGAGAAGGTATTTGTGTACCTAGTTTTAAGAGTTTTTTTTTATTATTATTGTCCCTCTCAACCAAAGCACCTGCCATCTAATCTCTTCACCACCCTTGGTTGACTGGTAGAGAATGCCTAAGGCATTAACTCCGCCTTTGTACCTTTTTGTGCGAAAAGTTTAAATAAATAAATAAGGTAGGTTCTTATTGTGTAATGCAAATCATTGTAAAAGCGAGCGCGTTTCATGCAAACTGTGTGTTTTCGCGCAAATTGTTACCATGAATCAACACATGATTCGAGACCCCCGCAGAAAATTATCAACGGTTATCAAAAAAAAAAAAAAAAAAATCTGCTGTTCCATAGAAAAGTGCAACACCTACGCGGTCAAAATATGAGCATTAATATATTTTTTTAATATAACCAACGGTTAATTTCAACTGATTCAGAATAATGTACTGAATCCATGGCGCATCGGTGTCTCTGCCACTTCGTATTTTTAGAATTATTTATTCCTGAATATCATTTCAATTTTCCTATCTTCCTCTTCCTAACAACAGAGAATGGAAACCCTCACAAACAAAGGAGAAATTGAAACAGTTCATTTCCAAAGAAGACACTCAAAACAACCGCAAATTAGTTATTGATTTCACCCCTTAAAAGCTAAACGACAAAAGTTTGAAAGTATCAAAATTTCGAACCACTCTGTGGAAATCGACAATCCCTTTGCGTCAAAGGGAACGTTGGTGGAAGAGAAGTGATAGGTACTAAGCGTCGGAACTAAGTAAGAAACTTATATTGTGAACAGTGTTTCTGGTTCATATTTCGATCGAAAAGCGATGATAGCTTTTCTTTGATAAATACAAGTTTGTTGCAGAATGTTGCTTTTTATAGAGGTTTTATAGAAAAGGGAGGATCCTCCGACCAGACGGGTGTTGTGTCTGGTGGGCAACTGCCCGATGATTGGTGTCGGGATGAATATGTTCTAGTTGTACAGTAAACTCTGATAGCGCGATGCAGGATTTTGAGTGTCGTCAATGTGTTGCGTAGTTCGCATGTGGCGTTGTAGATGGCACCACAATTTTAATGAATCTAGATTTAACTACAATAATAATTCATTCCTTTTTCAGACATAGTCCTACTATGAATTTAAATTGATATAAAATTCACGCATACACAATAAAATGTAATCAAAATAATATACAAAAAAAACATCAAGCAAAGCAAGTCATAAAATCTTATTTTTAAACAAAGTGGATAATTTTTTATAATGCTATTTTAACTGATTTATCATCTTTGACGTTTTTCAAACGTCAAAGATGATAAGTTAAAGTAACCATTTCGCCAGTTGTGGCTTTAAACGTTTTACGAACCTAACTCCGGGGCCGGCTTTAGCATTGTAAAGCCGAAACAATTTGGAAGCAAAATGTTTTTGGTTTACACTAGTGGCCGTAAAAAACTAGCTAAACTAGCATTAAAAATTAGGTATTAAAATGTCTTCAAGCTGTAATGTAAACGTGGATAAAAAGATCTTTGTTACAGAAATTAGTTACACATTTAAAAACACTAATCTATACAACAATAAACCTGAAGAGTTTGTTTGATTGTTTGAACGCCCTAATCTCTGGAACTTCCAGACGGATTTGAATAATTCTCTCTCAAGAATTAGGCTATCAAATGCAAAAGTTCTTTTTGTATTTAATAGCCCAATTCTTGAGGAAGGCAACGTAACATCACGCTAGGTCCAAAACAAAAAAAGTCAGACAGAACGCTAAGCGAAACCGAAGTAATAGCACGGGCAGGCGATGCGATGCGATGGGGTGGGTCGGAGGAACAAGAAATTTCACGCGGACAAAATCGTAGGCAGAAGCTAGTCCTTAAATAAAACGCCCCATGTGGAAAGTTTTGCAGCTGCTGTAGATACCTACAAATAAAAACCGTCCACCCCTTTGACGTTTTTGATTTTGTATAAGTTTAAGAATATAGACATTAAACTATCATTTGTTACACCAACTAACTCAATTTATCACTGCTAATGTGACACGTATGTTGCTCCGACGACTACAAGCAACTTGATTCACCAAAAAATATTAGCATTTCACTTAATTTTGTTCAAATACGATTTATGAAAAAGTGCGAATAAATATATTGAAAAATATTTTAGCGTGAGATGAATAGTGGTTAAACGTAAATCCATAAATATTATAAATTAAAGTCGCTTTTCGTGTCTGTGTGACCGAATTGTTCTTCTAAACTACGCAACGGATTTAGATGCGGTTTTTGCCAACATTTAGAGAATTCGTTCCGCAAAATTATTCGCGAATTTATTCGAGGTTTATGAGTATAATATATATAAAAAATCGCGATATTTTATCAAGTCGTAAAAACCGGGTGGGTTGCATGTAGTTTATATGTTAAAATGGCCGCCAGTGTACAGTGAATGAGTAATGTCAAGCGCCAGATTAAAATTGATTACTTGCGGTCCCAAAAATCTAGTTTGTGTTGGTAAAAGTGAACTGTATTTTTAGAAAATACTGAAAAATACCTATCGTGTTTACCTGTCAAGTTAATCGTTATTGAAGGGTTTGTTAGGTAGATTTCTAGATCAAACAAAAAACCATGTAAATATCAATTTGCTTTTTAGATCTTTCAATCACATAATATTATGTAGACATTAATGCCCCATTGATGGACAAAGACCTCCCTACTATCTTTCCACAGACGGTACGGTTGGCGGTGTCGCGGGTTCGATTCCCACACGGAACAAATATTTGTATAGCCTACAAGTAGTTGTTCCAGTTTTGGCTGTTTGTGTATGTGAATTTAAATGTTTGTAAACGCACCCACGACACAGGAGAAATTCCTAACGCGGGGGGCAACGTTTAAAAAAAAAACCTCTCTCTGTCCAGAGCTTCCAAAGACCAATCTTTATTAAAGAAGTCCAGCTCATCTCGTCATCTCCATCTGGGCCTGCCGCGATGTCGTTTGCCATTAAACCCACTGAAAAGTTTGGCCCATTGATCGCCTGACATGCGGCAGATGTGTCCACCCCAATTCCATTTAAGCGTGGCAGCTTTTTTCTATGCCTATAGCCCTATTCTTGAGGAAGGAACATCACGCTATTGAGACCCTTAGGAGCCGAGCAAAAAGAAAAAAAGTCAGAAATAACGCGAAAACAAAGTGATAGCACGGGCAGGCGATGCGATTCGACGGGGTCGGGGTAACAAGAAATTTCACGCGGACTAAGTCGCAGACAGAAGCTAGTTCAAGTATCTATCAGTAGTGTGTGAGTGTGTGGGGGGGTGTGTGTGTGTGTGTAGTGTCTATCAGTAGTGTTATTAAAGTTATATCAGCTTAAACCTATCATGTGCAACTCAATAACAGAACGTCAAAAACAATCCCAAACAAACTCCTCCTATGATACACGTTTACTTACAACAAGTTCATCAACGATACCCCTAAAGTTATCATCATTAATGAGTCGACAACCTCTAATGCGCCACCCCTGGCCCCTTATCAAACCTTTAGCAATCAAGACTCGATCAGGGGTCGCTAACTGATGGCGACTCGTGAACTTGGTTTGTGATACAAACAATTCGTTAAGTTAATATAGACTTGGGAAATAACAGCCAGACGGGTCGATTGAACAGGTTAAGCTACGACTTGCCGCGGTTGGTCCGTGGATGGGTGACCATTTTTACATATGGCTTAACGGCTTAACGTGCTTGCTTTCCAAGGTACGGAGGGTCTCAAGAAGAAAGCACCTCTTAAACCCCAATTAGAGTAGGTATTGAGTTAAAAAGCATAATACACTTTACTGCTTTGAAATAAGATTTAATTTTCTTTGGCTCAATCGGCGGTCAGTTCGGCAAAATATAATAATATAAATACCTATTTAAAAAGTTACTAAAATCGATTCAGTAATCTATTATGAACAATCTACTTTCAGGACTTGCGTTTATTCTGGTATACCTTGTTCCTATACCTATTGAAATTCAGCCGCATTTTAGAAGCACAACCAAATTTTTTGAGAAATGTAGGTTCTTGTTAAAGGCCGGATACACGTTAAAATGAAGAATCTAGGTACCTAGTTTAGCTTCAGTCATAACTCTTCCATTTTCGCTCTACGCTAAACGGATAATAAATCTATGAGATATCTGCATCTTTTGGTACCTAAACTATAATACTTTCGGAGTTTCGTTTGCGTAGGAGGTAGGACCTACATTTGCTGGATTAGACCATAATATGTATATGTCTACTTTTAGTTAAAAGACCCTTCAAGTATGCTTAATTTAATTAATGCAATGTGCCTCGGAAAGCTTTTTAAGCTGTTGGTCCCGGCTGTCATTCGTTGATCGTTGACAGTCGTTATGGGAAGCCAGAAGACTAACAGTCTGACAACCAGTCTTACCAAGGGACATCGTGTTACCCAGTGAATGGGTTGTGAAAGTCAGATAGGCAGTCACTCCACGTAAAATACTGGTATTCAGCTGCGTCCGGTTAGACTGGAAGGCGATTTCAATACAGTTGAATTTTTTCTTCCTCAGCAGCTGAGCTAAGCCAAATGCTCGAACAACTGAGCCACGCCAGTCCTCAAGTCGGACATACGATGAACGTGTCGAAAACAAAGCTGATGACGAACAGCACCGAACGCAACGTAGAAATTGGGGGTGTACAGGTTGAATATGTCCATGTATTGTGTGTGTTTACCTCGGCCAAATAGTATCTTTCCAGGCGAGACAGGACAAAGAAGTCGCTCGACGCACAGAAAACGCCTATTGGAAGAACTATTGGTCGATGAAACATCTCATGAAAGGACCTCTCCCGCTTTCACTAAAACGAAAGCTCATGGATATGTGCATTCTTCCCACTCTCACCGACGGAGCGCAAACATGGTCTCTTACAAAGCGTCAATAATCCGCACTTGGAGTCTGCCAACGGGCTATGGAACGAAGTATACTATGTAGGTGTCAAACTCACAGACCGCATTAAGAACTCTATACTTCGTCCCAAAACAGAAATAGCGGATGCTGGCCGCACAGCTGCTGGGCTAAAGTGGAACTGGGCTGGCCATATCTGTCGCATGTCGGAGCAGCAATATGCAAAAGCCACCACTTGGATTGGATTCCAAACTCAATGGATTCCAAATGGTAGGAAACGACAGCGCAGCAGGCCCAGAAAGAGATGGCGGGATGAGCTGGATTCCTTCTCAAAGGATTGGTTCACAATCGCAGTAGACCGGGAAAAGTGGAAGGAGGGAAGGGAGGCCTTTGCCCAGCAGTGGGACAACGCAGGCTTATAATGAATAATGAAAGGCTAAGCAGATACTATAATATTTTCATTACTGTCCCAAAAACTGTCCTCCAAAAATCTTTATCTGCTCAAGACCATAAAGAATTACCCTTAGATTAGATTAGATTAGATTCTTTATTTGCCTGAAATATGGTATTTTACAGATTTTATAACACACACAATAGTTCTTCATATTCCGCCTACTAAATTCGGCATGCAAATATTGTGACAATAATAATAATTCTAATTAATTAAATAATTCCTTTATATCTTCCACGATTGCATTTACAGCAAAAACCTCTACAATTAAACCTAACAACTTGAGGGCATGTCTTGCATTAGCATTGTCGCTGTTTCTACATAATCACATGGCAATTAAGCGCTGCAGCAAAATTAGTAGCTGTACGCTGTGCGCTGCATATCAAGAACAAAACAGCGCTGACATTAACATAAAGCCATCTATTCACTACTAGACGATAAATGTTGGTAATATAAGCCTGTTTAATGGTGCTGTGTTGCTAGAAAATGGACTATGTTCAGAGACTTCAGAACAACAGAGCCAGTTGTTTCAAACGGTTGGTTAACGTACGTATACGTCAAATAATAACGATAATAAATGCGATTGTGATTGTGCGTTTTGTTTGTGCAGAATAAAATATTTTTCTTTCTTTCTTTTTTATTACGTACTCGTTATCATTTTATTTAGTAATTGTAATTTGAAACAACGCTTTTTTGGTTTGACTATAGTTAGCGTCATCTTTGACGTATACGCGTTTGTTAAAAGGACGTGAAAAAACCTGCCCTTGGCTTGTAAACGTCAAAATAGAGATAGTTGGAAATTGCTATTGCTGTAAGCGCGAAAGATCTGTTGACGCGTGTCCGAAATCAGAACTAACGCTGCCATCTTGTTTTTTCAATAATCTATAATGTTCCCACTGCTGGCACACAGACTTCCTCTTTATAAGAGGGAGAAGCCATAATCCACCATTCGGTCGCAGCGCAGATTCTTGATAGATGTCACATGTCTTCGAATTGAATGGTTTTAGGACAGGCCGGTTTCCTCACGATGTTTTCATTCACCGTTTTGAGAGTAGTGGTGATGAAATAATTTAAACAAAGTAAAGCGCTTGTCTGGGATCGAACCTACGACCTATAACTGTCAAGTCGCGGCCGTTACCAGTGGGCCACCACTGCGCACCTCTGTTATCACTGCCCAAGAAGTACAAAACGATTAAATTAGCTAGATAGCCTTTCATAATGGACAAAGACGTATTTCAATGTAATATTCTAAAGATGTGGATTTTAATCCAACATTGTTGAACACAGCTGCCACATTGAAAAGGCTAGCAGAGATATTGTCTCATTCAACGGCGCATCATTGTTCTGACGTTATAAAAGATCGCCAAGAAAGTGACATCTTTTATATTGCAATGAATGAATGAGACCTCTCTATTTATTACATGATTTTTCCATCATCTTGGAGGTTATTAAAGTCTGTTTTACGAAAGCCTGTTTTCTTTTTTATGTCTTGTTTGAGGGTATATTTAATTATTTAGTCTGGATAAGTTGGAAGATCAATTCCAAGGTCAGTCAGCGACAGGTGGCCAAGGCTTTATAGCTACACTAACTTCCGCCCGAGACTTCGTCCGCGTGAAATTTCTTGATGATTTTTTTTTCTCAATATACTCCGACGCATCACATTGCCTGGCCGTGCTATTACTTTGGTTTTGCTGAAAGTTCTTTCTGCCCTTTTTTTTCTTTTTGCTTGGCTTCTAAAGGACCTAACGTGATGTTATACAGGGTTATTTTTCAAAGACCAGCCAAATTCAAGGATGTGGTACAGATCATCAAACTGAACAACTTTCTCCGTGGGACCAACATCGTAATCGCGAATAAAAATTCAGCCGTCCCATACATTTAGGTCGAGTAGGTATTGAAGTTTTCTATGGGACAGTTGATAAAATTTTCGCGATTACGCTATTTGTCCCATGAAGAAAGTTGTTCAGTTTGATGGTCTGTACCATATCCTTAAATTTGGCTGGTCTTTGAAAAATATCCCTGTATAGCCTATAGCCTCTCTTAAGAATTAGGCTATCAAATGCAAAAATCATTTTTCAAATCCGAATTCCAACTTTTAACTCTTTTTTTTTTTGAGGATGGGAAATCATCAAATGACCCCTCACGCTCTGGATGGAGCAGAAGGGAGTGTCAGTCTTACTGACTAAAACCCACCCGTGTTCCTTCCTTAGCCCTTTATGTTCCAGGGCAGCGGTAACCCTTTCGGACGATCCCGCAACTTTTAACTCTTCAGGTTTATTATTAGTACCTATGATAATATAGATTTATTCTGGAGAAAGTTAATTATGAAGACCTTTTCCAAGATCAGTCAGCGACAGGTGGCCAAGGTTTTATAGCTACATATTTTGGATTAATTTCTATGAAATTAAATGCCACATACTTATTATAAATTATGTGGGAAAGATAAGAGTCTCAATTCTGTATGTTAATTATCCCCCCCCCCCCGAATTTGGCTATGAGTTTGGCAAGGATGTCCTCTATTTTCGTTCTAATAGGACAATCTTCCGGTCGATTCTGTAAAAATCTCACCGTGAAAACTCAAGTGAAGTGAGCTTGATGTGAGTTGTCAGTAGTGTCAATCCCTAGCATTATTTGAAATGACAGCTCACTCCACGCTCACTTCACCTAAGTTTTCACGGTGAGATGGTTACAGAATCGCACTTCTGAACCGTTTATTTTTTGCAGATTTTTAAACTGAAAATAATTTTATCCACCATCAAAAACATTATTCAAACCAAGTTTTCTTATTATTTCTACGTGTGCAAAGGTAATAAAACTGCTAGTATTTCTACAAACTACATATTTTATTGAAACGTGTTTCGTCGACAGCTTGCGCGTTACAAAGGAGACAAATAGAAGAGAGAAAAACTTTTTTTCCCGAAAAAATAATAATATAAAATTGCAAAAGTTTTTACTATCTTGGATCTTCTTTAAGAGTTTTCTGAACTTTTGTATAGAGATAGGGGTTGAAGATGTTTCTATCATATCTATACAAATAAATTAAATTGAAGTGTCTGTTTGCAATGTCAAAATAACAGCTTTTTACTAAATGCATAATGAAATTATATACGGTAGGTACTTATAGAATAAAAACATTTTTTGCCATTTGTGCCAATCTGTCGGTCTATTCCGTCTAATCTCCGAAACAGCTGGACCGATTTTGATGAAATTTGTTATGGGGATACTTTGAACACTAGGGCCTTTCCCAGGATACAAAGTATCCTCATGCCAAATACACATAGGCTACTTTTTATCGACATACCACGCGGGCGATGCCGCTGGCGGCACCTAGTATGTGCTATAACAACCATTTAAATAAGTACTGACCTTTTTGTTCTTTTTGTTTTAAGAAATAAAAGAACACCTCATTTTAATATTTTTACAGCCACAATTTACGTGGTGCGAGCAAATATATCTTGTAGAAAAACTCTAGCTTCGAAAATAGCCTCTTAATAAAATAAAAAGGTGCTAACCAAGGTACTCTCAGCAGTCACTTACTTAAAAGAAAGAAATACTTCAGTACCCAATTTAATAGTCCACTTTTAATTACGAAATAAATCTTCCTAATTTATGTATTTAATACATTATAATCAAGGTTGTCATTAGAAGATCGCTTTAGTGATAAGACCGTCCATTGTGTTAGCCTATGTAATACTTCTACATTTATAAATCTGTAATGTAATTCCTCTATGAATCTCCCTAGCGTTTTCCCAAATATGTTGGGGTCGGCTTCCATTCTAACTGGATGCAGGTGAATACCAGTATTTTACATGGAGCGACTGCCTAATCTGATCTCCACAACCCAGTTAAGTTACTGGGTAATACGATACCACTTGGTAAGACTGGTTGTCAGCCTAGGGTTTTTGACTGCTGTAACGACCGTCAAAGATTGAATGACAGCCGGGACCAACGGCATAAAGTGTTTTCTGAGGCGCGGAGGGGTCTCGATATGTTCTTCTCCAAAGAGATCTACGTTTTGGAATGGGCAATTAGCTTCACTTTCTGACTAACTGACCGACTATTTAAAATGTTGACAATTCAAAAGTGCCTGAAATGGTTTAATTGAAATAAATGATTTGAGTTTGTGTTTGAATGAATGGTCATTCATCTACGAACCGCCCGCAGCAAGCGAAGCGAACCTTCGATCGACCCAAGTGGCTGTTATCATTTTAAATTCATATGGTGTATGTACAATGTACATAAAAAAGAGTTTTCTATTCTATTATTATGGCCATCACCAGGCTGTATGCATGGTTTCCGTAGGCTACAAATTGATACACAAAATGGCGGAGAGAACGCAGGTTAGCAATGTACTTACATACATCGTACATCCAACTTTGCATTTTATGCGCTCTGAGAAATGAAATTTTCATAGAATATTTTTATGACACTATCTTTGTATGTTGTTCGTCGGGATCCCTTCTTTTCGCATAATGTTCTTTTTCCTAATATACTTTGGCATAACTACTTTGGTACCTACCTATATAATTTGCCATAATAATACTTTGCCATATTTTTTTTTTGGCATATAGGTTATGTTGGCATAATTATCTTGAAGGATAATTTGTTTTGGCATAAATTTAATTCGCATAATGTTACTAGGTATAATGACTATTAGCATAATAGTATTTAGGCATACAATTAATAGAAATAATTGAAACAAAGAGTTATTTTTACGTATTTACTTAGAATTTTCATGCAAACGATTTATTATACATAATATTATTATGTAACTGTTATGCATTACAAATTATTAATTAATTAATTAATAGTCATGCATGTTATAAAATTACTATTCATTTAACTAACAGTTAACTAACTTACCTAACTATATATTTTTGTTTTAAAAGTTCTAATGATCATATGACCTAATTTCATTTAATATATATTTTTTAATATAACGATGAAATGATATAATGAATTATTGGTATAATTTAATTCTTCCTAATTTTATATGGTTTAATGAAAATTTTCTATAGTGCACATTTGAATTAATATTCAATTAGTATAATATTCAGTTACTATAGTATTCAAAATCTATAAGTAACGTTTAATATAATTTACCTTATATATCTAAGGTATACTTGCATCAGATGCCATCCAGTGTAATTAAATTATATGGGTTAGGTTAAGTTAGAACAGTGACCATTAACGCCAGATCACCTCTATTGTTGGTGAATCATTTGGATTATATGAGGTTATAACAGTATGATGTTTTCTGAAATTTACTACTGTTATTGGATCATATGGGTTAGGTTAGGTTAGTACAGTAACCATTAACGTGCAAAGGCGAGCGAGCGAAGCGAGCGTGCCGCCGCAGATCCCCTATATTGTTGGTGTTGTGGGTTGTGGTTTGGGTTAGATGAGGTTATAACAGTATGATGTTTCCTGATATTTTCTTATTCATTAAAGAATTTTGTTTTTTTTTTTAATGATTAAATCACAACTTGGCAATAATACACTTAGTGACACAATAGTTTTATGACACCACCGTCCACACAGAAAAATTAAATGAAATGTTCTACCTCATTGTAGGTAGACCTAATTTTATTTTATTTATACAGTGCCTACAAATTTCATTAGAGCAATATTGTAAGTATAAAAATGTGTATTAGTGTCTAACAGTTTAGGAGTTAATCATTGTGCTTATTTGTTATGCCTATAAAAAATATGTTTTATTATCATTATGCGTAAATAAATTTATGCTTTATAACGTTATGCTTAATTATTATTAAGTATTATGATTAGAGAAATTATGCTTAAAAAAATTATGCGTAAGCTGTTAAGCGTAAATAATGTTATGCGAAAATATAATTAGGAGAATCAAAAGTATGCCAAGTTATATTAGGTCTTAAAACTATATGCAAATGAATAGGGAACCTTGTTCGTCAACACATATTTCTGTTATTATCTATCTTGCTTAATTAGTAAAATGATTTCTGTGGTTCAGTTTACTTATTTATGAAAAAATACATGAAATTGATGCTGGTGATCAGAAAAATAGTTTACAAACCAAACAATAATTTCCTTGAAGTGTCTGTTTGTATATAAGGTGCTATAAAAATATCTGCCACGGCTGCAGTGGGAGATAGTATTGTGTTTATAGATTACAATAGTAAAGATAAATTATTGATTATTCGTCATATTTTTTTTCATACAAAAAAAATGTACGTATTAATTTGAATTGATTTATTAGTATAAAACCATCCCGTAGACTTGTAAGCTGTTACAGCACCGCACTGAATTCAATTAAAAAACGCCGGCGACGTTCATTCATACACTGTTGCCATTCTTATCAAACAATGCCGCCGTGCGCGGCGGCCACTCGGTCGTGAATTAACTGTTCCGGGGTACGAAAGTTCTTCACTATTGTAATCTATAAACACAATACTACCTCCCATTAAAGCCGTGGCAGATATTTTTATAGCACCTTATATATATCGGTTTCATCTATCAGCTAATTTTATTTTGGAAATTTGCGTCTAATAATAAATTAAGACAAAATAGGTAAAAAATACTTACTAATGATCTGTCCATCATCTCTTTGGTCCTTTCCTCGGCTCTGTAATGCATAACATTAACTTCAATATTAGCAATAACTTAAAAATCAACTAAAAAAACCACAAAACTATTTTATAAGAAACAAAGGAAAAGTTCGTCTTCAAATAAAAAAACACACACCATTTTAGAATGATTAAACGTCAATTAGAACTTTTCAAAAATTCAAAAATAAGCGGGCTCTGAACAAGGCGCGCGCGGCGTGTACACTAAACTGGCCGTTTAGAAACACGTTCGAAATTTAAACGAGGTATTACGGGCACAATGCTTCTTCCTGACAATTTTACTTGGTTGACGTGGTCATGTGCGCGGCGGCCTAGTATTTATTTTAGGCACAATATTTTTAAAGGAACATCATTATAATATTTTATTTTACCCTTTGTTTTATAGTTTGTTTTGCTATCAAAGGCAAGTACTGACAAAATTAAAAGAAAAGTGATAAATGTAAAACTGACCTTATTAAAAAAAAAATAGGCAGCACTGATCTCTTAATACTTAAAAATCCCCCGTAGAACTTACAACAAAATACCAAGCTCAAAATATAATTTCCACCTAATACCATAAGAGCAAAATAGGATTACCTACTCGAAGGTAATCGCATTTGCCAGTCTCATTTCACAGCTGCAAACAGACTGTGAACACCTTCACTTAGACAGAATTTCCCTAGATGTTTACAATCTATAGCTTTATATACCTTCTCTCGTTTCCAAGCCTGGTAAATCGAAAATATGAAAGGGGACTAGGATTTTAATACGGTTGGCTTGTTATTTTGTTTCGGGATGACGATGGAGTTTGTTTCTTGTCGATCGGAAAGTAAAAGTCAACCTTTCTCCCTTTGGAAATAAGTTCCTTATCGCACGTTATACTTTGCTCGTCGTGATGGTCAAAATGTTACACGTTTTTGGTCTAGCTCTCAATGGCCATGTGTGCAAAACCGAAAGGTACTTCGTTCCTATTAAAAAAAATCGGTGTTTGTACAGACGCCAGCACATCAAGCTACCCGAAACTGTCAAATTTTCACAAACAACTTTGTACCTTATGTTTTAACGATAAAGTTGAAAATCTACTTAAGAAATTTGTCAGATTGTAGTAGCTTGATGTGCTGGCGTCTGTACATTTTCCAGACAGAAAAGAAAGATTTTTGTCTATTAAAAAACATATGTGACAGTTAGTTTGAGAAGTATAAGACGGGAGATAATTCCATGCTTAGTATTCGCGGTGCGGTGTTATTCTATGGAATCATCAATAGATGTAAACATATACATATATTTAAAATGCACAGAACCGGTCGAAGTGGAGATGCTTGGGGGAGTCCCATGTCCAGCAGTGGACGTCTTTTGGCTGAAATGATGATGATAATGATGATACTTTTTCTCGAGTGTTACCCATATGTCATAGAGTCTTTTTAACATTTTCCAATCTCTATTAAGGACAGCCGATCGATTCTGTAAAATCTCACGTGAAAAGTTAGGTGAGGTGAGCTTAGAGTGAGCTGCCAATAGTGTCAATCCCTAGCATTAGTTGGAATGACAGCTCACTCCACGCTCACTTCACCTAAGTTTTCACGGTGAGATGGTTACAGAATCGCACTGCTGGTGACAAAAAAGTAGTAGTGAGGGAGTGAGGAGGTGAGGGAGGGGGTTGAAGAATAATAATTATGACTAGCCTTTTGCGAATATAATAAGGAATTCACTGTTTTAGAGGATATTGTGGTGCATTTCAAAAAGACTTCGGTGGTAGTTAAGGAAATTCTGAGTGAAGATAAAAATATTCGGAAAAAATTTGCATCGCCATACAACAACAATGCAACATGGCAATGCTGTCAGCCTTTTGGGCACTGTTCCCGTTGACAGCGATGCCGACAATTTTTGTAATACCCTATGATTCTTTTGCTTCTTTTTTCATATTATACATGTACATTATTATTATTTTAAGTATTAGCTTATATTGTGTAAATCTAAATATTATCGTGATTGAAAAAAATTATTTGATACTATTAAAAAATATGAATAATAGGTAAGTAGGTCGAAATAAAGTATGAATATGATAATCATAGTTATAATAAAAAGTAGGTTATTCGCTTGCAATTTTTATTGGAAGTGACAATATGTTTTATAATCATCATCTGCCTAGCCTTTTCCCAACTATGTTGGGGTCGGCTTCCAGTCTAACCGGATGCAGCTGAATACCAGTATTTTACATGGAGCGACTGCCTATCTGACCTCCACAACCCAGTTACTGGGTAATACGATACCCCTTGGTAAGACTGGTTGTCAGACTTTCGGGCTTCTGACTACCCGTAACGACTGTCAAAGATCCAAGAATGACAGCCGGGACCAACGGCTTAACGTGCTTTCCGAGGCACGGAGGGGTCTCGGTATGTAAAGATGGTCACCCATCCACAGACCAACCGCGGCAAGCGTAGCTTAACCTGACCGATCGACCTGTGCGGCTGTTATTATTTAGCCACGTGTTTTATAAGTTGAATAAAAATCACCTGTCTGGTCGTCGCCACGTCGCGTCGCCGCGTTGACGCGCCGTTCATAAAGTGTTTATTATACCTGAGGTAATGAAAAAAATATGTTTTTAAAATAGATATACTACGTATGACTAGTATATTATTATAAATAATAACTACAAGAATTGTCCGAGTTCTTGACATAAATATCTTTAAAGCAAAGACACACTGTCGGAAGAATAATTGCGCGAACAAAAAAAACTAGACACCATTTACCTAAATATTTATGTTCTCACATAATTATTGAATAAATCTAGAATTTTATTTTCCGTTATTTATCGTTTCATTTTATCTTGGACCCTATTTGTGATTACTTTTATTTAAATTAGGCTCTTGTTTGTGATTTATTATTAACGTGTGAAGATTATAATTTTTACAATGAACTGTCAAGTATTTTTGCACTATTAAAAGAATAAAAAAAGGAATGAGAGCAGTGATGGCCCAGTGGTATCGGCCGTGACTTACGAGTTGTAGGTCGTAGGTTCGAACCCAGTCAGGCGCCACTGCAATTTCATCGCCACTACTCTCAAAACGGCGAAGGAAAATATCGTGAGGAAACCGGCATGTCCTAGAACCAAATATTCGAAGACATGTGACATCTACCAACCGGCACTGGGCCCGCGTGGTAGATTATAGCCCACTCCCTCTCACTGAGAAGAGGCGTGTGTCCCAGCAGTGGGAACATTATAGGCAGATTATGTATTAAAAGGGATATTACCTACCTGCGCATAGATTCTGACATTTACGAAGTAAGTACCTATAGTATTTTCGTAAATGTCAAAATCTAGTCGTCTGATGTATCTTTTAACTGTGTACAAAGTCAGGCAAGCAAGCTGTGTCTGTGTAACCAGGCTTCTGAAGGGCTTGTACACTACACCTTCATATACAAGGTGTTGTTTTGCAACCTCGTCAAATTCAAGGACGTAACTATGCTACTGATTCTCGACATGAATCAATAATAAAATAAGTACCTACGTATTTTTTTTATTTTTTTTTTCAAATTTTCGGAAACGTTTGTGGGACACGCATATTAAAACGCGGCATGTCTGAGACCGCACTGTAACTGCCCTTTTACACACACATAAAAACGCGGCCGCTTTTACGATACAATAACGCGATTCTGTTCTTTGAAAGTTGTGTATTTTGAAATACTGTCAAACTTAAATAACTAAAAAAAAAACTTGAGAGATGTCAAGGGACACCCGGATGGAACGAAGTTCAAAGAGAGAGAGAGAGGCAGAGAAACACGCACTCGCCGCACGGCTTACAAATATAGCAAAAAGTGTCGTTCCAACTTTTGGTCTTAATTTTTTCCGTCTAGCCCCCTTTCGCAACGCGCGATAAGGAACTTCGTTCCAAAAGTATGTATTCATTATTTACCAGGATCGTAATTTCATTTGATTATTTATGTCTTTCCTAGCAGCCTCCTGAAATTTGACGAGGATGCAAAACAACAGCTTGTATAAACTCGCGCCTTCTTCTCATGGTGTTAGGCAGAGACTACAGCCGGTCGATTCTGTAAAAATCTCACCGTGAAAACTCAAGTGAAGTGAGCTTGATGTGAGTTGTCAGTAGTGTCAATCGCTAGCATTATTTGGAATGACAGCTCACTCCACGCTCACTTCACCTAAGTTTTCACGGTGAGATGGTTACAGAATCGCGCTGCAGAACGCCACCTGCTACGATCCTTACATACTCCTTGCTTCGTTTACGTTCATACATCAGCACCCTAATTGCGTAGTAGACTATCAATCTCAATCTGAATCATTTTGAAGGATATTGCTAATCCATTGCTTCTTATGTTCGAAAAATGTGTCAGCTCAACAACGTAAATAACGCAATGAATGTTGAACTGTCAAAATGAAACCCTTTTACCTCCCCCCCGTTTTTACTTGTTTTTTTTTGTGTGTTTATGTCCTTTTTTTATGCGTCATGTTTGCCGCAAATAAATGCATTTTTCTTTCTTTTCTTTCTTTCTTTCTTTGCTACTGATAATGTCATACACGCACCCCAGTTGCGAGTACTACGCATTTGACCTTTCTTTGGAACATCACCAATAAGGTCCTGACCTACATCACTGAAACATTTCGTATCTATACTTATAATAAATCTGTAGAAGTGAAAATTCTGTACATTGAAAATATCAAAAAAATAATTTACAGGGGGTGTTACTAGACCGACACCGAACCCAAAATGTGATTAGAAAAATTTTTGTCTGTCTGTCTGTCTGTCGGTCTGTCTGTCTGTCTGTCTGTTTGTTCAGGCATCACGCAAAAACTACCGGTTCGATTATGATGAAACTTGGTATAATTATTCTTTAATATCCTGGGCACCACACTGGGTACTTTTTATCCCGGAAAAGTATATACAATAAAAAACAAACTTAATTTTGCGGTTCGATCCCTATACCCGATTACCACTGTCTGTACTGTACCAACCGCAAATACTAAGTTTGTCGTAGGTTGGGTCACCCGCAGTGGAGTTCATTTTTATTCCTTTTAGTTTTTAGAGTTATTTAGGTTTATTTTTATATGAGGACCAAGGCGAGAGCGACGGTGGATCTCCAAGAGCTGGGGATCACCGGGGGCCTCCGGCATAGGGTGACCGCCACTGGTGCCCGCATGCTGGAGATCCCCGGTGCTACGAGTGGCCCCACCGCTGACGCCCTAGCTGAGAAGCTAAGGGCGTCCCTCAACGCGGACGAGGCTCGAGTCTCCAGGCCCGTCAAGTGCGCAGACATGCGCATTGTGGGCCTGGATGACTCCATCACGGAAACGGAGGTGGTAGCCGCCGTCGTCAGGACGGGCGGGTGTCTTGCCGACCAGGTGAAGGCGGGCACCATACGTCCTGACTTCACGGGCATGCGAACCGTAACGGTAAGCTGCCCGGTGACGGCGGCTAGAAAGATAGTGGAGGGTGGAAGGCTCCTGGTGGGCTGGGTGTCCGCGCAGGTCAAACTGCTGGAGCCCAGACCTCTGAGGTGCTATCGATGCCACGTGGGTCACCACGTGAGCGTCCAGTGCACCTCGGAGGACCGCAGCACTTTGTGCTTCCGCTGCGGTAAGCCCGGACATAAGGCCGGCTCGTGCAACGCCGCGCCGCACTGCGCTGCATGTGCGGCTGCTGGCAAGCCGGCCGATCACCGGGCGGGCAGCAAGTCCTGCGCCCCACCCGCCGAAGCCAGGAGGAAAGGCAGGCCCTCCGCCACCGTCGCCACCACCACCACCGTCGCCGCCACTGCCGCCGCCGCCACCACTGCCGCCGCCGCCGCCGCCGCCGCCGCTGCCGCCGCCGCCGCTGCTGAGGGTCCCTCACAAGGGGCCCTGGAGGGGGCTGAAATGGAGGAGTAATGGCTCCGCCTTTACGCCTCCTCCAGGCGAATATCAACCACTGCGCCTGCGCTCAGGACCTGTTGCTCCAGAGCATGGCGCAGTGGTCGATTAATATCGCCGTGGTCGCTGAGCCGTACTTTGTCCCGCCCAGGGATAACTGGGTGGAGGACCTTAGCGGCTCAGTGGCCATAATTTCGTCGGCTGCCGCCGGTACCCCGTCCCTCGAAGGTGTCACGAAGGGACAGGGGTGCGTAGCAGCACGGTTCGGAGAGATTGTGGTAGTGGGAGTCTACTTCTCTCCGAGCCGAACTCTCGCCGAGTTCCAGAACTCTTTAACAGAGTTGGGTGTCGTCGTCGCCAGAAGCCATCCTTTCTCCGTGCTAGTGCTCGGGGACTTCAACGCCAAGAATGTGGCCTGGGGTTCCCGTTGCACGGATGTGCGGGGCAGGATGGTAGAGGACTGGGCTCTGGAAACAGGCCTGGTCGCCGTGAATCGGGGTTCTGTCCCTACGTGTGTGCGGATGCGGGGCGAGTCGGTAGTGGACATCACGTTCGCCAGCCCCGCTCTGTCACAGCGTGTCATCGACTGGCGCGTCATGGAGGAGGTGGAGACCTACTCCGATCACCGGTATATCCGGTTCGATGTCTCCACCCAGACCTCTAGCGCGCTGGTCCGACAGGCCCCGAGTGGTCCGCGTTGGGCGCTGAAGCAGCTGGACCGGGAGCTCCTCCTGGAAGCCTCGATCGTGCAGGCCTGGGTGTCTTCACCGGACAGGCCTGCTGATATTGACGATGAGGCGGAGTGGTTCCGGGAGGCCATGTCCGAGATCTGCGACGTGGCAATGCCCCGAGTCCGGCCAGGATGCGCCCGACGTCGGGTGTACTGGTGGTCGCAGGAGGTGGAGGCGTTGCGCAAGGCGTGCGTCGACGCGCGACACCGGTACACCAGGCACCGCAGGCGCCGCATCCGCCCTCCGGATGCGGAAGCCACAGAGGCGGAGCTGTACGAGGGGTACAGAGCGGCGAAGACCGCCCTCCGAGAGGCTATCCAGCGGGCCAAGGCCACGGCCCGCGAGGAGATGCTGGAGACTCTGAACAGAGATCCATGGGGGCGCCCTTACAAAATGGTGCGGAATAAACTCCGCACCTGGGCCCCCCCGCTGACTCAGAGTCTCCGCCCTCAGCTGGTGGAGGAGGTGGTGAGCGCTCTGTTCCCTTCACGCGGGGAGCATACTCCCCCGCCTATGGCTCCGCCACTCACGGTGCCCGAAGCGGACCACACGGACGACGACGACGACACCCCTGAAGTGACCGGGGTAGATCTGAGAGCGGCGGTAGGCAGGCTTAAGGCCAAAAACACCGCCCCAGGACCCGACGGCTTGCCGGGTAAAGCCTGGGTCCTGGCCTCGACGGCTCTCGGGCCTCGACTGGAGGCGCTCTTAAGCGCATGCATGGAGAGAGGCCAGTTTCCACTCCGTTGGAAGACGGGGAAGCTGGTCCTCATTCAGAAGCCGGGGCGCCCTGCGGACTCTCCGTCCGCATACCGGCCCATAGTGCTGCTCGACGAGGTTGGCAAGCTCTTTGAGAGAGTTATTGCGGGCCGCCTCGTCGGGCACCTTGTGGGGACTGGGCCGGATCTTGCGGATTGCCAGTTTGGCTTCCGCAAGGGGCGCTCTACGGTGGACGCCATCATGCGCGTAAGAGCCCTCACGACGGGGGACGCGGTGTCCCGGGGTGGGGTGGTCGTGGCGGTGTCACTCGACATCGCCAACGCGTTCAACACCCTGCCCTGGAGCTGCATTGGGGAGGCACTCCGGTATCACCGGGTGCCGACCTACCTCCGTCGAGTAGTCGGGGCGTATTTGACGGACAGAGCCGTCATCTACCCCGGTCGCGACGGGAACTGGAACCGGCGAGAGATGTCGTGCGGTGTCCCACAGGGATCGGTTCTGGGGCCGCTCCTGTGGGACATCGGTTACGACTGGGTGCTGCGGGCCGACCTCCCTGAAGGCGTCAGCGTAGTTTGCTACGCTGACGACACGCTGGTCCTGGCGCAGGGGAGGTCGCATCAGGCGGCGGCCGACGCGATGACACGCGGGGTTGCGATAGTCGTGGAAAGGATCCGGCGGTTGGGTCTCGAGGTGGCATTGCACAAGTCCGAGGCCATGTCCTTTCATGGGCCTCGGTACGGGCCACCTCCGGGATCCCAACTAGTGGTAGGAGGGGTTCACATCGGCGTCGAGACCACGATGAGGTACCTGGGTCTCGTCCTCGACAGCCGATGGAACTTCGTCGAGCATTTCCGACGTTTGGCCCCCAAACTGGAACGGGCCGGGGCCGCCCTAAAGCGGCTCTTGCCCAACCTGAGGGGACCAAACGCCTCCTGCCGGAGGCTTTACGCGGGGGTCGTGCGGTCCATGGCCCTATATGGGGCCCCGGTATGGGCGCGTTCACTGCGGCTTCGAGCCGCACACTATCTGAACGCGCCCCAAAAGGTGGTAGCCGTAAGGCTGATCCGGGGCTACCGCACGATCTCAGGCGAGGCAGCAAGCCTCCTTGCCGGACTGCCACCATGGGATCTGGAGGCGATAGTCCTCGCGCGCCTATATGATTGGCGCGCGGAGGCACTACGCCGGGGGGAAACTCCGCATCCGCGGCAAACCGCGGCGGAGCGGACGAACCTCCGGTGCGATCTCATGGCGGCATGGAAGGAGCGACTATCGCAACCCAGCGCAGGGCACGCCACGATAGCGGCGGTAAGACCCCTCTTTGAGGAGTGGCTAGAGAGACGTCACGGCGCTCTCACCTACCGCCTGACGCAGGTCCTCTCCGGACACGGATGTTTCGGGAGGTTCCTGCACATCATCAGGCGGGAGGAGACGCCCGGGTGTCACCACTGTCAGGATCGCCCAGAGGACACGGTGGAGCATACGGTGGAGGTCTGCCCTGCTTGGGCAGAGCACCGCCGTGTCCTCGTAGAGGCGATTGGCAGCGGCGGCGACCTCTCGCGCCCGGCCCTGGTTCAAGCCATGGTCCGGGGTGAGAGGGAGTGGGAGGCAGTCACCTCCTTCTGCGAAGCAGTCATGCTAGCGAAGGAGGTGGCGGGGTGGGCGAGGGAACGCGCCTTGCGCACCTCACGCCTCAGCCGCCGCGGGAGACGCTCCGGGCGTCGGGAGCCGCGTGACGACTCCCGGCCACCGTAGGCGCGGGCCTGCGGGCGGAGAGTAATGGGTAGCTCTCCGTCCGATCAGGACTAGGCCCGTGCCGGACGGCGTGTTCGTGTTCCACGCGCGCCTCAAAGAGATGTCAGCAAGTGACGGGGCCCCACAGGGCCGAAGCCTGCCAGGGTAGCGGGACCATCCGAAAGGGTTTACCGCTGCCCTGGAACATAAAGGGCTAAGGAAGGAACACGGGTGGGTTTTAGTCAGTAAAAGTCTGACACTCCCTTCTGCTCCACCCAGAGCGGAAGGAGTCATTTGATGATTTCCCATCCTCAAAAAAAAAAAAAAAAAAAAAAAGGTATAGATTTTAATTTTAAAGTATAGGTAGTATATTTGATAGTGTACGTAGTGACCGTAGGTTATTTTATAATACTGTTAGGTAGGATTAGTCATTCGTATAGATATTAGTTTTTAGGGATTTTGCTTATTTATTGAGTTTAGATTAGTTATCATCAGAAATAGGTTTATTTAGGTAGGTATTTAATTTTCTGTTATTGAGTTTTTTTTTTAATTGGGTAGGTACTTAGGTAAAGATATCATATAGGTACCCTCTTAATCACCACTAATGAGACACAATTGGTTTTCTACTGTAATTAGCCACAAAGGGCCCGCGAGATAGATGGCATTCTGGGGAAGCACATACATTTTATCCTGTTAGCACGTTCCCGTGGGATAATTTCCGACATCCACGCGGGCGAAGCCGCGGGCAGAAGCTAGTATTAAATAAATATACATTGATTACGCTTTCATAACTTGCAAAGTTGTCATTTATACATAAAAATTGCATTGGAATATTCATAAAAATTTCATCAAGCGAAAATTAAATTTTGCTAACAAAATGCATTATTTCAAGTAAGAAAATACACTGACAGGCTTGGAAAAAATATGCTTTTAATAAATTGCCGTCGACGTCTAACTCACGATTAGTAGGGTGTCTTAATTAAAACAAAATTAACTTTTTTCCACTTTATTTCTATTATGTTACTTTTATCTAAACACTAGCTTCTGAAATAGCTTGTTCCCCCGACCACCTCGTCGCATCGCATCGCCTGTAATTACTTTGTTTTCGTGTAGCGTTCTTTCTGACTTTATATCTTGCTGCCCGGCTCCTAAGGGTCCTAGGGTAATATTGAGTAGTCTATAGCCTTCCTCAAAAATTGGGCTATCAAACTCAAACAGATTTTTTTTTAATCCGACTGGTAGTTCTTGAGATTAACGCGTTCAAACAAACAAACTCTTCTGCTTTATTTTTACTACTATAGGTAATATGTTACTTTCATCTAAACTTTCACAAATGGGTTCAAGGAACGTGGATAGGTAGCAAGTAGCGAACGCCTTTTGTAATCTTTTACCATATTTTTCATTCACATATGCAGGATCGTACCTGAGGGGCTTGTGGCTAAGTAATAACAGCTACACGGGTCGATGGATCAGGTAAAGGTACGCTTGCCGCGGTTGGTCCGTGGATGGGTGATCTTTACATACCAAGACCCTCCGTGCCTCGGAAAGCACGTTATGCCGTTGTTCCCAGCTGTCATTTGTAAATCTTTGACAGTCGATACGGGTAGTCAGTAGCCTGAAAGTCTGATAATCAGTCTTACCAAGGGGTATCGTATTACCCAGTAACTGGGCTGTTGATAGGCAGTCGCTCCATGTAAAATACTGGTATTCAGCTGCATGCGGTTAGACTGGAAGCCGACCCCAACATACTTGGGAAAACGCTAGGCAAATTGATTGATCATGGCTCATTTTATTTTTGTACCAAAAATAAAATCATCTGCTGTAATATTTATTACACTGCAATTACTTAGATGTATAAATCAAGTTGCACTGGCAATACTGGCTGGTTGTGTTGATACTGGCACAGATTTTTCTTTGCAACGTTTGCAGCTCTGCATAATAAATGACATAACTTACTGTCTCATCCGGATTAAGTACAATCTCGGAATACCAAGTTTTTTTTTAAAATGATTTATGAATAGAATGAAAGGCGACTAACAAGGCAGTTGAGTGGAAACACCGCTCTAGGAGGATATATACTCGTAGTAACCTCATTGGTCTTTGAAAGGGTCAGGTGCATAGTACTCTCAACCGGCGTGCGACTAGAAGGCGAATTCTTCTAATTTAAAAATTAAAACGTTCAAAATCTAGTCGCAGTCTCATCTCGGCGACAAATAAATGTCAAAAACTTGTCAAAATGTAGGAAAATTAGACATATTTATGACAGATTGAGACTGAGATCTGAAGGCCAATTCTCGTAATTTAAAACGTTCAAAATCTAGTCGCAGTCTCATCTCGGCGACAAACAAATGTCAAAAATTTGACAAAATGTAGGGAAAGTTGAAGTATTTTTTTGACATATTGAGACTGAGATCAGACTGAACGTTCTTAAAATTACGAGAATTGCCCCTCAGATGTACGAACATAAATGAAGCAAAAAGTAACGTGTATGTAAGAATCGCAACAGATGGAGTTCTGTAGTTTCTGCGTACACCAATGGGAATGTATGTATGAATAACTATAATTTCTGAACTCATAAAAAGATCTGTCACAGTTCAGTGAATTTACGATTTACAAAGAGATTCACTACGAGTGCTCCATACTTCCATCGTCAATACATCTCAGTAATTTCCCCACAAGCTTGTCGTTCATAATTATGTATATATCATCTACCTAGCCTTTTCTCAGCTATGTTGAGGTTGGCTTCCAGTCTTACCGGATGTAGCTGAATGCCAGTATTTTACATGGAGCGACTGCCATCTGACCTCCACAACCCAGTTATTGAAGAATATGAAAAGAAAATTGTACTGTCTTTAGCGCCGCAACAAAAATGACAAAGAAATAATAAAACGGTAATGTTAACTTTAACCCTCTTGTCGGAAAAAATCCAAGGAATAAATACCTTTTGAAAGAAGATGAACGGCCGTTATCACAACAGGGATTTAGGAAGAATCTTCGCGAGAATAAAAGGCAAGCGAGCCAATCATCGCTCTTACAACGCTCCATAAGCCGATACCCCTTGGGAATTACGCGATTCCCTGAAAGTAACACTTGAAAACAACAACTGATCAGAGTTTTACTTTGTTGTACAAAGAGAAAAATACGATACAAAACTGAAAAAAAATTAGGAGGAATATTTCGGTAGGTAATAGTTCAGTTAACATAAATCCTACTAATATTATAAACGTGAAAGTTTGTATGGATGGATGTTTGTTACTCTTTCACGCAAAAACTCCGGTACGGATTAGAATGAAATTTGGGACACAGATGGTTTATAACCAGGATTAACACATAGAATACTTGTTATCCCGACATTCCCACGGGACCAAAACTTATGCGGTTGAACCCGCGGGGCGCAGCTAGTCAAGGTAATCATTTCAACTTAATAGTTTAAATAATTGTCCTCTTCTTAGTGTATCAAAAGCAATCTAAATGGACTCCGCCCAGAATTCAGCTACTTGTTTAGCGCCATCACCAGCGTCCATCAGATGCTGTAAAGTGCAGCTGACAAGACACGCAGGGCACGATATTAAATGTCCCATCGTTTGTGGTACAGCACCACATTTACACTCCAAGGCGGAGTTGTCTATGATAAAATGTATTTCATTCTACATAATGGTGTATTATGTGCTGGATTTCGATATCATATTTAAGGAAGAACTTATAACAATAGTCTAAAACAACGATAATAATTCAGCCTTGGGTCATGATTATGACAAAGTACATCTATAACCGATATAATCACGAAACTTTCTTATTCAGCTCATAAGCGGTTTAAATCATTCTTATAATGATAAGGGTGACAGGCTTCATGTAAGCCGGTTAATTTATGCATAGACTTGACTGCCGTACCCCTGATCCCTCAATGCTCAGTTCGGAATCGTTTGACTTGGCTATGTAACACTCATTAGCATATCCGAAATTTTCATCCCTTGGGATGTAATGATCCTTAAACTTATCAATGTTCATATAATTTGTTGTTGAAAGTTTTAAATGAGGTTAAACGAAAGAGTATTTTCAACATTTATTGTTTTAATTTTATTATTTATGCGTGAGAAAGAGAAAACTAAACAATAGCGATGTTAAATAAAGAAACTATGGATTTTTCACTTTTGTCCTAAAATAAAAAAAAAATAATCAGCATAGCAAATTTGGAGTTCGGCTGGGAATCTGGAATATTTATTCCAGATTCCCAGCCGAACTCCAAATTTTATAACCTGCCTTGCTCTAAAACAAAAATAAAATTCAATTATGAATTTTATTTTTTGAACATCCGTATTTACAACGCAAGCGCTGCGACAAAGTCAGTGCGTTCAGATTTATACTTTTTGCTAAAGTTTTATAGTCAGTTTCGAGTAGGCTTGTCTCGCCTACAAACAATTGTCGTTGAACGTTTATGACACCACAAATTAAAAGGTATACGACTTTTTTTTATAAAAAAAAACATATATATTTACCTAGTTTTTTTTCGGGTACGGGAAATATGTTTCTGACATTTTTGATTTTATGAGCTTATAATAAGGAAGTCTGCAACTAGGTTACTAGGTTTTTAATTTTATGGATTTATTGCGAAGGTTACCCTCAAAAAAATCTGGAACAAAATAGAGACACACAAGACAAATTGTGGTAAAAAGTAAGTCTTCGGTTTCATACATCTTCAATATGATTTGGATTTCGATTGGTTAAAATTTTATATTTTTAATAAATTTTTCTGTTGAATTAAATTCTATAAAATTGTTCAGTCAATGCTCGTAGCACTTTCATACTCGTAGTATTTTTTCAACACGTGATTAATTAAAACGCCTTTACGAAATCTAATAATTATATATCCAAGAATGCTAATACAAAAAATCTTTCTGATATAGATTAGGTAGAACTATGAGTATGAGGGGCCCGTGACTAAATAATAACAGCCGCACAGGTCGATCGGTCAGGTTAAGCTACGCTTGCCGCGGTTGGTCTGTGGATGGGTGACCATCTTTACATACCGAGACCCCTCCGTGCGTCGGAAAACACGTTAAGCCGTTGGTCCCGGCTATCTTTCGTGGATCTTTGACAGTCGTTACGGGTAGTCAGAAGCCCGAAAGTCTGACAACCAGTCTTACCAAGGGGTATCGTATTACCCAGTAACTGGGTTGTGGAGGTCAGATAGGCAGTCGCTCCATGTAAAATACTGGTATTCAGCTGCATCCGGTTAGACTGGAAGCCGACCCCAACATAGTTGGGAAAAGGCTAGGCAGATGATGATAGATTAGGTAGAACTAATTCAACTTTTATAACCAATAAAGGACATACGAATCAGCACCCTGATTGCGTAACACACTATCAAACACAATATTAATCATTTTGAAGAAAGAAATATTAATCATTCTAATTCATTGCTTAATAATAATTACGTTAGGACAGGGGACATAGTCCTTCCATAGTTCAAGGTAACCGATCCACTATAGCCACCCAAACCCATATCCCAGTATATATTGTTTCCATGTTCTGCAATAGTCCTGCACCAACCGGGGGCGGTCCTTGGATGCACTTGCATGGTGCATACAGGGATAATCGTCTGTTGGTGCCTCCTTATCATTTAGAATTGTGTAAAGGGCCTCTGCGAGTTGGCCATCTTCGGCCCCTAGTACGCCTTTCAAAGGTCCGGGACCCCAGGGTCCCGAGATATGTCAAAGACATTACGTTAGAAAAATTTGTCTGCTCAATTATCGCAATGAATGTCTTTGAACTGTCAAAATGAAAACTATTCCTGCTGTTAGTGTGTTACGTAATTACCCCGCTGAACCTGGGGGCCTACTCCGAAGTAGTATCGGCCGAATGTTCGGCCGTTTCCTGCTACAAAGTTACTATTTGGTTCGGTCGGTTCCGATCCTACACTCCTGCACTCTTCCGAATATTGACTATGGTCCCGACCCAACTGAGCCGATCCGAACTTTTTTCGCATTTTTCAATAATATTCGGTTCGGCCATGTGTCGGTCCGATCCGAACATTCGCACTTTGCACTTAGGAGCAGGCCCCCTGGATCGAAACGCAAAATGTAGTTAAAAACCGCAATTTCTTCTTTCCGTTATATTTTTTCCAGTAAAAACTTTAACTATGAGCCATCCGGTTTTTAGCTCACCCCTAATGACGTTCATTTGTTTGAATTCTTCACGACTTTAAACGAAGAGAATTATTTTTAATTAGACCTCTCTTAGTGCAGAAACTTTTGACGCCTTTCTGAAAATTCTTTGCTTCATTTTAATTGGAAGTGAAAATATTTTAGTGGTGAATTTTATTTCTTTTAGCTTTCGTGGAACTTTTTAAACTTACGCCCATAAAATGAAATAAATATTTATCTTCAATATTATTTAAATAATAAATGGAGCTCTGTACTCACCACTTACAGGTGGTGCTCATGTAAACAAAGGCACAGACGCCAAGTCTGTGGATTTGTAAGGAAGTGTGGATCTAGCCGGTAAGAGTCCGGCACTGTCCAGACTGGCTCATCTGTGAGGCGGTCGGGACGTCCATGACGATTTATCACTCCTGCCGAAAAAACAAAAAAAAATTTGTACCTATACCAACTACTTCAACAAATTAAAGCCTCCCTCCTCTTCCAACCTTGCTGTACCCAACAAGGTCTACCGCATGATCATAATTGTGTTTGTTAAACCTACCACCTGACATAGAGTGATTTGAGATAGTTATTTGCCTCTGAAAAGTGGAAAGGAAATTATCAGTTACTAGGTTAGGTTACTTAGAACTATAGAGGTATAAGGAACAGGGTTTATAGTTCACTCATACCCTCTTCCTCATCTTCATCTTCCATGGAAAAACGAGGATCCTCCGTCCAGACGGGTGTTGTGTCTGGTGGGCTACTGCCCGACGATTGAGGTCGGGACGTTGTATATACGAGTATGCTAGTTGCGCGGCAAACTCTGCTTCCGTGATATAGGATTTTACGTGACGTCATCATGATGCGTAGTTCGCATGCGGCGATGTAGATGCCGCCACAGGCTTACAGGTACTTAACTTAGTAAGGTACAGGATACACCATCCCTATCTTATGACCGGACGCGTTAACCAACATAAAACCTGTTACATACTACAGAAATTCATGAAAACATCGTTAGCCGTCAGTGTTGCCAGCTCGAAAAGATACACTTGTCGGCCGCTTCCGGACAGCTGTCGCAGGAAGCTAATCCGTCACCGAGCGTGGCAACACTGGGTTGACAAGGGCTACATTGTCGGTACACAAAAACAACGATTTTGGTATGTTTAGGTAACTTTATTTTCTGAAATAATGTTTTATATTCGTTCTTATTGCTATGCTATATGGATACCCGTATTTTTTGGGAACAATTAATACTTCTTAATAAATAAATTGATTTTGTCATAGTTTCCATCTACGTTATAAACAATCAAGTTACATGCTTTTAATAATATCATATACAATACAAACATACATTACTAATGCTTTAATAATTATTTTATTTCCAGTTGTGCTGAGACCCGAACCTTCTGTAAAACGCTTGCATTACCATTATGAATTAAATTTATGAATAAACTTAATTCGCTATTTTTAGCCCTTTTCCAAACACCGAAAAAGAAGTTGAATCCATTTTATAGTAGACTGAAAATTCATTCATCATTACGTACAAACCAGAGGTTCAATTCTCGTAATTAAAAAACGTTCAAAATCTAGTCACAATCTCATCACAGCGAAAATCTATGTTAAAAACTTGTGTAAAAAATGTAGGGAAATTAGAGGTATTTTTTGACAGATTGAGAATGAGATCAGACTGTGAACGTTCTTAGAATTACGAGGATTGCTCCTCAGTTCCTTTTAGAAAATGCATTTATGATTTTAGAAAGGGCATTTATAAGGCCTACAATCGACAATGTGTGGTGAAGAGTCAGATTCCATACAGTACACATTGATTGTCTTACAGTAATTAATATTTGCTGTTTTCTTGTTGTTTGCAGGCACGGAACAAGCCAGCCGATGGAGGTGGCCACGTCAACCAGAAGAACGCAGCAGGACAGAAATCAACGCAGCCGTGTCAGAAAGGTAAATAAAAGAGCTTTAATTATTTTATTTGATAAATATCTGGAATAGGTGTTTTTGAGAATTTATGACCTAGATTCAAATGAAGAAACATCATATCTCATCATCGTATCTTTGACAGCGCTACGGGTAGTCAGAAGCCCGAAAGTCTGACAACCAGTCTTAACCATGGGGTATTGTGTTACCCAGTAACTGGGTTGTGGAGGTCAGATACTGGTATTCAGCTGCATCAGGTTAGACTGGAAGCCGATCACAACATATGTAGTTGGGAAAAGGCTCGGCAGATGATGTATGTTAATATCTATGCACCACCACGTGATAACATAACCATTGTATTTATTTATTTATTTAAAGGTAGGAGAACCAACAGCTAAACCAAATTAATAACAATATTGTAGCGACACAGAGCCAATTACAGGTTCTCACGAGTAGACACAGAGAAGGTAATAGAAATCTTAGGATCTCTAACAACTAAGTAGCAAGCACGATAAAAGTACAAATACAATGAATTAAAAAACAAGCAGTAAGTATCAAATACATTCAGACGCCATGTTAGGCTTTAGTGCAATGGGGAAAAACTGAACTTAAAAATAAAATAAATAATAAAGTATTACGCGCTGTTAAAAAAGTTGGCATTCAACCGAGTGCGTGCAGAATGGGCTTTGGTGATAAATGGGTCAAAAAAGAACTCCTTACATAGAATATTATAGTCCTTGCTCGCTCGCACCATGTATGAGTTTGGTAAAGTTTTTATTATCTATACAACACGGTTAGCGCAGTGGCTGAGCGATCGGACTGCTGCGCTGCGTGTCGCGGGTTCGATTCCCGCACAGAACAAATATTTGTAAGTCCTACATGTATTTGTTCCGAGTCTGGGTGTTTTTCTATCTATAATATGTATGTAATTACAAAAAAAAAAAAATGTATATAAGTAGTTTATCAGCCATCTTGTTACCATAACACAAGCATTAGGTTGCTTAGCTTGGGACTAGGTGGCGCTGTGTGAAATGTCCAGGGATATTATTATTATTATTATATCTACAGTGTGGTCATCGAGAAATTGCGTTTCTGACATCTGTCAGTGCGACAGTAAATTCTATTATCTCATAAAGATCAAATTCGCAAAACTCGTATTCGTTTGTATGAAACTAACAGGCGTCATGAACGCATTCTCTCGTCGGTCGCATTGTAACAGAATGTTATAATTTTAATATTGAAATAATCTATTGGTATAACAGGTGGACCAAAAACACCGGTAAAGCCGTCTGCGCAGAAAGGAGCAGCGAAGACTGCGCCTCCGAAGCAGGCGGCGGCAGCAGCGGCAGTCAAAACTCCTCAGGGAAAGAAGAAGAAAGGGCACAAGCACCAACAGTACGAGCTGATTGTCACCATCAATCTGGTAAGTGATGTAAAGTACAATTAGTATTAGTATAAGTCTTCTAGACAGAATGTCGGCCATGGCGACTAATCTCAAGCGGAGACTAGCCATCGGCGCGGGAGATATTATTGTGCATAAGTGTGCGCGCGCGCAGACACAGGTGCACTCTCTCTTTCCTAACTCTCATTGTCCGTTGGGACGGCAATCCAATACGACCGCAGAGAGATCAGGCGCAGGGCTAATGGCTTAACGTGCTTTCGGAGGCACGGGGGCTCCGCCATCTTCCAAACTCCAGGCTGTTACTATTCCCAATGGAGAAACCCAATAAAATTTTTCCTGACCTGTGAATCGTACCTAGAAAATCGAGCACAGAAGCCGCACTTGCGACCATGAGGCCAATGGGTCAGTCAAACGGTAAGTCGGGGGGATCTACACAATACACCAGATACGTACAGACGCCAGCACATCAAGCTACTACAATCTGTCAAATTTCTTTCATAGATTTTCAACTTTATCGCTGAACTATTAAGGTTCAAAGTTGATTGGGAAAATTTGACAGTTTCGGGAAGCTTGACCTGCTGGCGTCTGTACATCAGATAAAAACAAATAAAAATCAAATAAAAAAGTGTAAAGTTCAATGTAAGACATTGGCAGGAAAGCTAGCTATTCACCATAGCAAGAGAGCGGAGAAGAGCAGCGGTAGCCCAGTGGTAATGGCCGCGACTTACGAGTTGTAGGTCGTAGGTTCGAACCCAAGGCGATTTACTTTGTGTAAATTGGAATTGGTGAAGGAAATCGGCATATCCTAAAACAAAAATTCGAAGACATGTGACACCAATCAACCCGCACTGGGCCCGCGTGGTGGATTACGACCCACTCCCTCACACACACGCCACAGAGAGGCGGCCTGTGTCCCAGCAGTGGGAACTTTATAGGCTGATAGGTTTATGTGTGTGTGTATTCACCATATACGATCATTCCCTACCGTATTTTTTACGAACAAACCCTACCAAAACAAACTAGCCAAAGTAACATACTGCCTCATAAAATAAAAGCAAGTCTTATCGCGGGAAACTTTTACATCTGTCTCTGTCCAACTTCAGAATTTCCTCAATGGTTGTCTCCCTCTAACCCGCGCTCCGCGATCGGGCACGCGTAATCGCCTGTGATGGGATTATCGAATGTTTGTGAGAACCGTATTTTGTCGTTTCTTTTTGTTTTTGTTATTCGCATTGAATTTTGATTTTTATAAACAGTTTTGTATTACGTTTGCGTTCGTTGACTGTGCCAAAACAGATTTTTAATTTGGCATTTGACGGGTCCATTAGGAAAATAAGAAAAGGTAGGTGTTTTACGTTCCGTTGAGTTTTATTCGCTGATTTGAATGAAAAGGGGTTTTTCCTCGATTAGACTTTCCTTAGAGGCTCTCGAAGCGTGACTTTTGACTTCCACATTAATATTTGAATACTTGGCCGGCTTCGTTACTTAAAACTCTGTATTATTTTCAAAGTAGCTTCATTCAGAATGGTAGCCTTGAGGGCCTAAGGCGATGTAGATACAGCCTTACGTTGTCGAACAGCATCAAGTCTTGCCTGGCGTTCTTCATTCGATTCTTGGGATCTAATGATCTTCAATCTTTTAGCTCCTTTCGAACATTGCGAAAGATTTGACCTCTTTCGTGGCATGGTTATGGTTATTAATGTACTTTAATAACTTTGCAATCAAGATCTAAGTGACTACTCCCCTGCGTTACCGGGTAGACCATGTCTTATGTTAATATATTAATAGTATAAAGTGATTTCCACATCAAATGTTCCTGATCCTTGATTTTTATTATCTCGGCGGAAAATGCTCATCAGACCAAACAAATTTTGTTAAAGTGTCATGTCTGTATATGCCATAGTTTAGCTGTGCTCTCCGAGTTCCACATCAGATGTTTCAATCTTCGAATTTTATTCTCCCAGCAGAAAATACTCATCAGACTGAACAACTTTTGCAAAGATGTCATTCCTATATATGTTATGGTTTAGCTGTGCTCTAAGAGTTCCACATCAGGTGTTCCCGATCTTCAATTTTATTCTCTCAGCAGAAAATGCTCATCAGACTCAACATTTTTTTCTAAGTCGCCATTTATGTAACTCTTATAGTTTAGCTGGTCTGTTGCGGTTCTGCATCAGGTGTTCCAGTTTCCAAAATAAATTATAGCCTATATGTTGCCCAGGTTTAATAGCTAGATGATAAAAAAAGTTTCATTCAAATCCGACCAGTAGTTCCGGAGATTAGCGTGTACAAACAGACTAACAGACAAACAGATAAACAGACAAACAGACAAACAGACAAACAGACAGACTTTTTTTATTAGATTCGTGTTCTATTACTGTTTCTTAACCCCCCTCAATTATTATTTTTAAAATATATTCAATGTACAGACACAACTTTTTTACATTCTTATTATAAGTATTATAAGTATAGATCTTATTATAAGTATAGATAGATTTAGTAAAGCAGGTTTTCTGACAAGTAACTACGGGCAAAAGCCGAAATTACTTTCGTTTAAAACTAGAAATATGTGCCAATTTCACCAATGAAACTGAACAAGAGCTGACAGTCAATTTTGACACTGACAGCTTTTGAACACAGGTTAGATGTGCTGATTGCGTTCCAGTTTCATTATTAAAATCCACCCTAAGTGCCGATATCACCAATGAACTCTCAGTGAGCCAAGCTGAGCTGTCAGTGTCAATATTCCACAATAATTATGACACTGACAACTCTTGAACGCGGTTTAGATGTGCTGATCGCGTTCCAGTTTCATTAGTAAAAACCTCTTGAACTCAGTTTAATTGTGATGATGGTGTTGAGTTTCTTTGGTGAATTCGGCACTTAGGGTGGATTTTACTAATGAAACTGGAACGCGATCAGCACATCTAAACCGTGTTCAAGAGCTGTCAGTGTCAATATTCTACAACAATTATGACACTGACAGCTCTTGAACACGGTTTAGATGTGCTGATCGCGTTCCAGTTTCATTAGTAAAATCCACCCTAAGTGCCGAATTCACCAAAGAAACTCAACACCATCATCACAATTAAACTGAGTTCAAGAGGTATCAGTGTAAATATTCCATGTCAATTTTAACACTGGCAGCTCTTGAGCGCGGTTTAGATGTGCTGAACACGAGCGATTTCAAAGGTGAAATTCGTCTTAAGTTCTATTAACCACTTTTCCATCTAGGGTCCCTACATAAAAAAACTTCAAAACTTTTTGCACGGTGTTGCAAGGTTTAGGAAGAAATAGAGTGGTCGTATCTTTGGCGAAAACCATTCTGATATTATTTGAAAATTCATTTCACATGTGTTTATAGCTTCAATAAATATATTTGATTCACAATTTTATTTTATTTTATGTCGTCAGTTAACCCGTCACCGCGGCTGACAAAAAACGCCCGGCAAGCTATTTTATTTAGTTTTCGAAGTGTTGTGATGTTAGTTTCCTATGTTTATCTATGTTATGTCTATACATCGGCCGCATTAACATGTTATTACTTTAATAATCACCATAATTTACACGGCGTTGAAGATTTTTGTTTTCTTTTGGATAGTCAAAGAGTTATTGAGTGGCTGTCAGTATAATAGTCACGTTTCATTTGTTGTTCAGGGCTCTATTCGATAATAAATTAAAAGTAATTAGCCTGAAGGCCAATTCCCGTAATTTAAAACGTTCAAAATCTAGTCGCGCAATCGCATCTTAGCGACAATCAATGTCAAAAACTTTTAGAGTAAATGTAAGTGAAATTAGAGGTATTTCTGACAGATTGAGACTGAGATCTGCAGTGCGATTCTGTAACAATATCACCGTGAAAACTTAGGTGAAGTGAGCGAGGAGTGAGCTGTCATTCCAACTAATGCTAGGGATTGACACTATTGACAGCTCACTCCAAGCTCACTTCACATAACTTTTCACGGTGAGATTTTTACTGAATCGATGGGTAGACTGTGAACGTTCTTAAAAAGACGAGAATTGCCTCTCTGATTTCGTGTAGATAATCTCGGACAATCGTTATCAAAGTAGTTTGGCTCTGGTGCCTACTTTGCTTGCTTTTTCACGATCGACACGTTTGAATCAATCAACTCAACCTATCGCAGTCCACTGCTGGACATAGGCCTCTCCCAGGCTGCGCCACAGCACCCTGTCCTCCGCCTTCCGCATCCAGTCGGTCCTAGCCATCTTCTTAAGGTCGTCGGTCTATATAGTTGAGGGGCGGACACGGTCTCCACTCGAGGTCTGCTCCACCAGCCATCGGTACTTCGACAAACATGGCCAGCCCATTGCCATTGCATTGCATAGTTTGCTTACTCTGTAAGCTATGTGTGATTAAATTAAATCGAGAGAACCACTTACATACGATCGATATTGTATTTTAAAAGCAAATCTGTGAGAAGCGGACAGGTCTTAATGATCGTCAAAACGTAGTCCAACGGGCGACAAAAACGATGATCATAAGTCATGCAAATCTGTAGGCTTAAAATAACGAATCAACGATCAACGTGAACGGCTTAACGTGCTTTCCGAGGCACTGGTCTCGATATGTTATAAATGGTCACCTATCCATGGACTGATCTCGGCAACCTTCAACCCATGCGGCTGTCATTATTTAGTCACTTTTACGAGGTTATTCATAAATCTAAATCAATAATCCTAAGCACGTGTAAAGGAATATCACACATTTTCTAATTCGATACTTTCACTTTTAATTCCTCTCACAAATAAAAATACAAATAAACTATGTAGATATTTTCACAAATAAACTAAAGTAAAAACGTGCCAATAAGTGTTATTACATCATTTGTCTTTCATTATGGGCTGGCGCTGTATTATTTCCCAAATGTCATAATACAACAAAATACAGAAGGCTTATGCCCAATAACTTGCGAGTTTTTTTTTTACTGGCATCTCGCAGTTTAACCTAGGAGGTTTTCGTCTGTTTAACCGGAGTTGCTTGTGGATGCCGCAATAAATTAAGGCCTCCAGCCAGGGCTTAAAAAAATAAAAACTAAGCGACTACACGCTAAAGGCACCCCCTGTGGGGTACAGACAGCGTTTTATCCAACTCACAACAATCATTCTAATTTATACTGTATTACAATGAAACAAAAGAGACAAGACTTACTTCACGTTTAATGATGTTCAAAATATTTAATTTGATCGTGAACATCATACCTTAGACATCCTGAAGCCTGTTGATGTGTTCTCTATTTCTTATACAGGATGGCAGGGACATCGACGCGCAAACTGTAACCATGGATTCAGCACATAAGTTTAGACCCCATATAGCGTCGAAATGTTTCGTTGGTTATTCAAAAAAAAAATTGCTGTTCTATACATTTTGAACGCGTAGGTATTGCACTTTTCTATGAAACAGAAGATTTTTTTTTTGATAACCGGCGAAAAATTTCGACGCTTTGGGGTCTAAACTCATGTGCTGAATCCACGGTTACAGTTTGCGCGTCGATGTTCCTGCCATCCTGTTTAGGGTTAATGTCAGGATCATTGAATATCTATTTGGGTTATAATCAACAGTATGCAAATGTGTCGATTCGATTTTCTGTATTTACTTGTATCATGCTAATACTGTCCAAGCGTTTTAAAATGTTCGTGTGTACGTCATTAATTCCATTAAACATGTAGTTTATGGATGCGTTTTTAATTTAAATTCTATTATTTTTATAAATAAATTGACAAGTATTTTATGACTCTCTCACTACCATAGTTTTTGTTGACATCGTAAATGTCAGATTGGTGTAATTTTTTAAGCGAAAGGAAAGGTTAATATGTAATAATGTGTAGTCAATAAATAATGTCTTTTTATGTAGTAGGTAATATGAATGTATTAATATATTCACGAAATTAATATTTTAGTGCCCATTCTATGAGATAAAATTTGAATCATGATTTTGTTCTTTCAAAAGCTGAAACTTGAAAGTGCAAACCTAGGCAAATACTCGTATATCCTAAATGAAACATTTATTTACGTAAAGTATTAGCTCATCCAGATTCTAGGGGCTTGTGGCTAAGTAATAACAGCCGCACGGGTCGATCGATTAGGTTAAGCTACGCGTGGCTCGGTTGGTCCGTGGATGGATGACCATCTTTACATACTAAGACCACTCCGTGGCTCGGAATCCTTGCTGAAGGCTTTTATTTACTTCTTTCACGAGGGACTACTTTCAAAGGCGGAAACTATTAGCATTTTGATGGTTCGGGTGAAGAAAGTATTTTGTTCCAAAAAAACTCTAAATTGAATGAAGGGCAATCCAAGGTCACAGATACCTCAGCCAGGTGTCTTAACCAAAAACACTTTGTTGAGAAAATAATGTTGTATTTCCGCAATATTTATGAAATAGGGCTCGTTAAAATGACACTGGTGGTCGTATTTACGTCAAGACTATTATTTGAGGGTGTTCTTCATGAGTTATGTTCGCCCACACTCTTAAATCAATGGAGTTTAGGGTTGCCAATCGTACAATGTAATACAGTACCCTGCTATATTAGAGCCTGACACGCGTCACGTTCGTGAACGGGCGCCGTCGGTTGAGACTGGTCATCTCTTACCTGCCAGCTTATTTTTATTCTTATATTTTGAATTGTTCCTTCATTTGTTTTTATTTACATTGTTCTCACATAAAGAAGCAACAAGAATAATCAGGATTTTGTAATATCTTGATTTAAAAGAACACTCTTTTAAATCAAGATATTACAGAATCCTGATTCTCCTCCTGAAAATCCTGATCTATATAAAATAACGGTCAATAAACTCCAAGGACACCCTTGGAGTTTGTTTCTTGACCGTTATTTTACATAGATCTAAGTTTTAGAATGTAAATTAACAAATGTCATAGAGTAAAAGTTGTTGTTTATAATGTTAGTAACCCAGTCCAGCAAGATGGTTAATGTTTTACCAATAACCCTGTATTTTGTTCCCTAAAACGCTGGTTTTCTCATTAGCTGTTGCATTACACACAGCTGATTACCATCTTCTGTCAACAAACATTACGCATCCGAAAGTTACCTGGTAGTTGCGATGGTGAAAAGTGACCTGCCGATCGATTCTGTAAAAATCTCACCGTGAAAAGTTAGGTGAAGTGAGCTTAGAGTGAGCTGTCAATAGTGTCAATCCCTAGCATTAGTTAGAATGACAGCTCACTCTACGCTCACTTCACCTGAGTTTTCACGGTGAGATGGTTACAGAATCGCACTGCTGGGACTACATCATGAGTTTTTTTGTTTTATTATAGTCCTTTTAGAACAGTAGGTGAACGATGCTTATTTGACATCTATACACCTGACCACTAGGTTAACCGTTTTTTGACAGCTGCCTTAGGACATAACTATTCCAGATTTGACAACACGGTTAGCGCAGTGGCTGAGCGATCGGACTGCTGCGCTGCGTGTCGCGGGTTCGATTCCCGCACAGAACAAATATTTGTAAGTCCTACGTGTATTTGTTCTGAGTCTGGGTGTTTTTCTATCTATAATATGTATGTATTTACAAAAAAAAAAATGTATATAAGTAGTTTATCAGCCATCTTGTTACCATAACACAAGCATTAGGTTGCTTAGCTTGGGACTAGATGGCGCTGTGTAAAATGTCCAGGGATATTATTATTATTATTATATAAACTGCCTAATCTTATTGAATTATCTGATTTATGACTTCTTACAGACGTTTTAATACCGAGTGTATCAGTTTTGACAAAAAAAAAGGTGACTGGTTCGATCTGTCAAAAAACGGTTAACCTAGTGAACAGTGTATGAGTATATTAATCTATACTAATAGTAAAGCTGAAGAGTTAGTTTGTTTGTTTAACCGAATTAATCTCTGGAACTAGGATACAATCGGATCTTTTTGCATTTTATAGCCCAATTCTTGACACTATTATAAGGTCACTTAACATCATGCTAGGACTCTAAGGAGCCGAGCAAAAAGCAAAACAGTCGGAAAAACACTAAGCGAAATCGAAGGAATAGACGATGCGATGCGATGCAACGGGGTGAGTCGGGGAGCAAAAAATTTCACGCGGACGAAGTCGCGCGCAGAAGCTAGTATTGGTCAGTAAAGTGGGTGGTTTACCTTGGTCATGTTAACTCATGAAAATTTTATTTGCATACCTCATTAAAAATGTATCAGAAAAACACTATGTAATCCGCGACAGTTTCTGAGGTTTTACGACTCAAATAATAAAAAAAAATGTATGCTTCTGCTAACGCTAATTTATTGTCAATGTCATCTTGCTCTTTTATTTCGTATTTTATTTTGACAAAGTGGGGCCAATATCGCATATTTGTGCTATTTATCACTTGAAAATGATTGCAAAAAAATATAAGAAAACGAAAAACGATAAGATAAGATAAACGTTATAATCATGATAAGCTAAGCATGATTGCAATCATACACCATGTTCCGGACGATATACATAAACTTCGACCAGATTTTCAGACCATAAAAATAAGCATTTTTCAATATGGACACATTACTGCATTCTTATTTTTTTTATTTTTTTTTGTTAATTTCCATACAAACTAAATACCTTGACGTAAATCACCCGATATGCATGCCTCTTTATCTCTTTATCCGAAGCATTAAAATTTGATAGATTTATCATTTTAATTGCACTAAGCGGCAATATAGGCCACATTAAGACCCTTTCTTACTGCATAGCTCAATTAAATAATGCCATTGAAGGAAATTACAAATATCTTTATAGTGAAGCCTTTTTAAGTACGACTTCCTTTATTAGATTTGATTTGTAAAAACTATAGAAGCGTTTGCGAAAGTTTATGGATAACGTAAAGAACACGGTGTATACATCTGATCGATTCTGTAAAAATCTCACCGTGAAAAGTTAGGTGAAGTGAGCTTAGAGTGAGCTGTCAATAGTGTCAATCCCTAGCATTATTTAGAATGGCAGCTCATTCCACGCTCATTCCACGCTCACTTCACCTAAGTTTTCACGGTGAGCTGGTTACAGAATCGCACTGCAGCTTGCCCCCTATCACATAGGACTTAAACAAAACTGACGAAATGGACGGTCACCAAAAGAGATAAGTAACCACGACCCTGGTTACTTATCTCTTATAAGGCTAGCTTAGATTAAAACGAATTCTCCTCACGTTAAGTAACTAAAGGAGATAAGTAACCGGGGTCGTCGTATACACTTGAAGTTTAGTAAAAAAAAAACGATGAATGTTTTCGAATACATTTTTATTTAATTAATAGAAAACAAACAGTCAATTTATCAAATTAAATTTCATTCGGAAACATCCATGGATTTCTTACACTTCAACTGTATACGACGACCCTGGTTACTTATCTCTTTTGGTGACTGTACACTTCTGCCTACCCTTCGAAGACAAACAAGCGTGATGTTAAATTATTTTTAAAAACATTGTCTGTCATTGATGATGATGAATGATTACAAAGATATCGTAGCTAATTAGCAATATATTCAAGTTTAAGTCAAGATGATTAATCTTTAAGTCAAGATGATTCATCTTTAAGTCTTAAAGATGATCCACTCTTGCCACGGCCGGTCCGTCGATGGGTGACCATTATTTACAATGCGAATTTGCGACCTTTTTCGACATGACAGGCGTCATAATGATCAAGTAAAACAAATGCCGGTCATCGTTACACAAGTACACTTCTATTTAAAATACTTATCCTTTATTAGTTTACATGTATAATCATTAGAATCATCAATACAATAATAACTAATACCTAATTAATTAATAAAAATAACAAAATGAAATCCTAACTTAACTAAAACTATACACAAACTAAAATATAGCGTAGAAAAATTCATCCGCATCGCTGTCGACTGGTATTTTACCCAAGAAACTGGCGGAATTAGCAGGTTGTATGGCTATGCTTAGCCTCTGGCCAAGGTAAAAGCCAGCCCTGGGTCACACCGGAAGTGTTAACCAGCCGTTTCGAAATTTCCTTAAAAAGGCTATGAGCATTTGGACACCATGGCCCGAGGGTTTCAACCCCAAACGGCTCGAAAATATAATTTACAAGTTAGTAAAGACTTATTTTATTCTAAAAAAGTTTGTCGGTTTTTACAAGCGCCTACGTAACATTTTATTTTACTTGTGTTAGAATTTTTTTGCTCAGTAATATTATGCAGGCGTTACTAAATGTTATATTGGCTGTATTCGTATGTTCATACTAGATACTGATTGGCTCAAATGGCTCATTAACTCAAGATCCCACTATTGAGCTGAAACTTTCACAATTACTTCCATTTTATTGCCCGCAACTAGGTACTAATAAATCCTATCTTGCTATGGCTAACCTAAATTAGATAATTGATTTCTAACTAACTTTGAAAGTTACATATACTTAAAACTGTTTTTTTTAAACCAATTCAATTCAAATAATAGATCTCAAAAAGCCTCATAAAGTCTTCATTATGATTAAAAACAATGAATCTTGAAAAGTTTTAAATGGCTCACAGCAGATGTCGCTACTATCCCTGTTAAAGACTGGACAGGGAAACTCATGTCAATAGTTTTGCACGTGGGCTAAACAAGAGTGTAATTAAATTTACGCTTATTGTAGCAGCAATAAAGTTCATTTTAGCACAACATCAAAACTCGGTCTTTAGTTACGTCACAGGTTGATGAGTCTATAATTTTCCCGCCAAAAGTGTTTCGCGTTCCAAATGACACGCATCGTGCCAAGATGACGGAATAATATTTATTTGTTCCACATTGACCGCTAAAATTAAGTAATGAAATCCTTTTAAACTAAAAATACGGTAGTAGGTACTTATAAATTCAACCAAAAACTCATATTCGTTAGACTATGAGTTTTTGTAGATATTAATATTTTGCAATATACCTAATATTAAACGATGTTAAACGAACTTAAAACAACAACATGTTTCATTATCCCAGGGCAGACACGATCGGACACTTTTCACCTGTTACACTATTTACACAGTTTGAAATGGCTAAAAATACCTATAGCTATTTCATGGCCACATTATTGGAAAACTTCAACAATGAACTAGTTCAACACTGAGAGACAAAAGTAATTGGTGCTTCCTTGCATTATTTAATCAAGACTTCTTTTTTTTGGCACCACTATAGAACACACCTAGAGCAATAAGCGAAAATAATTTAAATATAGAATTATACTAATATCCGAGCTGACAATGTCGCGTCGCGCGTGTTATCACCAGTACGATAACATTAAACGTTTTTAAAAATAAATAACCCTTAATTGATAACTAAAAAAAGTCTTATAAAAATAGCCAAATATTTGGAGTAAAAATAAACGTATCTGTGCCAAAAGTTATTTTGAAGTGAAACTAAACAAAGACGTTGTCGTATTTCGTGATAAAAAAAAAAACAAAATTAAGAACAAGAATGACTTTTTCGCGCCAACTTGTTTTGTTTACGTGAAGTTCTTAAAAAGGCAGTCGTGTTTGTGTGCAATATATTTTCGATTGTGTGAAGTGCGAGTAAAAAATTATTTCGTAATATTACTTAGATTATTTGTTAAGTGTTGTTTGATGTGACTAATAATATGGTCAATAGCATTCCGTAGTTTTACGTGATTTTAATACGTATCTATTTCTCTTCCACTTTCTCAATCAATGTCGATAAGAATTTCTCTTATCAGAAGTTATTACTATGAATCATAAAATTTGATAAATGATAACAGCCGTAGTGGCTGATAAAAGGATAAACGACGCTAGCCACGGTCGGTTTATGGATGGGTGACCATCAAATTACATGTGGAGATCCCACCGTGCCTCTCGGAAATCACGACAAGCCCGGGTCCCGGCTGTCATTCGTAGATCTTTGACAGTCATTACGGGTAGTCAGTAGCCTGAAAGTCTGCCAACAAGTCTTACCAAGAGCGTATCGTGGTATCGTAGGGTATCGTTTTATCCAGTAACTGGGCAATATAAAATACCTACTGGTATTCAGATGCAATCGGTTAGACTAGAAACTGACCCTACCATAGTTCGTAAAAGGCTAGGCGGATTGACTCATAAAGATTTGAATGAAGTTGATCAGTTGCAAAGATATTAAAATTAAATTCCTATTTATGTTTCAAATTGACGTTAGTTCAAGTTAAACAAACATGAACTTTATTTTAATGGCAATTAAGTTGATTTCATAGTGACTAGCACTATTGAAAAGTTATAAAAATGTTTGCGTTAACTGAACTTTATTGTGTAGGAATTAAAGTTATTTTTCCTTAAACTAATATTTGTTTACATTTTTGACGAATATGTCGCGAATGCAGATTAGGTATTCCGTCTAGCATTTTCACAATGCATTTACGAAAATTAAATTAAATCCTTTACGGTACTTATACAAATGTAGGTAACTTTTTTTAGTTAATTTCAAATCAGTAGCCAACATTCTACATACCTCTCTAGTCTGCCACTAGGCCCAAAATCGATTATGTTTAAAGAAAAGTAAAGAACACTAAATGGCAAATACTTAATACCTATGTATATTGTTTTTCTCATTTTGAGTCGTGAGGATAGCTAAGTATCCCCGGACTGATATAACCAAAGTCGTGGAATTTTATCTGTGGAATAAAATTGACGCCTTTTCTATGCGCTAGTGTTATTTTTCTATACTTTATTACATAAAATTTAAAATGTGCCAATTCATGCGAGTCGCCTATAGAAAAACTATTATTTAAAAGTGACGATTCGCCCGTTTCGTGCGAGTAAATTCGTGCGAATCGACTAATAAGCCGTGTAAGAGAGAGACGGAGCTTTACATTACCGATAGCACCATCCCTTTTTCGGACTAGTATCACGATGGTATTAATACTTCGTATTACGGCTCCAGTTATTTCTATCTCTATGAAACTAGACTGAATATTTCGAAATACTTTCTCGAAGGTTTTAGAACACATTATCAGTAAAATAAATAAATAAAAATATCTATGTAGTACGACAAAACCTTGGATAAAAATAATGCGATTTGATGACAGACGCCAATGCTGTTTGAAAATAAATTGGTATGTAGGATACTTCCTACATACCTACCAATTTATTTTGAAACAGCAATGATACTTCATTGCGAATTTCCATTCGTGCGATAGGGAAGCAGATGAAATGGCTTTCTTGAGGAGAGTATTTTGGAATGGTCTGAAAAATTGTAGATGACGCCTTGTTACGGAAATTCTCATCACTGATTTCAGTTCAGGGTTATTCCGTTGTAACGCTTTTCGAATAATTTTTTTTACCATTAAATATTGGTAATTCCTATTGGAAACGTAGTTTCTTCTTACCTTTTTTTTTTTTTTTTTTTTGAGGATGGGAAATCATCAAATGACCCCTCCCGCTCTGGGTGGAGCAGAAGGGAGTGTCAGACTTTTACTGACTAAAACCCACCCGTGTTCCTTCCTTAGCCCTTTATGTTCCAGGGCAGCGGTAAACCCTTTCGGATGGTCCCGCTACCCAAGTTTCTTCTTACCTTGTTTTAGCTCTGCGCTGGTATATATAAGCTTATTTACAAAAATAAGCATTACAATACCGTGTGTCTCCCCTTGTGCCCCTTACATACAACGTACAGTTTTTACAGAAATATTTGGGTTGTTACAACCGTACCCTGTTACAACCATACCCAGTCTACCTATCTAATAAAATAAAACATAAATAAATATGAATTGAACATCAAGGGAAACGTCATCATTTCAGCCCGGGATCACCCACTGCTGGCTTGGGCCTTCCCTTTCTTATGCCATACTTCCCTGTTCTGTGCGACTCTCATCCAGGTATTTCCAGCGACTTTGACGATATCATCAACCCAACGCGCTTTTGGACGGCCCAGGTTTCTTTGGCCCAACCTTGGCCACCATTCGGTCACAGCTTTACTCAATCGGCCATCTCTTCGTCTAGCTAGATGTCCTGCCCAACTCCACCTGAGGTGCATCGGTCTGTCATCGGTGTGGCTGTGGTCGTAGACTTTTTAATCCTTTAAATTGTAATTTCACAAAATATTGCTCAAATAAAAACAAAAGAAAGTCCAATTTTCTGTAAAAACAAAAAACTATCGCGATAAAGTTTTGAAATATCGGTAAAAGTTTATACTTATCAGTAAAAGTTACGAGGTCGTAAATCGTCCATAGTTTGTAGAACACTAACATATATTATTAACACTAGAATATTACTAACCTTATCGTGTTTCATATCAAGAACTATTTGCTGAACCTGTATGAGAGTCAGCAACTAGTTCTTTATACAGCGGTTATCAGAAACGTGTGGTCATATTTTAGGGGTGTGATGTGATACAGACCATGCTTCAAACTGAATAACTTTGTCCATGGGACCATGATAATCGCGAATAAAATTAAAATTGTCCTAAATAAAACTTCCCAATGAGCTGTGAGCCAAAATAACCATCATGTGGAGCCCTTACACAGTTAGAAGGCGTCGCGGCAGACCCCGTAGAAGATGGTGGGACAAGCTGAACAAAACAAACGACCAGTTGTCCGTTTTAGCCCTGGATCGAAAGTCTTAAGAGCTGAAAGTCATGGGGACAGGCCTTTGCCCAGCTGCAGTGGTATGATGCAGGCTAACAGTAACCTACACGACCCAAATGACGGCTGATTACATATATTTTATTCGCGATTACGATGTTGGTCGCAAGGAGAAAGTTATTCAGTCTGATAGTCTATACCACACCCTTAAATAATATGACCTCACATTTCTAATACACGCTTTTAATTACTTTTATCGCACTTCCAACATTTTAGAAAGAAATTAAAAATGGCGGCTGCTAAGCCCCCTGAAGATAATTATAATAAAGAATATAAAAGACTGCGGAGGCTAACCAGTGATCTGGCGATACGACAAGTGTCTGTACGTAATAAAAAACTATGGTTTGTTGTAGTATCTATTATGAAACATACAGAAATGATTGATCCTTCTTGAAAACTTGACTATCTCGTGGCCTAGTGGTCGCAAACTTCCAATCAGTATCATACCTTATTTTTTATTTGAGACCGGAACGACAAAAGGTTCCCTTTTTGTTAAAATCTCACCGTGAAAAGTTAGGTGAAGTGAGCTTAGAGTGAGCTATCAATAGTGTCAATCCCTAGAATTAGTTCAATTAGTCACTCCACGCTCACTTCACCTAAGTTTTCACGGTGAGATAATATGGTTATAGAATCGCACTGCTGTTACATAAGCCTTAAACATTAATGGCGGGTTGTAGGTACTTTACTTACACATCTGCTTTTTCTGTGATGTTTTGTTGTACTGATGATGCTAAACTAATTTGATTTTATTTTAATTTCAGTCCGAATATGGCCTCACGGAAGAACAAGTCGCAGGTAAAAAATTATTCATTTCATTTTCCTTATATCTTACAAAGATTATTTCATGCTTCTAAAGTTTACGTATTGGTACAGTACAGCACCTTAGACCGCCCGACAGTGGTAACAAAACTAGCATAAGCTGGCCTCGCATTCTATTGAAACGCCGTACTACGCCAGGCCAGCCCAAGGTCCAAAGTGTCAGCTTTGACTTTTTTTTCGATATGGCATCTCGCAGTTCAACCTATGAGGTTGTCGTCACCTAACCAGGCTTGCCTGTGGATGCATCAATAAATTAAGGCCTCCAGCCAGGGCATAAACACTTAAAAACTAAGCTACTACACGCTAAGGACAACCCCTGTGGGGCTTAGGGCATCGCTGGGAGACAAGGGACAGGCTGGATTGGAATAAGTGTTACCACTGACGGGGGGCCTACTTTAAGATAGTAAACTATGTTTTGTTACACTTTTCTTTACGATATACCTCGCAAAGTCAGCGGAAGAAAATCCCAATTTGTCCAGCATTTTATGTAATTTAACAATGTGTCCAACAGAGTTCAAAGAAGCCTTCATGCTGTTCGACAAAGATGAAGATGGCACGATCACGATGGCAGAGCTCGGCGTCGTCATGCGGTCGCTTGGACAGAGGCCTTCAGGTAGGGACCAACTGATGACGTTAACATAAATTTTTCAAGCCTTGAATAATGATGTCATGCATAGAACAGTACGGTAGAGACCGCGTATGCAAGCAAAATGCGCCCCTAGCTAGAGGGACCAACGACTTTAAAAAGGTAGATGCCGTAGATGGGGGTTCCAATAGTGAAATTAAATTAAATTGTTTATTCTGTAAATAGGATTTCGGAATCAGATTTACACGTTATATGTATAAAAAAGCTTGAGAGGTGTCAAAGGACACCCGGATGGAACAAAGTAGTCTCTCTCTCTCTTATAGAAAGCAAGCCAGTTAGGCTTGCTTTCTATAAGAGAGAGAGAGAGAGAGAGACAGACAGAGAAACACGCGCACGCCGCACGGCTTACAACTATAGCAAAAAGTGCCGTTCCAACTTTTGGTCTTAATTTTTTCCGTCTAGCCCCCTTTCGCAACACGTGATAAGGAACTTCGTTCCAAAAATAAGCTAGATGGAGTTGACATTTCCTATCTGACCACCCCTGAGAGGAAATGATGAAACATATTCAGGGTCTAGTTCAAAAGTTTATTTTAAAGTCCGGGAATTAATTACCAAAAATATCAACAAGCTTAATTTATAGGCTTGATAAATTGAATAGTTCCTGCGTCCAGTTAGATTGGAAATGCCTATGACCAGCAATGAATGCAGTATGCTGATGATGATGACAGATGTCATGTTTATAATAACAGTAGTAGATGACCATGTATCTGTGTTGAGGTCTTTATAGACCCTAAAAGTGCTTGAAATATGACATCAAAAAAATTATCCAGTCAAGCAAAACAAATTGCATTGCAGTTAATCTGTATGACATTGATGGGCAAATTACGTGACGATTTGATAACAAACAGTTAGTAATTTTTCCTGATTTCTATCTCGTAACAATTAGATTTCTCAGTTATTGTTATCGACTGTCATTGTTTTAAACTAACAACTTCCTTCCTAATACCAATTGTCCTAAAAACCTTTCTTCCTGTAGAATTGTTTATAAATTAAATTGCAAAGGACCAATTAGCAATGTCTAATGTTCTTATTGATAAAGCAAACGATCTTAACGTTTTGCTGGTGTTCAGCAGTATCTGGTTAGACATGAAGCGAATGCCTAACAGACCTCCTCCACCTAGTTACCGAATCACATGATACCCCTTGGCAAGGCTGGTTTCGAACTATACGTACCGACTGTCAAAGATCTATGAATGACAGCCTGACTTTGCGAAGCACGGAGGGGTCTTGATATGTAATGGGTGGTCACTCACCCACGGATTGACCTCGGAAAGCATTGCTTTGAAGATCGACCCGTACCGCTGTTATTATTTACCCACGAGCATCTTAGCCACGAATATACAGTGTGTAACGGAAGGGGGGTATCAACCCTGAAGGAGGTGAATGTGCTCATGAAACTCAACAACTTTCCCCAAAGAACATAGGTCGAAATATGAAAAAAAAATTTGGCCCTCCCATAGTAAATCAATCAGCTGGTAGTCAGTTTTGTAAGTAAACCCGAAATAATCCAAAGAGGATTATCAAGAAAATTATTAGAATCGTAAACATCGGGTTTATACTTCATATAACAGCCATATTCCCAAATAGGTTACCATAAAATTTTATTGAATATGGACCGGCGAAGTTTTAAAAAGCGGATTACTTGACCGGACTGTTTCCCGGAGTTAGGAATTAGGTCAAATCCGGGTGAATCTGGTCAGGAGCCCTCTTATTGTATCTTTTGGGATTTCTGGATTTAATATTTTTGAGGATCCTTTTGAAAATGATTTTAATATTATGACTGATTCATACATTACCATTTTTTTTAGAAAGAATTTCAAAGCCCTTGTGTAATGTCATCTGCATTGCATTGACTACATGCTAGGTAGCTAAGCCTCGTTTATAAAATTATGCCGCTGGGGCTGGTCCTACATTTTTGATCTAATATACCCGATTTACACGATGCAAGTTTCTTTCCGTAGAGAGCAGAGTGGTAGAGGCCGCGACTTACGAGTTGTAGATCGTAGATTCGAACTCAGACGCGCTTTACTCTGTGAAAATTATTTCATCACCACAGCTCTCAAAACGGCGAGGGAAAACATCGTGAGGAAACCGGCATGTCCTAGAACCAAAAATTTTTAGATATTTGACATCTACCAACCCGCACTGGGCCCGCGTGGTGGATTACAGCCCACTCCCTTTCGAAGAGAGGAGACCTGTGTCCCAGCAGTGGGAACATTATAGGCTGATTATGTATGATGCTATGTAAATTTATTTCCTATGGTATGTACAATGAAATTGAAGCAAAAACTTTTATTATTGCTTCAAGTTATGGTTTACACAGGCAATTAAATATATACCTCGTCCTCCAGGCCGTACTTCTTCAATGGCGGCCAATCTCAACGGACGGAGGCTAGCCTCGACTCCAGACGAATATCATTAACGAACGAGGGAGATATTATAGTGCACAAGTGAGTGTGCAGGACACCACCCCCATTTCGTTAATATACTAAGCGCTTCTCGTCATCTTTTCTGATGCGCACAGCTAAGGAGTGGAATCGTCTGCCTGCGTCTGCATTCCCGAGTTCATACAACCCGAATCTCTTCAAGGCGAGAGTGAATAGGCTTCTTCTGGGCAAGCTCGTTCCACCGTAGATCTCATCCCTGCCTCTAGGCTGGATTGAGGTCAAGAGTGAGCCCATTGTCAATAAAAAAAAAAAGGTACACTCTCTCTTTCCTCATTCTTATAGTCCGATGGCACGGTAATCCGGCACGACCGGAGAGAGATCAGGCGCAGGACCAACATCTTAACGTGCTTACTGAGGCACGCGGCTATCACACCCCCAACTTCCAAAGTCCGGGCTGTTCATACTAAATTCCTAATGGCAAAGCCAGGAAAAACAAAGAGACAATTAAATCTAAATCGAATTTAGAAAAAATCTAAACAGGTTGGCAGTTTGGTACTCTTTACAACACACGATCAATCGGAATCGGTTTCATTTTGACAGTTCAACAACATTCATTGCGTTATTTACGTGTTGAGCAGACACATTTTTCGAACTTATGAAGCAATGGATTAGCAATTTGATTCAAAATTATTCAGATTCCGATCGATCGTGTGTTACGCAATTAGGGTGCTGTTCAATATTCCAGGATCTAAGTATTCGTATACGCACTTTGCGTACGTAATGCAATGTTTGGTTGAAAATCCTCATGTTTACATAATGTTCATATTGTTATCTCAGAAATTCTGCGAAACGTGCGACAGTGTAATTCTATTTTAAACGGTGTCAGCGGCATACTTTTAAAGTCGAGTTCTTTTAATCAAACATTACAAATTAGTAAGAATTATAATTAAAACAGCCAATATAATGACGTATAAGAGTTGTTTTAAGAAATTCATAATCAACACAAATGCAAAAAGAACAACGTAGGCCCCGGCGAGATTCGAACTCACGATCTCCTGTTTACTAGACAGGCGCTTTAACCAACTAAGCCACGGCGCCACGAGTGCGACGGCCGAAATTGTGAAATGGTATCAACTTACATTTTCACTGGGTATGATATGGTATTTCAAGTCTTTGGCGTTGGAAAAATCCGCCCTTAATAGATTTTTTTGCGCCTGCCCGTTCATCAAATACTATATGAGAGAAATGTTATTATTATATTATCTTCATTCCCTAATCTTATTAACCATTTAATGATGTCGTGAGCAAAAACACCAGGATACAATAAAAACACTCTCTTTTCTGAGCGAACCCATGTTATATTTAACTTTATCTCGTCGAGAATGCTCACGTAGGCGACTTGTTATAATTTACGATGTCATTACTTTCTGTTTGTGAGATAATACCGAGTTTAGCACAATACGGGTGTATTGTACGTACTTTATTATAAACGTGTTGATGTATCTCTTTATATTTTATGATTATTTTATTTTGGTCAAGGGAGTCTGAGATGAGATCTTCTTTTTCAATCAGTGCCTCATTACTGAGGATCGTTGTCCTAACAACTCCGGTCCAAAGTGTTGCCATCACCACCTGCTGCAATATATGTACTTGATCTCGTAGCTTCTTTTACTTGGTAGCAGACCATCATATTGGCGACTATCCTCTTGCTCAAGGGAGTTTATAGCAGCATCTACACCGCCAAATGCGAACTATACATGATACAGAAACAAGAAGAATTGAGCAAGAAACGCTTCAGAGGTGATGACGACTGCACGGAGACTGACAGATTCGAAGATTTGAAGAATATGTTGCAGTCTTGGAAAAGGGATCAAGATGTTGTACTCAACAAAATAGTCGCAGAAGTTTCTGAGCTGAAAAAGCAAAATCACAATATCCAGATGTCTTATTCTGAGATTGAAAAGTCAATTCAATCTTTCAACTTGAGCTATGAAGAGATGAAGTCTCGTCTAGAATGCCTGGAAGTTGAACATAGAAAGAGTGTTGAACGCTTGAATGACGTGACTAACAGTGTGAACGCACAAGCTGTGGCAAACCTTGAGGCTAAGATTGAGGTAATGGAGCAGCAGGCACGGTCATGTAACATGGAAATCTGTAATTTACCAGAAAAGCGAAACGAAAATTTGTTCGCAATCTTGGATTCCATAGGCTCCGCTATTAACTTACCTGTGTCTCATAATGACATAATATCAATACATAGAGTACCACGCGGGCACCAACACGATAATAAACCTAAAAATATTATAATCAAATTTAGAACACGTATTATTCGTGATAACATACTTAGCGCCTGTCGTCAAAAGAAGGGCCTAAAGTCTGATCAGCTGGGAGTCTCTGGTGCCCCAGTACTAGTTTATTTTAATGAACATTTAACCCTATATAATAAATCATTATTTCGAGATGCTAAGAAGATTGCCAATGAAATTGGTTTTAAATACGTTTGGATCAAGAATGGGACAGTGCTTGTGCGGGAGCGGGATGGATTGTCAGCAATTGCTATACGTTCTGGGGAGGATCTTAAAAGGATTGTTACCAGTGAGAGGAAGTGCACTGAAAACCCAGATTCATAGCTTTATCTATGTTCACACGGTTTGTTTGCATAACTATATTAAGCATCGTCTTTATTCCTTTACTATATGTTTATTTCATAGGTTTATAAGTTTAGTTATTGGGTATGTCAGTCCGAAATGTTATTTTTATCTCTTGCCTACTTGCTTATGCCATTGGTTGTCATTGCTTAAATTCAAAAAAATCTTGGTTTTTATTCTCGGTTTTCTATGTTACATGCGACTGAATTTTTTTGTGCAATTCACATATTTAAGTATAATATTGGAAACTACCTTGAAATACAACAAAATATACTGTTGCAAACTTAAACTAATTTGTAATTCTGGCTTATCCGTAACTTATCATATAATTACTGTAGAGATCGGGGTTAAGTATTATCTACTGGATGGTAAGCGCTACATAATACAGATTTATTATATCACTGTTATCAATGGCTACTAACAACATTACGTTTTATTATTGTAATTGAATTGAATACGAATTGTAGAGGTACTCGTACAAAGTTGCAAACGCTCTATATGAACATATTGAGTAACTCTTATGACGTTATTGTTCTGACCGAAACTTGGCTCATTCATGATATCCGTGATAGTGAATTTATTGATGATCGTTATGTTGTCTATAGATGTGACCGTGACCGTGTCGCGACGAACAAAAAAGATGGAGGTGGTGTTCTGATTGCTGTGCTTCGTGAATTGCGTGCGACAATATTAACAACTCGATTATTTATCTCTGAAATTGAACAAGTATTAGTACAGATACCTGCCACCGCGCAGCACACACGTCATATTATTGGTGTCGTGTATATACCTCCAGCGTCTAGTGCAGAGGTATATGTACGATACTTAGACATGCTGCAAGGCTTAGCTAATAATCCCATTTGCAATTCATATCATTTCTTTGGTGATTATAACTTACCTGAGATTGACTGGGTGCAACAGGGCAATCATGCCATTGCGCGTCGCACGGACTCTATGGGACGTATTTTACTTAATTTTATAAATATAATAAATGGTTTACAATTTCACTACACAAAAAATAGTTCAGGTCGTGTACTGGACTTGATAATCTCTAACGCGGACCCTCAAATGGTGCCTTGCAATATCCTGGTGACTCCCGATAGCCTCCATCCTCCTTTTTCTATATTAACTCACCTAGATGTGCATTTCAAACCGATGAAATGCCATCCAGTTCGCAGGTATAACTTTTATAAAGCAAACTACGATTGTATTAAACACGACTTGGGCAGTGTAGATTGGGAAGAGTCACTCTCTCATTGTTCTTCTGAGATGGCTGTTGATTTTTTTTATGAAACCATATATAGAGTTATCAGGTCACATATTCCATTAACTTATACTAAAACCTCAACATTTCCGATCTGGTTTACACCCTCTCTAATAAAAATATTTAAAAATAAAGAACATGCTTGGATTAAGTGGAAGAATTATGGTAATCACTCTGATTATGTGCATTTCTCAAATTATCGCAAATTATTCCGTATTGAGACCGCTAAATGTTATAAGAGATATATGACATCAGTTGAAGACAGTATTCCCAAATCTGTTAAGTATTTTTGGTCGTATGTCTCTTCCAAGAAAGGCAAGGCTAAGTACCCTGCTAACATGTTTTATAAAAATGCTTCTTCTGATGACCCCAAGGAAATATGCAATCTGTTTTCAACTTACTTTTACTCGGTATATGAACCCTCTACCTTCGACCCAGGCCAATGGCAACCGTCTGATTGCTATGAAGATAATTCGCCATGTATCTCGGACATTTATTTGCCAAAGGAATCAGTGCGTACAGCATTGAAGTCGCTGGATTCTTCTAAAGGAGCTGGACCCGATGGCATACCACCTTCCTTCTTCATAAGAACATCTGATCAATTGTCCTCCGCATTACATATAATTTTTAATAAATGTTTGAAGGAAGGGGTCTTTCCTACTGTTTGGAAACGAGCCTCTATCACCCCTGTGTACAAGTGTGGCGATAAAAATAATGTCGAGAATTACCGGCCCATTTCTATTCTCTCCACTTTGTCGAAGGTTTTTGAACGACTTGTTCACGGTACGCTATATCCTCATATCCGTCATCTTATCATACCCGAACAACATGGTTTCGTCAAGCGTCGCTCTACCACCACTAACCTCATGACTTTTGTGAACTATCTCTTTGAAAATATGGACCGCCGGCTACAGGTTGATACCGTTTACACAGATTTTCAGAAGGCCTTTGACAAAGTGGATCACACCCTGCTTATGGAAAAAATTGCCTTTAATGGTATACGCGGTAATTTACTCAGATGGTTTGTTTCTTATATTTTCAATAGGACTCAGAAGATTGTCATTAATGGGCATGAATCTGACTCTATAGTTGTTAAATCCGGGGTTCCTCAAGGATCAGTATTAGGACCTTTTCTTTTTGTATTGTTCATTAATGACATTAAATATTGTTTTGTCAACTCACATTTCTTGATGTACGCGGACGATATGAAAATTTATAAAACCTGTAAAAATATTCGTGACTGCTATTATTTACAACAGGACCTTGACAGACTTTATGAATACTGCCTCAAAAATAAACTCTTTCTTAGTCTTCCAAAATGTTACACAATTTCATTTACCAAAAATATAAATCAGTTCAAATTTAATTATTCAATAAATAATATGAGTCTTAATGAAGTTCAATCTGTCCGAGATTTAGGTGTTATCCTTGATTCTCGTCTGCATTTTGATACTCATATTGACTATATAGTTAAAAAGGCCTTTCAGATGTACGGAGTAGTGATGAGATCTTCAATTGACTTTGTGCGACCCTCTACATTCTTAATGTTATATAAAAGCCTGATTAGGCCCCAATTAGAATATGCCGTCCAAATTTGGGATCCTCTATATGATAAGTACAAAGATAGGCTAGAAATTGTTCAGAAAAAATATCTACGTACTATGAATTATAGATGTTATCGCCCTAAAGTCTCCTATGAACAATTGCTGATTCGTTATAATGTCCTTAGCTTGGAATCGAGACGATTACTTCTGGGTGTAATGATGCTGCATGGTATTTGTAACAATAGTTTCGACTGCATTCCTTTATCCAATAGTCTACATTATATAGTACCTAGATCTGTCATGCTTCGTGGGGTGCGTGCGCCTCGACTATTCCACACAAACTCGTGCAGGACTAACGCTGGCGTGCGCGTGCCTCTTCGTCGCCTCGTTGATGCGTATAACGCTCACTTTATGGAGCTTGACATCTTTGCTCTTTCCAAACATTGTTTCAGGGCGAGAGCAATAGAGTTACTAATTTCCTAAGTGTAATCTTTCTATTTAATTTTTTATTTTTATTTTAATTATTTTTTATTTCTCCTCATAACAGTCTTTTAAGATGAACACTGTGTGTCTGTTTTCTTTTAACTTTTTTTTTTGTGAATTCGTGGATAATGGAGTGGGTTACATGTGTAGTAACACAAACAGAATAGATTATGTATAATTGTATTCTAAGTATTATGCTAATTTAAGAATTTTTAGTTAAGCTTGGCATGTAACTGTTTTTTGTCCCTAACAAATAAAATAAAATAAAAATACCAACGTCACGCAAAATCCTGCATCGCACAAGCAGAGTTTACCGCGCAACTGGCATATATACAAAGTCCCGACATCAATCGTCGAGCAGTTGCGCTCCAGACACAACACCCGTCTGGTCGGAGGATCCTCCCTTTTCTATGAAGGATGAGTGAACTTTTAACCCTGTTCCTGATACCTCTATAGAGTTATACAATTGTTTTTTTGTACATCTCTTGGGTCTGATTTGCTGAGAGAATCATTTTGATATTTGAAGTTTGATGGCATATAGTAGATGGAAAGTGCGTTAACATTGGACAATATTACACAACATGATGTTGCTTAGAAGTAGCCTGAGTAAAAATAGGATAGCTTCCTAACCGAGAGAGGTACTGACAGAGCCAATAGCAACAGTGACTCTCATTTTGATACCTATTGCTCAATCTAGGGATACCTAAGTACAGGTTAACCATGCACCTCGGTAATTTTCGTAGTTCAACACGAACGTCCCGCCACTGAGTAACCCCTTGCAGAAGAGAATCTTGCAAATTTTGTACTAATGATTAGTACAAAATTTACAAGATTGTAAGTTCGTAAGTTTAGATTTGTAAGGTAAGCTCTATGAGAACTCATCACCGTTCGTTCGTAATTCGGAAGATAGACGATGATTCCCGAAGTGCAAACTTTTCTTGGGGAATCTGTTAATCTATGCAACAAAAATTAATATCGAACTGACCATACCACTTACTTACTACTACTTACCACTTGCCATTTCATTTATTTGAAAAACTGTGTATTTCAGAGACGGAGCTTCGAGACATGGTGAAGGAAGTAGACCAGGACGGCAACGGCACCATCGAGTTCAACGAGTTCCTCCAAATGATGTCCAAGAAGATGCGCGGGGGTGATGGAGAAGACGAACTGAGAGAGGCTTTCAGGTAAACCTTGGTTCCTTTACTTATGGTTTTCATGTGATTTTAGTCCTATCACTGGCCACCTATAGAATGTTTACGTACTACAGAATTGTATTTGTAGCATCTTTTAAAAACATGGGCCTAACCTGGAATAGTCTATCCTATCGAAAATTTACTCATGTGGTCAATCTCATGATCAAATGTCACATTAGTTTTTTTTTAACTAGGTGAGTATATCGTGTTCCAGTCTTTCAATCTGATCTGGAATCTGACACTGGTGGAGTGGTATTGTCTAGAAATTAATTACGACCAGACATTTTACCCACGAATAGGCAAAATGTCTGGTGCTCTCCGTCAGAAGTCTTAAAATTCAGGAGTTTATTACCAATCTTGACTCCTGTTCCTAGTATTGTATACGTACATGCAACCATATTCTAACTGAACAGACAGCTGTGCTGCTGGGGAGTTTGTTGCGCCACTTCTTCTTCCCAGCGATAGTACTAGGAAGTGGTGAAGGGGTTTTTGGGGGACTGTCTTTTGTAATTTTGACGTTCGAAAAGTGCTGATTCTCAGCATTTGAATAAATGACTTTTGATTTTGACTAGTACAGCATACTGAGCTAGTATGCTAGTCTAGATGGGTTGGCACTGTTTCTTATCTTGTTCATATATTAAATGTCACCATAACAAATTCCAGGGTATTCGACAAGAACAACGACGGTCTGATATCTTCGGTGGAGCTCCGTCACGTGATGACCAACTTGGGGGAGCGGCTCAGTGAGGAAGAGGTCGACGACATGATCCGCGAGGCTGACCTCGATGGAGACGGCATGGTCAATTACGATGGTAAGATAATTATCACTGTACTGGAAAAATCTAGCAAAGAATGCTCGAAAGACTTAAGCCATCAGCATGGAGAAAGCTCCTATTTGTTCCAGAGTTATCCAGGCGATACCTAAATAAGTACGCAGGTTAAAACGATAAAAAAATCAATTCAATCATGGGTGCGTTCCACAAAATTTTTCACAATTCACCATCATTCCTGGGGGTCTACTCCGAAGTAGTATCGGCCGAATGTTCGGCCGTTTCCTGCTACGAAGTTACTATTTGGTTTGCACTTCGGAGTAGGCCCCCTGATTTTGCTGTAATAAAGGCTCTCAAGTCGTACCTCTGTTGACTCCATCTCCAACAAAGGTATATAGAAAGAGAATTCGTTTATTTGTGGTACACATGACGTCGAAAAGAACACAATCATAAAAAAAATAAGTTGGGGGAAAATATGCGTCTCATCCACGCCAAAATATATTTCTCTAAAATGTATGTATACTAAAGACCATTTACTGCTTAGCTTGTAGACGTAAAAAGAGCTCAGTGACAGGGGAAAAAATAGAGAACAATTATTATCTCCATTTTTTAGGCATAGACATTTTTTTGATTTAATATTATTTTTTAATAATGAAAATAAAATTAATTTAAGAAAATTACAACCAGTCGAGTGTATTTGTGCTTATAAGAATTGCGGAATACAATTCTGACATTCAAATTCTAATGTTCCAGAGTTCGTGACAATATTGACGTCGAAAAACTAGTATGCAGACCACCGGCCGAAGAGAGAACCTCCCGGAAGCCAGTGCCCATACTCGTACCTCCAACGGTTCGGGGGGAAAGAAACTCTAATCTAGACCTAAAGCATAGACGTGTTGCTAAAGTGGATCATTTTATAGAACGCGCTTGGTGGCAGTGTATACGTACCCTTATTTCAGTTTCCGCACACATTTTAAAAAAAGTGCGATTATTCTGTCGCATTTGCAATTACTCTGTCGCATTTGCGATTTAAAAGTCGCATGTAAAAACAGTTACGACATTTTAAAGTGTAGTCTGTACTGATTAGTAAATTCGGTGTGTGTGATAGTTGGTTTGTTTTTTATATGGCTTCAAATGTACTATAAGGCCTTAAAATTACATGTCATGTTGTACTATAAAATAAAACGATGTTATAAGCCGCTTTTAAGTTTATCATAATTGTACTAATGGTTTTTGATTCAGAAGATAAGTTGATACAATAAAAATATATATAAATCATTGAACAATTTTGAATAATACATAATTTTTGTACCAACACAAGTCAGATTGGCAACCTGACTTGAGAGAGTACAATACACATTTGCATAAGCATAATGCATGCATAATTTATACCGTTCCCACTGCTGGGACACAGGCCTCCTCTCGGTGACAGGGAGCGGGCCGTAATCCACCACGCGGGCCCAGTGCGGATTGGTAGATGTTACATGTCTTCGAATCACATTAATGGTTGGTAATTACTTACCTAATAAAAATGATTACCTACTAAAGCCCAGCAAAATGTTTTGGCAACAAAAGTGTAGCTTTGATCTAGTTCTTCTCGAAGACATTTGATAGCCCTTTAACATAAGATTCTCAGAGCACTTTTTACTAACACTGCGTAGCTGTTTCCAAAAATATTATAGAGTGGTACCTAATAATGATACAGCCACAAATAATGATGTTGCCCTAGAAAGAGTGTAAACTTTTAACCATTCTCAAGTATTTGGGGGACCGCAAATACTTGAGATTAATGGTCTCAAATAAGTGACCTTTAAAATAAGGAAGTTTTGAAAATTTTCTCCGAAACAGAACAATTCAAAACTCGCCATAACAAAAAAAATATTGTAGTAGTGGCACTACGCCGTTTTCAGTCATTTAAGCCCTGAGAATAAAAGTCAGTGTCGATTATTTTGTCGAATAAAGACTTCAAGAGTTCCGTTCAAACATGTTACCTAGTATGTGTAAGTAATATTTTACTTACTGGAGAAAATAAAATAATAAATAATAGTAAATAATAATAATATATGCTTAATAAAACTGCGTCGATGTGCATTAACATTTTTATAACAAGTTTCTTTAATTGAAAAAAAAAAATCAATATTTTTATGACTTACGGAAAGCAGGGTTGACTGCAATATTTTTTTCTCGAATTTTATTTCTATTTCGCAAATTATAAATTGCTTTTAATAATGCTAAAATATATCCCTAAACTTACTGTTACAATAGAATTAAATTAAAATTTTAAGGATTCATTACACGTTTTAAAAATATTAATCGTCGTGTCAGTGTTATGCTTTTGTGATTAAAGATAGTGTAATGAGTCTTTACCTAAATGTGTTTATAACCCATAAACTTAAATTCTAGAAGCAAATAGATGAAATAGATTGACTAAGTAACCATAAACAGTAAAGAAAAATAATATTTATTAACAAAATGTTCGGTTGTGTCAACACTTTTTGTAAAAACAGTTAAAAATAATCGAAATTTCTAGTGTCGTACGTATACACGTTGTATGGATTTGTGTATGTAGAATTAGAGAAAAAAAAATGTATGTGTAATGTTTAATGAAAGATTTCCGTTAGTCTTCCAAAATGTGGAGGTTGACTGAACCAAAAAAATGATGAGCCAAATGTTAACAGAGTTCATTAAAGTTACGAGGAATCGAAAAAAAATATTTATAGTAATAGCGAAGTAATGCTAAGGTGATTTTATTTAAACGTAAAATTAATAAAAAATAAAATAATGGAGGAATTTTACCAAAATCAAGCGAAAAGGGTACTTATATAATAACGAAATAGTAAAAATTTCTACATTTTGCTAAGCTCTTAAAGACTATAATAAAATTTTAATGGAAAACGTTTAGGATTTTAAGATCATCGTACCACCCAATGTTTTATTTAGTCGAATAATGAGAATAGAGAAAAGCGAAAGATTTAAATGTAAAAACCTGATTCTTGTTAAATGTTATCATTTTCGTGACGATAGTATACAATTTTTCATTTAATTTGTGAAAAAGATAATATACCCAACTTATACTCACAAAAAATACTTAATCATACATTTTTAAGTGAAATACACATTTTATTGTTTGTAATTTATAATTTATTAAAAATTTGCTTTGATTGCAAATATTTACTGTTCTTAAGACCTTAATATAAAATTGAAGAAAAAGATTGCAGATTGTTGATTGAATCGTTGCAGTTTTTTTTTGCAAACAGTTACCAATAATACCTTAGAAATAATTTAAAGTATTTATTTGATCTGAAAACCATTTTATGACAATAAAAATACTTAATTTTAAAATAGGTCAATTTTAACTTACTGAGAAATAATATTTTAAAACCAAAGTATATTTAAAAGAGGAAAATAAAATTTTATTTATTACATACTTTGAAATTGTAATAATAGTACAAAATTATTTATCAATTATATTATACAATAACTATTGAATTAAATTCAACAAAGTTTTATGTCAAAAGATAATTATTTACTTAATATTTTATGTCATGTTATACGAGATCTTTCACAAATAAATAAATATTAACGCCATATTATGTCTAAATAAATGGGTAGATTTGGTATCGTATTTTTTGTTTAATAATGATGATAAATATTGTAAGCCAGCGTAGAAATCAATAGTATAAATAAAATAATATTAGAATGTTCCATAATAATCTAAATTAATTAAATAAAACAAAACTAATTGGGCTGAATATTTAAATAGATGTTATACTTAATTATACATAATAATATTATTATAGGATATTATTTTAACTCTTATTTAGTTTTTATTATTACTGACACAATCACATATTATAAGATTAAAAATTTATAAAAAAAATGCTTAAAAATAACATGCTAGAAATGTACAGAATAAATCCATTTTATAAAAAAAATATTTTAAATTGAATCGCCCTGATTTATGATTGCTTTTAAAGTCTATAAATAAATATCCCTGGACATTATTATAATATATATTATAAAACATGATTGTTATACATACCTACTCATAATGACGGTTTCGGTTTCATTTTTATTGCGTTTAGAGCCTAATATTAAATACATTATCACAATAGTATAACTGGGTCTAAAACCAGTCCAATACAAGAATATAATTATTTAAAAATCATTATTGAATGTATAAAAGTTATGTATATGCAAGTTAGATATTTGATGTAATTAGATCAATATACAAGCTTCGTATGAAACAAGAAGGATTTTAATAAAATTGATATGTGAATTTATTGTTTTATTTTACCTTTATTCAGAAAAAAACCGTTTGGATATATTGTAATAGGTACAATTTAACTAGAAACATGTTTTTGCTTTTTAATTTTTACCGGATTCAGCTTAATACCAGTATTTTACATGGAGCGACTGCCTATCTGACCTCCACAACCCAGTTACTGGGTAATACGATACCCCTTGGTAAGACTGGTTGTCAGACTTTCGGGCTTCTGACTACCCGTAACGACTGTCAAAGATCCACGAATGACAGCCGGGACCAACGGCTTAACGTGATTTCCGAGGAACGGAAGGGTCACTTGGTATGTAAAGATGGTCACCCATCCATCGACCAACCCCGGCAAGCGTAGCTTAACCTGATCGATCGACCCGTGCGGCTGTTATTACTTAGCCACAAGTAAGCCGTAAGTGTGCCTATTAATATCGTCCTAATAAAAAGTTTCGTCAGCCATGAACAAATTATAATTAGGTTTTCATTTATATTATGTAATCCTTTTGACAAACCGATACCTAATAAAAGTAATAAATGTTACAAAAATAATAACCACCCGTCTGTCAAATCAAATCAACATTATCAGCTACTAAGATAATGCACAGAGACGAATTAAGAAATAAATTTTTGAACAAACTTTTATCTTAATTTGGACGCCATCGACACAGTTAAAGTCGCGACAACATAGCCATAGCATAAAGAATACATGAACAAGTGTAAGAAAAGTCATTGGACGCATTCCTATAATTATTGAATTATTAACATAAGTTAAAATTAAATTATTTAGCTAAGAGCCTTAAGGCTAGATTGTAATGAAAATAAAGAATCCTTGTGAAACTTTATGGTACGTAAAATAATCATTTGCAGCATCTAAACCAATCTACACCTTATTTAAGACAGTAAACCATCTACCTATTACTATACTCTATGCAGTTCACTCGTTTTGTTGCTTGAATTAAAGTAGGTAGGTACCAACCGTTACTCAAAAGCGGTCGCTAAGTTCGCTACGACATCTGCATCTGCAACAGTAGCATGAATATGCGTTTCACCTGCAAAAGTGTACAAGAGTCCCTGTTTAAAAAAAAAGTTTTGTTTATTCGTTCCCGTATAATAATATAATTTTAAGGTAGATTCCTAATTCGCCCAGTCATGCAAACGTACCTAATTATCATGAATAAAATAATGAGACGAATGCGGCCCTGTGCGTCCACGCACGTGCTGAGCGCACGTCTACGTAGACACGCGTCACACGCATGCGCTCGAGTTTCTTACTGAGGCCCTCAAAAGAGGAAGTGGCTTCTGTTATTTTTATACTTTTATGATTCACACTTATGGTAGTCTAAAGTGGTTTGAGTGTAGTTTTGAATTGTGTCCACGAGTAGAAAACTAGAATGCCAACGTGATAGCTAGGTGCTTGTCGAGGACGTACTCAATTAGATATTTAAAAGTAAACTTAAAACCAAATGTTTGTATGGTATGGTAGCGATTGAACAAAAATATCTAGTTCGTTTTTTAAACACAGATACTAATTTGACAGTTGTAATGTCAAAGGAGAATGCCGTCAAATATAGGGCGCCCTGTACCAAACGAGAAGTCAGTGTCACAACCAAACCTAGTGTATTTGGAGGAGAATTTAATGCCCTTTCTATATTGCTAATTATTTATTACATGGATTCCCGCAATTCGTATTTATTTGCCATTTACCTACTTAATATTTTTAAAAGTAAATAAAAATACCTACTTTTATTTTGATGTCCGAAATCCGGGAATCTTTTTCATAACAAAAACGTAAATCTAATTTAAAAAATAGGAAAACATTTGGTTGTGACACGGTCCCTCGCAAGTTGGTGCGATCCCGTGGCATTTTCCTTTCTATACTAAAAAATGCAAACACAAAAGACTTAAATGTCAGATTTGTATGGAGGATTAAAAACGAACTTTACTTTAAATCTGAATGTAGATATTTTTGTTACTTCTGATACTAAATGAAGAAATTAAAATTATATAACACGTTTTTTATCAAATAATACGAGTACAGACTTATGTACATACTAGCTCAATATCATTGTATTACCACATTTAGAACCACCAAAAAGTTTTTTACTTTGGGGGTTTATGATTTAAAAGATGAATAAAACCATAAAGACAAGAGAGAACTTTTACATATCATTCCTAGTCTCTCAGACTTGGTTTCCACTAGTTTCATACCAGATTGACCTACTGATTGTTATCATCCTGCATCAGGTGAACTCTAGACAACTAGATTAAATCTTAAGTAGGGTATCTTATTAACTTACGCCTACAAATGCAACACTCGACCTTGACTATTGTTAGTCCAAAAGTGTCTGATAGTATTTCAACGAGTGAGATTCGGATGAATGTCCTAGTTTAATATTCTCACGTCAGTTAAAATAGCATAAAGCGTTTTTCTAACTAAATGCCTATTGTATCGAAATTCCAGGAAAATTAGTGTACTAGTTAATAACTCACAACATCTGTGAACTCTGTTCCTACCTACATTTTAACCGTCTGCTTTCAAAGCAAGAGGGAACAAGCATCTTCTGGCACGCTCATTCCATCATAGACCTCATCAATCGCTTTCCGTCAGGCGTGATCGAGGTTAGGAGCAAGCCCAATAAAAAAAAATCTCAACACAACTTAGTTGAAGCCCACGGGGTAAATGCGTAATACACTAATAGTAGGAATGACTTTCATTTTGACCGTTCAACAACATTCATTGCGTTATTTAAGTACGTGTTGAGCAAATTTTTTGTGGGAAATCATCAAATGACGTCTCCTGCTCTGAGCGGAGCGGGAGGGCGTGTCAGACTTTTACTGACTAAAATCCACCCGTGTTCCTTCAATTGCCTATGCTAGCACCCTTATTGCGTAACCCACAATCAATCGTAATCTGAATCATTTTAAAGCAAAATGCTAATCCATTGCTTCATAAGTTCGAAAAATGTATCTGCTCAACACGTAAATAACGCAATGAATGTTGTTGAACTGTCTAAATTAAACCGATTCCGATTGATTGTGTGTTACGCAATTAGGGGGTAGGGGCCACGGTATCTCTTTCGAATAACCCGCGGCCCTGGCAGGCATCGGCCCTAGCGGACCCCGTCAGTTCGTGCTGACATCTCTTTGAGGCGCGCGAGGAACACAACGCGCCGTCGACCCGGGCCTGGTCCTTACCGGGTGGCGAGCTGCCCATTGCTCGCCACCCGCAAGCCCGCGCCTGCCGTGGCCGCAATATCCTTCAAAATGATTCAAATTGTGATTGAGTGTGTTACGCAATTAGGATGCTGGAGTCTGGATTTGTGCCCCATTGATGGCGATAGGTTCTAACCCTTTGGGAATAACAGGCGCGATGTTGTGTTATGTGTGTTAATAAAACTAAAATAATAATAAATTGAATCCTACTCCACACTTACCCAACTGTTGGAATCTCCGTAACACGTTTACGCCCCAAAAAGATAAGAATGATAGAATGTAGTTTGTAGACTGTCACCGCCCGGTTAAAGTAGCAAACAAACCACAGATTAAATTAATTAAATAGTAATGATGTAACTTCCTTTTCATATCCCAATGGACCAGTTTAACTCCACAGCAGCACACGCACAAACATTCCTCAGTTAACTTTAAGCCCATTCAATAAATATGTATGTTTACATCAGAGGGGCTATTCTCGTAATTTTAAGAACGTTCACAGTCTGATCTCAGTCTCAATCTGTCAAAAATACCTCTAATTTCCCTCCCGCCATTTTGACAAGTTTTTGACATTTGTTTGTCGCCGGGATGAGACTGCGACTAGATTTTGGACGTCTTAAATTACAAGAATTGACCTTCAAAGTTAATGAGCTGAGGGGCATCCCACGCTACGCTAACCGATACTCGACGTTTTCACTTTAGCACCCGAAATGCGTAACATATTTCAATCACAATCCGAGGATTTTGCAGGAAATTCCTAACCCATTATAATAATAATATAATAATATCCCTGGACATTTCACACAGCGCCATCTAGTCCCAAGCTAAGCAACCTAATGCTTGTGTTATGGTAACAAGATGGCTGATAAACTACTTATATACATTTTTTTTGTAAATACATACATATTATAGATAGAAAAACACCCAGACTCAGAACAAATACATGTAGGACTTACAAATATTCGTTCTGTGCGGGAATCGAACCCGCGACACGCAGCGCAGCAGTCCGATCTCTCAGCCACTGCGCTAACCGTGTTGTCGAAACATTGCTTCATAAGTTTGAAAAATTCGTCAGCTCAACAATGTAAATAACGCAATGCAGGTTGTTGATTTGTCAAAATAAAAGCCATTTGTTCTGTTAGTGTGTTATGCCATTACCCCGCAGGACTCGTCTGCTCCAACGGTTATCGGGCCTTCGACACTGGGGAAGTACACACGACGACATATCAAAGCCAGTTTTAGCTGATTTCGCATTGGCTTTTCGTACATACGCCAGCAGGTCAAGGTACCCGAAACTGTAAAACCCAATCAACCTTGAACCTTAATGTTTTAGCGATAAAATTGAAAGTCTATTAAAGAAATTTGACAGATTGTAGTAGCTTGATGTGCTGGCGACTGTACAATGACTGCAGACTTTTTTTGACTTCTGACGCTCCGATGTGTCAAAGATCTATATATAAATAAAACAAACATGCTGAACCGCCGGTCGATTCTGTAAAAATCTCACCGTGAAAACTCAAGTGAAGTGAGCTTGATGTGAGTTGTCAGTAGTGTCAATCCCTAGCATTATTTTGAATGACAGCTCACTTCACGCTCACTTCACCTAAGTTTTCACGGTGAGGTGGTTACAGAATCGCACTGCTGAATACAACAGTCACATAGTAAAATAAACAAACTTATTAATTACACCTTCAGTGGTAGTCATAAAAAGAAGGCATTACAGTACAAAGGCCTGGCTTTCTTACACAACCTCATAAAATAACTACTGGATTAACTTTGTAGATACTAATTACAATGTCAAATAGATTACTGTGTTATCTATACAGCAATACTGTTATCTTTATGACAGATAGCTATTTGAAATAATTATTGTAATGTTTACAGAAGTATATACTACGGATAAAGATAAGAATATTCATTTTAATACTCATCAATTATAATCAAACTACACGCCAATGGCCTCACCAAAGCGATCATCGCGCCAACACGTGACCGTTGAGTTCATTTTGTTCGGCGTATCTGAATTGTCTTGCCGACAGAGGGTGCCTTCCAGTTTTCCACATAAATGAGTGCGATAACCCCGGGTCCTAACCAGAAGGCCAATTGCCGTAATTCAAAACTTTCAAAATATTGTCGTAATCTCATCGCAGCGACAGTCAATGTCAAAAACTGGTCAAAAATGTAGGGACATTAAACATATTTTTGACAGATTGAGACAGATCAGACTGTGAACGTTCTTAAAATTACGAGATTTGCCTCTCAGAGCATCGACCGATCGCTTTGTCAATCCATCCATAAGTGGGGATAAAGAAACGATTAGTCATTTAAATACGTGACTATTAATTAATTTCACATTAATTTCTTCACGCCTCTGTCCATTTATTAGATGAGCAGAAGTTTGAACCAGAAACCTTAAAGGTAAACAAGTTATACAAATTAAAAATACACGTAATTTATATATTCATTTAATGTCTTCAGTAGACTGTTTACATTACAATATGGCCGCCAGTAAAAGTCACAATATACTAGTTCATAGTGTATTACTTTATACCATAATTATGATAGTCTGTAAATATGTCAATTATAAAGAAAACAAAGCAAGACTCTCCTTTATTATTAAAAAAATAACAATAAGACACGAAGTTTCACGTTCATTCCACGTTCGTTTCCCGCCATAGCGTAATGCCGCCATGTTTACCACAGACAATAAAAACTGACAAACACAATAAAAGAATACAATACGTTGTCTACGCTAATCATAAACCACAGAAAAGGATCATTGTGCTAATGTTATTATGTTAAATCATTTTCAATGAACATTTTCTGCTGCTTATGGGTTTGTTGTAAGTGTATTAATTTACTTGAAAAGAAACCATAGGTACCACTTTAACTATTTATCGATAGATGAAGATATTAAGGTGTATATAGGGCTCGCTGACCTTGTGCATGTGGGCGGAGCTAAACGCTCTACTCCCGAAAACGTAAAACGCGCGCGGTGGCGCGCTGAACTAAAACGACGATCAAAGAGTATGCAGAGGCACAGACATGCCGCCCGCAGGTCGCTATTTTTGCCTACGATTCCAGAAGGGAATTGCGGATGCAAGTCTGATATATTTTGTATAGATTGATACGTATGTTACGTATATTTTAAGCATTTTTCATTTAGAAATTTCGATTTTATTTAAAATCAGAACTTAGTTCCTGCGGGGGTAAAACTTTAAAAATTATTTCGAGTATTTTCTTAGGAATCGAATAACATTTTATTTGCATACTGTAGGTAGGAGGATTTATTACATAAAAATGAGATTTTATAAAAAATGTGATCCACCAATCTGAATTAATATAAATCAGTAATAAACCTACCTAACTAGGACTGTACCTAAATAGCATTTTAGGGTTCCGTAGCCAATCGAACGATGTTATAGTTTCGGCAGTGACCTTGAAATAATTACCTACGGCCGTTTAGTAGATAAACCTCGTCATGGGTGTCATTTTTGTGGTTTTCGAGGGTGCTGGAGCCGATTCAAAATCAAAATGCCGAGTCAAAATGAAAATCCAGGATGGCGGCTACAAAACTTTTCAAAATATTCGTCATGGGTGTCATTTTCGTGGTTTTCGAGGCTGCTGAAGCTAATAGTGAGGTCAAAATGAAAATCTAAGATGGCGGGTGCGAAAATTTTCAAAATTTTCGTCATAGGTGTCATTTTCGTGGTTTTCGAGGGTGCTGGAGCCGATTATAAAGTCAAAATGAAAATCCAGGATGGCGGCTGCAAAACTTTTCAAAATATTCGACATGGGTGTCGTTTTCGTGGTTTTCGAGGGTGCTGGAGTCAATAGTGAGGTCAAAATGAAAATCTAAGATGGCGGGTGCGAAAATTTTCAAAATTTTCGTCATGGGTGTCATTTTCGTGGTTTTCGAGGGTGCTAGAGCCGATTATAAAGTCAAAATGAAAATCCAAGATGGCGGCTGCAAAACTTTTCAAAATATTCGTCATGGGTGTCGTTTTCGTGGTTTTCGAGGGTGCTGGAGCCAATAGTGAGGTCAAAATGAAAATCTAAAATGGCGGCTGCAAAAATTTTCAAATTTTTCATCATGGGTGTCGTTTTCATGGTTTTTGAGGCTGCTGAAGCCAATAGTGAGGTCAAAATGAAAATCTAAGATGGCGGGTGCAAAAATTTTCAAAATTTTCGTCATGTGTGTCATTTTCGTGGTTTTCGAGGCTGCTGAAGCCAATAGTGAGGTCAAAATGAAAATCTAAGATGGCGGGTGCGAAAATTTTCAAAATTTTCGTCATGGGTGTCATTTTCGTGGTTTTCGAGGGTGCTGGAGCCGATTATAAGTCAAAATGAAAATCCAGGATGGCGGCTGCAAAACTTTTCAAAATATTCGTCATGGGTATCGTTTTCGTGGTTTTCGAGGGTGCTGGAGTCAATAGTGAGGTCAAAATGAAAATCTAAAACGGCGACTGCAAAAATGTTCAAATTTTTCATCATGGGTGTGGTTTTCGAGTTTGCTGAAGCCAATAGTGAGGTCAAAATAAAAATCCAAAATGGCGGCTTCAAAAATTTAGTTTTAGTTGTAACTAATTATTCAGTCATCATTGAGGTGTTGGTTACTTATAAAACTAATTTTCCTCTTAAATGTCTAAATAAAGAACTGGATAAATAGATAATCTTTCAATAATAAGTTATCTGTATTAAATCAATTGAATTTTAATACACAATGATACAGTATTCACGGAAACGCATTTCTTGTGTCTTAACCGTATAGGATATTGTTTTTGCAATCTATCTGTCACTAACTCACTCACTCACTCATGCGGTCTCGTGATAAATAACATTGTTTATTTGACAACTCATCACACTATATTATTGTCAAATAAGTATCGTGTACCTAAAATCAAGTAATAATTAGTAAATTTTAGTTTGATCGGAATAACAGGTTATTCGAAGTTCCTTATGTATGATTAAAAAAAAACAATTTTTTGTAGCCGCCATCTTGGATTTACATTGTGAGCTCACTATCGGTTGTAGTACCCTCGAAAACTATGAAAATGACACCCATGATGAAATATTAGAAAATTTTTGTAGCCGCCATTTTGGATTTTTATTTTGACCTCATTATCGGCTTTATCACCCTCGAAAAGTGGGAAAACGACACCCATGATGAAAAATTTGAAAATTTTCGCAGCCGCCATTTTGGATTTTTATTTTGACCTCACTAGCGGCTTTATCACCCCCGAAAAGCATGAAAACGACACCCATGAGGAAATATTTGAAAATTTTTGCAGCCGCCATATTGGATTTTTATTTTGACCTCACTATCGGCTTTATCACCCCCGAAAAGCATAAAAACGACACCCATGATGAAAAATTTGAAAATTTTCGCAGCCGCCATTTTGGATTTTTATTTTGACCTCACTATCGGCTTGATCACCCTCGAAAAGTATGAATACGACACCCATGACGAAAATTCTGAAAATTTTCGCACCCGCCATCTTAGATTTTCATTTTGACCTCACTATTGGCTTCAGCAGCCTCAAAAACCATGAAAACGACACCCATGATAAAAAATTTGAAAATTTTCGCAACCGTCATTTTGGATTTTTATTTTGACCTCACTAGCGGCTTTATCACCCCCGAAAAGCATAAAAACGACACCCATGATGAAAAATTGAAAATTTTCGCAGCCGCCATTTTGGATTTTTATTTTGACCTCACTAGCGGCTTTATCACCCCCGAAAAGCATGAAAACGACACCCATGATGAAATATTTGAAAATTTTTGCAGCCGCCATATTGGATTTTTATTTTGACCTCACTATCGGCTTTATCACCCCCGAAAAGCATAAAAACGACACCCATGATGAAAAATTTGAAAATTTTCGCAGCCGCCATTTTGGATTTTTATTTTGACCTCACTAGCGGCTTTATCACCCCCGAAAAGCATGAAAACGACACCCATGATAAAATATTTGAAAATTTTCGCAGCCGCCATTTTGGATTTTTATTTTGACTTCACTAGCGGCTTTATCACCCCCGAAAAGCATGAAAACGACACCCATGATGAAATATTTGAAAATTTTTGCAGCCGCCATTTTGGATTTTTATTTTGACCTGACTATCGGCTTTATCACCCTCGAAAAGTATGAAAACGATACCCATGATTAAATATTTGAAAATTTTTGCAGCCGCCATTTTAGATTTTTATTTTGACCTCACTATCGGCTTTATCACCCTCGAAAAGTATGACAACGACATCCATGATGAAATATTTGAAAATTTTTGCAGCCGCCATTTTGGATTTTTATTTTGACCTCACTATCGGTTTTGTCACCCTCGAAAAATATGAAAACGACACCCATGATGAAAAAATTGAAAATTTTCGCAGCCGCCATCTTGGACTTTTATTTTGATCAAATCCAATCTTTTCTCATTTTAATATTAGTTTAGATATGACTACTTGTATTACTATCGTAAGTATTCGTAAGCGTCCACGCGCACAATAGAAATGGGCCATCTGCAGCAAGCTAGTCAATAAACGCACACTGATACAATTCGTTCGTAAATATTTGCACTAACACAGACAGACGCGCATAGTCGGTCGATAGCCGGAGCGTAGCAGCGAGCGACACAGCCATCCCGTCTCAATGCTAACGCACGACTGCCGCCCGCGCCCGCGCAGAGCCCCTCTGAAGCTCGATCTCAAAGTGGGGACATTTCCTTTGCAAATGTTAATTGATTTACATAAGCTAAGACAAATCTGTAGTACCTCTAACCATCGATTTTTCAGTGTAAAAATATTTCCAAACATCAAAGCCGTTTAGAAGTAATATCGAATATAAGAAAAAAATAGCGTGTTGGTAAATATTTTTTTAAGGCAAAAGTATTAGCCATACGAAAAAATCCTTCTACAGAAATGTTGTTCATGAATCTATAGCAAACATATATTTTTTACAGATCTTTTAATCAAGCCGTTAATGAGAAATATTCTTCATAAAGTGACCGTATTACGGTACTAAACGAGAGTAAGGCCCTTAAGGTATTTTAGTTTCTTGTGAAGTGTGGGTAAAAATATTGATAAAAAGTGTATTTAACACGAATTGGTTTACAAAATACTCAAAAAATCAATCAATCAACTCAGCTTATCGCAGTCCACTGCTGGACATAGGCCTCTGCCATGCTGCACCACAGCACCCTGTAATCCGCCTTCCCGATCCAGTATGTCTCAGTCACCTTTTTGAGGTCGTCGGTCTATCTAGCTGGGGGGCGTCCCACACTACGCTTGCCGATACGCGGTCTCCACTCCAGCACTCGTCTGCTCCACCGGTGGTCCTTCGACAAACACTGCCACTTCAGCTTGCATACTCTGTAAGCAAACGATAAAACACTACCACTACAAACTACAACTACATCAAAAAACAATATCATAAAATCTGAAATAAACAACATTTTAGAATATCAATATTTGACAACACGGTTAGCGCAGTGGCTGAGCGATCGGACTGCTGCGCTGCGTGTCGCGGGTTCGATTCCCGCACAGAACAAATATTTGTAAGTCCTACATGTATTTGTACTGAGTCTGGGTGTTTTTCTATCTATAATATGTATGTATTTACAAAAAAAATGTATAACTATAAGTAGTTTATCAGCCATCTTGTTACCATAACACAAGCATTAGGTTGCTTAGCTTGGGACTAGATGGTGCTGTATGAAATGTCCAGGGATATTATTATTATAATGCCATCACAATTTTTTAACCGACTACAAAAAACGAGGAGGTTTCTATACATATCAATTATCTATGCTAACCTACTTTGTATGGAAATATGAAGGAAGCATGTAGATCCATTGTTTTCTTTAAAACATGCTCAATAATATTTGCTCCCATTCGACAGCAAACCTTGAGTGCAGATGGCGGTCATCGCCCCCGTCATTTAGGTCAAATGTCAAATCAGAGGCAGAAATTGAAACTTGTACTCAAGCCCTTTTTGGTACAAGGTATTCTGATATCACAAACAATGATTTCACATCTTTTCACGTTCGCTAGGTCAAAGTCATGCTTTTTATTAAATGAATAGAGTATATGAAACGTAATAGGTAAAGGCCGTATGATGTGTAGAAGTACAATAGAATGAATGTATTTGAGATTCAATGTCAAACTAACTCAAGTAGTGCAAACGCTTAGTTATTTGCTCATTCACTGATTGAAATACCAGTTAACGTGGCACTCCATCAAGTCACAGACCGCAGCATATAAAAGATCCATGACGATCGGATTGACCTTCTTTTACAAATACAACTCTTCATTTCGTGAATCTTGTTGAAATGCTAATTATAGAGCATTATCTTAAGATAGAAAAAGACAAGGCGGCTGGGACAGACTGGATGCGGAAGGCGGAGGACAGGGTGTTGTGGCGCAGTCTGGGAGAGGCCTATGTCCAGCAGTGGACTGTGATAGGCTGAGTTGATTGATTGATCTTAAGATAGTAAATGTTAGTAGAGGAAAGTTTTGAATATGAATGTTCATTGCTATAAGAGTAGGGGAAGACCAAAAATATGCTGGATGGACTGTATCAATCAAGATAGGCTATTTTCCTAAAAAAATCTAATTAGTCCGTCAGTTAGATTATCAAAAAATATTGAACCCGTATTTTTTCTTTTGTAAATTATATAAAAAGTGATGAAGATATCGCCCGTTAAAGTTCTGCGTGACGTCACTTGCTTGCGACACTTTTGCAAGCAAGTGACGTCACGACCCCCCACTACCAAATTTTGACGCGCTTTATCTTTGTCATTTTTTGTTTGATTGACAAAAGAAAAGATACGTGTCCATTATTTTTCGATAATCTAACTGACGGATTAAATATAATATATATTTTTTTACCCAGGCAACTACCCTATTTTGGTTAGGAAGGGGTGACTACCGAGATGACGACTAATAGAGGAATACGGAAGAAAAAGACATGTTGCGCCAACCCCAAATAAACTGGGATAAGGGCAGAAGAATCTTTCCTACTAATATTATAAACGCGAAAGTTTGTAAGGATGAATGGATGGATGGATGGATGTTTGTTACTCTTTCACGCAAAGACTACTGAACGGATTTGAATGAAATTTGGCACACAGACAGTTTATAACCAGGATTAGCACATAGGATACTGATATTACTACGGGATCGAGCCTTATGCGGGTAACACCGCGGGGCGCAGCTAGTGAAGACATACAGGTGAGTAGGATACAGTGACACGTGCATTGATCTACCAAAAGTGTAAACCGTCAGCCTTCGAAGCAAGAGTGAATGGGCATCTTCTGGGCTTGCTTGTTCCATCATAGACCTCATCCATCGCTTTCCACCAGGCGAGATCAAGGTCAAGAGCTCATTTTGCAATAAAAAAAAAGCGTTGACAAACTGCTTCAACGTAATTATTCAATTTAGTAATTAAAATTAAGAACTTCATTACGGAAGCTTTTAACGTTCTGCATCGTTTTCACGTGCATAATTTTGAACATGAATGATGTAACCAATACTTTGTAACAATATTATTATGATTTAAAAGAGTGTCCATGGAGTTTCTTGCCCGTTCTTCTCCATAGGTACCTACTTCGCTTTGGAATGGGCAACTAGCTTCATCTTTTTGACTGACCCCTGGAAAATTCAAAAGTGCCTGATGTAATTGTTTTATTTGAAATAAATAGTTTGAGTTTGAGAATCTCGATTTAAATGCTACTAAGGTGGCTGACCTACCTAAGTTTTACGCCCGATAACAATACGTCTTATTTGCGGTCTTTGCACATTGCGTAGGCGCCATTCAACTCTAAAGAGGATACGTGTATTAACTATAATAGCTGCTCATATTGTATTGCATTTGAGTATTGAATAGGGTACCTGACCCTTTAGACTGTGACCTGAAGAGTTGGTACATTTACCTTGTTTATTTTCAACCGTGAGACGATTTGATTGGAGGAAATCGTGGCCAAATGACTAAATAACATTGCATAACATCCAGCATGTAATTTCTCGAAGGATCAGGCAGAGGTGTACAGTCACGTGCAAAAGTATGTATACCCTTAGCTTTATTCAAAAGCGATTGCATGTTTTATTTTTTAATGAAATTTTACGTTGTTACGAACATAGTATTTTCGAACCCATAGTTTTATGTAATGTGTCGTATTTCAACGTTGCAATCGTTATTTCACGAAAAAATCGCAATTGAAAGTTGCCAAGTGTTGACATATTGGTGCTCGTGACTGTACCTGTAGTAGAGGCCAGCTATGTTTAATTCCTATGTGGGTAATAGGCGATGAATCTATAGCCATCAACCAGGCTTAAGATTTTTCCCAACCGTTGGTCTCGTGGTTGCAATCGCGACTGCTGAGTGTTGGGTCGTGGATTCGATTCCCAGGTCGGGCATAATGCTTTTCCATTAGGAATTTCTTAGTAACAGCCCGGAGTTTGAAAGTTGGCGGTTTAATACCCCCGTGCCCCAATATAGTTGAGAAAAGGCAGATGATAAGGGCCTATTAAAGTCGGAAAAAACACTACAACATTTTAAACTCTTTATTGAGGAAAAAAATAGGTGCAATTAAACGTCTTCATAAAACGCTGTTAGCAAATAATAAGTAACATTAAAAAATAATGTTTTAACTTGCGATTAGTTACACTAAGGACTGATTTTTCTAACGTCAGGTAATTTTATCCGAGGAATAATAAAATTTTGAATTTTTGGCAGTTTTTTCATACAAAATCTGTCAGACGTCAATTTTATTCCACAAATAAAAATTATTTGTCGACTGAAAAATCAGCCCTAAATAAATAAGGGCTGATTTTTATCAATCGACACATATTTATTTTAATACAAAAAAAAACGCACGTAGTAGGAGCTTTGTCCATTTCGATTGGTTTTGACTGTAGTGTAACTGTAATTAACGTAGTGTTAAGCCAGCACCATACTCCTCGCGAAGTTGCTTCGACGAAGTACTGGTCGAAGTTGACCGAAGTCAAGTCAGGTCAATGTATCATCCCCCCCGGTGGGTTCCCGCATTGTCGAGGCGGGGGGGCTCAGTAGCCGTGGCTGGGCGGGCCACGGTGAAGCTAAGAGGGACCCAGGCGGGGGCCGCTCGTCCGGGCTGTGCGGTTTAGCCCGACGTAGCGGCCCACGGGTAGGTTGCGGTGCCGCTTGCGCGACATCGCGACCTACCTGAGGCGGGCCGCGATGTCCCCCGTGAGGGAGACATTGCGGCTGAGGATAGAGGCCGCGGCGGGAGAGGCTCTCCCTCCTTCCGCGGCCTTGACGGGGCCGCCACCGTATGATGGCGGACGCGGCGGGGCCGCAGGGGAAGAGGAGTGTCGGTGTTTCGTTGCCGCTCTCCCTATCCTCTGCGGCCGTAGCTCCCCCAACGCGGGGGGCATGCGGGGCCCGCCTTTCAGGCGGGCGTGGAGGCCAGCAGGCAACGGGTGCGGGGGCTCCGTTGCCTGTTTTGCACAGGCCTCCACCTTGTGGGACGGGAATGGCCAGGTGTTCCCGGCCATTCCCGTAGCCCCCCAACCTGGGGGGCATGCGGGGCCCGCCATACCATCTTGGCGGGCGTGCGCCGGGAGGGCCGTGGAAGTATTGATTTCCCATAGCCCTCCCATTACGGCGTTTGTAGGAACACCGCTGAGTTTTAGTGGGTATACTGTCCTTCCGACAGGGAGTCCCACATACCCCGTCTCGGTCCCCCGCGAGACGGGGATGCATAAAGCATTTCTCAGCGAGAAAAAAAAAAAAAAAAAAAAAAAAGGTCAATGTATCATATTAGTCAAGGTCTGGTACGGCCGAGTCTCTTTCTCTTTTTTCTTTTTTTGATAAAACGTTGCCCCACACTAGGAATTTCTCCTGTCTCGTGGGTGCGTTTACAAACATTTAAACTCACATACACAAACAACCAGACCCGGAACAACTACTTGTAGGTCATACAAATATTTGTTCCGTGCGGGAATCGAAACCGCGACACGCAGCGCAGAAGTCAATCGCTTAACCACTGCGCCAACTGTGCCGACAAAGAGAGAATAGTAGATAAATTAATCCCAGTATGTACATAATCCGTAATGATAAATGATTTTGTTTTTAAAGTAGGTTTGTACAAACACTTTTACACGTCAATCATATTTTAAAAACTAGATGAGGTCGAATGACCTCTTGTATTATAAATACTCTCCTGAAGGTCAGGGATCGCGTCTACTGTTATATCTCTTTGGGTCATAGACTTACGTCTTTAGCGTATCTTCTATAATGAGCACGATCACGGTGGCATCAATAAATCTACCGACCTACCGCATAAGTTTCGATCCCGTAGAAAAGTATCCTATGTATTAATGCTGGTTATAAACTATCTGTGTGTCAAACATCCAAACCCGTGCAGTCGTTTTTGACCAATTTGTTTACCAACTTTTCTACATACAGTCACGAACACCAATATGTCAACACTTGGCAACATTCAATTGCTATTTTTTCGTGAAATAACGAATGAAACGTTGAAATACGACACATTACATAAACCTATGGGTTCGAAAATGCTATGTTCGTCACAACATAAAATTTCATACAAAAATAAAGGAGTAAATCGCTTTTGAATAAAGCCAAGTGAATACATACTTTTGCTCGTGACTGTACATACCTAAACACACCTTCTTACTATGACGGTAGGCAGAAACTACAAAACGCCACCTGCTACGATCTTACATAGGTACTCCTTTTGGTTCGTTTACGTTCATACATCAGTAGGCCAATTCTCGTAATTTAAAACGTTCAAAATCTAGTCGCAGTCTCATCTCGGCGACAAACAAATGTCAAAAACTTGTCAAAATGTAGGGAACTTAGAAGCATTTTTTGACAGATTGAGACTGAGATGAGACTGTGAATGGTCTTTAAATTACGAGAATTGTCCTTCTGGTCATATACGCACGCCGGTTGGAGCACTATAATAATAATATAATAATAATAATATCCCTGAACATTTCACACAGCGCCATCTAGTCCCAAGCTAAGAAACCTAATGCTTGTGTTATGGTAACAAGATGGCTGATAAACTACTTATATACATTTTTTTTTGTAAATACATACATATATACTATACTATACTATACTATACACCTGACCTTTCTGTAGATCATCACCTATGTCCTTCTATGGCATCCCCTTCCGGCATTTTCGCTCACATCTTTTTATCATCATCTTCCTGCCCTTATCCCATGTTACTTGGGGTCGGCGCAACACGTTTTCTTCTTCCATTCTCCTCTGTCAGCCGTCACGCTATCATTAACTCCCTTCTCTTTCATATCATTCATCACACAATCCATCCATCTTTTCTTCGGCCTTCCTCTCCCTCTCCATCCATCAACATGTATATTCATCACTGTTTTAGTCACATGCGTTTCGTCCCTTCTCATCACATGCCCATACCAAGCCAAGCGATTTCCTTTCAACTTTTCTGTCACTGGCGCCACTTTCAAACTTCCTCTTATATACTCATTTCTTACTTTATCCATTCTCGTCACTCCACACATCCATCTCAACATTCTCATCTCCGCTGCATGCAATCTTTTTTCATCCGTCTTCTCACATCTGACTTTTTATATTAACAATAATTAAAATCACACGTAGATCGTAATAATATAGTACTTATACAGATTCTATGAAAAATATTATTATTTTTCTAACACAGCAATTTAATCTAAGGCTAAAGAACAACCAGGAACAATTGTACACTGAGATAATAAAATATATTTATGAAGACCAGAACCCCAAAAAAACACATTGTCTCTATCAACGAGATAAACTGAAAAAATACGCGCGATAAGAAATGCGTCAGTATTCGAAGTGTAGACCCACGGGATTCAAGCGTGGTGCCGTTATACGGGATGTTTCATTCATTACACAAACGAAAATATTGACAGCACTGAGGAAGTTAACTGTGTTGAATCATGTTGTGCTGCTTCAGAAAAAAGTCTAATTCAATCAAATCGCAGTATCAGTACGTATAATACGACATCAGCCTGTAATTCCTCCACTGAAAGGCTCTCTGAAAAGTCTTTTCTAATACGTAAAAGAAATGAATATTACTTATTCATTTAAACCAAAAAAATATACAGGGGTGGAATTAATACCACAGGCATTTTCTACCCTGCCAGGGTAGCGGGACTTGCCAGGGTAGCGGGATCGTCCGAAAGGGTTACCGCTGCCCTGGAACATAAAGGGCTAAGGAAGGAACACGGGTGGGTTTTAGTCATTAAGAGTCTGACACTCCCTTCTGCTCCACCCAGAGCGGGGATTTATTTACATGCAAAGAAACACATTTACCTATTACTGACTTTATAGTCATATCAATCTCGAAAATCGGTTGTCATGGTATGGGCATGTGTTACGGAGAAATGAGGAAAATGTCGTGAGGAGAGTTTTTAGTATGAATGTCGATGGCTATAAGAGTAGGGGAAGACCAAAGAAACGATGGATGGAATGTGTGAATGTTGATATGGTTAGAAAGGGGGTGACTACCGAGATGACGACTAATAGAGAAGTATGGAAGAAAAAGACATGTTGCGCCGACCCCAAATAAATTGGGATAAGGGCAGGAAAATGATGATAGTCATATCAATCTCATTGCGTTGCGGGTTATTTCACATAGAATCATGCCTAGTTAAAAACAACAACGTGATGCTGACGTAAGAAAGCCACTGTGAGTATCAATCTACTTACATGAATTTGGATTTTCTTTACAAAAACCAACTTCTCATCAAGAATAGGCTTAGGAGATGAAGATGAGAATGATGATGATGCCAATACTGGAGACGAAGATGACAATGATGGGGATGAAAGTGAACATAATATGCAATTTCTAAAATAGCGGTTGCAACAGCAGAGCGCTGCTGGTCAACGATGCGTGACGATGAAAAAGTGGAAGCATAGCCTTTAGAATAAAGACTAGCTATAAAGATAATGATTAAAAATGTTATGTGAATGAGAATAGAATGCGTCTACACTCAAATTCAACTCTATAGCAAAATTATATATCAATTAATCCGTAAGCAGAAGATGCGTTCTAGATGTATATCATTTAGAACGTATAGCTACAATTACACAGTTATATCTACAAATCGTATCACCGTCCATAAGGTCGATATTACTATCAAACAGACAAACATAACAGACTGTATGTAGTACCAATTAACTATAAAGTGTCTCGAGACAGATTACCGAGACAGTCGCGTGCGATCTGTCCTGGGTCCCGACCCGCTTGGCCAAATCATGTTGCCGACTGTACTCGCGGTCTTCCTCGTGGCTGTTGACTGTTTACGTAAGTTTTTTTTTTACTATTGTTTATTATGTACAACTTACTTTACATAAACGTGTTTAGGCAGCACGTTATGTATGTGTTGTGTTGAGCCATGAGCCAGATCTCAATGTGGCTCATGGCCCAGATTGAGTCCATCTCATCCCGCTTTCACTTTCTGGGCCTGCCGCGCGGTCGTTTCTTGTCATTTCGGATCCACTAAGTGGTGGTTTTTGCGTGTTGCTGCTACGACATGCGAGTCTTGCTTATAAAAAATCAACCGACTTCCAAAAACGACACTACAAAGTGAAAAATAACTTTAATTTCGGAAGTCGGTGTCGTTGGGTTCACACTTTCGTTGTTTGCCACCGACTTCCGAAATAAAAGTTATTTTTCACTTTGTAGTGTCGTTTTTGGAAGTCGGTTGATTTTTTTTTGCAAAAAAGTTTTTATTTTTCACTTTTAAGTTGTAATTTTTACCAGTAATTTTGGTTTAAAAACCAAACTACTGAACCGTTTTTGATGAAATTTCTATGGGACCATTTGGGAAGTATACCCTTTCCAACAAAAAAAGAATTTTTCAAATCGGTTGGCAAGCGAAAGAGTTATGCGCGAACAAACATAAAAAAAAAAAAATACAAACATCCGAATTGAGAACCTCCTCCTTTTTTAGAAGTCGGTTAAAAAATAGATCCTCGAAGGCAAACTAAGTAAGTAACTAAGCGGTAAGAAACAATGTTTCATGTAATAGAAAAGAATAGCGCGGGAACAAATAAGCTTCAAAAGAGCGATGCGTTTGATGTTAGTGACCACCTCCATATGACTAATTTTGTAGTTGTATTTAAATTAAAAAATAAATGCATGGCTCAGTGGAATACTTTTTATAGATACATTTTTGTAGTTGATTGAATTCCCTTTATTAACATTACATAAAATATGATAGTAGCTCAAAATTTTGATAATTATGCGATGAGAACATGTCTTTTAGCTCTGTTTTACGATTGTTTTATCATGATACTATTTTGTTATTATAAAACATATTTGAATAAGTCTTTTCTTTGAACATTTGACAATACATTAAATTTTTTCTGGCTTATAATATGTACAGTCAGCGTCAAAAATATCGGGACGAACAGACTGTTCAAAATGATCTCAACAACTAAGAAAACTAAACTTTGTCTCAATTGGATAAAGTTCTTGTCAGAATGACAGTTGTCGTGTACTGTCTTCATTCTGAAACATTCCTTGTGTCATTGAGTTAATATTTCATTTTCATAGTTGTTTAGATCATTTTGAACAGTCTGTTCGTCCCGATATTATTGACGCTGACTGTACCAAAATGCCTAATAGTACGACCACAGACTAAGAGGCAATTCTCGTAATTCTAAGAATGTTCACAATCAGAGGGGCAATTCTCAAAATTTTAAGAACGTTCACAATCTGAAGGCCAATTCTCGTAATTTAAAACGTTCAAAATCTAGTCGCAGTGTCATCTCGGCGACAAACAAATGTCAAAAACTTGTCAAAATGTAGGGAAATTAGAAGTATTTTTTGACAGATTGAGACTGAGATCAGACTGTGAACGTTCTTAAAATTACGAGAATTGCCCCTCTGATCTCAGTCTCAATCTGTCAAAAAATACTTCTATTTTCCCTACATTTTGACAAGTTTTTGACATTTGTTTGTCGCCGAGATGAGACTGCGACTAGATTTTGATCGTTTTAAATTACGAGAATTGGCCTTCTGATCTCAGTCTCAATCGGTCAATAATACCTATAATTTCCCTACATTTTTGACAAGTGTGTGACATTGATTGTCGCTGAAATGAAATTATGACCAGATTTTGATTCTCGTTTTAATTACATTACAGGGAATTGGCCTTCTGAACGTTTTACCGTGTCTACCTTTTTTTTTTGGTGTGAAATCATCAAATGCCCCCCCCTCCCGCTCTGGGCTAAGCGAAAGGGCGTGTCAGACTTTTACTGACTAAAACTCACCCGTGTTCCTTTCGTGCCTATGCCAGGGGCCACGGTATCTCTTTCGAACAACCCGCGGCCCTGGTTACCGTGTCTACCTTTGGGCAGGGCCTTATTTAATCTAGGCACATAAAAATCATGCCTTGTCCGTCCTCTTTAAATAATCTCTATATCGCTTACGTCACAAGGGGGTGTGGCTTCATAGCTCCGGAAACCTCACGACGATACGTCGTGACTTAATTATAAACAATAACTTTATCTATCACTTATCGCTTTGATTTTCGAGCGAAAAATAACAGTATTATTTTATCTAACGGATTAAAGTTCATTCTGATGGGGATGACATTATTTGTATGTGTGACATGGCATTGGGGTCATCAGTAATGGGTAGATAAATCTATCGCTGAATCGACAAAAATAATATCTGAGTGCCATGCAACTTTCAGTTTTAGTTCGTTGTGATAGAGTCTTTATTAATCGAAATGGGTTATCGTCATTCATTTCAGTCATGATTTTCATGCCAGAGACAAAACGAATCTAAGTTATTTTTCGTTTTGTATACTTAGCTTCGACACGATGACACGATGCGATACTATATTATTTTTTTAAAGTACCCGACGGCTTGGCGTTGTTAATTATAGCATTTCTTAACTTTTTATACTTTGTATATTTAAGTAATACGGGCTGGTGTCCGAATAAATGTAAAGAAAAATGGTAAAACATTTTAAAAGAGTAGGTAACTGGCGGGATGAGCTGGACTGCTTTGATAAAGATGGTGGAAAGAGAGGGACGCTTATTCCCAGCAGTGGGATATTATCGGCTTAACATAAATAAAATTTGAGAGGTGTCAAGGGACACCAGGATGGACCGAAGTTCAAAGAGAGAGAGAGAGAGACAGACAGAGAAACACGCCGCAGGGCTTACAACTATAGCAAAAAGTGTCGTTCCAACTTTTGGTCTTAATTTTTTCCGTCTAGCCCCATTTCGCAACGCGCGATAAGGAACTTCGTTCCTTATCCGTAGAAAAATGGGCAAGAAACTCTATTTTTATAAATAGAGTTCCTTGCCCATTTTTCTCGATACGAAAATATATTTTAGAAGGGGATAATCAATTTTATTTTCTTATAAATTTTGACGTTCTCAAGTACCTTTTCATGGCGCACTTGAAACAAATGATTTGACTTTAGGCTGGTCTATCTTCATGATCTTTCTTTCCCACGAAACCAGATTTTAAACACCTTTATTTTGAGTCCACCAGCAGTCAGCAGTCTTCAGTCCACCCGGGGTCTTAGTTTCCAAATTTTGGGTTCAGACCTTATAAAAGTTCCCGGAACTTCTTTGTCCGTTTGCCACAGAAGTTTTTATTTATATGTATTACAAGACGTAATGGGATTTCCCATCTGCAAGAATGACAGAGTTTCATGTAAATTTTCAAATATCCTTCCTGCTCACTTTCATTTTATACATGTCGCAGCCAACTAGCTTAACTAGCCTTTTAGTTACCTGCCTAGCTTTTTAACTAAACGGCGCCGTTCAACTAGCAGCCTGAATGATATTCAGCCATTCAATCAAACAGCTAGGCAAAAACTTGGATCGCTAAAAAATAAAATAAATGCTCAGTATCTATATACATTTATAATAAAATCGTAGGAAAGTCAAAACTGTACATTGAATATTTTTTAAAAAGAATACTTGGGGCGTGATCTACAATCGATATCGAAGCCAAAAATATAGTTTTTAGAATTTTTGTCTATTTGTCTGTTTATCTGTTTGTCTGTTTGTCTGTATGTATGTCCGGGCTAAACTCAAAAAGTACTGCATGGATTTACTTCAAATTTTGCATGAATATTACTAAGAGGTCGGGTCAACATTAATTCTACATATTATCACGCTATCACCTACGGGGGAGGAGCTGTGGATCTTTATTTTTCTTACGCATGCAGTGACAGCGTGTAATCTAACGACGCATATTTAAATGTTGTTTTTGAGTAAGCCATGCTATTATCTAGCTTTACACTATAAAAACTACGCCATTTAAGTAACTTGGGCAGAGAAACATAGTTTAATGAATGTTAGTAGTATAATGGCAATTTTAAAGCAGCGCCATCTATGAGATTTCACAAAAATCGAGTCAAGTTACATGTTAACACTTTATGGAAATTAATAATTTAAATTTGATCATGTTGGCGAGGATAGTAGTTAGTTAATCTTAAAATTCATAGATGGCAATGTGCATTTTCTTCATAAAAGTTGTATCGTACCTATAGTTCGTTTCGACAAATTCAAGTTCCAACAAAACCCTCAAAATCTTAAGCAGAGTTGAGGAAGACAATTTAAAAAAACACGCTCTGTGAAGTCGACCATTTTGCGATATCCCTATATATATATACGTATGATACGTATGACGAGGTGCCTTCATATTACACGTACGACAAGCAAAGGGGTGTATTTAATCGACGTCGACGAGGAGGTGCTGTGGAAGGTTTTCCGGGAATTTTCAAGGACACCGCATTGGGTAGGGTTTATACCGTGCATCCGAATAATGGCGAATGCTATTTTCTGCGGTTGTTACTTCACACTGTCCGAGGCCCAACGTCTTTCGCCTTTCTGAGGACATTTGATGGCGTGGAGTATCCCACTTACCGCGCAGCCTGCGTAGCACGTCACCTTCTCGACGGTGACCAAATGGGATGACACCCTCGCGGAGGCGAGCGTCAGTGACAGTCCCAGCCGCATGCGTCATCTGTTTGCCGTCATCTTGGTGTTTTGTGGAGTCGCTTAGTGTAGCTTTGTGGGAGAAGTATCACCAGCATCTGTCTGAAGATTTCTACGAGCTTTGAGGCGTGCTACTGGAGACGAAGTCGAAGTAACTGATGAACGCGTGCTGAACACCTGTCTCAGTTCACTTCGAGATGTGGTCATTTCTATCGGCGGCAATCCACTGATCGAATATGGGTTACCAGCTCCCCAATCATCACCGCATCAAGACCGTGGAAATCGGGAGTATAACGCTGAGACAAATTACGATCCGGGCGAAATGACCACCATACGAAATGACCATGTCGCTTTGTTCTCTTCAGAGCAAAAACAAATTTATGACACCGTCCTTGAAACCGTTGGGCAAAATCAGGGTAAAATGTTTTTCTTGGATGCTCCTGGTGGAACAGGAAAAACATTTGTTGCCACTGGCATACTTGCAGAGGTCAGGAGGCAAGGCAAAATTGCTATTGCTGTAGCGTCGTCGGGAATCGCTGCCACACTGCTTCCGGGTGGTAAGACAGCACATGCCATGTTTAAAATTCCCATCGATTTAGAGAGCGCCGAAATGCCTGTTTGTGGTATGTCACGTAACAGCGATAAGGGACACGTGCTCAAGGATTGCTCTCTGATCGTATGGGATGAGTGTACGATGGCCAATAGGAAGGCAGTTGAGGCCGTGGACAGAACCCTGCAGGACATCCGCAGGAACGAACATTTGATGGGTGGTGTCACAGTTCTGTTCAGTGGCGATTTCCGGCAAACGCTTCCCGTGGTGACGCGGGGATCGAGGGCTGACGAGGTGAATGTTTCGTTGAAACGATCTTCGTTGTGGTCACGAGTTAGTACGCTGCGCTTGACCATTAATATGAGAGCTCGGCTCGGCGGGAATGCACGTGCTCAAGAATTCTTTGATGTTTTTCTTGGCGAAGGCACTCTACCAGAAGAGAGAGTTGGACAGGTGGTTCTTCCAGAGTCTCTCGGTAGAGTGGTATCCAGCTTAGAAGAACTTATTCGCTGTGTGTACGGGGACATCAGTCGTATACCGCACCACCAGAATTCTTGGGTGTGTGAGCATGGCCATTTTGACGCCCAAAAATGATCAGGCTGCAGCAATTAACGAATGCATTCTCTCGGAAATTGAAGGGAATGAAGTGGTCTACACCCCGATAAACACTGTTGTCCAGCAAGATGACGCCACACATTATCCCGTGGAATTTCTGAACTCCCTGTCAGCAAGTGGACTTCTAGCGCATACCATCAAGCTGAAGGTCGGTGTCTCGATTATGCTTCTACGGAACCTATCTCCTCCGAAGCCTTAAAGTCATCTCGCTCCACAGACACACCATTGAGGCGGAAATTCTTATGGGTTGTGGCGTCGGCGAGGCAGTATTTATACCACGCATTTCCCTCATACCTCATAACTTCCCGTTCCAGTTCAAGCGCGTACAGTTCCCCGTGAGTGTTTGCTCCGCGATGACCATCAATAAGTCGCAGGGGCAGACACTGAGGGCAGCGGGTGTCGACCTCAGGACGAGTTGCTTCTCACACGGCCAACTGTACGTCGCATGCTCCCGCGTCACCAGTTCTGAGTCTTTATACATTTTGGCTCCTGGCAGCATAACTACCAACGTAGTTTATAGGGAAGTGTTGTAAGGTATGATACCTTTGTACGTATTTTTACTCTTTTGTGTCCTGGAATGTATTTCTGCATTATTTTCTCTGTTTCCTTCAGTCACATCTTATGACTGAACTCAGCAGGATTCCCATATAACTCTCATCACTTGCTTCGCTTGCAAAAAAAACTTATATTTTAATGCTATTTTAAAAGTAGTTTACTTATAATGCTATAGCGACACTGGCATCTTAGGTATTTTTGGTGCTGTAGAGCCTTCACGCAGACGACGTCGCGGGCAACAGCTAGTTCTTAATATATTAAGTTATAACCTACCTAATGTTTCAATAAAAGTTGTTAAAATTATTCCCATATTTTTCCCTAACATTTTCACCCTAATAAATAAATGGCTTAAACATCAGCCAACCAGTTCATTAAATGTTGCTTTAGACGAATTGGCTGAATATCATCCAGGCCGCTAGTTGAACGGCGTTTCGTAAAAAGGCTAGGCAGTTAACTGAATGGCTGATTAAGCTACTCGGTGGCGACATATATAAGGAAGTTTTGTGTAAAATTTCACCTTTCTTGACCCAGCGGTTAGGCAGACCGTTATCTGTCAGGAATTAATTTAAGATATTTGCTAAATAGATGATGTAATTTATGCTATGGTGGAAGAAAAATAACAGCCTAGCCTAGCAGATATCGAGCAGCTATGCAGTATTGGTGGTCCAGTGGTAACAGCTCCGACTTACGAGTCGTGGTCTTGGTCGTGGGTACCCTTACAGGCAAGGCAGGCGCTTTATTTTTGACGGCACGGTTGGCGCAGTGGTTAAGCGATTGACTGCTCCGCTGCGTGTCGCGGGTTCAATTCCCGCACGGAACAAATATTTGTATGACCTACATGTATTGTTCCGAGTCTGGGTGTTTTTCTATCTATAATATGTATATATTTACAAAAAAAAATGTAAAATGTATATAAGTAGTTTGTCAGCCATCTTGTTACCATAACACAAGCATTAGGTTGCTTAGCTTGGGACTAGATGGCGCTGTGTGAAATGTCCAGGGATATTATTATTATATTATTATTATTTTCTACCAACCCGCACTGGGCCCGCGTGGTAGATTACAGCCCATTCCCTCTCGAAGAGGCGAAGCCTGTGTCCCAGCAGTGGGAACATTATCAGCTGCTTATGCTAGCAGATATCCTATTGGCCGGATTGGCGATCAAGGTCTATAGTTACTGGCAAATTAGAGGTCACTGCCGTCAAAAACCCTTGATGTAAAATTTGCGTTACCTTCGCGAGTCTCACGGAAAGGGATATCCTAAAGCATTGGCAGTGGACTGCAATAGGCTGAGTTGATTGGTTAGAGTACTTATAATTTAAGTTATAACAAAAAGTAACCTTAAAAAAAGGTGGCCAAGTGCGAGTCGGACTCGCCCATAAAGGGGCCCGTTTTACGATTTATGACGTATTAAAAAAAAACTACTTACTAGATCTCGTTCAAACCGATTTTCGGTGGAAGTTTACATGGTAATGTACATCATATTTTTTTTTTAGTTTTATCATTCTTTTATTTTAGAAGTTACAGGGGGGGGGGGTGGGGGGACATTTTACCACTTTGGAACTGTCTCTCGCGCAAACTATTAAGTTTAGAAAAAAATTATATGAGATACCTCAATATAATTTTTGAAGACCTATCCATAGATACCCCACACGGTATGGGTTTGATGAAAAAAAAAATGAGTTTCAGTTCTAAGTATGGGGAACCCCCAAAATTTATTGTTTTATTTTCTATTTTTGTGTGAAAATCTTAATGCGGTTCACAGAATACATCTACTTACCAAGTTTCAACAGTATAGTTCTTATAGTTTCAGAAAAAAGTGGCTGTGACATACGGACGGACAGACAGACAGACAGACATGACGAATCCAAAAAGGAGTACAAAGTCCTAGTGAGGCCTTGTGCTACTAAGAATTACAGTACATATTCATATGAATCAAGTGTTATCAATAAAAACTTTTATGACATATAAATAAAATTTGACGCAACATCTATCGGTGTGTTTGAAAATGCTTAGATCTTGCACAATTTAAATAACTTGCTAATCTTTAATACTAGTTTTAGATAGTAACACGAATAAAAAATATTTGCCGCCTACGCGTCGACGGCTGAAAAAAGAAAGAAAGAAGAAAGAAAATGCATTTATTTGCGGCAAACATGACGCATAAAAAAAGGACATAAACACACAAAAAAAAAAATTGGTTGCCTGTAAAGTCGGTATACGGGCGAAAGTTTTACGTGACAACGACTTTGAAGGGACGCGTGCCTTTCACTTTTTATGTCTGTCTTTCTCGCTCTTAGGCGGGCTAACCATGCCCGAGTGGAAGGGACGCGTGCCTCTCACTCGCTCTCATTGTGAGCGCATAACGTGAGCGGAGCGTAACGCAGTTTCTTGAAGTGTCACCCGGCAAACCAATTTATAAGACGTTGTCACGTCAAAACAAGTTGGGGGTAAACATGCGTCACATGCAGTTGGCTCTGCCGTGGATGGGTGTCGCTCGTGTGTACGAGCCATATACATCCGACCAAGGGCTGATTTCTCAATCGACAGATAATTTTTATTCGTGGAATAAAATTCACGTCTAACAGATTTTGTATGGATGAACTGTCAAAAATTCAAAATTATTCCTCGGATAAAATTACCTGGCGTTGGAAAAATTTGCCGTAAATTGACAAAAATAAATAGATAGCGAATCGATTAAGGTGACCATTTTGCAAGAACAAACAACTATTTTAACACATATTTTATGCTGACTTTCGAGCTACAATTGAGCCCATATATTTTTTGGAACGAAGTTCCTTATCGCGCGTTGCGAAAGGGGGCTAGACGGAAAAAATTAAGACCAAAAATTGGAACGACACTTTTTGCTATAGTTGTAAACCGTGCGGCGTGCGCGTGTTTCTCTGTCTGTCTCTCTCTCTCTCTCGTATAGAAAGCAAGCCAGTTATACTTCGTTCCATCCGGGTGTCCCTTGACACCTCTCAAGTTTTTTTCTTCTACAGGTAAATTTCATTACTTTCCTCTTTCGTCTTTGCTGTTGTACTAGGGAAAAAACCATATATAAAATTGTAATCACACATTGCATTGGATTTGATTTGTATGGCAGCGTGTAGTGAATGAATCGTCGGCTCTTAAGTGGAATACAATACAAGAATGAGTCGAAGGTCAACTTCATATTTTTCTATACGGTTATTATTTGTAGAGCCTATTTTTAACCGACTTCTAAAAAAGGAGGAGGTTCTCAATTCGGATGTTTGTATTTTTTTTTTATGTTTGTTCACGCATAACTCCGTCGCTTGCCAACCGATTTGAAAATTTCTTTTTTTGTTGGAAAAAATATACTTCCCAAATGGTCCCATTGAAATTTCGACAAGATCTGAGGATGAGTTTCGGAGACAGACAACGGAACTCTTCAATAAATGCCAGCAAATCAACGGCTATTGCTGCTATTGCTTATGTACCTATGTATTGTTTATGCAATCACACAACATAACGTCACGCCTGTACCCTCTAAAGGAGTATGCAGATGTGTTCAGTATACCACGGTACACCCTCATTTCTGTCAAAGTTGTTATTGGGGTACCTCTAATCTTGTAAGTATATCCGAATTTGTGTGGGGTAGGTAGGTATAACTAAAAAGTGAAAAATAAAAACTTTTTGGGGTCAGCTTCCAGTCTAACCGGATGCAGCTGAGTACCAGTATTGTACACCCAGCTACTGCGTAATATGAAACCCCTTGGTAAAACGGGTCGTCAGAATTTCGGGCTTCTGACGACCCGTAACGACTGTCAAAGATCCACGAATGACAGCCGGGACCAACGCGTTAACGTGTTTTCCGAGACACGGAGGGGTCTTGGTATGTAAAGATGGTCTTTCCATCCACGGACCAACCGCGGCAAGCATAGCTTAACCTGATCGATCGAACCGTGTGGCTGTTATTACTTAGCCACAAGCCCCACTACTTATTACTTGTATAATAAAATATTGTTCAGATATTGAAGAGAAGAGAGAACACTCCCTTAAAGTATTTATAAATTAATCACAATCATAATTTGACACATATCTATTTGTGTTTCTAAATGCCGAGATAAGAAAATAAACTTTAGTGTTATTCGATGACATTAGTGTAGCCTTCAATCAACTCGAAATTATCGTAAAAATAGACAACTAAACTAAACGTATTGCTATAATTCGTAGTACATATTCATATCAATTAAGTGTTATCAACAAAAAACTTTTATGGCATGTAAATAAAATTTAACGCAACATCTATCGGTGTGTTTAAAAATGTTTAGATCTTGCACAATTTAAATAACTTGCTAATCTTCAATACTAGTTTTAGATAGTAACGAAACGAAAGGATTTATTAATAAATCTACAACTCTTTTATCGCACATACACACACACACAAATCACGCGTGAGCAATTGAGGAATGTCAAACCAGTAGGTACCACAGTACCATAAGGCAAAAACGCCGAAAAAACACGTTTCTTATATAAAAAACAAAAAGTAAAAAATTAAAGGTGTCTCCTTTAATTTTAAACTTTTTATGTTTTTTATTACTACGCAAACTCGTGGCTAAGATATGGAGTGATGTTATGGGGAAACAGCGTCAACGCAAGTGAAGTATTTATAATCCAAAAAAAGTGTGTCAGAATACTATCCCATATTGACAATACCCAATAGCTATAGGCCATATTATATGGCAATCAAAATTTTCAACAAATTACCGGAACAAATAAAAGTAGAAACCAAATTTAAACAATTTAACAGAAATTTAAAAGAATATCTAACACAAAAATGCTTTTACTCGGTCGCAGAATACCTAGAACAAAATAATTAAATAATTAGTAGAACTTCATACAGCCAATTATCTTTGTCTTTACTACTTTCATTGAAATTTCTTTATATTTTCTCACCTTTTAAACTTTCCTTGTACTTCGACCAATATTTAAAAACCAAAATTAGGCAAATCGGTTCAGCCGTTCTCGAGTTTTTGTGAGACTAACAAACGTCAGTTCATTTTTATATGTTTGGAGGTATCAGGAATAGGGTGTAAAGTTCACTCATCCTCCATAGAAAAGGGAGGATCCTCCGACCAGACGGGTGTTATGTCTAGCGGGCTATTGCCCAACGATTGGTGTTGGGAAATTGCATCTATGCTAATTGCGCGGTAAACTCTGCTTGCGAGATGCAGGATTTGCGTGACGTCAGTATGACGCGTTGTTCGCATGTGGCGTTGTAGATACCGCTACATATGTATAATAGATAGATTATGTTAAAATTATTATTATGTTGCCGTGCCCTAACCGGGTTTCATGTTGGAACTTACTTATATTGTAACATCGAAATGTACACATGAATGCAATAAAGAGTTTGAGTTTTTGAGTTTGTTTGTTGTTACAGCAGCAATAGAAATACACTCTGTGAAAATTTCAACTGTCTACCAATGACAGTTCGTGTGATACCGCCCGCTGACAGACAGACGGACGGATGGACGGCGGAGGCTTAGTAATAGGGTTCCGTTGACGCCGTTTAGGTACGGAACGCTAAAATTGCTCGCGTAACAAAAAACGTTTTCGAAGTTCAATCTGTATTGCCTTTTGAACGGAAATAAGTTTAGGTTGATGATCATGTCATCATGGATGTTAACTCTATTGGATACTTAGGGTTATTCAAGGGGTATCGTATTACCCAGTAACTGGGTTGTGGAGGTCAGATAGGCAGTCGCTCCATGTAAAATACTGGTATTCAGCTGCATCCGGTTAGACTGGAAGCCGACCCCAACATAGTTGGGAAAAGGCTAGGCAGATGATGATATACGAAAATCTCAAGCATAAGCAAATTGGGACACTGTTTCCCCTCTGTGAGAAGCAGTGGGCCATAATCCAACACGCGGACCCAGTACGGGTTGGTAGATGTCACATGTCCTTTGAATTTTTGGTTCTAGGTCATGTTGGTTTCCTCATGATGTTTTCCTTAACCGTTTTGAGAACAGTGGTCAATAAATTAAATACAAAAAGTAAAGTGCTTGCTTGGTTTCGGACCAAGTTGGTACGCACGGCTACATATCAAGCTATACAACACCAGTATAATCTGACTTCTGATTGCACGAAAAACCTATATAATGCGTGCAGAGCTAAAATTGGAAGTGTATAGCTTAAGGTGTCGCAGTGTGTACTGTAAAGGTTGTCCACCAAAGTCAACCTCATGTAGTGCAGGCTGGCTATAATTTAGCGCGACTTGCATTCGAAGATTCAAGCAAGTTTAGAATGGGGTGTCATATTTTATTAAGATTTTTGTATAGGAAAAATCAGTGCTAGTTAAGTCGGGAACATGTAAAGTCGTTCAGTCAATATAAACGTAAAGGAATCGTATCGTTGTTTGATTCCTCCCGGTACCTCGAAGGGCTCATCTAGCCCTTCACAGTAACAAGTGCAATTTATTCCACAAAATGTATTATCATCAGTAATATTTCTTAAACATCGCCCTATTTATTCAACGCCAGCCACAACCAATCCTTAAAATGACATATTTTAACACACATTCCAACAAAGAATATTATTGCTGTAATTTTTATCATTTTTGAACAAATATTAGTATCTTTACAAATGGATGTAAAAGAACTACATAAGTATTTAATCTTACTATGACATTGTCAACATGTTGGAAATATGACGGATAGAGCAAAATATTTGAATGAAAGATAAGACTTCGTAGGAACCTAGATGTACGTAGCTGTCACGCCTTTTTTAAAGGCTTTGTAGGAGTTAATTTCGCGTCCTTATTCCCCGAAGGGATAGGCAGAAGTCCACCCACATTATGTGAGTTATGTTCAAGTCTCCTGTAATAACGGGCCTAGCCTTGTCGTCGCCTATCCCGCAGTGTTTGAAGACTAAGTTCTTCAACCAGTACGTCCTCCCCGTCATGACATATGGCGCCGAAACGTGGACACTGACGGTCGGGCTGGTCCACAAATTCAAGGTCGCTCAGCGCGCTATGGAGCGAGTTATACTCAGTCTCTTTGAAGGATAAAATCAGGAATTAAATTATCCATAAAAAAACCGGAGTTACTGACATAGCTTACAGAGTAAACAAACTGAAGTGGGGGTGTGTTTGTTTTAAGTACCATCCGAGGACGTGCGTATGAATACACAAGGCACGACCGAGGACCTTTTCAAAGCGAGGACCTTTTCGAGGGTCCTCGGTTTGACTTGACCAAAGATTCGTATTCTGCAAGCGATTTTGAGTCTTTCTATATACTTATCACGAAAAAGTTGTCTGAACCTCGGTTTGATCAAAAATATTCATATGCATACACAGACATTGTGTATCCACCAGATGGTGCCACTCTCGACTCATACACTGGCTCTTTACACTCATTTCACGTTTGTTGTATTATCCGAGGACCTATGTGTTAACTTTAACACAAAAGTCCTCGGTTAGGTAGCTTTTCCACACAATGTGTATTTAAGACCTCGGTTTGCTAGATTTTCCGAACAGTGTGTATTCTAGTCCTCGTTTCGACAATTTTCCTCGTGTGTAGAAGACGAGTTATGTGCTATCATTTAAATAAAATTATGAAGGAGAAAAGCGAAGGTAGACTGAATCCTTAAACAAATCGTTAGCTACTAGGTGCACGAGGAATAATCAGGCTTCTTCTGCAGTATGTGCTAAGTACCTAGGCCTGCTAAGATTATACAACATTATGATTTGCACCATAAAATATTATATTGGCAGGAGCTGAATACGTGTGCTCTTCATAAAGAACCTAAAGTAAATGTCTTCCAAGGCGAAATCTCAGCAGCAAGATTTGAAGCAAGCAAAAAGTACAAAGAAATAAAGAATATGAACGTACTAAAGAAAATAACATAAACTTTACTGAAATAGAAGTAAGTTTATTTTAAAATGAATAGAATAGATCTTTATTTGCCCAGAAAGTAGGTACAAGTTACAGATGTTAAGTTTAAAATGATCCTTATACTAACTACCTTAACTAGGGCACGCAAACAGTTTTAGCTAAAAATGATCGGACACATACATTAAATACTTTTCTTTAATAGGGCGGTATCGGAACCACTAACAATTAGCAAATTTTTATATTGTCTCCTGATTGTCCGGTTTCTATTTGCGGACACTTTATTAAACAAAAACAGCCACCTCAATAGTATAAAGTGATGGGAATGTCAATAATTTTAGGGACTTAAATACGTACGCAGCTATCTGTTACTATTAAATTGCACACATACAGCGTTAGGTTAAAAAGTACATACGCATCTACACTAAGTTTTTTTGTTCAAGCCAGCGTATAATGATTATTAACGTTTCATTTATGTCATGTTCGTATATTTTTTTGTAAATACATTCAATTAAGGCACTACTATCGTCAGCGAATAAGACCATATGATGTTCAATGTGGCGAGGTAAATCATTAATATATAGCAAAAATAGTAAAGGGCCCAGGACACTGCCCTGTGGTGCGCCATGCCAATATAAGTCTGTGGCTATACCTAATAATTCTTGCCTTAGATAAATATTTTTCTTCGTGCTTACTTTTTGGACATATTCTAGATATTTCTGTGTGCTGCTTACGATTGTTAAGGTATGATTTTAAGAGATTAAGTACATTTCCTCTGATGCCTATGATGTCTAGCTTTTTTGTAATAATTTCATGATTAACACAATCAAATGCCCTCGTCATGACCGTGAAAATTGCGCAAACTGGTAAGTACTTTTTTTATCCACATTTTGCAATATGACATTTATTAAATCGTAAACCGCTGTATTTATACCCTTATTTTTTTCTGAAACCCTTTTGTTCCGCACTTAAAACATTATATTTGGATAGGAAATTATTAACAGAGTTATAAATCATTTTATCTATAACCTTAGAAAAAATGGGTATTAAAGCAATTAGTCTATAATTTGCTAGATCTTCTTTAAAAGAATTCTAAAGTGGCTTCATTATAATTGTTTTTAAACTATCCAGAAATACTCCAGTACTGATACATAAGTTAAGACACAGATGCAAGGCGATGTCGCCTGGTACGAATTTTACAGCCTTTGTTCATGTACCATCATATTCAGTGCTACTTTTATTTTTTAATGATTGTATCGCTCTCATAATATCTTGCGGTAATACTGGATGCATTAACATTTAGTTAGGGTTACTTGTCAAATTCGTAGTGTCCGGTGGTTTCGTCATGTTATTTTATGTCTGTTTAATAAAATAGTTATTAAAAGCGTTTGCAACGTCTGTCGGATTAGTAATGGTACTATTTTGAACTTTATATGAAACAAATTATTTAACAAACTTTTACTAACGATCTACTTATAGAAATAATCATCAAGTTGCAACAATACCTTTGAGAAGCATGATTACAAAACTTACATAACAGTTATTAGAAAACGAGTCAAACAAAACGACTTATAGAAACCATAATTATAAGAGATCAACATAATTTGGGCTAAAAACTTAACATAACATTACTTAACACAATGCTTAGTTAGAAAACAACAAAGAAATATTATCAAGTGAGATCAAAATAATTTGGGAAGCCTGAAAACTTAATAACTAGCTATAAAATGATTAAAGATAAATCATTCATGTCAACGGCCTGTTAAATTCAAAAGTTATTGCTTTTTTCGCTAAATAACACAATGCGGGATCATGGAAACTGATAATAAAATGGATCAATTTATTGTTGTATCATCAGTTTTGATCATCGTATTTATCGTCGATCATCGTAGTAAATAGCGAAAAATGCAAGAAAAGAAAAAAAGGCAGGTGAGCTGATATGTGACATGTACCTTAAAGAAATAACGATCTTTGGTATAGTCAACACTATTAGTTACATCACGTTAAATAAAACAAAATAGCAAACATTCTTTGGAATAATCAATACCAGCATCTTTGAGATCTAGAATTTAGACTTCAGTTGTCTTTTCTTTAACCCGGCTTATGTGAAAGAAACGAAATACCTAATAACTTGATATTGTATTGAATAGCTATCATGAAACTGAAGTTTCCGAATTCTGATTTATCTACTCATTTAAAACCTGAATTCTAGTTTTACTTTATTTTTGTAAGCTATATTGAAGACGATGCTACCAACTATTGAGGAGTTCCCCCATAAAGAAACGACCCTGGCTGCAGCATCAGCACAAACTGGTAATTATTTTAGTTTGACAACTTAAACCTAACGCGTATGCTAAATTTGAAGACGCTGCTATCAACTGTTGAGGAGTTCTCTCATGAAGAAATGACCCTGACTGCAGCATCAGCACAAACTGGTAATTATTTTGGTGTTACTAGATAAACTTGAGGAGTTCCTTTATGAAGAAACAACCCTGGCTGCAGCATCAGCACAAACTGGTAATTATTTTAGTTTTACTACATAAACCTAACGCGTATGCCAATTTTGAAGACGATGCTATCAAGTGCTGAGGAGTACCGTCATGTAGAGACGACACTGACTGCAGCATCTGATACTATAATAATATACTCATTTTAAAGTTGTTTATACATATAAAATTATAAACTTACCTTTCCTTCACAGTGATTATACCCATCTTATTCGCGGTCCGCATCAACGACAAACGTAAAGACATCGACTTGTCCTCGCTTGGTACTTCGTTTTAGAAAAAGTGTGTAAGAAATAAATCGGAACATTCTACTAACATTGATATAATTATTATCTTACACGTAAAATGTTTTAGGTAGGTAGATTTTCCAGGTCCTCGGTTTGTACAAGTTCTACGCGAAAAACTGTCCTCGGTTTAGTGATATAAAGTCTAACACAACGTCCGCACTTTGTACAAGCTATAAGAAATATTGTGTAAAAATACGTCCTCGGAAGGGCGTCGCAGGGCATACGTCAGAGGTCCTCGGTTGGCTTACACAAAGTCCTCGTATGTGCATCGCTGGTCACATTTAGCAGTGTATTTCAGGTCCTCGGTATGATAGCCGAAATTCATACAGAAAAATGTTGAGATAGCATTATCCCAATAAGCTCATCACTATAGATTTTTTCACCTGTCTCTTTCTATCTTACTCTAAAAGGCCAACGAGGTATTTAAACCAGTTTTTTGGAGGGTCCTCGGTTCGTTCTAGGAATAACAAGGTCCTCGTAAGGGTGTCTGTACAAACAGGGGTGTGCTGGCCGTGTATGTCGTAGGACCGATGGCCGGTAGAGCAGAGTCCTGGAGTGGAGACCGCGTATCGGCAACCGTAGTGTGGGACGCCGCCCAGCTAGATGGACGGATGACCCTGGAACGGACTGGATGCGAAAGGCGGAGGACAGGGTGTTGTGGCGCAGCCTGGGAGAGTGCTATGTCCAGCAGTGGACTGCTATAATGAGACTAATGAATTAATGAAGACCGGCTGAGTTAATGAATAACGGGCCACGGATTGAGACTCCGCGGAACTACAGTAAACAAATAATTTTACCTTGCCGCACCTGAGGATCAGGTAAACCCAGGGCCAATGCGCAGTAGTCACGCTTGAGACCAATGACCAAGTTACGAAGTCATTCAGACTCGGAGCATAACACTTTTCTGAGAAAACCAGTCATCATCATCATCATTTCAGCCGGAAGACGTCCACTGCTGGACATGGGGCCTTCACTTCGACCCGTTATGTGCTTCTCGCATCCAAATGGTTCCTGCGGCTTTCACAAGGTCGTCGGTCAAATACACGAGCGACACGTTGTCGACGGCAGCCGTAGATAATAATAATAATATCCCTGGACATTTCACACAGCGCCATCTAGTCCAAAGCTAAGCAACGTAATGCTTGTGTTATGGTAACAAGATGGCTGATAAACTACTTATATACATTTTTTTTTTTGTAAATACATACATATTATTGATAGAAAACACCCAGACTCGGAACAAATACATGTAGGTCACACAAATATTTGTTCCGTGCGGGAATCGAACCCGCGACACGCAGCGCAGCAGTCAATCGCTTAACCACTGCGCCAACCGTGCCCGATGTGTCAACGGCTGCAGTAACCCTTGTCGTTGACGCGAGCCGCTTGTGTGTTTCGCGGATTCATATATCTGTTTTTTTAAAGAAATTACAATGTACATGGTGTTAAAATAATTATGGTTTAAGACATTTATTTTCTCAAAAGATTTACAATCACTTACAGAGAAAATACAATATTATAATTAAAAATACTTATAGCCGATTGGCGTAGTGGGTTAGTACCTACTATGACAAAATTACATTAATATTTCTTAATAGTTAAAGTAGCAGTAAAAGGGGTAGTTGCAAAGAAGTTCACACGAAACAAGTGCGCGACGTCGTATGCGTATCGCCACTGCGGGTAGGTGTGCATGAGTTGAGGGATAGGGACAATACATGTTTATTAAGGCCCATGACACAGTGATTGTTTCACTGCGTTTAAAGTACTTAGATGGTTGTTATTATTGTGTTTAACTTAATTACTATTGTCATGTTACGATACAAAACCACATGGAATTTATTATTAACTTAACAAATTATCGTATTTTTACTTCAAGTTATTCAAAAACCACATTTGAGCCTTGAAAATGCACAGCGTCGAATGTCATTTCCTCTTGTTACAATATAAGTGCACCAGTCATACCTAAGATAACAAAATAATTATTCAACTTGCATTATAAAGGATAACAAGAATGTAAGCGGAAAACCTTTTAAAAAACTGCAACTTAAAGAGGTCACAATGTTTTTGTTTGAAATTATCCTTATTTGAATTTTTAAGATATCACTTCAAGACTACTAAGGAACGCTTAACCTTAATGCTTTAGCGATAAAGTTGGAAATCTATTAAGCAATTTGACAGATTGTGGTAGCCTGATATGCTTAACCTGTACCTTAATAAAACCTTGTCACGGTTGAGATTTTTACGGGTTAAACTGCCTGTGTGCGGAGATATATAAACGTTAAAGTTTGTATGGATGGATGGATGGATGTTTGTTACTCATTCACGCCAAAAACACTGAACGGATTTAGATGAAATTTGGCACACAAATGGTTTATAACCAGGATTAACACGTAGGATACTTTTTATCCCGATATTCCCACGGGATCGAAACTTATGCAGGTGAAACCGCGGGGCGCAACTAGTAGGTAATAAAGAAGAATATAATATTTTTTAACTTAGCCTGCACTGTCCCACTGTTGAGCAAAGTCCTCCCGCAAATCCTTCCAGGCATCCTTTCCTAGAGCCACCTCGATCCAACCCTCGCGGTACGCGTCTAGGTCGACTCACCACCTCTTCCTGGGCCGGCCTTGGCGTCGCCATCCATCCTCAGGCACCCAGCGTGTGGAGACTATTGCAGCGGTCACAGACTGTTGTCCAGCGGTCACTGTGCATGCGGCATATAAAGTTCAATATTTTTTTATGCCATAATATTTTTTAAACATTTTTTTTTCGTTAATCTGTAAAATATTACGTTACTTATATTTACACAATCGATTCATTTATTACATTGCGATATTTCATTATTGACACCGAGCTACCTACCACAAAATATCATAATATAATTATTATAACTTTGAATAAAAACAAGTTAAGGATGATTTTAACGAATACACGACGACATATATTATCAAGGTACATGTAGTTTAAGCTGACCTCGCATTGTATAGGCTTTTCGTACAATAAGCAGTCAGCTTATACTGGAAATGTATAGCTTGATATGTCATCGTGACTCGTGCGTATCCACAAGTATTTTAATCAGACGGAAAAATTGGAGTCGACCTCGAAAAGTTAAGGAAAATGAATGCATTTTGTTTACTTGATGTTTTATGGATTTTTTCACATAGGTACGCACGCCATTTTACATAAGCCTAGGTTTGGACGGGCGCGCATTTCCCGCGGCGATTTTGCGCGCCCTGAATTTTCAACGCACGGCTTAGCGCCGAGAGTTAAAAATCCGGTGCTCGATAAAAGCCCGCCGATTTGATTTTACGTCCGTGTGTGGGTGGGCAAACTCTTCGAGACTCTTGTGAAAAAAACATTATATTATTAAAAAAAAAAAACACTCGTATTGATTTCTCCCGTATCAATAATGCGCAATAATCTCTGAACATTAAAAAAAAACATATGAAAACATTTGTTGATGAATTGAATAAGTAGGGTGACAATGATCTTGAAAGATGCTGAGACCTAACACTTATGCAGTCATCGTTTTGGCGTTACTACGCAATATTTCATACTGCATATAAACATTTAAATTTAATTCGACGCCGTATTTTAGTTTAGTAATAGTTTTAGTTAGGATATTATATTTTTATTATTATAGTTTATTTAGTACTAGCTTCTGCCCGCGGCTTCGCCCGCGTGGATGTTTTCAGTACTGAATTGATGCCGACTCTTGACCAATAGATGGCGCTGTATGTCCGGAATAAATTTTATTTTTTATTTTATTTTATTTTTTGTAATAAAAACTATCCTATGTCCATTCTCAAGTTCCAAACTATGTCTGTACCAAATTTCACACAAATCGGTTCAGTAGTTTAGGCGTGAAGCAAAGACAGACAGACAGACAGACAGAGTTACTTTCGCATTTATAATATTAGTTTGGATTAGAAGTTTGTCCATATAATAAATCAAAAGTTATTCATTCAAATTAGGCTGAAAATCAGCAAGTTTCGAACGTCAAAATTACAAAAGACTGTCCCTCAAAACGCTCGCCCTTCACTAAAGAAAGAATTTAGAACACGACCGTTATTATTCGTATTTAAACAACAGTTAATGTTTTAAAAACATACAATGCGCCAAAACATCAAGTTCTGCCAAAAACATCGCTGGCATGACGTAATCGTTCCAAAAAGGGCCTTACAACTCAAAACTGGTTCGGCATTGACTGGAAATTACCTGCAGTCTCCGCACGAGGTCAATAGCCTTGTTTCGGTTACGACTGCAAAAAAAAGCAACTACCGACCTCACCGTAGTCAGAAACAAGTTCTTTTTTTTTCCCAACCAAAGAGTTTCGCGTAATCGGGGCTTGATTATGTCACTGGTCGAAAGTGAAATGTCAAGATATTGCGATAATCATTTGTTATTTGTCAACAAAAGTTTTGAGATTTAACATTTTGATTAAAATATTTGCAAATTTATCCTTATATGAATTTTTAATTTTAAACTTCAAGATGTTAATTTTAATGAGAAAGAAATCTGTTGATACCTTAGTTAAAATTTCTTCAAAATAAAATTGATTCTAGGTCGCCCCTTTCAAAAGGTAGTTTTCGTATGGAGAAGAATGGGCAAGAAACTCCACCGTTATTCTTTTAAAATGTTTTACAATATTTTGCATAGGTACATTAATTATATGTGATGACTATGCACCTAAAAATAAAATTACTATACCACAATAGGTAAAAGAATTAAAATGGATTAATGAAACCATGACATATAAATTAACTATGTAATAGATACATGGTGCTCACATATTTATTTACACCAACTGCTCAAAAACTATCAGTCTGTCAATCAATCATATAGGTTACAAGCTGCGCCCAGCGGTTTCACCCGCATAAGTTTTGATGCAGTGGGAATATCGGGATAAAAAGTATCCTATGTGTTAATCCTGGTTATAAACCCTCTGTCTCCCAAATTTCATCCTAATCTGTTCAGTAGTTCTTGCGTCAAAGAGTAAAAAACATCCATCCATCCAACCATACAAACTTTCGCGTTTATAATATAATTAGTAGGATAGGATAAACCAATAAAACTCTAATCGGGCTGGCGATTAACAGGCGTGATGCTATGTTATGTTATAATACTCAATTATAACATAACATAACATCACGCCTGTAAAACCCAAAGGGGTAAAGCAGAGGTGCACCTATATATTTTGTCATTTTGATCTTTAAGGTAAATACTCTTTAAGTAAACTAGGTATAAAATAACTAATTAATATTTTTTTGTCATTATCAAGACTTTTAATGTTAAATATTGTTAAGAATTGTATTGTCCTACAATTACCATAAAGTATGCTCATGCCGCCTGTGATACAGGTTTATCCAAGTACAGGCATCTAACATTATTATACCTTTGTGTTATTTCTAAGACTGTAAATATTTTACCAATGTAGGTAATACTTAATAAAATATTATTAATATATAATGTAATTAAATTGATATATTACCTAGTACACCCGAATTTTGCCAGTTATGTTTAAGTTCCAGAGGGCAACCCATTGCCATAAACTGGGCACAAATACAGACTCCGGACTGCTACTGCGAAATTCCTAATCGAAGTACCCAATATCACTTTGCCCAACCTGGGAATCGAACCCACGACCTCGTGCTCAGCAGTAGCGCTTGCGACTACTACACCAACGAGGCAGTGATGATCAAATGCATTAATAATACTAGTTTTGTCAATTTTATTAAGTTGGTCGAGGTACATCTTGTGAATCTGTTAAGGTCAGCTGCCACGTGGATTTAGCTGACAGTGTCTGGCATAACCCGGAGGGGCTTGTGGCTAAGTAATAACAGCCGCGCGGGTCGATCTATCAGGTTAAGCTACGCTTGCCGCGTTTGGTCCGAGGATGGGCGACCATATTCATATACCAAGACCCCTCAGTGACGGCGTCCCGGCTGTCATTCGTGGATCTGTGACAGTTGTTATGGGTCCTCAGAAGCCCGAAAGTCTGACAACAAGTCTTACCAAGGGGTATCGTATTACCCAGTTACTGGGTTGTGGAGGTCTAATAGGCAGTCACTGCATGTAAAATACTGGTATTCAGCTGCATCCGGTTAGAACAGAAGCTGACCCCAACACAGTTGGGAAAATGGCCAGGCGGATGATGATGTCTGACATAACCCGCTTTCTACAGACCAGTGAAAAATAAAAAAATAAACCGGCCAAGTGCGAGTCGGACTCACGCACGTAGGGTTCCGTACCCCACGCCCCAATTTTTATTAAATGTTAATTTTATTTTAATTTTATGATTTATCATTAAATAAAAAATACAACTAAGTATTTTGTGAATATTTCAAGTGCCTACCTGTTGCCATTATTGACATCGTGCAAAGACGTATAAACAAAAACTACTTACTAGATCTCGTTCAAACTAATTTTCAGCGGAAGTTTACATGGTAATGTACATCAAATATTTTTTTAGTTTTATCATTCTCTTATTTTAGAAGTTACAAGGGAGGGGGGGGGCGACATTTTACCATTTTGGAAGTGTCTCTCGCGCAAACTATTCAGTTTATAAAAAAAATGATATTAGAAACCTCAATATCATTTTTGAAGACCTATCCATAAATACCCAACACGTATGGGTTTGATGAAAAAAAAAAGTTTCAGTTCTAAGTATGGGGAACCCCCAAAATTTATTGTTTTTTTTTTCTATTTTTGTGTGAAAATCTTGATGCTGTTCACAGAATACATCTACTTACCAAGTTTCAACAAAATCAAAATCAAAAGTCATTTATTCAAATTAGTGCTATCGCTGGGAAGAAGAAGTGGCGCAACAAACTTCCCAGCAGCACAGCTGTCTGTTCAGTTAGAATATAGTGCATGTATACAATACTAGGAACCTATGTTCAGTAATTAATATTACAAGAAACTTAAATTATTTGCCATAAAATATGTCAGCTAGCCACGCCAATATACCAACAAATATAATAAAAACTATACGTACTCAAGCTGAAAAATAATTAATTCAAATGGAAATAAAAACTTACTACCTAAATAAAACAGTATAGTTCTCTTATAGTTTCGGAAAAAAGTGGCTGTGACATACGGACAGACAGACAGACAGACATGACGAATCCATAAGGGTTCCGTTTTTTGCCATTTGGCTACGGAACCCTAAAAACATGTGAGTAGGTAACAATAATGTTTCGTTAAGGATAACCAGACAATATTAAATTTAAGGGACATTACCTGTCAAGATAAATTTAAAACAAAATGCGTTGCCTGCACTGGAGTCATTTTTGAATTATATATTCTAAAAGAGTCGCTGTGTAGGGTGACCATATAGATGATGATTTAAGAGATGAGGAAATGATTTCACGTGTCATTACATGCTATGCTGCATGCATTGCTCTGTTTTCTCTGGTTACTAATACTAGTACAATGAGTAATTTCAGAAAAAAAAAATACGTTTCAAAAACAAAACATAGGGACATGGGAGTAGACAAGGCAGGGTCATTTATATAATTATACATGTATATATTACTGCCATGTCACTGTTTTGTATTTTCGTATATATTATATTATGTCGTAAAAAATATTTGGACTAGGTATCATTAACCAGGGAGACAACACACACAAACAGAGGAATACGTTAGTATTGACCCGTCTGCCTTCAAAATAAGAGTAAACAGGTATCTTCTGGGTATGCTCGTTCCATCATTGACCTCATCCATTGCTTTCCATCACGTGAGATCGTGTTCAAGAGCAGGCCCATTCAGCAATTAAAAAAATAATAAATAAAAAGTATTGAATAAACGCAGCGAGTACGAGTTCTAGGTCGTAGGTTCGAACCGTATGGGTTCGAAGGCGCTTTACTTTGTGTAAATTATTTTTCATCAACACTGCTCTCAAAGCGGTGAATGAAAAACATCGTGAGGAAACACACAAACAACAGGAAACATGTCGTCGAACCGAAAAATTGTAGACATGTGACATCCACCAACCCGCATTGGGCCCGTGTGGTGGATTACGGCCCACTCCCTCTCACCGAGAGGAGGCCTGTGTCTCAGCAGTGAGAACATTATAGGCTGATTATTATTATGGAATAAACGCCAGACATAAGACCACGTGATCACGTTTCCTCTTTAGTGAAAATGTAATTGGAGTTATATTACTTACCTGAACATTCGTAACTAATCTAATTCTGTTATGTCGAGTAGATAATGTTCATGAAAAAATATTTTATGAAACGTAATTTGCGTATCGCCACTGTATTGCAATAATTAGTTCCAATGATCGCTGTGTTATAAAGAGATTAAATTCTTATTAGTCTGGAATTCACTTCTTTTTTAATATTTAGGTATTATCCTTAATACGTAGTAGTAAACGGTGAAGGAAAACATCGTGAAGAAACCGGCATGTCATAGAACCAAAAACTTCAAAGACTTGCGACATATCTACCAATCCGCACTGGGCCCGCGTGGTGGATTATGGCCTACTCTCTCTCACAGAGAGGAGGCCTGTGCCCCAGCAGTGGGAACGTTATAAGCTGATGACGATGATGATCCTATAGTACATAGATTCTCTAACTCATTTTGCCCACCATATTACTTTTGCTAGAATGAGAATATATTTTTTTCTAGAGCTTTTGGTGAATCTGAAACAGCTATTGCCTCGATTATGAATTTAAACGTGTAATATTATATTAAAGTCGTAAGATAGGATATATAATTTTCTCTAATTCTTCTACTGCCCCCCTGAAAGACTCGGATGCTCACGAGGGGCAGTTATCCTATTCTATTTAATCTATTCTATGAATGATTTACATAGCTACGTACATACTATTATGTACGTAGCTATGTAAATCATTCATGTGAAACACAATATTATGTACTTGACCATGAAAGGACAATGCCTGAAACTCTATAGAACTTTGCCCCAGTCAATAAAATTCATTTACAACCATGCAATATGCAGCATCTTATTGCTTTTATATTACTGATAACTAAACATTTGTCCTAATGCCTGTAGAACTTGCGGTTTCTGTTTAAATCTAAGACATTGATTATAGTTTAGGTGCAGTTTATTGTTAAAATAAATTATTGATGTGTTATTGTTACAGTACTATCCCTACGAAGGCATTCTGCGATTACAAAAACTACTTATTTATGGTCAGTCCCTATCTTAATAACAAAGTATGACTAGAATTATTCCATCAGTTGATGCTGTTGCAACCTCTTGGTCTAAAGGGTGGTGGTGGAGGCACTGGTATGTTACGTGACGAAGAGGTATATGATTTGTGTTTTCATACTTTTTTGTATTTTGTTATGGAGCCATAGCTTTTTTTTGTTGTTGATAAAACAAATAAAAATTAGCGGGGCTGCCTTAGCCAGACTAGTATAGGTACAATAGTGTAAAGATTTTTATAGTAGAAATAACATCACTCTCGTTCTGGGGCACTTAGGTAAATATAGGTACAACGGTGATTTACAATTTTCTGGAATTGCACTTTATTAAATAAATAAAGTCGTCGATCTCGACGATTCGAATCGATTTTCAAAGTAAATCGAGAGAACAGCACTCCAATTGCGTAGCACACTATCAATCTCAAACTGAATCATTTTGGACAACGTAGCCAATCCATTGCTTCATATGTTCCAAAAATGTGTCTGCTCAACCACTTAAATAACGCAATGAATGTTTTTGAACTGACAAAACTAAACCCATTGGTACTGACAGTGTTACGCTATTACCTTGTAGATGCATTATAATGTCTTAAATCGCCAATAGACAGTGAATTTGTTGATTGTTGAGTGATGGTCAATACTCGTTGCTTCTTTCTGAAGAAGACGCCCTTGTTCTGCAAAAGGAACAACGTTATGTGGATATTTCAATAGGTAGGAGTAAAATAATAAGCCATGATGACAATGATACAATATACTAGGTCTAATTAAATTGGCTAGGGAAACTATGCAGTCGTGATGGATATCTATATACATAATTATAAAAATTACGAAACAAAAAAAAATACCACTGTTTTTGGGGTCAACGACCGCAGGTATTGTAGTTTACTTGAAGTAACAGTTGAGAAAATATATTTTTGTTTATTGTTATTAACAATATGTATTCATATATAGTTTGTGCTTAGGTTTCGAAAACCATCATTCTCGTCTATAAAAATATCAGTGGGGGGCAATTCTTGTAATTTTAAGAACGTTCGCAGTCTGATCTCAGTCTCAATCTGTCAAAAATACCTCTAATTTCCCTACATTTTTGACAGGATTTTGACAATGATTGTCGCTGAGATGAGATTGTGACTAGACTTTGTTACGGAAATTGGCCTTCAGTTCACAAATGATTTTTAAACTGATATTTCCCAGCTTTCGTTGACGCACCCAAAAAAGCAACAAATCAATTTTCCAATTTCCTTTTGTTTTATCATGTTCAGACATCGATACCAAACACGCTTTAAGATATTTTAATCTGACCCTGTAGTAAACTGAGAGTAAAACTAGACAATAGAAAATATTTGTAGTACATCAATGTCGATCACAAAATAACAATGGATTGTTCATCATAATTATATTTTTTTTCCTTCCTTTTCGTACAGGACTTTGTTTTTTTATTTTCTTTTTATATCATTTTGTTTTCAATACTTTTATGATTGTGTTTATATAAGGACTTTCTGTTTTTTTATTTTATAATTGTTTCGTTTGTTTGTAAGTAGGTTCTTTTTGTTTATTTCTTCTCTGCTTCCTATAATTAATTAATTCAATTGTTTGTTATTTTAATACAACAATATTTATCATTATCAACCTTAGGTTTGGCATTGTAGATTTATCCTCAATAAAATATTATATTCATAAATGTAGCCGTGTGTTTTTCATTCATATTATTACTGATTTTCAATCGTAGTTCTTGGCTTATGTTTTATGGGACTTATAATTTTCCCCAAAAAGCCTTTTAAACAAAAATAGGTCAAAAAGTCTTTTAAACAAAAAGTATCCGTAAATGATCGTTTTGTTTTTTCAGATTTTGCTGTTCTTAAAACCGGGGTTAAGTTGCCCATTACTAAAACGCAAAAAAAGCATATAGGCCTCAAATCGACTCAAACCTGTGCCTCAAAGATAATGCGAGTTCCTCAATGTCGGATTGTCAAATCGGTCCTAACATTCGTTTACCGCGTGGTGTCACTAGTCTTAAGCCCTCGAAAATGAAGTGAAGTGCAGTTGATAAAACGCGCGACTCCTGTGCAGACGCCTTAGTATCACGATAATGGCGCGGGCCCCGATTACGATACTGGTCGTCTCAGCCACAGTTCTGGCCGCAAAACTCGTTACAGGTGCGTAATTGTGAAAAAAAAATGTGATGTGTCTGTGGCTTTTCTTTGGTGGGAAAACAGGATATCAGTTCCATTTTTAAAATTTTGAGTTTTTATTGGTGATGGTGTGTTTGTGGTTGAGTGTATCTTTTCCTGATTTTTTTCTGTTTTTTTTTGTGATTGAATTTTGATTATTTTCATACTGCCTTTTTGAGTTGTTAGGTATCGCGAATGTCTTAATTTATATGCTCAATAAGTACTCGTATTTGTTTTAGGGTTTGATTTTTCTAACGCCAGATAATTTTGTTCGAGGAGTAATTTAAAATGTTTGACAGTTCTTCAATACAAAATGTGTCAGACGTCAATTTTATTCTACGAATAAAAATAATCTGTCGATTGGAAAATCAGCCCAGTTCCAATTATATAGCTAGATAGATTTTCTGTCGTGCGATGCAGAAGTTAGCCGCGAAAACTGATTAATTGAAAAAACAATACGTAATCATGGTTTTCTAAATCCAACCATGTCTGAGACTGTAATGAGATAATTACAGACGAATTTCTCGGGTTTATTTTTTGTTTAAAATAGGTAGATAGGTAGGTACCAATTTAAAAACGAAAGTGTTTGCCTATTTCTGCACATTTTCAACAGAATGGTTTATTTTGCTGAAAGTTATTAATAGAGTCATACTTCATAAACTATTTATTAGCTATTGTTTGTTTCGTGATTAAATTATAAAATTATTAGCTATCTGAAAGTACACAGAAAAATAGGTATTAAGGCAGACTAGTGGTACTTCCCCGAATGAATGACTTTTGCAAAGAGCTCTTCATCTATTGATTCTTATCATTGTAATTGAGTTACCTTAAGTAAGTCTCAATGCTAACTTTCAATTACACCTCGGATTGCGTTAAATTTTTTTTTTGTAAAGAAAAACAAACAGTAGTAGTTACTGTAGAGGCTTGTCTGCCGAAGACGACCTCATATGTTGCTGGCCGGCCATATTTTAGCGCGGGTTACATTCGCACGTTCAAGCTAGTGTCAAATATTTTATGTTAGGATTTTTGTTTAGAACAGTTAGTAGTAATTTAGACAGAAATATGTAAAGTCGTTCTTACAATATAGTCTAAAAGGAGTCATAGTTATTTGATTCCTCCCGTTAGCTCAGAGAGTTCTTCTTGCTCTGTACCTATATTAAAAATATATGGAAAAAACTTATCAATAAACATTACAATTTATCTATCCACTATATTTTCCACGAAGAAGTTCGTAGAAGTTCGTACCCATTGCTTCATAGGTTTGAAAAATTCGTCTGCTCAACAATGTAAATAACATGGCTGAATTGTCAAAATGAAAGGCATTGCGATAGATTGCCACTATCGTAAGTGTGTGTGTGTGTGTGTGAGTGAATTTGTGACCGATTAAAGGCAAAATGCACGCTCTTTATCATACAAAACATAGATCACTGATCGTAGGTACTTTGACTTTATTTTGTTCATGCAAAGTTAGCGTTTCATACCAATATAGACCTTATTTGTGGCCACGTAACGTTTATACTCCTATGAGCAAATCTGAATAAGAGTTTCATACCAATAACAGCCTTATTGTTATTTAAATAATGATTAATTTTACCCTTATAACTGGTGAAATTTGGTTACTCTCTGCCTTTCTGTCAATAAAGGCGTGATGTAATGTTCAGTCTGTAAATTATTATGCTTATCAACCACGACAATATTCTTTGTAGTAGTAGTAGGTACAGCACTTTTGTTAAAGACAGCGTCAGTCACCACAGCGAATCGTCCGTAGAAATTACAGCAATGACGAAGAAAAATAACAAGTTATCGACAATAGATATTGTCGATAACTTGTTATTTTACTATTTATTTTAATAAATTATTGACGTAAAGCCATCTGCTTTACGTCAGTAATTTATTTTATTAGAATAGCTGTTTCAAAGAACAATGGTAACAGTTATTAACCGATGAAAAAATCGGAAGAGATTCTCAAGTCGACGAGTATTTTTTTTTTATGTATGCGCTTAGTTTTTACAGAGTAGTCCGATTTTGATAATTATTTTTTTATTCGAAAGCGTATACCCCAAAGTTAGTTCCATATAAATTTAGAAAAAAAATCCAACCCTAAGGGTGGGAAAATAGGGGTGATTTATTGTTCACTCACAGATATGAATGCTGAGTTGCGTATTATTACTCTACTCAGTGCCACATATGGGAAACAATTAGTAGATTATAGCCACAAAAAATTATAAAATAAAACTTTTTAAAACAAAATTAAACTGCCTAAAAACTGAAAAGCAAAAAATAATAAACCTTTTTTTATCCTTAATAACTAAGTTCTTAAACTAATGTGAGTATACCTAAATAAATTTGAGTGAGTGAAGGTTAAATAAAAAAGGTTTATTATTCTTTACTTTTCAGTTTTTCGGCGGTTTAATTTTTTTGTTATTTTTGTTTACGATGTTTCTAATTATTGCATTTATTATTTGTTCGTTTATTTATTGTCTTACTTATTAAATACATTTTTAAATATTAAAATATTATTATTATTATTTATATATTATTTTATTATTTATTTTTATTATATTTTTATTTTTTTATTATTTTTTATTTATTATTGTTTATTATTATAAACAAAAAGATATAAAAGTGCTCGGGACCCTGGGGCCCCGGAACTTTGAAAGGCGTAAGTACCAGGGGCCGAAGCCAACTCGCAGAGGCCCTTTAGACAATTTTAAATGATGAGAAGTCACCAACCGACGATTATCCCTGTATGCACCATGCAAGTGCACCCAAGGACCAACCCCGGTTGGTGCAGGACTATTGCAGATCATGGAAACAAAATATACTGGGATATGAGTTTGGGTGACTATAATGGATCGGTTACCTTGAACTATGGAAGGTCTATGTCCCCTGCCTGACCAATGATAATATAATTCACAGTTAAAATGGCAGGGGGGGTGACTTGCACACTCAATAATGCGCCCCTGAAAACGGTCGCTAGCACACAGTGTCGTATCGACAAGGGGGCAACATGTCCTGAGGTGCTTGTGACGAGTGGAGAGGTATTCCACGGCTATCAGGACAATCCAGGAAACGGGCAACGGCCGGTACGGTCAAGATCCCTACCAGCATCTTACTGAAATAAAAAAAATGCATTTATTATTAGGATACATATTTGAATATTTTTATAAAAGACACACACATTAATATAAAAAAAAACTAGCTGTGCCCCGCGGTTTCACCCGCATAAGTTTCGATCCCGTGGGAATATTGGGATAAAAATTCTATGTGTTAATCCCAGTTATACCTAAACTATCTGTGTACCAAATTTCATCCAAATTCGTTCAGTAGTTTTGGCGTTAAAGAGTAACAAACATCCATTCATCCATCCATCCATACAAACTTTCACGCTTATAATATTAAGTAGGATAGGATAGTAGTCCATCGGTATCGCGAGCAGGGTCCAAGCTACCGGTGGTTAGGGCTCCAATATAAAAACAATATAGAGACAGGAGCCTCCTCACGATACGAGCCGAGTATTGCCTTCTGAATCAGGCCCTTGATCCAAGAGCCTCGAGAAATATTATTAGAGCCAATGGCCTGATCGCCTAAAGCAGTGGTTCCCAACCAGTGGTCCGCAGAAGCCAAAATGTGGTCCGCGAACGATTTTAAATTTAGCAGGCGGTGAGCCGTTGGTCGCCGAGCAGTGAGTGAGAAGAGCGTGGGTGGAGGGGGCGATAAGTCGAGCCGCCGTATGTAATTCCTATTAAATTTTTAATGAAAGTTTCAGTTGGATTATTACAGTTTATTTTTATTATACCTACATAGTGGTCCCTGCTAACAAGAATAATATAAAAGTGGTCCCTGACAAAGAAAAGGTTGGGAACTCCTGGCCTAAAGCCTCTATCAACATAGAGGCTTTAGGCCATCAGGCCATTGGCCGATACAACGATCGGCACAATGACAGCCGAGCTCACATTCTTAGTTCAATTATTATGTTGAAAAATTTAAAGATTTTTTCATGAATACCTTCCATCTGAAGTGAACGGAGGGTGGTCGGACTCATACATACATAAGCTCACGGGTTCTTCCTATGGGGGTAGGCAGAACCTACAGGACGCCACCTGCTACGATCCTTACGTACACCTTTTTGCTTCGTTTGCGTTCGTGCATCTGGACGTACACACACCCCAGGGCGTCGAACTCCTACCGACTAATACCCCACGGTTACTTCAACTGCCGTGAGTCGGGGGCCCGGGAGATACTCGTATATCTACCGTACCTGCATTGGGTCTTAGATCCTGGTGAGCTCAAGTCCCAGTAGGTGGAAAGCGTGGGAATATAATAATTATATAGGCTGATAAGGAATAAACATTTTAATGAATTCAGTAATACAGCCTAATTTTGACTGTTGAAAAAAGGAAATTTTAATTGCTCTATTAGTCTTAAAAGCTGGATTGTAATTAATTATTAAGAACTTGGTTCTTTTTACGTGCCTCGTAAAGTATTTTAAGCCGTTGGTCCCGGCTGTTATCAGTAGATTTTTGGCAGTCGTTACAGGTCGTCAGAAGCCCGAAAGTCTGACAGCCAGTCATAGCAAGGGGCATCGAATTACCCAGTAACTGGGTTGTGGAGGTCACATACTAGTAGGCACTCGCTTCGTATAAAATACTGGTATTCGGTTGCATCTGGTTAGACTGGAAGCCGACCCCAACATAGTTGGGAAAAGGCTAGACAGATGATGGACTTGGTTCTTTTTAATAAAAAATAGTCAAATCTTTGCCTTCATTTTGCCAAGGTGTTAATCTCTTGTGACTCAGATAAAAGAGTTCAGGTTTTTTTGCTGACGACACTGATTTCTCCGCGTTTTCTGGGCCAGTTCACGCGATAGGTTTTTTATTTTTGACTATTATATTGCCTACGGCTTTGCCCGCTGGATGTCCGAAAATGTCCCATGGAAACGTACTACCGGGATTTAAAGTACCCTATGTGTTAATCCTGGTTATAAAAGCCAAATTTTATTCAAATCCGTTCAGCCGTTTTTACCCCAATCTGGAACATAAATCCAGTCAAATAGACAATTGGTAAAAAAAACTTCGTACTTAACAATTTCTTATTATAAGTGCAGAAGTCGTCGGCCAAAAAACTACAAACTACAGAGAAAGAAAAAGTTTGTGAATGTTTTCCATGATTCCGGAAAATAAAGAAAAGTTTGGCATTTTTTTCTTGCAAATAACATTTTACGAGTAATTGCTTACCTTAGGTACCTATAACTTTTTACGCGTGACTGCCTGTCTTTCTACTTAGGTGTACCTATAGGAATTCAATGAGAAGATGACGATGGTGTCTGCCTCGTTAGTCCAGTGGTCGCAAGAGCTGCTGCTGAGCATGAGGTCGTGGATTCGATTCCCAGATCGGGCAAAGTGATATTAGATTTTTCCATAAAAAATTTCTCAGTCCGGAGTCTGGATTGTGTCCGGTTGATGTCAATAAGCAATAGTAGGCTCTGCCCAACCCTTCCGGGAAACGAGGCATTAGTTTAGGTTATGTTATGACGATAAGGTGGTAGTGCCCTACAATAAGGTGCCCTGTAACTAATACCTGTGTCCCTATAACTTTTCTATAGTTACGCGTGACAATGCGTACTTAAGTACGACTAATGAATAGATAGCGCTAACGACCTAGAACTGTAAAATTAATTATACAAACTATACACTATCGTCACAGTATAATAAAGTAAACAGTATGACGTCTTCATACAAATCGGCCGAAGAGACGTGTTTCAAAATCCCGGTGCACCAGAAGGTTAATTCTCGTAATTAAAAACATTCAGATTCTTGTCGCAATCTCATCTCAGTGACAATCAATGTCAAGAACTTGTCAAAAATGTAGGGATGTAGAGGTATTTTAGACAGATTGAGACTGAGATCAGAAGGCCAATTCTCGTAATTTAAAATGTTCAAAATCTAGTCACAGTGTCTTGTCAAAACTTGTCAAAATGTAAGGAAATGAAGTATTTTTGACAGATTGAGACTGAGATCAGACTGTGAACGTTCTTAAAATTACAAGAATAACCCCACAGACTGTGAACGTTCTTAAAAGTACCAGAATTGCCGGTCGGGTATTCAACAGTCGCGCGTGCGCCGCAGTTACGTAAGGACGTGGACGGTGCGAGACGCTCGCTCCCGCACATATTTACGTGAGATATGGTACGAAGTTATCAACTGTATTGTTCAGTGTATGGATGTTTGTATCCACACACTGAACATCAATATCGAATTCAGAAATATAATTTTTTAAATTAGCAACTCAGTCGGCAGTCTTAGTAGTTTTTTATTTATGATATGTAAGTATTTCTATAGGTGGGTAGCGGGATCGTCCGAAAGGGTTACCGCTGCCCCGGAACATAAAGGGCTAAGGAAGGAACACGGGTGGGTTTTAGTCAGTAAGAGTCTGACACTCCCTTCTGCTCCACCCAGAGCGGGAGGAGTCATTTGATGATTACCCATCCTGAAAAAAAAAAAAAGTATTTCTATAGGTACTTATTAAAGCGTAGAGAGCATAACGTCCTTGACAAGTACTTAGTAGGTGAGTATCTCTCTCTTTCCGTGCGAACGATACCCGACTGAAAGAACAAAATATACCTGTTCTAGCTTATGCTCAAGGCTTCACCACACGCGTGGATTTCAATCTGTCACAGGAAGTTTTCATCGTGCGTCCCGCAATCAAAAACACGTTCGTGAAATCTAAGCACAGAACACTAATACCCTAAGCCGGGAATCTAAGCTATTCATCTAAATGATTTGGTATTAAGTGCAATTTTTATCTAAGTACAGATCCACTGTAATTATTCCAAGGACATAGCCGATACGTAATACTGCTGTCTTCATTATACTGTGTCATCGTCTTTTCTTATTACCTTCTGTTGTAACCAATTATGTATCAGGACCTGAAAAAGTAGAAGCATTTATACGTTTTGTATTGATAAAGCAATTAATTGTGCCACTTTCTTTTCACAATTTCAATTTTTCAGTATTAGTAATGTATTCCGAAACATTGATTGGTGTTAGACGATTTTTGTTTATGATTGTTAAATTTAAGTCCCTTTGTACACACAGCTACACACCAAGCTATACATTTTCAGTTTTAGCTGACCTTGCATTGTTTAGGTTTTTCGTAAAATTAGAAGTCAGCTTATGTTGGTTATGTATAGCTTTATGTGTAGCCGTGTGTACACGTTTTTCTTGTCGAGAAAAACTACGGTTTATTCGCCGTGTGTAGGCACGGTCATCAGTGTTGTATGGATCTACGGAAGCTTGTGGACAGACACGTTTTTTAGACGGCTAGTTAAGCCTATCAGACACAACACCCATCGGAAGATCATCCCTTTTTATAGTGAGTGAACTTTACACCCTGTTTATTATGTCTCTATAATATGAATTGTACAGACGCCAGCACATCAAGCTACTACAATCTGTCAAATTTCTTTAATAGATTTTCAATTTTATCGCTAAAGCATTAAGGTTCAAGATTGATTGGGAAAATTTGACAGTTTCGGGTAGCTTGACCTGCTGGCGTCTGTACTTTTTGAGTTTATCTTCGACATTACTGACATCGGTGTTACATCACTCAAAGTTAATATTATACAGGGAACACTTATTGAATTTTATCCTGTATAGGTCTGAACCGTCCTGAGCAAGCGTTGTGATCAATGATCATGCCTTCTCTGTATGAGGCAAATTCCCGTCTTTGCCCTGTGTGGGTCAGTAATTAGCTGGTACTTATCTATTATATCAAGCCTTCAATAACTACAGCTAGATGGGTATAACGGTACGGTCTAATGTGCTAGAAAGAGAGCTGCACAGTGGGCGGTGGGAAAATAAAGTTGAGAAGCTATGAATATAAAAAAAATATTTAAAAAATCTTTCTATCTGTTGTGAATCTGAAACAGCTATAGCCACGATTAAACGTGTTAAATTATATAGTCGTAAGATAGGACATATAATTTTCTCAGAGTCTTCCGCTGCCCCCCTTAAAGTCTGAAACGCCCACGAGGGGGCGTTATTGCCCACGTTGAGAACCTATGGTTTAGAGGAGAAAAAATGCCTTAAACAATCACCACGTTGGTCGGGTGTGATGACACCATAATTTTCGTAACAATGTATTCACAAGTGTTAATAGCGACAGCATGATACGAGTTTTTAACAAAATGTCACGTTTAGTAGATTGTTGCGGAGAAGCACGTATTTGATAGTTAAAATAGATAATAATTATTGGTTTCTTATCGATCGGCCATCTTTTACTTGTTATCATCATTCATCATTACCATACTGACGATGATAGGTTCCATTATAACGGGTGTAAAAAGACATTTAACGAAGCTGAGAGTCACATGTACTCCCAGTCATTGTCATCATTTTTTTGTACGGGACCATACCTGGGAACCTTCTGGTAACGGAGCTATTGAAGGTCAAAATTCCAACTTTTACTGACGTTTTTTTACGAAAACAAGTTTTTAATGTTATAACACAACTTTAAATACTCCACGACCCTGCACCGTTGCATGCACCCATAAGAACAATGTTTTGCGTGTCCCACATTGCAAATTTTCACCCCCAAAATAAATTATTATTATATTACTTACTAAGTCACGCACAAAAAAAAAATTGTAATAATAATTAATAAAAATAATAATCAATAAATTATTATTAATATTTTTTTTTTTCTGCAATATCGCACTTTGGTCCACCTGAAGGACTAAAGTGCGGAAACCAAACCCGTAACATAGAACATTATACTTACTTAGTTTGATGCAAAGAATGCTTAGTTGACGGCCATGTGATGGGTCTTTTTACACCCTGTATGACCGTCAAAACAGACGTAAGAACAGCACACCAAGCTGCCCGAAACTGTAAAATTTTCCCAATCAACCTTGAACCTAATACATTAGCGAATAAAGTTGAAAATCTATTAAATAAATTTGACAGATTGTAGTAGCTTAATGTGCTGGCATCTGTACTATAATTTGGGGCCAGTTCTGTTTTTTTAAGAGCTTGCGGCTAAATAACAACAGTTGCACTGGTTTATCAAAGGTTAAGCTACTCTTGCCGTGGTCGGTTCGTTGATGGGTGACCATCCATTACATATCGAAACTTCTCAAACTCAAAGCATTTATTTCAAATAAACCAATTACAGGCACTTTTGAATTGTCAAGGTCGGTCAGTCAGAAAGATGAAGCTATTTGCCCATTCCAAAGCGTAGTAGGTAGATACTTATGGAGAAGAACGGGCAAGAAACTCCACGGACACTCTTTTAAGGGGAAACGCGAGTGGTGTTTTTTCTATAGAGACGCTCTCGACTGTTTTCTTTCTGGTTAATGACCATATGGCTATGATTTTTTACAGAATAATAAATGTTAGTTACTTGTATGTCCCTATGTTTTCCTTTTTGATAATACATTATTTTTATAAGCACTAGAACCCTCAAAAAATGCTCAAAATTGCTAACTACAACAAATACAAGTTTGACAACTATTAATGAAATAGGGAAAACGTGGCGACACAGTATATATCCTTCTTATCCAGTTTATGAAATATCTTTAAAATTGGTTCAATATTGGTGGAGAAAATAGGCGAGAGCCAAACCTCGAAAATGTGACTTTTTACTTAGGCTATTCAGTCGGATCTGCAGTTGTCCTTATCGCACGAATTAGAGGGCGATAGGCAGAGGCGAGAGGGCAGAACGACAGCGATAGTTTCTTCAAATACCTAATTTTCAAAAGTCTTTCCGCCCGCATTTCCTCTTAAATCATAACATTGTTACAAAATATTGGTTACAGCATTCCCTCCCTTCGTGCCTCGTAAGCACCTCAAGCCGTTGATTCAGGCTGTCATTAGTAGATCTTTGGCAGTCGTTACGGGTAGTCGGAAGCCCCAAAAGTCTGAAAATCACTCTTACCAAGGGGTATCGTGTTACCCAGTAACTGGGTTATTGGAGGTCAGATAGGCAGTCGCTCCATGTAAAATACTGGTATTCAGCTGCTCCGGTTAGACTGGAAGCCGACCCCAACATAGTTGGAAAAAGGCTAGGCAGATGATGACGATGACTTAAGCTCGTTTTATGTCACCATTTAGGATTTTGAAAAATTTACAATTTATTAAGTTATCTGTCACACATCTTTGACATAACACAATGGTGCTAATAGTTAATGTGCTTTTACACGATACAAATAATTGAAGCGTATATAATAAAGCGCACCAAATGCACGGGCCACATGCGCCAAATGAGCAGGATACATGCGCGTCGTACATATAGGTACCACGTCGCGGCAGCTACCTACCACTGGGCCACGACTGTTCTTCTTCATTTACGTGTGATTTAAATGATAACTAGCGTAATGTGGGTGTACTATAAGAATTCCACTGTCCAACCCTTCGGGAAACATGGCGTGGTGTTATCTTACGTAATAATAGGTACAAATATTATAATATGCTTTATCAGTTCAAACATAGTTCCCAACCACAAACCTGCAACCTCAGATTACGTTCGTTCATTTGCCGCTTGTTTTCCGGTCAATATCAGTAATTTGTAACTTATGCCCGTCAGTTATCAGTTCCCCAAGCTGCATGCACCACGCATTACCCAGCTTACATCAGTTTAACAATAATACTGCAAAACAGGAGCAGAAATCTTTATTAAAGTGTCAAATAATGAGATCAAATTACCATTTTTACAGGAGATGTGACAACATCAGTGCCAAAACCGAAAAAAATCCTGGATACCTTCATGAATCCAGCGTACATACCGGTGGAAGAAAAGCATCAGTCGTTCTGGAAGAAGTCGGCTGCCCAGACCTTGAAAGCGAAGCTCGCAGAGAAACCAAACACGAACAAAGCGAAAAATGGAATCTTGTTCATCGGTGATGGGATGTCATTGGCTACTGTCATGGCTGCAAGGACATTTTCTGGTCAACTTGAGCAGAGCCTCGGTGAGGAATCAGTGCTGGATTTTGAAACGTTTCCTGTCAGTGGATTAGCCAGGGTGAGCATTCATTATTTATTAATTAACTACATACAAGACTATTTATGTATGAAGCATCATCTGCCTTTAATGTTCCCACTACACTGTGTACAGTCACCAAAGGAGTTAAGTAACCTGGGGGTCTACTCCGAAGTAGTATCGGCCGAATGTTCGGCAGTTTCCTGCTACGAAGTTACTATTTGGTTCGGTCGGTTCCCATCCTACACTCCTACACTCTTTCAAATATTGACTATGGTCCCGACCCAACTGAGCCGATTCGAACATTTTCGCTTTTTAACTTCAAAAAAGGAGGAGGTTCTCAATTCGACGGTATGTTTTTTTTTTTTTGTGTGTTTGTTACGCGATTACTCCGCCAATTGTAGACCGATTTTCAAAATTCTTTTTTTGTTCGAAATGAGATACTTCTGAAGTGGTCCCATAGAAATTTCATTAAAAACGGTTCAGTAGTTTAGTTTTTAAACCAAAATTACTGGTAAAAATTACAACTTAAAAGTGAAAAATAAAAACTGTTTTGCAAAAAAACTAACAGACTTCCAAAAACGACACTACAAAGTGAAAAATAACTTTAATTTCGGAAGTCGGTGGCAAACAACGACAATTCGAACCCAACGACACCGACTTCCGAAATTAAAGTTATTTTTCACTTTGTAGTGTCGTTTTTGGAAGTCGGTTGTTTTTATCAATAATATTCGGTTCGGCCATGTGTCGGTCCGATCCGAACATTCGAACTTTGCACTTCGGAGTAGGCCCCCAGGGTCGTCGGATATAGCTGAAGTTTAGTAAGAAACTGATGGATGTTTCCGAATGAAATTTAATTTGATAAATTCATGAACTGTTTGTTTTCTATTAATTGGTTGCTTATCTCCTTTGGTGACTATACACAGGCCTCCTCTCTGTGAGAGGGAGTGGGCCGTTATCCACCACGCGGGCCCAATGTGGGTAGGTGGATGCCATGTCTTCGAATTTTTGGTTCTAGGACATGCCAGTTTCCTCGAGATGTTTTCCTTCACTGTTTTGAGTGCAGTGGTGATTAAAAGTTATACGAGTATTATAGGTATACTCTATGCTTATAATAAAGCTGAAGAGTTTGTTCGTTTTTTTGTTTGTTTGAACGCGTTAATCTCTGGAACTACCAGTCAGATTAGAAAGAAATATTTTCGCATTTGATATCCCAATTCTTAATGAAGGCTATAACATCACGTGACTCTTAGGAGCCGAGCAAAAAATAAATAAAAGCTTAGCGAAAACTAAAATAGCGAGAGCAGGCGATGCGATACGATGGGGTGGGTGGGAGAAACAAGAAATAACACGCGAATCAAGTCGCAGGCAGAATCTTCTCGTATAATATTATAATAATACTATCAAATAATTTACTCTCATTGTAAAGCCAGTCTTTGAAAAACAGAATAAGGAAGGAAGCAAACTAAAGTACAATCACTTGCATCAAGTATTGTTCAAAAATTGTGGAACCTACAAAAAAAAAAGATCAATTTGTTCAATGAAGCGTAACAGACAACACGAAGAAATACTTTGAACAAACCGCGTTATTACGTGACTGTACTATGATGACAATAAATTATTTTACTTCTTGATTCCGACTATATTTTCCAATGGCCGAACCAAATAACCTATTTTCAGTTAAAGACTGATCGCGACTGATGTTAGCCAGTATAATCATAACTGCCATTATAATATAATCATACAGATCGCTACTGATATAGATTATTGGGACGTCAAAACCAGAGATAGATAGGTTTTTCTACCTCCAGAATGCCAAAACTGGTGCAAGCAAAATCAGCCTATAATGTTCCCACTGCTGGGACACAGGCCTCAACTCTTCGAGTGGGAGTGGGCTACAATCCACCACGCGGGCCCACTGCGGATTGGTAGATGTCACATGTCTTCGAATTTTTGGTTCTAGGACATGCCGGTTTCCTCACGATGTTTTCCTTCGCCGTTTTGAGAGCAGTGGTGGTGAAAAGTTCATTTCAATAACCTCAAACTCAAACTCAAGGCATTTATTTCAATAATACCATTTACAGGCACTTTTCAATTGTCAAATAGTCGGTCAGGTAGTCAGAAAGTTGAAGTTGCCCATTCTAAAACGTAGATCTCTATGGATCATCTATCATAATCAGCCCATAATGTTCACACTGCTGGAACACAGGCCTTCTGGATCATCTATACCAAGGCTGCTCAACCCCAGGCCCGCGGGCCCTCAACGCATTAGCATAAAAGCCTCTTCAAAGTCAGTGAAGTTTTTTTAGTACCTTAAACTTTAGTTTAATTTTAATATCTGGGTATTTATTTATTTATTTAGTATCTACCATAACTGCAGGCAAGTTTTATTCACTAGATGGCCTGCCTGCCTGCTGGCACGGAATTAAAATTATGGCCCACCTTTAAAATTGGTTGGGTAGCCCTGAATTCTATACTCTCTGCTAATAATAAAGCTGAAGACTTTGTTCGTTAATTAACTTTATTTTTCCATGCAATTAGTGATGTTGGTCAGTCATTCTTGCGTTCAAAATTTCAAATATGCATGTAAGTAGATGCGGGTTTTTCTTGTTGATATAGGTAATTTATTTATCAAGAACATTAAATTCTTAGTAATCGATTAAAATAGAATATGTACGATATTCTTAATAATTAAATGCATAATACATATCTCTAAAATTCTCCGTAATTACGTATGTAATTGCACGAGTACTCAGAGATCGTTGTTTCTATTACGCAGATGTCATGTTAAGTTACAATGTCATTCTTGGCAGACATTTTTTTTTACTCAAGACCGTTCTTCTCGCGCGTGCTGGTAACGTCGCATCTTTAGTGGTTTTTTGTGATTATTTTATTAAATATAAACCAAAGTACTATTTTTTTACAGCCATACTAGATCGTTGGTATTTCTAAATTTGTATTCTATTTTATCATAGTTATTTTGGTATCTTAGTTTGGTATTTTGGTATATAACTCATAAAAAATTACATATTTTCTATTTGCAGTACTTATTACTATTATTATTTAAGAGTATTTAATCGTAATAAGTACCAAAGTACCTACTATTATTTTACAAGACCGTTGGTATTTATAATTGGTATTTATAACTAGCTGCTGCCCGCGACGTCGTCTGCGTGAAGGCTCGACAGCACCAAAAATACCTAAGATGCCAGTGTCGCTATAGCATTATAAGTAAACAACTTTTAAAATTGCATTAAAATATAAGTTTTTTTGCGAAGCAAGTGAAGCGAAGCAAGTGAAGAGAGTTATATGGGAATCCTGCTGAGTTCAGTCATAAGATGTGACTGAAGGAAATAGAGAAAATAATGCAGGAATACATTTCAGGACACAAAAGAATAAAAATACGTACAAAGGTATCATACCTTACAACACTTCCCTAGAAACTACGTTGGTAGTTATGCTGCCAGGAGCCAAAATGTAAAGAGAGTCAGGACTGGTGACGCGAGAGCAAGCGACGTACAGTTGCCCGTGTGAGAAGCAACTCGTCCTGAGGTCGACACCCGCTGCCCTCAGTGTCTGCCCCTGCGACTTATTGATGGTCATCGCGAAGCAAACATTCACGGGGAACTGTACGCGCTTGAACTGGAACGGGTAGTTATGAGGTATGAAAGGAATGCGTGGTATAAATACTGCCTCGCCGACGCCACAACCCGTAAGAATTTCCGCCTCAATGGTGTGTCTGTGGAGCGAGATGAATTTAAGGCGGGTCCCGTTACACAACTTCGGAGGAGATAGGTACAGAAGAAGCATAATCGGGACACCGACCTTTAGCTTGATGGTATGCGCTGGAACTCCACTTGCTGAACGGGAGTTCAGAAATTCCACGGGACAATGTGTGGCGTCATCTTGCTCGACAACAGTGTTTATCGAGGTGTAGACCACTTCATTCCCCTCAATTTCCGAGAGAATGCATTTGTTAATTGCTGCAGCCTGATTATTTTTAGGCGTCAAAATGGCCCGCTCACACACCCAAGAATTCTGCTGGTGCAGTATACGACTGATGTCCCCGTACACACAGCGAATGAGTTCTTCTAAGCTGGATACCACTCTACCGAGAGACTCTGGAAGCACCACCTGTCCACCTCTCTCTTCTGGTAGAGTGCCTTCGCCAAGACTTAGAAGGACATCGGAGAATTCTTGAGCACATGCATTGCCGCCGAGCTGAGCTCTCATATTAATGGTCAAGCGCAGCGTACGAACTCGTGACCAAAACGAAGATCGTTTCAACGAAGCATTCACCTCGTCAGCCCTCGATCCCCGCGTCACCACGGGAAGCGTTTGCCGGAAATCGCCACTGAACAGAACTATGACACCACCCATCAAATGTTCGTTCCTGCGGATGTCCTGCAGGGTTCTGTCCACGGCCTCAACTGCCTTCCTATTGGCCATCGTACACTCATCCCATACGATCAGAGAGCAATCCTTGAGCACGTGTCCCTTATTGCTGTTACGTGACTCACCAAAAACAGGCGTTTCGGCGCTCTCTAAATCGATGGGAATTTTAAACATGGCATGTGCTGTCTTGCCGCCCGGAAGTAGTGTGGCAGCGATTCCCGACGACGCTACAGCAATAGCAATTTTGCCTTGCCTCCTGACCTCTGCAAGTATGCCAGTGGTAACAAATGTTTTTCCTGTTCCACCAGGAGCATCCAAGAAAAACATTTTACCCTGGTTTTGCCCAACGCTTTCAAGGACGGTGTCATAAATGTGTTTTTGCTCTGAAGAGAACAAAGCGACATAGTCATTTCGTATGGTGGTCATTTCGCCCGGATCGTAATTTGTCTCAGCGTTATACTCCCGATTTCCACGGTCTTTATACGTTGATGATGTGGGAGCTGATAACCCATATTCGATCAGTGGATTGCCGCCGATAGAAATGACCACATCTTGAAGTGAACTGAGACAGGTGTTCAGCACGCGTTCATCAGTTACTTCGACTTCGTCTCCAGTAACACGCCTCAAAGCTCGTAGAAAATCTTCAGACAGATGATGGCGATACTTCTCCCACAAAGCTACCAGATTCGCGACTCCACAAAACACCAAGATGACGGCAAACAGATGACGCATGCAGCTGGGACTGTCACTGACGCTCGCCTCCGCGAGGGTGTCATCCCAATTTTGGTCACCGTCGAGAAGGTGACGTGCTACGCAGGCTGCGCGGTAAGTGGGATACTCCACGCCATCAAATGTCCTCAGAAAGGCGAAAGACGTTGGGCCTCGGTCAGTGTGAAGTAACAACCGCAGAAAATTGCATTCGCCATTATTCGGATGCACGGTATAAACCCTACCCAATGCGGTGTCCTTGAAAATTCCCGGAAAGCCTTCCACAGCACCTCCTCGTCGACGTCGGTTAAATACACCCCTTTGCTTGTCGTACGTGTAATATGAAGGCACCTCGTCATACGTAAGGGATCTCGCAAACTGGTCGACTTCACAGAGCGTGTTTTTTTAAATTGTCTTCCTCAACTCTGCTCAAGATTTTGAGGGTTTTGTTCGAACTTGAATTTGTCGAAACGAACTATACCATACAACTTTTATGAAGAAAATGCACATTGCCATCTATGAATTTTAAGAATAACTAACTACTAACCTCGCCAACATGATCAAATTTAAATTATTAATTTCCAAAAAGTGTTAACATGTAACTTGATTTGATTTTTATGAAATCTCATAGATGGCGCTGCTTCAAAATTTTCATTATACTACTAACATTAATTAAACTATGTTTCTCTGCCCAAGTTACTTAAATGGCGTAGTTTTTATAGTGTAAAGCTAGATAATAGCATGGCTTATTCAAAAACAACATTTAAATATGCGTCGTTAGATTACACGCTGTCACAGAATACGTAGGTAAGAAAAATAAAGATTCACAGCTCCTCCCCCGTAGGTGATAGCGTGATAATATGTTTCCAGAGTTAAATTATGGTTTACTAAATAAATAACATGTCATTTTGTGCATTCAATTATTTTGTGCCTTAAATTACGAACAAAAACCTTTTAAAATCAATATTGCTTACCTCCTATAACATACGGCGTGATAATATGTAGCCTAAAGCCTTCCTTGGTTTACAAAGAACATTTTTGCTGAATTTCAATTCAATCTATCCAGTAGTTTTGGCGTGAAGCCGTACCATACACACAGACAAACAGACAAACAGACAAACAGACAAAAATTCTAAAAAGTCACTTTTTGTCATCAGTTACGTTTTTCTAACAAAAGCCACTTATTTTTTCTGGAAAATTCTCAATGTACAGTTTTTCTTTCGTTACTGTTTTATTATATGTATAGATTATTTTTAACATTTATTAATAAAATTGCTTTGAGTTAACACTAAAAACATTGTGAGCCCGCGCGGGATGAACGCTTTTAACTAATATTTATAAAGCTATTATAACATTTCTATGTCAAGTTTGAGACAAAAAGTTATGAAACTGCCCGGTAATGTAAACTTCAAGTACCTACAGTCAGCAACAAAAGTCCATTAAACTTTTTTCACATCCTACTTAAGTGGTCAATAAATTGCCATACACTGATTTCCAACATTTCATTATTAATTCAAACAGCGAGGAAACCGAGTTGTGGGTCGTAGATTCGTACCCAGACAAACGCTTTACTTTGTGTAAATTTTCACTGCTCTCAAACTGTGAACGATAACATCGTGAAGAAACCGGCATGTCCTAGAACCAAAAATACCAAGACATGTGTACTTTCTAGCCATATCCTGTCCATCAATCGTTTATTTGGTCTTCCTTTACTCGTATAGTCATCTACATTCATACTCAAAACTCTCCTGACGACGTTTTAAAAGACTTATATGTAAAAGTACCTTGTTGATTTCTTTTTTTTTTGCGGAAAAAAACCAATTTACCTAACACTAGGGTAAATAAATCCATCACAAAAGACTTTCGTTGCTGACAAAGAAAAAAGACTAAGTACCTGCTCTAGGTAAGAAAAAACTTAGTAGTAGGGTTTATTAAGCAGGTGCATTGTGCATTTTGTTTTTTTGTAAAAAAAATAATATAAATTATTTCACATTAATATCAAACGTAAACCCCAATGTAAACAAGCGAATACTAGAACACACAGCATGTTCTAATTCAAACAAATCAACAATACAATGTTTACGAGTTGTGCTAGTAACGCGCTTGACCGCGCATGCGCTCTATGTCACGTTCAAGGAGAGCTGCGCACGCTTCGAGGCCGCGCGTACCACGTCTGACGTCAAACTCTCTTCCGATTCCGTAGTACCGTACTAATTTTGATGAAAGAAAGACAGATATACGAGATGTAGTGATAGTTTTCATTCCGAATAAAGTGTGCATAAACGGAACTTTCTTTATCTCTTTGAAACTCATATAAACAAAACAAATTCCAAAACAAAAGTGACGTCATTTCGTTGCATACCTATTATACGAAAAGTAGTTATTTTTTTGGGTCGTGGGGATGCCACCTATACATAAATACAATGATTATTTTTTAGTAGTATTTTGGGACCACAAGAAAAAGAAGTTAAAGTACAGTTAACAAAAAAACTGAAAAAAAAACAATGTGATTATTGCCTGTTTTGGCAAACTTTTTCAGTTTGACGAATAAAATCGGCCCTTGACGGATCATCATTTCAGCCCGGAATCACCCACTGCTGGTTATAAAGTCAAAGTCAAATCATATATTTCAAATAGGCACATTAAAGACACTTTTGAACGTCAAAATTAAAATAAAATTGATTCTAGTCGCCCTTTCCAAAAGGTAGTTTTCGTATGGAGAAGAATGGGCAAGAAATTCCACCGTTACTCTTTTAAAATGTTTTACAATATTTTGCATACATTAATTATAATAGAATGTGAAGACGATGCACCTAAAAATAAAATTACTATACCACAATAGGTAAAAGAATTAAAATGAATTAATGTAACCATGACATATAAATTGACTATGTGATAGATACATGCTGCTCACATATTTACAAACATTCCAAAAGTAGACTATTTTCATAAATAAATAAGGAGTAATAAGTCCGGGTGTGACTTTAAGTAATTACAGAATGTAAATCAATGTCAAAGAGAATTAAAAAAAGGAATAAATTATACAATTACATTAGCAACCAGTTTGATTTTGTCTAGACCTCCTTAAGCCATAGACCTTCTCTTTCTAGTGCCATACTTCCCTGTTCTGTGCGTCTCTTATCTGGATGAGATTAAGATGAACGACTTTGACGGTATCGTCAACCCAACGCGCTTTTCGACGGCCGGGCGGCCCTGGTTTCCTTGGCGGATACAAGTGTCTGAAGCCACCGGGTAGTTGTTTTTTTTTCTGACATATCATTTCTTATTCTTTAATGGTATAATAATCGCACTCCCCTGATGACACGGTCACAGATTTTGACAAGTGATAAACACGGTAAAGCGGGTGAAGTTATCCGGAAAAGAGCCAGAGTTACCGAAATAGCTTGCAGAGAAAGCAAGTTGAAGTGGCAATGGGCTGGCCATGTTTTTCAAAGAACCGATGGCCGTTGGAGCATACGAGTCTGGAGTGGAGAGCGCGTATCGGCAAGCGTAGTGTGGGACGCCCCCCAGCTAGATGGACGGACCACCTTAACAAGGTGGCTGGGACAGACTGGATGCGGAAGGCGGAGGACAGGGTGCTGTGGCGCAGCCTGGAAGAGGCCTATGTCCAGCAGGCACATCGGCAATCACAATGTGGGATGCCACATTGTGATAGCTGAAGTGGACTAATGTCAACTAACTTTTGGAGGCCACTGTATATCTCTTTCGTGATGCCTAGTCTACGTCACATAAAATCGCGTCTACAGTATTGTCAAGTCAAGTGACATGCATAATTTTGAACAATGTGAGGAAGGAAGCGTACAGTATTATTTTCACGGCAATTAAATCATTGTTAGGCCCACCGTGTAAACTCCACAAGGTTACAGGAAAGCGAATACTGAGGTGAAAATAAACAATTTCCGCATCTTACAAATATTTACAGATAAATATTTGATAAAAAAAACTTGAAATACAGGGTGATCTGTTGAGAAGGGATTTCCGTTTCAGATTTTTTCAACCTGATCTACGTAAACAAAAATCTGAAACTGAATATCTTCATTATTGTACGCGCCTTCCATATAAGCCCACGTTCGTACACCAGAGCGCATCCCAGGGGCTGCAGTCTCGACAGTCATAGAGATCGCTTTACGACCGAATTCGGTCGCAAAGTCCTGTCACTCCATACGTTACACCTGTCAATCCACGCGAGCTTTCTGACACAGCCTGGTCTTTCATATACCTACCGCATAAGTCATTCCATTTTGATATTTAACCCTGTAGTATCGTGTTACTTAGTAACTGGGTTTGAGAGGTCAGATAATGCTCACGCCATCAGTTTCATGTAAGATACTGGTATTCAGCTACACCCAGTTAGACTGGCAGCCGACCCCAACATAGTTAGGAGAAGCCTAGGCAGTACATGAAGCTGGGGAGTTTGTTGCGCCACTTCTTCTTCCTAGTAAAGCGCTAAGAAGTGGTGAAGGCCGGGCGTTGGTGGACTGACTTATGTAATTTTTACGTTTTAAAAGTGCTGATTCTCAGCCTAGTTTAAATATGACTTTTGAATTGATATTTTACCCTGTATTATTGTATTAACCATTAACAAAATATTAAACAAATTTTCAGACGTACTGCTTAGACGCACAAGTACCGGATTCTGCGTGCACTGCCACAGCATACCTGACCGGTGTGAAGACCAAATATGGCGTCATCGGTCTTGATGGCAACGTCACCCGAGCATCCTGCCATTCGCAGCTTCACCAACCGAACTGGACTCCTTCTATTGGACAGTGGGCTTTGGATCAAGGACTTGATGTTGGTTAGTTCATTCTTCTTTTATTGTTATACAAGCAGCGCCCCGCGGTTTCACATAAATTTCGATCCCGTGGGAATATCGGGATAAAAACTAGCCTATGTGTTAATCCAGGGCAGCTACGTCTATACCAAATTTTATCGAAATTGGTCCAGCCGTTTGAGCGTGAAGAAGTAACAAACATATAAACACACACACTCACTCACAAACTTTCGCCTTTATATCTTTACATATCGCCGCCCCTCCGTGCTTCGGAAAATACGTCCCGGCTGTTATTCATAAAATGTGTGACAATAGTTACGGACAGTCGACGCTCGAAATTCTTGCCCAGGGTCACCAAGGCGTGTCGTGTTACCCAGTAACCGGGTTGTGGAGGTCAGATAGGCAGTCGCTTCACGTAAAAGAGTGGTATTTAGCTGCATCCGATTAGACTGGAAGCCGACCCCAACGTAGGCAAAGGCAAAGATTAGGCAGGTGATGTGCACAAATTGAGATATATAATAGGTAGGTACAATATAAAAAAGATCGATTGTCGAGACGTGGAAAGATCATATGGGGGTTTAGGCCCTTTGGATCTATCCTCGGTACGCTGGCGTTTTTAAACGCGCGTCAACTGCACGTCGACGGCGCGTTTTCTGCCATGATAATGCTGCACTGGATTTATTTGTAGCGCGTATAATGTGCTTCGAAGTCGACGCGTAAAATCAAACGGCATGTGCTTGGGCCCTAAGTGTTAAAGAGAAGCAAAAGCCTGTCGAAAGATCAACACTTTATCAAAGTAAAAATCATAGATTGAAAAGGTAGATAAATGTAGAATTTTATTGTCCTTTTTATGGAAGTTTTTTGGCTGACGATGACTATAAATTGATTTTAATGCCACACTCTTACGTCAAATCGTGAAAGATACACAAAAATGGCACAATTGGTGATTAGTGAAGACAATAGCTGTCATTGCCATAACTTGTATGACAGCGTTTTGTTCGATACGTGACGTTGACATACTCACATGTTATTCATCTTAATAGGTATATATAATTATTCTGTACAGTCACGAACAAAAGTATGTATACACTCGGCTTTATTCAAAAGCGATTTACTCCTTTGTTTTTTAATGAAATTTTATGCTGTTACGAATATAGCATTTGCGAACCCATAGGTTTTTGTAATGTGTCGTATTTCGATGTTGCTTTCGCTATTTCACGAAAAAATCGCATTTGAAAGTTGCTAAGTGTTGACATATTGGTGCTCGTGACTGTACGTGTGTTTGTCATCTAACTCCTCCTAAACGGCTGGACCGATTTGGATGAAATTTTGTGTGTATATAAGGTGCTATAAAAATATCTGCCACGGCTTTAATGGGAGGTAGTATTGTGTTTATAGATTACAATAGTGAAGAACTTTCGTACCCCGAAACAGTTAATTCACGACCGAGTGGCCGCCGCGCACGGCGGCATTGTTTGATAAGAATGGCAACAGTGTATGAATGAACGTCGCCGGCGTTTTTTAATTGAATTCAGTGCGGTGCGGTAACAGCTTACAAGTCTACGGGATGGTTTTATACTAATAAATCAATTCAAATTTATACGTACATTTTTTTTGTATGAAAAAAAATATGACGAATAATCAATAATTTATCTTTACTATTGTAATCTATAAACACAATACTATCTCCCACTGCAGCCGTGGCAGATATTTTTATAGCACCTTATATGTCAATGGTTTCCTGGATGGTTTGAAAACACAATTGGACCCGGTAGGTGCGCTGCTTTTCCGGGCAGGACGACGTCTGCCGGGCCCACTAGTAATTGATATATTGTGATTTTCAAATAATTATTACTAGGCGTAAGTCATCCTTCCAGGTCGTGCATTTAAATAATTATACAAAATAGAAAACAAACGCAAAGAAAAAAAAAATATATATAAAATATTTCTTGTTTGGAACGTACAGGCAGCGCCATCTATTTAATCTGAGTAGAACTCAATGCGGACGCTTAGTTTTATAATCGCCTACTAGATGTCGCTATCAACACCACATTTGTTATAATTTCAATGATATTTATTTTAACTTCTGTGCTCTAGGCTCCACAAATTATAGTGAAAGTAATAAAGCCTCTATTGAAGTACTCTATTTATCATAAAAATAGAACTGGTTTCACAACTACTCGTAGGCTACTAACTAGGTTTAATTGTAATAAGGGCAGAAGAATGATGATTCATACTCCTGTCCATATTCCTATTTATTTGTGGTCGGAGCAACATGTCTTTTTCTTCCATACTTCTCTATTAGCCGCCATCTCGACAGTCACCCGCTTTCTAACCATATCATCATTCACATAGTCCATCCATCGTTTCTTTGGTCTTCCCCTACTCTTAAAGCCATCGACATTCATACTCAAAACTCTCCTCACGACATTTTCCTCATTTCTCCGTAACACATGACCATACCATGACAACCGATTTCCACACAACTTTACAGTTACTGGTGCCTCTATCCATTCGTGTAACACCACATATCCCTCTAAGCATTCTCATCTCAGCTGCATGCCTTGCCTTTCATTCATTCCTTTTGTGGACCAACATTATGATCCATACAAGACAGCTGAGGGGCTGAGGGGGCTAATTCTCATAATTTTAAGACCGTTCATAGTCTGATCTCAATCTCAATCCGTCAAAAAATACTTTTAATTTCCCTACATATTGACAAGTTTTGACATTTGTTTGTCGCTGAGACGAGACTGCGACTAGATTTTGAACGTTTTAAATTACGAGAATTGGCCTTCAGGTCTAACAATGGTTTTGTATATCTTCCCCTTAAGTTTAAGGGGAATGCGGGAGTCGCAGATTGTCATATTATATGTATTTTCCTTTGTATTGAGTACAGTAAAGACTATCATTGATAGGAGAAAATAAGTCGACCGGAGTCTGATTGCAGTACCGTATTGGGTGATGTACCCGTCTGTTGGTTCCGGTTGTAGTCGCTCGGAGGTGCACATTACAGGTTTCAGAAACTGTAACTAAGCATCTGTTACTATCATTCCAGGTTTGGTGACAACAACGCGGGTCACACATGCGTCACCTGCAGGCATGTACGCACATACTTCGGAACGGAACTGGGAGTCGGATGCAGACGTGCCCACAGAATGCCTTGCAGCTGGCTGCAGAGACATCGCGTACCAACTCGTCACTAACAGCCCTGGCAGACATTATAAGGTATTTATCTTCTGCTTAGCTTTTGCCAACTACACTCGAGAGCAATGAATCCGGGTCACTTGAAGAATCCTAAAAATCTCGGAAACTAAAAATGCTAGGTTAATGCAATAAATTGTATTTAATAGACAATGTAATACTCCTTAAATGAAGGTATTAAAACTTCTTAGTTATTGTAAAGTTATATCATAAAAAAATCAAATTTGAAAAAGGGCCACTTTCGAAGATGGAACTACGAAATTACAGCATTTGGTTTTGCTTTTGTTTGTAATCTGTCATTTATGTGGGTACATAAACCATGTTGATAGTGCTCTATATTCATTATTCAAGCTGAAATTATGTCGCTTACGCCTGAAGAATGCACCAGAATACTTACAATGCTGGAAACCGGCCGGAGTCAGCGCGATACAGCCAGGACTGTCGGTGTGTCGCTGTCAACAGTACAAAGAGTTCTCCGACGTTACGAAGAAACTGGTTCTAACCTACGCAGACCAGGAACGGGCAGAACCAGGTGTATCACAGCACGAGAAGACCGATACTTGGTGAACACCATGCTTCGAAATCGCTTTCTCACAGGAACTGAACTCACAAATCAGTTTCGACGCCTCGGAGGAAGTAACCCAAGTGCATGGACAGTAAGACGTCGGCTTGCTGAATCTAACTTAAAACCCCTTAGACCTGCAAACGGCCCTAAACTGGAGCGTGGGCATCGTAATTCAAGACTAAGATATGCCCAGAGCCACGTAAATTGGAGTATTGAAGATTGGTCAAAAGTTATGTTCTCCGACGAATCAAAATTTATGCTCTACAAGCACGATGGAAGACACAGAGTGTATCGAAGACCAGGGGAAAGATTCAAGCAAGCATGCATCGAAGAAAAAGTAGCCTACGGTGGTGGGTCTGTACTTGTGTGGGCCGGAATTTCTTCTGAAAGTCGCACAGAGCTGGTGATCATAGAAAACGGCTCTTTAACTAGCGTAAGATATGTGGAAGAAATCCTCAATGATCACGTTGGTCCATTTATGGTCAATTTAGGTGAGGATGCTATATTTATGCATGACAATGCATAAATATAACCTCATACAGGTAGGATTGTGAATGACTACCTTCAAGAGATGAACATTACTCGTATGGAGTGGCCAGCGCGCAGCCCGGATATCAACCCGATCGAGCATGCTTGGGACGAGCTAGGCAGATGCGTAAAACAACGAAACCCTCCCCCAATCACGCTTCGTGAGCTCAAAATTGCTCTCACAGAGGAATGGGAGAATATTCCCCAAAATCGTATAAGGAACTTGGTGTACAGCATGCCAAACCGCGTAAACGCAGTAATGGAAGCACGAGGAGGCAATACGAAGTATTAAAATTCAAGAAAATCGTAATAAAGTTCAAAAATTTCATGTTTCCTATTTTTGTTTTAAGGAGAGATCAGCAGTTTTTTTCTTTATGTAATTTTGTGTTAATAAAATGTATGGTGACTCATAGTTTTTTTACTTTCATTTAAGGAGTATTACATTGTCTATTAAATACAATTTATTGCATTAACCTATCATTTTTAGTTTCCGAGATTTTTAACATTCTATAAGTGACCCGGATTCATTGCTCTCGAGTGTATATTGTGGTCGGCTTCCAGTATACTATTATACTGGAAGCCAACCACGATAAACCACTGCCACTGCCTAACTGAACAGCAAAGCTATTCACAACCACTCGATACACTTTCTTACCGTATCGAACATTAATCAGTGTAATATTAATGGATTCCTCTATACTCTGTTCACAAGTCCAAACCCCGAATATTTTGTCAGTTTACACCAAATAGACGACCGTTATTCTTCTGACAACTGTTTGTTGTCGGGGGCAACGCTAATCAGAAGGCCAATTCTCGTAATTTGTTCGTTCGTTCAAACGTTCAAAATCTAGTCGCAGTCTCATCTCGGCGACAAACAAATGTCAAAAACTTGTCAAAATGTAGGGAAATTAGAAGCATTTTTTGACAGATTGAGACTGAGATCAGACTGTAAATGTTCTTAAAATTATGAGAATTGCCCCTCTGGTTGTCGAAATGTGTCATTTTAGATACAATAGCCGAACGGATGGTTGTGAATATGGTGTGCTATGCTGAACTCAGATTTTGTCTATAATAGTAGGTATAAAGGATGCCTGGAAGAGATCGCAGAAAGCGATAAGGCTGCCCATAGTAGATATGGGTAATCGTATTTTTTGTTATGTATTTTCTGGTGCACAATAAAGTATATCTATATATATAAAAATGAATTGCTGTTCGTTAGTCTCACTAAAACTCGAGAACGGCTGAACGGATTTATCTTATCTTAGTCTTGAAATGTTCGTGAAGGTCTAGGGAAGGTTTAAAAGGCGAGAAAAAATGGAAAAATTGCGAGGAAGATAGTAAAAACGACTATTTCATTTTCCCATATAAACTGTTCTACCTACTTTCCTGTCAAACATTTGACGATCGTCCCTTCGGTACGGTAGACTCGGGTCCACTCGAATTGAAACAAGTATTAAATTAAGGGTTTTGAATAGTGTAGGTGTAGGGTAGGAGTAGGGTAGGTGCAGGGTAGGAGTAGGTTAGGAGTAGAGTAGAAGTAGGGTAGGAGTAGGGTAGCAGTAGTGTAGGAGTAGATTAGGAGTAGAGTAGGAGTAGGGTAGGTGTAGGGTAGAAGTAGGGTAGGAGTAGTGTAGGAGTAGGGTAGAAGTAGGGTAGGGGATAGGACACCACGCGAACAAAGTAGCGCCGGGCAGCTAGAAATAATTTATATGGCAAAACAACGTTTGCCAGGTCAGCTAGTAATATATAATAAATAAATATTAGAAACAAAGTAATTTTTCGTGTCTGTCTGTGTGACCGCTTTAGTTCTTTATATAATTTTGTCGGCGGAATCATTTTGAATTTTTGACAATTCTTCCATACAAAAACTGTGAGGCTTCAATTTTATTCCACGAACAAAAATTATCTGTCGATTGAAAACTCAGCCCTTAGATCATATAAATAATTGTAAAGAGAACGAAGAAGAAAGAAAGATCGTAGGAGTAGAGGGAGGCCTTTGTTTCGGAGTGGGAAAGTGAAGACTAAAAAATATACATATATAGCACAAAAACCTCGATATTTTGACATGGCGCTGCATCAGTAGATGCACCCGTGCAAGGCATGAGTGAGCCACTACTTAGTTTAGAATAAAGTAAACAGCCGATCTATTCTGTAACAATCTCACCGTGAAAACTTAAATGAAGTGAGCTGTCAATAGTGTCAATCCCTAGCATAAGGTGGAATGGCAGCTCACTTCACCTAAGCTTCCACCGTGAGATTTTCACATTAATAGTCCGTCTGCTTGCTTTGCGGTATTTCTCGTGTGAATATCGGAATAAACAGCAGGGCGATTCTGTAACCATCTCACCGTGAAAACTTAGGTGAAGTCAGCGTGGAGTGAGCTGTCATTCCAAATAATGCTAGGGATTGACACTACAGACAAGTCACATCAAGCTCACTTCACTTGAGTTTTCACGGTGAGATTTTTACAGAATCGACCGGCTGGACTTATCATAGTCAGTATCGGCTCGGTATGATTCGGCAAAACCGGGCGGCAAAATCGAATATATTAATTTAGATAAATGTTTGGGAAAATGCTTAAATCGAATTGTGCCGAGCCGACCCTAAACGTGATAATGCGATGGTAGAAGCCGAATAAAGCTGATCAGCAGGAGCCGAATATTTGCAGTAATTGCTTCGGGACGGCTTTGTTGTTCAACGAATACTGCCGAATCGAATGTCCTGCCGTCCCGAACATGTGAGTAGCCTCGTCACACATTTTCATTCTATTTTGCAGGTCATCATGGGTGGTGGACGCAGAGAGTTTCTTCCAAACGTGACGAGTGTCGTGGGAAATAAAGGAAAGAGGCTGGATGGCGTGGACCTCACAGAACTATGGCACGTCGATAAACAGCAGATGAACGCTACCCACCAGTATGTTACCGACAGATTGGAACTCATGAAGGTTAGCACATTCAGTTTAAAATCTCATTATCTACTTAATAAAACTCTTGAATGCATTCAAACATACACTGACACCGTTTTGAGAGCTGTAATGATGAAATAATTTACACAAAGAAAAGCGCCTGTCTGGGTTTGAACCTACTACCTACAGCAGTGCACAGAGCGATGTGGACGATTTTAATTTATGCATAATGAGCTCTTCTTCTAAATACTTGTCTATGCATCTATACAAATAAATAAAATTGAAATGCAAAATAACAGCTTTTTACTAAATGCATATTATATGAAACCTTTTTACTAAATGCATATTATAGAATACCGTATATACATACGGTACCTACTTATAAAAAAAATAAAAAAACTTTATCTGTTTATTCTGGCTAATTTCTGAAACTGCTGGACTGATTTTGAGTGTCCATTTCAACCGCGCGGCCAACTCATAAAATTGGATGAAACTTTACCAGGAATTAGTGGTAATTTGTTACTATACACACCTCTTTTCCTGAATTTGTTGCAAAAAAAACTGAGATGCTATGACCAAAAATAGTTGGCCGCTAGAACCGCCACTTGCCGTAGTCATCGCCTGTGATTACACAGAAACTTAATAATGCAGATAGGCGAATGATACATCAAAAGAAAGGTCTTAATTTGTTGTATTTGTTGCAAAAATAAAAAGCATCAAAACGTAAATATACAAAAAGTTATGCTATATTTAGTTTCCAGGTTATGGGTAGGTAGGAATCTCACCATAAATATCAAATTAATAGAGGCTTATGTGTATGGACAATTAGTTGCTAATTTGTTGCAGCGAATAAACAAGAAAAACACTAAAAAAATAGGTTCAATAATTTGTTACAGTCGATTTTAGTTGGCCGCTCGGACGGCAATATGTCTAAAATACAATGGCGTTTATTTCGTTATTAAAAATAGGTTTAAGCTTAGTTAAAGTACTAATCGACAGACAACGTAACCTAAATTGAATAAATGTGGCGAAAATAACGGTGAAATTCATATTTTAGGAGATATCCACTGAAACATTTAAGTATGAAACTGTAAGAGAGTAGAGTGACCATGATTTCATAAGTACGAAGGCACGTTTTTAAAATATGATAGGTACAAAATTAAAAGAAAAAAAACTTTTTAAAAACAAGCTTTTATTACTTGTTAATAAAAAGAACTAAAAAATAAAACATAATTTAAACCTGATAAGAAAAATAACATTATATAGGTACCTACTAAATAAAAGCGTGTTAAATTTTGATGGAACATTAAAGAATATTTTGTTAGTATATTACACCTTCATTATTTTTCTTTTACAATCATAATGTGTGGGTGTGTGTTGTGTCGTTTAATTACTGTGTTCCTATGGCCATCTTCCAGCTCCATCATCAGTCCCTGGTTACCATCTAGCACCAAAGTACTCGTCAAGACGAATCAATCAAACTCGATGGGGTTTTGTCATTCAATTACTGAGTTCCTATGGCCATCTTCCAGCTCCATCATCAGATCAGCTCATAATACATTTTTATGATTTTGAACGGAGCACATGATATAGTGCAAATATACAACTGTAGATCCGACATATCAAATACTTTATTCCAAAATAATGACTGCAGTTGCAATGTGGCTTATATATTTGTAAAAATATAAAATATTTATTTTACAAGTCCTCAATACTGGAAAATCTGTACAAATTGTAATTACATACAATTGAAAAGAGACCATGTATTTATTTTAATTAACCTGGATGTTTTGAAGTTTTCTGGAATAACAAGCTTAGAAGAAGCAATTTGTTTTGATGAAACAATTAATACGATGTGTCAAAAATGTGACACACAGTTAAAAGGTGAACTTAAGTTAGGCGAGATCATAACTATTGATTTAAACGGAGCTGCAGGCTCAGTTTTACTCACTGAACTGCCGATTACTATAAACATTAAAGATAAATATTATTTCTTAGTTGGTGCTATAGAATTTATACCAGGCACAAAAATAGGCCACTATAAATGTAATTTTTTAAATAAAAATACATATTTCTGTTACGACGACAATTCTTTTAAAATTGAAATAAGTACCTACATGTAAGAAAATATGTCTACATTCTGTCTTATATTCGTGTCAGTTAATTTATAAATGTTATGTTAGTTTATAAAGATTTTGTATATATCTTGTTGACTTTTATTACTTGATTTTTTTGCCTTTGTGTTGATTTTAAACAAAGAAATTTTAATCGATATGTGATTTTGACTTTTATAAAGTATGCTATAGGATGCCTTAATGTGTAAGCACTCGCCTTAAAACATTAAGATATGACTATCGAACATTACAATAATCACGATTCAGTCTCACGTCATTGTGAAAATTCATGGACACCCTACTCTCTTATAGTTTCATACTTATACATTTTAGTGGATATCTCCTAAAATATGAATTTCACCGTTATTTTCGCCACATTTATTCAATTTAGGTTACGTTGTCTGTCGATTAGTACTTTAACTGAGCTTGAACCTATTTTTAATAACGAAATAAACGCCATTGTATTTTAGGCATATTGCCGTCCGAGCGGCCAACTAAAATCGACTGTAACAAATTATTGAACCTATTTTTTTTGTATTTTTCTTGTTTATTCGCTGCAACAAATTAGCAACTAATTGTCCATATACATAAGCCTCTATTAATTTGATATTTATGGTGAGATTCCTATCTACCCATAACCTGGAAACTAAATATAGCATAACTTTTTGTATATTTACGTTTTGATGCTTTTTATTTTTGCAACAAATACAACAAATTAAGACCTTTCTTTTGATGTATCATTCGCCTATCTGCATTATTAAGTTTCTGTGTAATCACAGGCGATGACTACGGCAAGTGGCGGTTCTAGCGGCCAACTCTTTTTGGCCATAGCATCTCAGTTTTTTTTGCAACAAATTCAGGAAAAGAGGTGTGTATAGTAACAAATTACCACTAATTCCTGGTAAAGTTTCATCCAATTTTATGAGTTGGCCGCGCGGTTGAAATGGACACGATTTTGACGGGACTTTCACTGGCTGATAGCTGATGATATACGGAGTAATTTAAAAAGAATTAGGGTTCCGCGCGAAAAAAAATAAACCCATGAATTCCGACAGGCACGCGAACGAAGTCACGCTATTACATAATATAATAGATATATATTTTAGTGTTACCATGTTCTTTTATGTTTCTAGGTATTTAATTCGGATGACCTTCCTGAATACCTACTGGGCCTCTTCAGGGACGACCATATGGAATATCATTTGAAGGCCCAAAACCAACCTACTCTCGAGGAAATGGTGGAAGTGGCCATCAAGATGCTCAGCAGGAGCCCTAAAGGATATTTCTTGTTTGTCGAAGGTAATTAATGTTAACTTATAGCTTGGAAAATGAGGGGCTCGTGGTTTAGTAATCACAGCCCATATGTGGGTCGAAGGTTTGGTTTTGGTTATTACATACCCACCGCTACCCTTCCGTGGCTCGGTTGACATTTTTTGCCGGTCATTAAAAAAAAATAGCTGTTATAATGGTGGCGCTGGAATAAAACCAACGTTGTATGACAGAATATAGGGGTTTATTCACTTTACCTCAAACAATTGACAGATTTTAGGAAACAAAGTTAGACTGAGGTTAAACCTATTGTACACACAATCCGGTAGATGGCGTAAGGCGTCGTTTTATACTGTGCCTTTTTTTTGTGTACCTTTTGACCAAGAAAGGGATATGAAACCGACGATTTTTTTTTATAACTGGCGATTTTCTGCCACGCCGGGTTCAGAATCATGTGCTGAATTCATGGTTTTAGTTTGCGCGTCTATGTCCCTGCCTGTGATAATATACAGAATTATCACCGCTATGCTCTCTGCCAAAGAATCTGTTCGAAGAACATTACGTCTGTACCCTCAAAGGGAAAGTGTACCTATTTTACCAGCACCCATATTCTGCAGGTTATGATTTAGCCCCAAGTAATACCTATAGGCAAACCTTTAGCCTTTGACCAAGCACAAATCCGAACTCCTGCTTCTTTGAGGTACCTTATGGAAAGCACCAATTATTATTTTACCATTTTGTGCATCTTTAGGGTTGAAACTTTCATACTCGGCTGGGACACACTTCCCCGTATATCGAGAGTCATAAGACATAGAAACCTTTTTTTTTTGTTTTCGGGGGGATACCTTCAAAAGGCACCCGAGTTTGGGATTTTTACCTCACTAAAACCACCCTGGTGATTACCATCTGAACATAGAAGAGGTTCCGGTTCCTCTTAAAGGACAAGGGAAGACATACCTAAGCAGTCTTTAACATTCCTGTCTCATTCCAGGTGGCAGAATAGACCATGCTCACCACGACAGCCTCGCCCATTTGGCCCTGGACGAGACCGTGGAGTTCTCTAAGGCGGTGAAGAAAGCCAAGGCCCTAACAAACGAGGAAGATACCTTGATAGTCGTCAGCGCCGACCATGCCCACACAATGACCGTCGCTGGGTACCCTTCGAGAGGCAACGACATTCTGGGAACTGTAGACACCACTACAGGACTGGATGGAAAACCTTATACTACAATAAGCTACGCCAATGGAAAAGCTCATTCTATTGGAGAAGATGGCACAAGGGTTGATGTAACGCAACAAAATGAATTCATAACGCGTAAGTGGTATTATATTTTATTGATATGCGGATACTGCTATACTACTACTACTATAGTTAATCAAAGAAGTGGTTTATTATTTCCTGTTATGTTGTTGGTGTCTGTAAGTTGGTGGTTGATGGGTAGGCCTAAAAATTATATATGAATTTAATTTATTTTATACCGCCACAGGCCGCGTCTTAACCGAAATATGAGGTCATCATCATTCTCCTGTCCTTATCCCAATTTATTTGTGGTCGGCGCAACATGTCTTTTTCTTCCATACTTCTCTATTAGTCGTCATCTCGGTAGTCACCCCCTTTCTAACCATATCAACATTCACACATTCTATCCATCCTTTCTTTGGTCTTCCCCTACTCTTATAGCCATCGACATTCATACTCAAAACTCTCCTCACGACATTTTCCTCATTTGATTACCGATTTTTGATGATAACCGATTTCCACACAACTTTTCAGTTACCGGTGCCACTTTCAGACTTCCTCTTATGTACTCATTTCTTATTCTATCCATTCGTGTAACACCACACATCCCTCTTAGCATTCTCATCTCAGCTGCATGAAATTGCCTTTCATTTATCCCTTTTGTGGCCCAACATTCTGATCCATACAAGACAGCAGGTCTAATCATGGTTTTATATATCTTCCCCTTAAGTTTAAGGGGAATGCGGTAGTCGCAGATTGTTCTCGTGACCTGCCGCCATTTCATCTATCCAATGTTAATTCTGTGCTTAACCGTCCGATCTACTTCGCCATCACTTTGCACGAGTGAACCGAGATACCGAATATGAGGTACTCATGCGATTAATCGAGTCGTGTGAGTATACCTACGTCATAATTCTAATGAGAACATAATTCTACTAAAACTGAATGATCTTTTATTTTTAGTATTGACTAACACAGTTTTAAGATCTTTGTTAGTAACAACGGACAAATCTGCAAATAAATGGATTTATTCGCTTGACAGTTCCTTTCGTTTGGTACACAGCTATACGCTCAAATTTCTCCTAAATCGTGCTGGTAAGGAAAACATTAAATTAGGCACCATTTTTTTTTCGCAGGTGACCTGGGTTACGCGTACCCGAGCCTGGTGCCTTTGGATTCGGAGACCCATGGGGGCGAGGACGTTGCAGTCTTCGCGTCAGGACCCTGGCAGCATCTGTTCACTGCCAGCTACGAGCAAAACGTGGTGCCGCATCTCATGGCATACGCCATGTGCATGGCGGATGACAAGCACGAGAACTGCGCTCCAGGAAAGCAAAGACAGACATCCAGTGGTATCAGCATACAACCCAGCATCACTGTGCTAGCAATCCTATCTGTGATAATAAGTTTAAGTTTACGTTTTTAGGTACAAATACTTAATTTTTTAGTAGTTAATAGTGCGATTTTTTTAACTATTGACCCCACTCCGTTTGTGAGGCGGATTGGTGAAACCGTAGGAAGTGTTCATGTTAGCCACTGGGCTAGTAATTGTCGAAGACAGTCAAAATCATTAGAATCCTCATGTAGGGCCCTTGCACTCATAGAAGTGACTGAACCATAAGTTGAAATCTGCAGGCTAGTTGCGTAATACACTAACAGTAGCAATGGCTTATATTTTGACAGTTCAACAACATCCATTGCGTTATTTACGTCGTCGCGCAGATAAATTTTTTGAACATAAGAAGCAATGGATTAGCAATATTATCTTTGAAAATGATTCAAATTGTGATTGAAAGTGTGATACGCAATTAACGTGCTGGTGGTGAAAGGTACTTACAAGCATATGAACACTACCTTTATTTATACACATTACGCTATGTAAGGTGGGATAAAGTGAGTGTATCAAAATCAAAAGTAGTTTATTCAAATTAGGCTGAGAATCAGTACTTTTTGTGAGTCAAAACAATATAAGACAGTCCCCCAAAACGTCCTACCCCTCACCATTTCTTAGGCTACATCTCCACGGGCGAGAAAATTGCGATTCATAGATTTTCTGTTGAATTTGATGGCACAGCGAGACTATCAGTGCGATTCTCTCGCTCGTGGAGATGGCGCCTTAGTGTTTTAGCTGGGAAGAAGTGACGGAATAAACTCCCCAGCAGTACAAGCTAGAAGAACTAGATTGTATACAATAGTATGCAAAGTAATTAAAATTACATTACAAAATACAGAAACACGCACAGTAAATTTAATCACATTGTATGTATTGGTTCACAGAACCCTGTCGGGAAATTAGTCACTTTGTAACTGGGGAAGAAAATTGTTACAAAATTACGAATTTCCCAGAATGATAAATGATATGAGTGCAGTGGTAAATGACTTTCCTGAAGACGAAAAGAGTGAAACGTCTAATCCCGCGTCCTTATCAAAAAGATCGTTCACGCGAATTCGTGATCGTTGCGTTCATATGTCACTCATATGTTAGGAAAACTGTCGACGCGACCACGCGTTCATGTTCGGCGAAGAATACGAACGCAACCATCGTATGCGATCGTTGCGTACGTAGGACGATCGCGTTGGTTAGGACGTGGCCTTAATTTTCATTCCTTAAAAGGTGAGCATAGACTAGACCATTTACTTATAACAGAACATCGAGCATTCGCTGTTTTTAAATTTTAACAAAACCGCATTTCGAACACGACCCTCGATGTTTTGTTACAACCTGATTTTAAAAACCAACGAGCATATTGGTGTAACATTTTATCGGGCAAAGGCACGAGCGGTACCTGTAGGTCCGATATTTCAACAATAAACGTAAGGTAGAAAGACATGTTACAGCAGTGCGATTCTGTAACCATCTCACCGTGAAAACTTAGGTGAAGTGAGCGTGGAGTGAGCTGTCATTCCAAATAATGCTAGGGATTGACACTACTGACAACTTACATCAAGCTCACTTCACTTGAGTTTTCACGGTGAGGTTTTTACAGAATCGACCGGCTGGTAAATGCTCACTAGCATGCTCACATGACGTCGGACGCAACGTCGACCATTCACAGAAACGTTATACATGGAAATGCTTTTGGAAACTGAGCTTTTGCTTGTATTATACCATTCGTAAGAACGTTACATTACATGGAAATGCTCGATAAAATGCTCTAGCACGAATTGTAATAAATATACGTAAAGTTAAATTAATTAATGACTGCTTATGAATTAAATTCATAAAGTGTCTTATGAGCTGTGAACCGTGTTTATTAAAGATTAACAATGTTGTACTTGTACATAAATTAGATTTTTAAGAAGTTGTTAAATAGAATAAGATGATATTTCAGTATTTTTATGAGTAAACATTAAAAAAGTACAATACTATTCTTGTGGTATTATTTTAAAATGGCACCACATTTCTGACTGTTCCTAATTTCCATTCCATAGATAGTGTTATTTATTTAAATAACATTATCTATCAAAAAGCCTTAATTACAATAATATACAAGCTAATACTAAAATACAAGCTGTTGTTTTGCATCCTTGTCCAGGAGGCTGTTATGAAAGACATAAATAATCAAATAAAATTAAGATCCCTGGTAAATAATGAATATATACATGTTTTTTAGTTATTTCAGTTTGACAGTATTTCAGAATACACCACTTTCAGAACAGAATCGCGTTATGGTATCGTATAAGCGGCCGCGTTTTTATGTGTGTGTAAAAGGGCAGTTACAGTGCGGTTTCACACAGGCCGCGTTTTAAAATGCATGTCCCACACTTTAGAAAAAATTAGAAAAAAAAACCTTCTTTACCTCCTCGAATTTGACGAGGATGCAAAAAGACATCTTGTATATGTATAATAATATAATAATATCCCTGGACATTTCACACAGCGCCATCTAGTCCCAAGCTAAGCAACCTAATGCTTGTGTTATGGTAACAAGATGGCTGATAAACTACTTATATACATTTTTTTTTTGTAAATACATACATATTATAGATAGTATACATATTACAAGTTTATTTCAAGTTAATTCATAATATAAAACATAGGACCTAATAATAAATAAAATATTCCCAGTAGTTTCGAATGTATGCGTGGATAGCTTGGCCCGCTAAATATATCAGCTTCTGCCCGAAATTTCGTCCAGGTAAAATGTTTTGATCTTTCGACTTATCAAAATAAATAGCGCGGTCAGGCGCAATTTTTTTTTTTTGACTAAAACGTTTCCGCACACTAGGAATTACTCCTGTACCGTGGGTGCGTTTACAAACAATTAAACTGACATACACAAACAGACAGACCCGGAACTACTACCTGAAGGCAACACAAATATTTGTTCCGTGCGGGAATCGAACCCGCGACACGCAGCGCAGCAGTTGATCGCTCAGCCACTACGCTAACCGTGTCGTAGGTTCACTTAGCGATTTTTTTTCGATGAATTCGTTTTCACTTAGCGATCTTTCTTCTTCATTTTGAACACAACCTGTGATAAATTCTGTTATAATAATACTGGTCTTTGTAGTGTCATTATGTATTCAAAATTCTTCTAATCATTCTATGTAACCTGGTTACCTGTTACTTCAATTATAAACAAACTATAATGTACACGTCTTTTCTTTTTAACTAATACAAAATTACAACAAAACGTTATCAGCACGAAGAATAGCTCGAGTACCTATTTGTATTCAAGAAAAGTAATGCGTGTATAGTTATTTCGTAATAATTAGGAAGTGATATTTGTGTGAATTTTTTGGGTGTGAAACCAAATAGTTTTTCCGTGTACTCTTCTGAGATGGCGAACCCAAATGGAGACACAAATGAACGAGGTATGCGTAGTTCCTCTATTCCAACGTTCACCCTACACAATAGAGAAGGGTATAGTACGTGGAAATTTAAAATGCGTAACTACCTTATGCATGAGGAGTTGTGGGAAGCGATTAATGGCTACCCAACAGGGATGAATGTTTCGAATGTCATAAAGACGAAGAGCGATCAGAAGGCACTAACAAAAATTTGCCTTACCCTTGAAGCTTCTGCAATTACGTATGTTCGAAGTGCTACCACGGCAGCTGAAGCGTGGAAGGCGTTACAAAATGCATATGAGGACAAAGGCATGGGTCGGCGTTTACATTTAGAAAGGAAGTTATACAGATTGAGACTTGAAGACTTTGATAATAATATTGAGTCGTATATCAATGCTGTTATTTCCACTGCCCAAGATTTGGCGGATATAGACAAAGTAATAGATGATGCGTCCATTGCTGCTATTCTATTGGGAGGTCTAACGTCGAGATATGACCCATTGATTATGGCTCTCGAAAATAGTAACGTTAACGTTACCACCGAACTGGTAAAGTCAAAATTACTCAACGAAATGTCCAACGAAAGCTCGATAACACTGGAGACAGCTATGAGGTCAAAGGTTGATGCCTCCTCTGTTGAGTCTAAGTCAAAGAAAATTGTGTGTTATGGTTGCGGAGAACCTGGTCACAAGAGACCAAACTGTCCTTTAAAGAAAAAGAAGATCATGAAAAGGAAGAATCCCACTGATAAGGACTCGACCTCTTCATCTGCTTTAGGAGTAACAAATGATTACGATATGGACAAATGGTATGTTGATTCAGGCGCTACCAAACATATGACTTCAAGACGAGATTGGTTTGTAGACTTAAAGCCTATGGATATGAAGGTAACAGTTGCAAATGGGACAAAGATTGACGCTAAAGGCATCGGTAAAATATCTTTAAATACCGAAAACGCCGTCGATACAATCAGTGATGTGATTTATGTACCTAACCTGAAAACAAATCTTCTATCTGTGAAGACAGCAGTAGAAAAAGGGTTTACTGTAATGTTTGATAAATCCGGTTGTAATTTATTTAATTCAAAAACCTTCTCCTTTATAGGTGATGCGGTTCTACATGGCTCGCCCTGTGGTGGATTGTACACACTTGATTGTGCGGTAAATACTCCCCAATTTAGAGCCTATGATGTGCACTCTGATTCTATCTCAAGATATCAGGTATGGCATAAGCGTTTAGGTCATTTATGTCGCATCGGTATGAATCTGTTGAAAAATATGGAGGTTATTGATTATAAGGATGTGGATAAAAATCCATGTGTTCCTTGTGTTCAAGCGAAACAAGCTCGAAAACCGTTTAAGACGATTTCTTATGAAAGAGCAACTTCAATATTAGAATTGATCCACTCTGACTTATGTGGACCAATGTCAGTTGACTCTTTTCAGGGTAATAAATACTTATTACTTTTTATAGATGATTTTTCCAGAACTATTTTTGTATATTTTATTTCTTCGAAGACAGAGGTGAAGGCTAAGTTTTGTCACTTCCAGTCTATGGTTGAAAGACAAACTGGGGCTCAAATTAAAACAATAAGGACGGATAATGGGAAGGAATTCGTAAATAGTGAATTTTCAAGTTACCTTAGATCTTGTGGTATTCAACATCAAACTACGGTACCATATAGCCCTCAGCAGAATGGAGTTGCCGAGCGCACTAATCGCTCTATTATAGAAAAGGCACGCTCTCTTATGGCTGAAAGCGATCTATCTAAAGCTTTTTGGGAAGATGCTACTCGAACGGCTGTGTACCTGAAAAATAGATGTCCACACCGTGCCTTAAATAATAAAACTCCCTACGAGTTGTGGAATGGTTGCAAACCAGACCTTAGTAATCTCAGAGTTTTTGGGTGTAGAGCTCTTATACATATACCTTCTTGTCACCGTAAGAAATTGGATCTTAAAGCTGTAGAAGCTATATTTGTAGGCTATACAGAAGATCCTAATAGTTATCTTTTTAGAAATTCATCTTGCCCTAGAACTTTACAAAAGTCTAGAGACGTTACGTTTTTTGAAGATTGTTTTTCTACTTTAAATAATAGGAATGTTAACAATAATAAGACGTCTACTGAACCTTTAGTACTTTCTAATAGTCTGCCTATACAGGAAGAAACCAGTACAGTTAAAGAGTCTTTTGAACATGCTCCAGTGGTCACTGATGAACCAGCTCCAGGCCATACTATTGTCACTGAAGATCTAACTGCTGAAACGGAACAATTTTTTGAAGCAATTGAGGAAGCAGTAGTTTCTACTAGTCATACTGATGGACAACGTAGATATCCATCAAGAGACCGGAAACCTCCTAATTACTTCTCATACCAGGTTTCTAGTAAAGCGTCGGGTGAGCCTAGAACTTATAATGAGGCTACATTTTCTGATGATGTTGATAAGTGGCAGATGGCAATGTCAGATGAATATAATTCATTAATGAAGTTGAAGACATGGAAATTGGTTGACAGAGAAAACAGGAAAGTTATACCATGTAAATGGGTTTATAAATTGAAGAAAGATCCAGCAGGAAATGTTCTGAAGTACAAAGCAAGATTAGTTGCCAAGGGATTTTCCCAGACGCCAGGTGTAGATTATTTTGAGACATTTGCTCCTGTCGTGCGGCACTCTTCTTTGCGTACTCTACTGGCTCTCGCAGCCGAATTGGGTTTGAAGATGCGTCACATGGACGTAGACACTGCTTTTTTAAATGGAGATCTTCAAGAGAAGGTCTACATGGAGCAACCTCAAGGTTTTAATGTAAAAGGTATGGAGAACAAAGTATGTCTCCTGCAAAAATCCTTGTATGGACTTAAACAAGCTCCACGTTCCTGGAATACAAAGTTAGATGAAACTTTATCATCTCTTGGTTTTATGAAAACTCCATCTGAACCGTGCGTTTATACCAAACTTTTTGGAAAAGAGGTGGTTATCGTTGCAGTCTTTGTCGATGACATAATTGTTTTTTACAGTGATGACAAGACGTTTGACATTGTCAAAAATGACTTGCAAAAATATTTTTCGTTAAAAGATTTGGGCTATTTAAGCTGTTATCTTGGCTTAAATATCACCAGAGAAAATGATGAAATAAGAGTTCATCAGAAAAATTATATAAACAATCTTTTACAAAAGTTTGGAATGGAGAATTGTAAAACTTGTACAACTCCCCTATCTGGAAAACTGGAGGTTAGTACCAGTAGTGATAGTGATCATAATCAAGAAGAGTATCCCTATCAAGAATTAATTGGTTGCCTCATGTTCCTAAGTGTTAATACTCGTCCAGACATCGCATACGCGACTAGTTACCTGAGTCAGTTCAATACTCGGTACAACAAGACTCACTGGTTAGCCGCGAAGAGAGTCTTACAATACCTAAAAGGCACTTTAGATTACTCGATTTGTTATAAAAAATCAAGTATGCCCCTTGTAGGATTTTCCGATGCCGATTGGGCAAACTGTAATATAGATCGCCGTTCTTATACGGGTTACTGTTTCAAATTAGCAGGCAGTCCGGTATCATGGGCCTCGCGGAAGCAGCAAACCGTAGCCTTGTCCTCAGCGGAAGCCGAGTATATGGCAATAACAGAAGCTACGAAGGAAGCGATTTATTTAAGGAGGTTTATCACTGAATTAATTTCAGATCCTATGGTAAGGCAAAAGTTATTACCTAATACCGTAACTATTTGTACCGATAGTCAGAGTGCACAGAGTTTGGCCTTAAATCCGGTACACCACCATAGGACGAAACATATAGATACCAGATTTCACTTTATTAGAGAAAAGATTAGTGATAATTCGGTTAACTTGAAATATACCAAATCAAGTGATATGCCCGCTGACATCTTAACAAAACGATTGCAGCGTGTGGCACATCGTAGATGTGTACTAGGCTTAGGTTTAGTGTAAATATATTTTTACACGTTTACTTCAGAACTTAGTATACATTTTCCTTTTTTTATTGGTATATTTTGAGTTCATTTTTGTATGTAATTTATTTGTGAGAATTTTGATTAAGGGGGTGTGTTATAATAATACTGGTCTTTGTAGTGTCATTATGTATTCAAAATTCTTCTAATCATTCTATGTAACCTGGTTACCTGTTACTTCAATTATAAACAAACTATAATGTACACGTCTTTTCTTTTTAACTAATACAAAATTACAACAAATTCAAACACAAGAAAATGAAGGAAACGAATTTAAACGAACGAACGAATTAATGAAAAAAGATTTAGGCAGGTATCTACATAGATACCTGCCTAATTTTTTTGTATATTCTCTATCCGTTCAATGTATTCTCCAAAGTCTGTGTACAAAAATCCCACAGGAGCTAAAAATAAAAAAGAAACAATCAAGTTAGAATAATAATTATATACTAAGTATAATAATAGTTCCCTCCCACCACAAATCTCGGGCTACATTTGAAACCATTAAAGTATGTGTCAACTCCGTTCGCCCACTCCGTTATAACTCGTGCATCGAATGACACCGAACAAAACTTGCCAAGTCATTATCGTCAACCACTTTTCACACCCCAATATCCTTAAGAATAAGGTTGATAATGGTCCGTCCTGCTGAGAGAGAACGAGACGGCTAGGCGGCTGTGAGCTCCAACTCGCTCCGTTATAAACGCAGGCGCCACCCGACCGTTCCGATCCAGCCTGTCCCCCCCAGGTTGCTGCCCTCTCCCAGCGATGTCCTAAGCCGCGATCCGTACCCCACAGGGGGTGCCCTTAGCGTATAGTTGCTTAGTTTATAAGTTTTAAGTCCTGACTGGAGGCCAGAAAAGCCGGGGAAAAAGAAAAAACCCAGTTAAGAGCGTTTACAACGTACGGCATTTCATACAAACTTTCAAGTCTAAATTTTTCGAAATAAATGAACCGATTGTAATGAAACTTCCTACGCATAAGCAGGATATATAGGTCTAAAAAGTTAATTGAGAAAATTTTAGAAAAATAGTGTCACATCGACCGATTTTAAATTTTCCATAGAAACAGAGATTTCCATTTATCTTTTTTTAAATAAGACATTTCGAAAAACAAGGGCTTGAAAGTTTGTATGCAATGCCGTACGTTGTAAACGCTCTTAAGCAGCCGACCACCTTCTAGGTTGACCAGCGTGATGCCATTTTTATAAAAAATATAAGTAAACAAGACTGTTGTTATTGTATTGCGGACTTGCGGGAAACGAACTGCCTCCTAAACTGCTGAAGTTTCAGAACACTTGATTTATATTCTGTACGCACGAAGACATATCAAGGAATACATAATATATATACATATACAGAATAAAATATATTTTATACACCACTGCTCTGCAATATGCTACTGGCTACCTACGAGTATTAGTGAGCGTAGCGTGTCATGACACTATAGCAGCCAGGGCTGCTAGGTGCAAAAAAGGTGTTATCGTACGCAAACTACAAAAAAATGGTATGCCAAGGAAATTTTGAAATGAAAAGATCGTACAACCTAGAAGTACAAATTTTTTATTAAAAATAATTTAAATTTAGAAAAGAAATGCAATAAAACTATTAATTAGATTTCTACAAATTTTCTGTGGTCATATTGTTTAACATTTAATTTTCTGTTGTTGGCTTAAACTCCGTGCAATTTTCGTTTCTTCATATTAATTGCTTGGCTAATAATGTACCCTTCAGTGTTTTATTCGATAAACAGTTTCTTAGTTTTGTTTTAGTTAAATTTACTTCGCTGAATCCTCTTTCACAATCTGCACTAGAATGGGGCCAAACATAACAAATTTAAAGTAAATTGAGCGAGTACGCGTACGCGTACGGTACTGGTACGAGTTAGGTTGCTAAGGAATTCCCCGAAACTCATACTTGCCAGTGGAGCACGTTCGTTTCTTTAAGAAATGTTGCCAGGTATGAAAAAATCGTACATTTTCCGTACGATCCTGGTCTAGCGATCGTACAGACGCCAGCACATCAAGCTACTACAATCTGTCAAATTTCTTTAATAGATTTTCAACTTAATCGTTAAAGCATTAAGGTTCAAGGTTGATTGGGAAAATTTGACAGTTTCGGGTAGCTTGACCTGCTGGCGTCTGTACATGAGTAAAAATACCAAAAAATCGTAGGAGTACGATTAAAATCGTACATCTGGCAGCCCTGATGGCAACCTACCCTACAAAATAGAAACTTCGTGACCGCTTCGCACGTATTGTATGATGAGGGGCGCGCGGGGAATTTTCAGCGGTAACGCCCATTTGAGCAAGGTCAACGGCGTAATACTGAGCCGACTTCTCATTGTACGATAAACCGGAAAAATGCGAGGTCGGTTAAAACTGGAACTGTATAGCTTGATATATAGCCGTGTGCACAAATATAATATATAACGGGCAAAAACTTTCTACTGCGGGGTAATTGCGTAACATATTATCAGTAGCAATAGGTTTCATTTTGACAGTTCAACAGCACTCATTGCGTTATTTACGTTGCTGAGCGGACACATTTTTCGAACTTTTGAAGCAATGGATTAGCAATTTGCTTTAAAATGATTCGGATTCTTTTCTTTTTTTTAAATGTTGCCCCACACTAGGAATTTGTCCTGTGTCATGGGTGCGTTTACAAACATTTAAACTCACATACACAAACAGCCAGACCCGGAACAACTACTTGTAGATTGGTCCTGTATTACGCAATTAGGGTGCTGGTTACGAAGTTTTTTCTCGCGATCGTGACGTGTGTCGTCGTCTGTTAAGTACTTACTGAGACAGAATCCTTTTAGAAATGGTGAACTTCATAAAATAATGAAGATAGTCGTCCCGATTTTTTGGAATTGGGAGAAGGTGTAGGTAATGAAGATCATTTAACCCGTCTGCCTTAAAGCAAGAGTGAGTGCAGTAAGCTGAAGCAATTTTGAAATAAATCATTTCATATCTAGGTATTATAATAAATTCTTCAATACTTATAAAAATAGGAAGAACCCCCTTCCATTTTTGATTCCCTAATATTATTGAAGGTTTATCTTGATATAATAGAATCCCACAAAAACATTTCATGCTAAATGTTGCCAAGACAAAACCATGTAGCTTGCACTGTCAAAAAGTAATCAGAAGGCCAATTCTCGTAATTTAAAACGTTCAAAATCTAGTCGCAGTCTCATCTCGGCGACAAACGAATGTCAAAAACTTGTCAAAATGTAGGGAAATTAGAGGTATTTTTGACAGATTGAAACTGAGATCAGACTGTGAACGTTCTTAAAATTACGAGAATTGCCCCTCAGATCTCATTTAGAGCCAAGCTTCTAACTCTACACGCCCTAACTCTACAAGGCCTAACTTCGCAAACTCTACACCTTAGTCAAAATATGTGGCTTGGCCATTTCCTACTAGCTTACACACCAAATTTCAGCTTTCTAGGACTTTGGAAGAACCTTAAGAATATCGATGATCGTCAGTGAGTCAGTGGCTAAATCGGGGTATTTTAGATATCCATAAAATCTAAGGTATAAGAGCTATGCAATTGAAACTTCGGTCTTATTACAAAAAATTGCTTAAGTACTGGTTTAAACCAAGACTAAAAAGTCTAGGATTGTGACGGTATTAAGATTAGTACCAGGATCAAAATGTGTCCTGATTACAAAACGAAGACTATCTGAGGATCTGTTAGTACCAAGGAAGGTCCATGGTTCAAATAATATCCACAGATAAGAAATAAAAATGGCATTCTTTCATTCGTTCGTACAGGCTTTATTTGAAGCAACATTCTGTTTCTCTAAATAGTGATATTATAATAACACTTGAAATGATTTAATAATTATTTATCAGTACAAAAATATGTCATAAATGGTTCTTTGTTTGGATTACAATATATCGAACAAGAACAACTTGTACTTTTGGCGCGCTGATCATAATCAAGTTGTTATAATATAATAATATAATTATAATCAATGTCAAGTAATGTGAGTTGTCATTGGTCCCTGGCCTTGACATCAAGCAATAGACAAGAGTGTCAACATTTTTTATGACTGAGTACGAGTTTTTTGACTATGTGTATCTTATGTCTTTTTATTTACTATTATTATTTTGTTTTAGTTGTAATTGTGCGTTTTGTTTGCGCAGAATAAAATATTTTTCTTTCTTTTCTTTCTTTATATTTTTAACACCTCTAGCGTGAAATGGAGCGAATTACATTCGGCGACAGCCCGCGTCATTTGAAGCGAATGTTTATCTTTTGAAGAAACAAATAATACAATTCTTATTATTATTCGATATGGTTTGTTCGTGAGTTCCGATTATGCCTCGTAATAGGCAACGAAACCGTTGGTTGCTTCATTAAACTAAAACACCTCTCCATCGTCTGGCTGCTGTTATACCTCTCTTCTTGTGGTGTTGTGGGGTTACGCAATGGTGTAAATAAATATGGAGTGCAGTGATAGCCACAGCCACCGAATAGTATTCCAGATAAAGCGCCAGCCTCAAACCTCTGTTTCAATCTACATCCTCGGAATATTCTTGAGTCATGGTCCACGTCATCTGGTAACAATGTCCATGATTTTCAGGCCAGCATCACAAACCGCCTGAAAAGTGACCGCATATTAGATCTTTAGACTCGTCTCTGTTATTTTAATATGACAAATAAAACAATAATATTGGGATATTATTTGGATTTTATTTAATGTAATGTTAGCATTGACCAAGGGTACTTACTTCATGGCGAGCCCAGTTGTGTAAGTGTTGAGTTTGGATCCTTGCGGAATAAGTGGACTGTATTATCAATAAGGAACTGGTTTATTTAATACAATAATGTTACAAAATAATATAATAATCCCGACAGCGTTATTTCGTTGTTACGCGGGTGCGCGTGTGTCCTATGCGTAAACCACTTGCACTGCAGGACTCAATGGGCATCCTCGAGGGTCGTGGAGTAAATCTTCACGTAAAACATCCACAATTTTTTCCCGAAAACGTTTTGTGAACCTATACTTATATTTAAAATCTTCGTCACTCAATTTAAAACGATTTACATGATGACGACATCTGTAAGGTCGCCGAGACGTCTCCAGCATAACCAAATCCATCAAATCAATTATAACAATATCCATTTTTGACGATTTGTAAATAAAAAGACACAATAATAATCAATGCTAACCTCAAATAAATTAGTACCGATGTCAAATCCATGGTTAAACTAGGGGTCTCGGCGGACTAACTTTAGTACCTTAGTTAGTTCTTTTAAGAACTAGTGATAAACTTCATTTTGTAATAACGTTTTATTTAGTCATGGTTTAAACCTAGTAACAATCCCAGTACTAAATTTAGATCGTGTTTTGGAATAAGGCGGTTCAAGGTTTAATAAGTCAACCACTGCCATCATATTGAAAAATTTGTTTGTCTGGTATAATCCAAACCCAAGTTAAGAAGGTTCAAAAATACGACGAAGTGCTTCGAGAAAAGGTAGGTAGTGCCCTTGCGCTTTGCTTGGCTCGTCTGGGCGGGGGCACTCCCGTGCCCCCAGATTTATTTTCGTAACTATCAAGCCGTGTTTACTCATAATTTCGCTGCTTGGCACCTGTCGTCGTGTGTGTGAGCCTTGCTTGTAGTAGTAAGACGCAATACCTAGAATTGAAGCGCGTCAATTCGTGAATGGATACATAGGGCTATTTATGCTAAGTAGCTACGTAGCTAAGTAGTACATATCAACCAATATGCGCGAGAGCAGGTTACGTAGTAGGTTAATACCGGTTAGGGCTGGCTTTCACCTTGGCCAGAGGCTAGGTAAGCATTGCCATACAACGTGGTAATGCCGTCACTCTCTTGGGTACATGAGCAGTCGACAGCGATGCGGATGAATTTTTCGACGCTATATTTTAGAGTGTGAATAGGTGTTAGGATATAATTTTGTAAATTTAATTAACTAATTAAGTTTTACATAATAAATAAATATGTTTGGTCAGTGCCTAAGTGGTACAATAATGTTGCTAATACAGTTAGCCAACTCGGTTGTTTATTATAGGTACAAGGTCATATTGTGAAATGTCCAGGGATATTATTATTATTATATTAAATTAGCTAATGAATCTCCGCAGACGTGATTGATATCGATATCTAAGCATGATAAAACAAAAAATAAATTGATTTGATGATTTTTTGGGTGTTTATTGACCGCAGTTAGTAGTAGTAGAAAAAAAAACTTGAGAAGTGTCAAGGGACACCCGGATGGAACGAAGTATAACTGGCTTGCTTTCTATAAGAGAGAGAGAGAGAGACAGACAGAGAAACACGCGCACGCCCCACGGCTTACAACTATAGCAAAAAGTGTCGCTCCAACTTTTGGTCTTAATTTTTTCCCTTTCGCAACGCGCGATAAGGAACTTCGTTCCAAAAATCATTTTCTCATACATTTTGTATGGAAAGGTTTTATTGATGATATCTCAGAACGGATTGACTGATTTCGGTGGTGTTACGAAGTTCGCCGGGTCAGCTGGTTTCTAATATTATAATTTATATTTATTGATAAAAAGAAGCGGATGCTACCTACTATCAATTCTTGTTACTTTGATAACGTCACCCACAAAAAGGTTAGCTAACTGCAGAATGTTATTATCAACGATGTTTGATTAGTATGAGTCGCTACTCAGCTAAATAAATACATCGAAATCGAACAGTATGTGTCATAGTTATTGGATGTATCACACATAAAAATATGATTGAGTGTGTAGCGCCAGTGTTAGATCAGCCTTGCCCAGTACAAGCAGTCCTTATATAATAAAATTGTATCTAAGTTTCAAATTGACGTTATTTCAAGTTAAACGAATATCAACTTCATTTTCATGTTGATTAAGTTGATTTCAGAATGACTAGCAATATTGAACAAGTTATAAAAATGTTTGCAGTTGTAGCGTAAACTGAACTTTATTGTGTAGGAATTAAAGTAATTTTTTCATAAACTCATATTTGTTTACATTTTTGGCTAATTATGTCGCGATTTAAATTTAGATTCACCGATCAATCAAGGGTACATTCCGAATTAAGCCATAATCGCTCACAGCGCTCACATCAGTAATAATTTGCGTGCCGATTTAGATCGCGATTTTGACAGCTGAGAGATGTCAGCAATTTGAAACGCTCGTCAACGCGCTCATAGTGCTCGCTCAACGCCAAAACTATATTCACTTTAATACTCATGGTTGAATTACAGTATTTCTTTGTGTATACATTACCTTCTTCTTCTTTGGTTAGGTGGAGACTGTTAGTTATATGTATATGATACTCAAAACACAAGAGTCAGTCACAAAAATGGCAGTTGTACATTTTTGACAGCGCTCACGGTGATATTAATTTACAGCATGACGTCACCTATGACGATTCACGGGACATCGTTATCGCGCTCACGCTGATTCAGAACGCGTGTATGCACGCTCAAATCGATTACAGCGCAATTCGGAATGTAGCCTAGGTGACTTCAACCAAGTGATCAACACAAACATAACAATTATTACCTGAGTAGCTCTTGAAGTGAACGTTCGTGTTGAGTGATATTTTTAAACGCGAATTAAAAATGAAATCGCTGCAGCTCTTGTTCTCTGCTGCATTTGTTCTAGCATTTGTCAGTGCCTTAAGCAAAAAGAGGGACGAAACTAAATATGTGTTTCGTTTTAAATGTGCTGATTTGGTCGGAAAATGTTTGATGAAAAGTGCTGAAAAATCTGACGTAAGTGCACCAATGCAGTTGAAAAGAGTGACAAGAAGTATTATAAATAGTGGGAGATGTCCTCGGGGACAGGTTTGGTACCTGTACAGGTGCTGGAATTGTGAGAAGTAAGTAGATTGTATTTCTAGGGCCAATTGAAATTCATTTTACCAAGTTAAACAAATATTAACTTTATTTTACAGAGAATTAAGTTGATTTCAGAGTGACTATTGATAAAAGTTATAAACATGTTTGAAGTTGTAGCGTAAACTGAACTTTATTGTGTAGGTATTAAAGTTATTTTTCCAATAACTCTTATTTGTTTACATGTTTGGAAAGAAATCGCGAACGCAGAGCCGTAGGATTTCTTGTCGGCAAATATTACGAACTACTATACAAACTTTCATCCCCTATTTAACCCCTTTAGGGGATGAAATTAAAAAAAAACCGCATCAATATCCATTGAGTAGTTTAGAAGATCTAAGCGGATACAACGACAGACACGGAAAGCGACTTTATTGGATAATATGTATACATAGTGTCAAATTAAATTAGCTAGCGAAACTGCAGACGTGATAGGTATCGATATCTATCTAAACAAGATATATTTGGGGTCAACGGCTGCTGGTAGTGTTGTTGCTTGCAATATCAGTTGTGAAAATCGGTTTTCTTATCGCTATCGTCTGTTAAGTTTACACAAAAAAAAAACCTACTTACACTAACTTATTAAGTGACTTTCCAAACTAACTGTGGACGTTGACTTAAAAAAAAAACAGAATTAATAAAGAAGGATGCTACAAAAACACCCAGAGTCGATTAAAATAATATACATACTATTATGCGTTGTGTGCTAGAACATGTTTAGGAGATCCTAAATACGCAATTCGTTTCTCTTATAAAGGTCACCAAAACGACCACAGCGAAACAATAGCAAGCCGCGATGAATAACGAGTTATTTGATGTTAATTCGTAAAAAAGAGACACACGTTTTATTGAGAGGTCCGCATACGCTCGCGACATGTCCGATCTAAAATATATTATACATACATTTTGTATAATCCAAGAGAAAATAGCAGAAACTCAATAGTCGAACATCACTGCTCTTGCATACACATGGTCGCCGTACTTTGGGTAGTTGCGCGCACATTATTAGCATGATATACTATCTTGGCTTTGCAAGATATCAAGGGCTGCAACAACCAGCTGAGTTTTTAGATAGCATTCTAATAGATTTAGAAAATATATAGAACAAAGAACATGTATTTTTTTTTAATTAAAAATAGATGTGATTATGTTTTTTTTTTATTTTGACAGATTGCTAGCTTACATCATGCAATAATAATATTCATAATATTACCGTTGAAACTACGCAAAATAGTTTGATTTCGTAAGAAAAAAAAAACACACTATGTAAATCTAGAACACCCGAGATCTCCCTCTTGGGGATCGTCTTAGCAAAAAAAAAAAAAAAAATAGCTTATTTGTGAAATAATAAGTTTGCTCTACCTCACCGTGCATGAATTATTTTAATCGACTCTGAGTTTTCGGTCCATACATTTAGTAGCATCATCATCATCTGGCACAACAACCACAACATTTAGTAGCATTCTCCTTAATTTTTTACTTTATCATAATATTTGGATATCAATACCCATCCGTCTGCAGAGTTTCGCTAGCTAATTTAATATGACCCTGTAGATATAGATGTACCTACCTATACATATACATAATATTATATTATCAACATTTCAATGAAGGTCTTAGGAGAATTCGGAGCAGTTCTTGGTAAATGGTAACAATATTAAGTATGTGATTTATACCTGTTATATGATAATTTTTATTCGTGGAATAAAATTGACGTCTGACAGTTTTTATATGAAAGAACTGTCATAAATTGAAATCGCTGCAAATTATTCCTCCGATAAAATTATTTGGCGTTGGATAAATTGGCCCTAAGTCATACGATTACCTCCCAGGGTAGTGGGATCGTCCGAAAGGGTTACCGCTGCCCTGGAACATAAAGGTCTAAGGAAGGAACACGGGTGGGTTTTAGTCAGTAAGAGTCTGACACTCCCTTCTGCTCCACCCAGAGCGGGAGGAGTCATTTGATGATTTCCCATCCTGGAAAAAAAAAGTCATACGATTAAATGGATCTAGCGTTTTTTATGGAAAAACATCGTGCGAACAGCGTGGTAATATTTATAGTAAACATGTTGTTTATTTTGGCTTCCAACAGAGAATGCCACCTTTGCTTCTCTAAATATAAAAAAAAAACACAGACAAAAAAGCCAAGGCATTTGTTTATTTCACGTTTTGTTATTTGGAATTTACGTATTGGTAAAATATTATGTAACTACTAGATTTTGTCTGCGACTTCGCCCGCTTAGATGTTGGAAATTACTTAACGGAAACATACTTCCGGGATGAAAAGGCTTGTCTTGCACTTAGCTGGTTTTTAATTTTAGTCACGATAGTGACAACACAAATGTCAATGTTTTTGTCCATCGTATTTTCATTTTTCATATCTACTCAGGATATTTAGTCAGCGTTTCAGTGTTAACCGTGTAATCAAATTGGCAAGAAATATGAATGTATGTAGGTATTTATATCCATGTAAATAAAAAGTATATGGCTGATTCATCAGCTGATAATATTATATCAGTGCAAAAGGTAAGTGTAAAACTTCTTAGTACCTACCTTAGTTACCTACTTATACTTAAATAAAGAAAGAGCACATGCTAACTGCGACCTGCTACCTAGTTCCACACGATAAGGACAGATAGCTAGGATGCAGACGGAAAGCCGATTGCATCATTAAATCCGTGTTATCATCAAGAATTTTACATTAACAAAGTGCGTCTATACAGCAGAAAGCCCTAATCCCAAATAAAAACACAGGCAACGATTGGATTATAGTATTTTCTAAAGTATTTGACGTAGTGTCATGCCTAAAATAAAGGAAATTTGTGTAGTAGAAAAAGGTGTAGGTAAGTACGGTCACTAAAGGAGATAAGTAACCAGGGTCGTCGGATATATTGAAGTTTAGTAAGAAATCGTTGGATGTTATCGAATAAAATTTAATTTAATGAATAGAAAACAAACAGTTCATTTCTCAAATTAAATTTCATTCGAAAACATCCATCGGTTTCTTATTAAACTTCAACTATATCCGACAACCCTAGTTACCTACTTGTCTATTTTGGTAACTGTACCTGTTTTCACTAATAACAATTATACACTAAGCTTAGAATAATGTCCAGGGATACATAAAAATAAATTGCCTTCTCATTAGCGCGTGGCGTGTTATCAAGTATCGAGCGACGTCACTGAAAATGGCGCGCGGATGAACCGGCGAGCCGGCTTTGGAAATTATGTTGTACCTAATACTCGTAACTCTGCTATTTCTGTGTGAAATTTCAACGTTTACAATCTAAACTTAATCAAAATTTGCACATGCAACAACTTCTTTAAATATAAGGTACCTACTTAACCTTAAAACAAAAATAAACCGGAATTGGAAAGTACCAAAATACGTCAAAAATATAGTTCAAAACAAGTAAATAATAATTGAATATAAACCGGAAAAAAGAATACAATCATCTTTATGCTTTTTATTGCTCGTTTTAATTCAATATATCAAGCTTTCACGATGAAACAGCAAAGGGAAAACCGGGTGCCTAGTTGCAAGCAGCTAGAAGAGTTTCTAAAGATTAGTTACAAACATGTATGTAGTGCCACCTATACCATCGTTCAGTTAAATCAAAGTATTTTCATTACTAAGCGATACTTTGCATGGTCGATAGATGGCGTTTTAATATAAAACAATGAGGAAAATCTACTTCTTAATTGAGCGGATGAGATAATCCCGCAGCAAATCGTGTCCGTCCAATTATCCGAAATTTGTTTATGGAAACAAATATTTATGAAATGATAAGCTGCATCTGCGATCATTTTGAGGCAATTTTACGAACAATGTATGACTTATATTTGACAATACTTACATTTTTAGGAAACTCCATTGAAGTTTTCTGTGTTCAACTCATATTTAGATCATCAGTCGGTTGTTTTACTTTCGTCAACTTCAGAAACGACGATGTTCTTGTTGTTACAGATTTGGGTTAGGTACTTTAAGGTTAGGTTTCTTAATTCTACTTTCGTGGGAAATCACTGCGAAGAACTCCACTACATATTATATTGAAAGTTCGGCCTTACTCAGCTATTTTCTGTAAGTGTTGCTAACGAATAAAACAAAATGGAAGCGTTCATTTTATGATAAAATTAAATCATGGAGGAATGGTTGGTAGTACGTACATCAAGTTCTCTTTTTGAAGGTTTCTAAGTTTTATGAATTCTGGCACATTTCAGGTATAGTTGTATGTTCTATTACGTTTTTTGTTAAGATTATTTTGTAACGATTTTAAGACATAGATTTTATTTACATATTTAATTTAATTTGCCATCACTCGAAAAAGTTTTAATTAAATGGTACTAATAATTTAGTTTAAGTTGTAAGGAAAACGATAAATAAAATGGCATGCATCAAAACGAGCTAATGTTGTTTATCTATATTGACAACACTGACGTATGTTTGTGATTGGTGCAGAACTCCGCCATCTTGGATGATCTGTCACTTTGCTCATGTGCACTTGCTCAAACCCCGCCATTTCTCTGCCGCTGTCTGACGCTATTATTGTACCGCTCAGATACTAAATCACTGAAAATGAAAAAGTTACAGTTTATGTTGTTTCTGCTCGCGATTGTGACATGGGTCGTCGTCTATCAAGTATTAAGTGAGATTCCTATCAGAAATGGTGAACTTCATAAAAGAATGAAGAGATCCGTCTTGAAGCATGGAGGGTGCCCTGAAGGTCTCATCAAACTTTCCCGACGATGCGTTCCTTGTGACTTGTGAGTAGTTTTCAAAATGTTTTTCTTCTTTCACTGTGATTTTGAATCAAATACTGCACCACTTCTAAGTATTATTTTCATTCAAAGAAAATTTTCGTTAAGCACTTCGAGAATTTTCTGATTTCAAGATGGAGTCGTGAATGATTTTTGCCTTTGCTGTTTCATCGTGAAAGCTTGATATACTGAATTAAAACGAGAAATAAAAAGCATGAAGATGATTGTATTCTTTTTTCCGGTTTATATTCAATTATTATTTACTTGTTTTGAACTATATTTTTGACGTATTTTGGTACTTTCCAATTCCGGTTTATTTTTATTTTAAGGTCAAGTAGGTACCTTATATTTAAAGAAATTGTTGCATGTGCAAATTTTGATTAAGTTTAGATTGTAAACGTTGAAATTTCACACAGAAATTGCAGAGTTACGAGTATTAGGTACAACATAATTTCCAAAGCCGGCTCGCCGGTTCATCCGCGCGCCATTTTCAGTGACGTCGCTCGATACTTGATAACACGCCACGCGCTAATGAGAAGGCAATTTATTTTTCCAGCGCATATCTCAAACTGTTATGGATCCCTGGACATTATTCTAAACTTAGTATAATTGTTATTAGTAAAACACAACAGTTACCAAAATACACACGTAACTAGGGTTGTCGGATATAGGTGAAGTTTAATAAGAAACCGATGGATGTTTTCGATATAAATTTAATTTGAGAAATGAACTGTTTGTTTTCTATTCATTAAATTAAATTTTATTCGATAACATTCATCGATTTCTTACTTAACTTCAATATATCCGACCGGAGTAACCAGGGTCTGGTTACTCATCTCCTTTGGTGATCGTACCTACCTACATCTTTTTCTACTACACAAATTTCCTTCATTTTTGGCATGACACTACGTCAAATACTTTAGGAAATACTAGAATCCAATAGCCTGTGTTTTTATTTGGGATTAGGGCTTTCTGCTGTATAGATGCACTTTGTTAATGTAAAATTCTTGATGATAACACGGATTTAATGATGCAATCGGCTTTCTGTCTGCATCCTAGCTATCTGTCCTTATCGTGTGGAATTAGGTAGCAGGTCGCAGTTAGCATGTGCTCTTTCCTTATTTAAGTATAAGTAGGTAACTGTTTGCGTTTTAGCAAAAGGTATTGTCAACACGATTTTTTTTCAAAATCTAAAGTTACATAACTAAGGCGCCTTGCTCACCGGATCGGCGCGTTTTCGTTTCTGTACCGAATCTGTAGAGATTCTTTACCGAGAACCACTTCTTGACTGGCTCGGTTTGGTACGGTTTTTGTCATTCCTGCGCTGCGTGTGAGTGAACTGCGGGGTGGGGGGACGGGATGGGCGAGTCGAATGGCTCGGTAGTACTCGGTATAGAGACGTGTGTATGCGCTCGGTCAAGAATCTGTACCGAAACGACTCAGTGAGGAAGCTCGCATTTCATTATATATTATGCACTCGGTAAAGAATCTGTAGGTACAGCTGATTCGGTACGGGAACGGAAATACACCGATCCGATGAGGAAGGCGCCTAAGATTGCACTTTAGCTCGAGCCAGCTTTTGAACAAAACTGACAACTTAGTATGTCAGCAGTTTAGGAAATAGTATTTCGATTACTGTCAGGTTCCTATTTCAATAACTAGCTTGATAGTATAAACCACTAAACTAAAGAAAAACCTTGTTTTACCCAATCTGCGGTCGCAATTTACTTGCCAAAAATGTAATCAAATATTAGTTTATGAAAAAATAACTTTAATTCCTACACAATAAAGTTCAGTTTACGCTACAACTTCAAACATTTTTATAACTTTTCAATAGTGCCAGTCACTCTGAAATCAAGTTAATTACCATTAGGATAAAGTTTACATTGGTTTAACTTGAAATACAACGAATTAAAAATATACATTTGAACAGACCTTATTGAGTCAAGAGTTACCTACAGTTTTAGCAGGTTAACCATATTGAAACAAATCTATATTTTAACTCGCAGTTAACGTGAAAATAATTAAAATGTCAAGCTTATAAAGGTGATTATTAAGTAATTTTTTAGTACCGCTGAGTAGGTATCGACCGCTAGATGGCGCTACAGGAGTACATCCATAGCCGTACCCACTGTTCCATCGCACTGACTTGCATTTTTGTCGCGTGGACCAATAGGCAAGTAGTATCTCCTGGCGTGGCTTGCGGCCACGCCCCTTTCTTTTGCATGGCGGTAGAGCGAGTGGTTTTATTACGTTTTTTATTAATGCGGGCAACCTCAATTCACGTGTCTCTTTAATAATTTTAGTACATTTTTTTACTACCACACACCGAACTGCACATCAAATTCTTTTTTCCCAATCATTTTTTTTTTACAGTTCTATTCTCGCCGCCTCTGTAATACTTACATATTTTGTCATTTAATTGCTCTTACATACAAAGCAGGCAGCGATTTGTAATCTGTGTATTCCATTGAAACACACAACACATAGCTGTGTAGGGATCTTTTGGCGCGGGGCAAAAATCTAAACTAACGCCATCGCACCGCCATCTTGTTTTTATGGTTGCGAACCCAAAGGGTGCCAATGAAACCCTATCACTATGCTTCCGCTGCCCGTCCGTCCACCATGTCTGTCAGCGGGCTGTATTTCATGAACCTTAAAAGGTGGACAGTTGAAATTTTCACAGAGTGCCGTTTGAACACCAAATAAAAGAAATAAAATAAAGTTAGTTAAAATTTAAGGGGTTTCCATACAAGCAACGTTTCTTTTCGGCATTTTTTGCCTTGTGGTGGAATCTTTTGTGTGCGAGTCCTGACCGGGTTTTTTCAATACCTTTCATAAAATAATTGCACACTTTGCTTTTATTTTTACCAATGTTTGTCAACGTCATATTTTTTGCGCCAAAAGATCCGTGTAGCAGTGTACAAGATGGCGGCCGTCCACAGATGACACGTGACCGCTTATAATAGTGCCCATTACACACATTCATTGTTTCTTTATTGTAAAGCTCGGTCTAAATATACGTACTTACGCCAACCTGTCGCTGGAAACCAACGCGCTGGGGCTCTGTGTCGCATAGGGTCTTAGCATTTATGCTGATCGATGACCGTTTTGCGTGGATGTGACGCATAATTTCCCCAATTTGTTTTTTTTTTATGTTTCTGTTCTTTTTCTGCGTTGTTTACCGCAAATAAACGTATTTTCTTTCTTTCTTTTCTTTCTTACTACAGAATAGAATACAATAGGCACTGCACAAGCGAAAAAAATACTTACTTCATGGTGTTTGTGCAGTCCTGCAATTAAACGCGTTATTTATATTTTTAAGACGTCAATATTTACTTAGAAAGTAGTCAATCTATTTAGTTAGAAAGTATTTAATAAATTATTGTTTAAGGTAAACTTGTGATATATTAGGATGTTCCGATTATTGTAGGTATTTATACTCGAGAAGGTTGAGCTCCGTGCCTCGGAAAGCACTTTAAGCCATTGTTCCCGGCTGTCATCGTGGATCTTTGACAGTCATTATGGGTCGTCAGAAGCCAGAAAATGAGACAACCAGTCATAGGTATTACCCAGTTACTGGGTTGTGGAGGTCAGATAGGTAGTCGTTCCATTTAAAATACTGGTATTCAGCTGCATCCAGTTAGACTGGAAGCCGACCCTAATATTGTTGGCAAAGGGCTAGGCTTATGATGATGATGACTCAACCAGGTTAACTTATCCCAACCGGTCTGGAAGTGTGACATACTCACTTCATTAACAACAAATTTCTTTTTTCCAGGTACACTGAACTGACCGGAAATGATTGTTAACAAACAGCTGCTGCAAACGTTAATGGACAGAATGATTAAGACTTTTCAAATCTGTCATGTGTCTCGCATCGCATCCCTGGAGGATCCAAAACGCGCGCCGCCACCATGGTCCTCCATGGTGGCGGCACTCTTGCTGAGCTCCTGCTCAACAAGAGTGCCGACAGCACGTCACGTAACCTTCAAAGCTGCTTCCGATTACGACAATAAGTTGGGATATGGCTATGTTCACAGTATCAACACACGAAGACAAAGTCAATGACAAAATCGACTGCGGACCGTAAAGGCACATTTGGACGGGCCGCACAAGAACGCAGAAATTTTCCTACATCACTTTGTTCGCATATTGTGTATGAACCATCATATAGGTACTCAGCCGGGCCACACCACACTTGTGTTGGATTGTATTGCGCTACACTGCGGTCCGATGCGGATATAATGTGCCTCTATAAGTATTTATAGTTTAATTTAATTATCATACATATAATATTTATAAATACCTGTTTCACTTGCTAACTGTTGTTCCAAGCCGAGTATTTGTGCATGTGAGAGATATGTATTATTGCATTTACTGACGCTGCCACAATGTAAAATGAATTCTAAAGCTTAAGTTTTAAGTTAGTTTTAAGTAGGATTCAATTTACTTTTTTTTTTTGCACGATGCAACTGTCAATCTTAATAAACTACCAGTTTTACAAGCATAGCTTGTCGTGTAGCGACAAGGAAATCTAAGCTTATAGGTTAAGGATAAAAAGAAAGGGAGGTAGAAGACAATTAAAGATATATATTTATAAGAAAAGGATGGAGATGAATTGAAGAGTGGTGTGTAGTATGTGGAGGTGGGGTGTATGAGTGAGGATGCGTGATAGATGGGTTGAGGACGTAGTCGCGAGGCAGGTGCTGGCGACAGGGGCAGGTACAGCTGCCGATCCAGGATCAGGAGCAGGAACAGGTGAAGACAGGTGCTAGGGCGTGGCCACACGGTGGACACCCGTAGGAGGGCCCACGCAGCAGGCCAGGACGCAGCACAGCAGCAGGAGAGAGAGGCACGGCGGAGACGCTGTCAGCCCGCCAGGTGAGGACAGGAGGGCCCACGCAGCAGGCCAGGACGCAGCACAGCAGCAGGAGAGAGAGGCACGGCGGAGATGCTGTCAGCCCGTCAGGTGAGGACAGGAGGGCCCACGCAGCAGGCCAGGACGCAGCACAGCAGCAGGAGAGAGAGGCACGGCGGAGACGCTGTCAGCCCGTTAGGTGAGGACAGGAGGGCCCACGCAGCAGGCCAGGACGCAGCACAGCAGCAGGAGAGAGAGGCACGGCGGAGACGCTGTCAGCCCGTTAGGTGAGGACAGGAGGGCCCACGCAGCAGGCCAGGACGCAGCACAGCAGCAGGAGAGAGAGGCACGGCGGAGATGCTGTCAGCCCGTCAGGTGAGGACAGGAGGGCCCACGCAGCAGGCCAGGACGCAGCACGGCAGCAGGAGAGAGAGGCACGGTGAAGACGCTGTCAGCCCGCCAGGTGAGGCGGCCCTCAGTTGAGGCACGGCCCAATAGATGTAGTAGCCCTCTTCACGGAGGACAGAGGGCGGAGGCGTAGGCAGGGTCCGTCAGGAACCGTAGCGGAGAGGTACGCTGGGTATTCCCGGGATAGGTGACCCTGGAGTATCAGGCTCTTTGTAGTGTTCGCTTTAGAGGCGAAGCCAGAACTGATCCTTGTATTGCGTGGATCAAAAAAGAAAACTCGTAGAATAACATTATGTAGAAAATATGAATTTGAGATAGGAACGTAGCCAGTAATTCTTTTACGTGAGTTTGCATATCAAATCCACTAAAAAGATACAGGCCGGTAAGAATTTGAAAGGTACGTTGCCATGACGACGTATTAAACGTCGTTGTCAAAGCTGTCATAATAAAATATATTATAATAAAATACAATAAAATCTATAGTTATTTTGTATTAGAAGTATAGTGTTTATAGGAAAAATGATATCCATCAATGTGGGCGAAACTACCAACCCTTGGATGACACTAAATCGTCGTAGACTCATGTTAAAGTTGGAAGCTGTGTCTGTGTACCGATTGTGGATAGAACGAGTCGTGAGAAATAATCAGATCAGCGCCTAACGGTCACAGAATGCTTGTTCTGACCTTGAGGAATGATTGAAGGTAACTGTGAGTATGTACATTATGTTACATTTTCCCCCCGACCCTAGAAAATTTTCGACTCAGAGAAAATTTTAATGAAGCTTTCCGAAAGAAACTGTAAAACACAACTTCGCAGATTCATACCTCTCCATTCACCCAATCATACTATCTCTTTTAAGCAATCTCCTGCATTCCGGTAAGGGTGGAGTTCACATTCAATGACTGCCACTCTAGAAGGGTGTTTTATAAACGACGTCAAGGCTTATTTAAGGAGTTGTCAGCCGCTCCAGACATGGAAAAAAAAAAGAAAAGGTATTATACAAATTAAGTATGTAAAGGAAATTAAGCTCATTTAAAGAGCGATAGAGTTAAGTAATAAGTTAAGTAGTAGTAGATAGATACATTTGTACATTTAGTTTAGGCTTATTTAGGGAGTAACCAACCGCTCCTGCAAGGGCTTATTTATAGAGTTGCAACCGCTCTTTAGAATACATATACATATATGCATATATACAAGAGTTAGATAAGTTAAGATTGGATAGCTTAAATTACCAATGGTTTAGAGCCGATTGATAAAGCATATCCAGTGATCAATGCAGTAGAGCATTATGATCATTATAACTATGGCTGTAGAGCCGTAGTTATAGAAGAGTAAAAGATGGATGGGGTAGGCCATCATCTTTTAAAACCGTTTGGGTTTACCAAATAGTTGTAGAGAGCATGAGTTAAATAAAGTATTTATAAACATAATAGAATAAAGATATGATAATGTAGTGTAGAGATGTTTGAGTATATACAATATATACATAATTATAAGTTGAAAAGTAAGTTACATAAAAATACGAGTATCTAAAAGTTAATAAATATAAAGTTACGTAAAAAATATTTCTGTTTTCCTGTTGAAAAAAATAAAGTTATATGTGTAGAGTATAGATGTTTAGTACAGTGTGTTTAAGTTATGTTTGGATGAAAGAAAATAAAATTAGCCAAAGAGTTTAAATTACACTAGATGAAGCGTTGTTTTAGAATTTAGGAATGTGTGAAAGGAATGGATGTATGAAAATTATGTAAGAAGACAAAGAAGGAAAGAAAGAACTAGGAGAATTCAAAGAATTAGATAAAGGGAGAGCGAGAGAGGGAAAGAACTAATTTACGTTGGGCGCCAAAATGTCGTGTAGCGACAAGGAAATCTAAGCTTATAGGTTAAGGATAAAAAGAAAGGGAGGTAGAAGACAATTAAAGATATATATTTATAAGAAAAGGATGGAGATGAATTGAAGAGTGGTGTGTAGTATGTGGAGGTGGGGTGTATGAGTGAGGATGCGTGATAGATGGGTTGAGGACGTAGTCGCGAGGCAGGTGCTGGCGACAGGGGCAGGTACAGCTGCCGATCCAGGATCAGGAGCAGGAACAGGTGAAGACAGGTGCTAGGGCGTGGCCACACGGTGGACACCCGTAGGAGGGCCCACGCAGCAGGCCAGGACGCAGCACAGCAGCAGGAGAGAGAGGCACGGCGGAGACGCTGTCAGCCCGCCAGGTGAGGACAGGAGGGCCCACGCAGCAGGCCAGGACGCAGCACAGCAGCAGGAGAGAGAGGCACGGCGGAGATGCTGTCAGCCCGTCAGGTGAGGACAGGAGGGCCCACGCAGCAGGCCAGGACGCAGCACAGCAGCAGGAGAGAGAGGCACGGCGGAGACGCTGTCAGCCCGTTAGGTGAGGACAGGAGGGCCCACGCAGCAGGCCAGGACGCAGCACAGCAGCAGGAGAGAGAGGCACGGCGGAGACGCTGTCAGCCCGTTAGGTGAGGACAGGAGGGCCCACGCAGCAGGCCAGGACGCAGCACAGCAGCAGGAGAGAGAGGCACGGCGGAGATGCTGTCAGCCCGTCAGGTGAGGACAGGAGGGCCCACGCAGCAGGCCAGGACGCAGCACGGCAGCAGGAGAGAGAGGCACGGTGAAGACGCTGTCAGCCCGCCAGGTGAGGCGGCCCTCAGTTGAGGCACGGCCCAATAGATGTAGTAGCCCTCTTCACGGAGGACAGAGGGCGGAGGCGTAGGCAGGGTCCGTCAGGAACCGTAGCGGAGAGGTACGCTGGGTATTCCCGGGATAGGTGACCCTGGAGTATCAGGCTCCTTGTAGTGTTCGCTTTAGAGGCGAAGCCAGAACTGATCCTTGTATTGCGTGGATCAAAAAAGAAAACTCGTAGAATAACATTATGTAGAAAATATGAATTTGAGATAGGAACGTAGCCAGTAATTCTTTTACGTGAGTTTGCATATCAAATCCACTAAAAAGATACAGGCCGGTAAGAATTTGAAAGGTACGTTGCCATGACGACGTATTAAACGTCGTTGTCAAAGCTGTCATAATAAAATATATTATAATAAAATACAATAAAATCTATAGTTATTTTGTATTAGAAGTATAGTGTTTATAGGAAAAATGATATCCATCAATGTGGGCGAAACTACCAACCCTTGGATGACACTAAATCGTCGTAGACTCATGTTAAAGTTGGAAGCTGTGTCTGTGTACCGATTGTGGATAGAACGAGTCGTGAGAAATAATCAGATCAGCGCCTAACGGTCACAGAATGCTTGTTCTGACCTTGAGGAATGATTGAAGGTAACTGTGAGTATGTACATTATGTTACAAGCTTCTGCTAGTCTTGTAAAATGAGATCCTTGTCTAGTTTAGTAAAAACTTGAGTCTTGCTCAAGACTGACAGTGGGAATCATTCTCCATTGTGAGTTCGTAACAGCATTCCTTAGAATAAAACATTAGTAGGATTAAGTCTACAATTAAATTATCATCATTATTCCGTAGTACAAATATATAATCAAACATAGGACTATTGTTTAGCTTTAGTATTTGAATCATCTTCAATTTCTAATGGTACTTTAGTCGCAATTTTTATTTGTAAGCTGTAAATAAGTTGTATGTGATTGTGTTTGGTATATATTGTATTCAATTTCCTACAGTATGGACTTGTCTGGATCTCCGTTCTTATGAACTTGCATTTAAATAAAATTACCCATCAACCATTCACGTTTTTGAAAGCCTTTCTTGCCCTACATATATCTAAAATAAGTGTTAGCTGTAATTGTTAAAAAATAACTGTTGTATCGGTGAAGGAAAACATTGTGAGGAAACCGGCATGCCCTAGAACCACAAATTCGAAGACATGTGACATCCACCAACCCGCACTGGGCCCGCGTGGTGGATTATGGCCTACTCCCTCTCACAGAGAGGAGGCCTGTGTCCCAGCAGTGGGAACATCATAGGCTGATTATGTATTATAATGCAACTGTTGTATGTTTTGTAGTCATTTATAATCTATATTGTGGCTTATCGGCCCCCTACATTTCTGAGATTATTGCAAGAGAATTAAGTAATTTATTTGCTAATTTATTGAATGTAGTTATTTAATATGACAATATTTAACAGTAATTTAAATGTACCTTAATAATATTTTCAAAATCGATCATTTTCTATTATTTTTGACATAAAATTACAAATTTTGACATTTTATTTGACGTGTATGCTATAGGATATTTGCATTGTACCTAAGTTTAGTCTGTAATTGTTTAAAATGTCTCTGTATTTATTGATTTTATTTGAGGAAAGTACCATCTTTATTTCTGTTAGGTATATATTTATGTCAAAATTTCGTAACAAAATATTTGAGAAATTTAACAGTTTTCACAATTACTTTTTCAGTATCATAATAATAAATTATAGTATGAAAATCACATTCAGTATTGTAATATGTATAGAAAGGAGTTTTTAAAATAAATGATCATAAATTGTACCGTGCAGTTTTCTTTTGTTAGTTCATCTTTCTTACAATAAATGCAGTTCGTGTTTAGTATGACAGGTTTGATGCTGCAAGATTAGAGATACACTAAAACAAGGCTGCAGTTGTTAACAGAGATCCTTTAAATTAGCTGAAACAAGACAACTAAACAACTACAAGAAAATCTTATAAATAAGTACTAGCTAAATGGACGTCATTGTTTGTCATTATTATTCGTTGCGTTAGCTTGAGGAGAAGAAAATAAACGTGGCGAAGATGTTGTGGCTTTGCCGTGCCATGTAAAGCAAGCTACACGCGATCGCCTCATATTGCAGGCCCCGCCTTTTTCACCATGCAAGCATTCAAAGTTATAAATAATTACAGAACACGTATCGCGCGAGTAAAATAAATCTTTAAAATGGTGACGTCACGGTATGCCTCTGTCTTTCATATTTACAGTAACCACGTCTGTGGTTAGACAACCAATGTACGCTGACCTTTCATTCTATTTAAACTACGTATATACTATGCTAGTCCAGCTCAAGGTAATTTTTTTATCACAGACGTGCGTGACAAGCAATAAAAACTACAGTAGGTAAGTATGTATCTACAACGCCACATGCGTACTACGCGTCATACTGACGTTACGCCAAATCCTGCATCTCGCAAGCAGAGTTTACCGCGCAACTAGAATATATACAACGGCCCGACATGAATCATCGAGCAGTTGCCCGCCAGAAACAACACACGTCTGATCGAAGGATCCTCTTTTCTATGGAGGAAGAGTGAACTTTACACCCTGTTCCTCATACCTCTATAAGTCTGTATTTAAGATCTCAGAAACATAACAATCTATAGCTTTTACAACGAATATGTACATAGTAATTAGATTGCTGTAGGTGAGGCACGACAACATACCGAACTATACGATTCCTGTATAAGCTGATCTCTCATTGTACGGAAAGCCTAAACAATGCGAGGTCAGCTTGTATTGGAAATTATGTCTTAATGTGTGTGTAATAAGTAGGTTCATGACCTTTTTTCGCCAATATATGAATACTTTAATGAGATAAAACAACAGCAGTTTCGGTGAACAGACGATACTCAATTAATTTGATCTTGTTTCGAAGTGTAAATAATTTTCGATTAGATAGCTCACCCTGACCTACACAAAGTTATACCTAAGGAAACGCGGACGTAATGTTCACGATAACACGTTATCAACGGAGTTATTAATTTAGGTACATAAAGCTGAGTATTATTACGATTGATAATGTATAGGTCACTGACCGTCAACAGCTGTTTTTCAGGATAATGTATGAATGTTCCTGTTTGCGGATTTCAAGGTTATAATGACGTCGTTTTGTGACGACAATTATGACAAGAGCTTTAGTTTGTGTTTCGTAATTAGGTTTTTATTTTAATTGCATAACGAAGTTATGAATATGATGGACAACGACCAAGTTATATGATTTGAGTGCTTATCATAAATTGTCATAATAATTAATGCGTGGAAACGGTAGTCGGTCAGCAAAAAAACCGACGAAGGTCGCAGGGTTCCGATGGATACATGTATAGAGGGTATGAAGAACAGGGTATAAAGTTTACTCTTAAAATACTCTATAGAAAAGGAAGGATCCTCCGACCAGCCGGGTGTTGTGCTTGCGGGCAATTGCCCAACGACTGATGTCGGGAAGTTTGTATATAATGCTAATTGCGTGGTAAACTCTGCGAGATGTGCGTGACCCCAGTACATCACTCCCCTCCGGAGACCGGAGGTCGATAGTGGGCTGAGTCTTGTGTCTTACTACGCTTGCCAGGCCAGCTGAGGTTCCAATGAGTCGGAACCGGTTGTCGCATAGTTCACGGTGAGGTTGATTGAAATATTTGTATGACCTACAAGTAGTTTATTCTGGGTCTGGCTGTTTGTGAATGTGAGTTTAAATGTTTGTAAACGCACCCACGATACAGGAGAAATTCTTAGTGTGGGGCAATGTTATTTAATTAAAAAAAAAAACAAACGAATTAATCAGCCTTTAATGTTCCCACTGCTGGGAAACAGGTCTCCATTCATCGAAAGGGAGTGGGCTGTAATCCACCACGCGGGCCCTGTGCGGGTTGATAAATGTCACATGTCTTCGAATTTTTGGTTTTAGGACATGCCGGTTTCCTCACGATGTTTTCCTTCACCGTTTTAGGGGCCCGTGGATAAATAATAACAGCCGCACAGGTCGATCGGTCAGGTTAAGCTACGCTTGTCGCGGTTGGTCTGTGGATGGGTGACCATCTTTACATACGGAGACCCCTCCGTGCCTCGGAAAGCACGTTAAGCCGTTGGTCCCGGCTGTCATTCGTGGATCTTTGACAGTTGTTACGGATAGTCAGAAGCCCGAAAGTCTGACAACCAGTCTTACCAAGGGGTATCGTACCCAAACGGGGTACCCAGTAACTGGGTTGTGGAGGTCAGATAGGCAGTCGCTCCATGTAAAATACTGGTATTCAGCTGCATCCGGTTAGACTGGAAGCCGACCCCAACATAATTGGGAAAAGGTTAGGCAGATGATGTTTTCCTTCACCGTTTTGAGAGCAATGGTGATAAAATTATTTACACAAAGTAAATAATGGCTGGCTGAGTTTGAACTTACGACCTATAACTCGTAAGTCGAAGTCGTATGCATTGGGCCACCCCAGCTCTATTGTACCTTAACTTACAGCAACGCTTATAAATAAAACCCAGTGTGTTTGGCGAGATGATAAGAGTCACTATAATATTGTGTAACAATATTGTTCATACATACACCAACACGCCTATTAAAACGTTGATTGTGTTAGTGTGTGTGCGTATAGGAGACTCGAGTCTGCGTCGACGACGCGTCACGTGACCCGTGCGCCGCTTTCGTCAACACTATCTCTCAAGCTACGCTCGTAGCGGCGTAGCTGGCTACGAGGCTACGCCGCTACGCGTGTATAAGAAGTGAATAGGCATGGTCACGACCGAATGTTCCGGTCACGGGGCAACGAACTAGTTAGTACACGTTTCGTAAGCTTTCGTTTTTTTTTTTTTTTTTAATTAATAATATCCCTGGACATTTCACACAGCGCCATCTAGTCCCAAGCTAAGCAACCTAATGCTTGTGTTATGGTAACAAGATGGCTGATAAACTACTTATATACATTTTTTTTTTGTAAATACATACATATTATAGAAAAACACCCAGACTCAGAACAAATACATGTAGGACTTACAAATATTTGTTCTGTGCGGGAATCGAACCCGCGACACGCAGCGCAGCAGTCCGATCGCTCAGCCACTGCGCTAACCGTGTTTCGTTATCATTATTACTTCAATCTGCAGGGGCTGGCTTCCAGTCTAGTCGGATACAGATGAATACTAGTAACGGGTGATTTTTTAAGAGGTATAGGATTTGATTTAAAAAAAAAAACACAAAAAATTTGAAAAATTTGATGAAATCTTTATTGGAATCGATAGAACGATCAATATAATTTAATGTTTGAAGATGATTTCATGCAAATGCTGGCCGCGGCTCCGGTTTAGATGGCCCATTCGCAAGGCCCAATTTCGGCACACTTTCTCCAACATATCAGCCGGTATATCACGAATAAATGCTTCAATATTGGCTCCCAGTGCGTCAATCGTTGCTGGTTTATCCCTGTAGACATGAGCCTTAACATGGCCCCACAAGAAATAGTCCAAAGGCGTTAGATCACACGATCTAGGCGGCCATTTGACGGGCCCAAAACGTGAGATAAACTGTTCACCGAAGGCGGCTCTCAATTGGGCCATTGTTTCGCGTGCCGTGTGGCATGTGGCACCGTCTTGTTGAAACCACATGTCAGGCATGTCCAATTTTTCCATTTAGGGCAAAAAAAATCGCCAATAATCACACGGTAGCGCTCGCCATTCACAGTAACGTTTCGGCCATTGTCGTCTTTGATAGTAAAATTCAATAATTTGCAAGCGTTGTTCGTTCGTAAGTTCATGGTTAAATTATAGACCAAACTGAACAAGTTTGACAATGACACAAGACACGATTCACGCGTGATCTGTCAAAAACAGTGTTGCCAAAAAGATACCAGCAAAAAAAGATACCAGCAAAAAAAGATACCAGCAAAAAAAGATACCAGCAAAAAAATCACCCTTTATTTTACATGGAGCGACTGCTTATCTGACCTCCTCAGCTACTGGGTTTCACAATACAGGGGTATTGTGCTAAGACTGATTGTCACACTTTTGGGCTTCTGACTACCCGTAACGACTGCCAAAAATCTACGGATGACAGCAAGGACCGACAGCTTATCATGCTTTCCTAGGGACGAAGGGTTCTCGATATTTATTTATTTATCACATGGAAAACCAACAGCTTTACATAAATACAATAGATAAATTGGAATAAGAAACATAAAGCCAATTATAGGTTTTCACGGCTAGCTATACAATAATACAACAAGAGATCTTATAGGTACACGACAAATTAACAAGAACATAAGCGCACCAACCATCAAATCGGTACCGCCAAATATAAGGAATAAACTACACTAAAATTAAATAAAATAAGTGCTAGAACTAAATTAACACTAAAAATTAATTTTGAAGAAATCAAGGTTCAGCCTATTGCGTATATATACATCGTGTACTTCACGTTACCCATAAACTTTGGCAAACGCTTCTATAACTTTTACATATCAAATCTAACAAAGGAAGTACTAACTTAAAAAGGCTCCGTTACAAAGATATGTGTAATTCCATTTAATGAAATTTAATTGAGCTATGCAGTAAGAAAGGGTCTTAATTTGGCATATATTGCCGCTTTGTGCAATTTTAATGATAAATCTATCAAATGCTTCAGTTAAAATATATGCTAGCTATAAAAATCAAATGATTCACGTCAAGATATTTAGTTTGTACTAGCTTCTGCCCGCGGCTTCGCCCGCGTGGATGTCGGAAATTATCCCACGGGAACGTGCTAACAGGATAAAATGTATGTGCTTCCCCAGAATGCCATCTATGTCGCGGGCCCTTTGTGGCTAATTACAATAGAAAACCAATTGTGTCTCATTAGTGGTGATTAAGAGGGTACCTATATGATATCTTTACCTAAGTACCTACCTACCTAAATAAACCTATTTCTGATGATAACTAATCTAAACTCAATAAATAAGCAAAATCCCTAAAAACTAATATCTATACGAATGACTAAACCTACCTAACAGTATTATAAAATAACCTACGGTCACTACGTACACTATCAAATATACTACCTATACTTTAAAATTAAAATCTATACCTACGACTTATATAAAAATAAACCTAAATAACTCTTAAAACTAAAAGGAATAAAAATGAACTCCACTGCGGGTGACCCAACCTACGACAAACTTAGTATTTGCGGTTGGTACAGTACAGACAGTGGTAATCGGGTATAGGGATCGAACCGCAAAATTAAGTTTGTTTTTTATTGTATATACTTTTCCGGGATAAAAAGTACCCAGTGTGGTGCCCAGGATAATAATGAATAATTATACCAAGTTTCATCGTAATCGAACCGGTAGTTTTGGCGTGATGCCTGAACAAACAGACAGACAGACAGACAGACAGACAAAAATTTTTTTAATCACATTTTTGGGTTCGGTGTCGGTCTAGTAACACCCCCCGCCATTTATTTTTTTGATATCTTCAATGTACAGAATTTTCACTTCTACAGATTTATTATAAGTATAGATGACAATTTACAAAAAAATAAAAAATAAGAATTCGTTCATGTCTCTATAATGAAAAAAGCTTATTTCACTGGTTTGAACATCAGAGGGGTAATTCTCGTAGTTTTAACAACGTTCACAGTCTGATCTCAGTCTCAATCTGTCAAAAATTCCTCTAATTTCCCTACATTTTGACAAGTTTTTGACATTTGTTTGTCGCCGACATGAGACTGCGACTAGACTTTGAACGTTTTAAATTACGAGAATTGGCCTTCTGGTCAAAGTTTGTGTACCTATATCGTCCAGAATACGGTGTATAATGGATAGCGTAACCTTCATTCGATACGTGCGGCTGTTATTATTTAGCCACGAGCCTTTTATTATTACTATATGTTCAATAGACAAGATTTTTTTAGCTCCTGAAATCTTTAACGAAAACTCTTTACAACAGAAAGTGTTTGTCAGCTCGATCGATGATTTTCAAAGTGAATGAAAAGGACTACAAAAGACAAATTGAAAATGATTTTTTTGCTTCATCGATAGTTCTGGAGCCTCAGGCTGAAGCTATTAGGCCGCGACGCGACCTGCGACACATGAGCGATTAAAACAAGTAATTCATTTACTTGCTCACGCATATGGCTACACCGTACATCAAATATTACTAGCGATCTTTGATTTCTTTATGCGATAGGAACAACATTACTGATATCACGGCATCGGCTACATCAACATATGAGCGAAATTGAAGCGAATTCATTAGAAAATTTCGCTTGTAATGTAGCCATACCATGTTTTTCTCGTTTCGCTCTTCCAGTCGCGTCGCAAATCGCTGTCTACTCTAGCCTCAGCCTCATACGTCAACACACTGGCAAATATTAAACGTTTTCAATTTGATTTAAGACGTTTAAATAGCAAATTATATGAAGGGCTGATTATTCAAACATCTTCTAACTTTATTCGAAAAATAATTTTGAAATTTTGACAGTTATTTCATACAAAAACTGTCAAACGTCAATTTTATTCCTCGAATTAAAGTTATTTGGCGTTGGAAAAATCAGCACTAAGATTAAATAAATAAATAATAATAATAATATCCCTGGACATTTCACATAGCGCCATCTAGTCCCAAGCTAAGCAACCTAATGCTTGTGTTATGGTAACAAGGTGGCTGATAAACTACTTATATACATTTTTTTTTTGTAAATACATACATATTATAGATAGAAAGCTTATTAAGAAATACCTACATATACTTTCAAAACAGTTACCATTTTTACTTTAAGTAGGTACCTACCTGCCTAGAGTAGTTGAATCTTCGTCACGGGCGTCGGCGCGTCGACCATTCGCTATCTGTAATAGCGGAATGTCGACGCGCGACGAGTAATACATTGTAATGACGTAATATTGCAAACAAACTTGATGTTTATTAATAACTCCAGTTTATAACATGTTATCGTAAACGTTTAGTCCACGTTTCCTCTTAACTTCGTGTAGGTCAGGGACAACCAGCAATCATTAAGACACGACGTTTTCGACGATTTCGGCATAGTAAAAGCAAACAAGTACGACATCTTCATACATTCGCACCGCGCACGGTTTGTATGTGAGCGCGCTCGTACGTATGCGTCGTCGCACGCACACACTGACAAAATTTATCGCTGCTAAAGATGCGCCAGTCATGGCTGTGACGCCGGTAATATCGCCCGCGCCCGCGCACGCTTCGCCGCTGCCCTGCTGCTCGTAATAAATAATTTGTACGTGTACCTACCTACCTCCTTTAACTACAAAGACTTCATAATCATTTCATTTTATTTGAATAAATACATGATTCAGTAAAACCACGTTTTTATTAGTCATATTTCGATCGTAATCTTTCAAGTAACTAAACAGATAACATGACGTAAGCAATGAAAAAATGTAGTCGGCTTCTGGTTTATGTACATACTTACTACACGTTACACGGCTACACGTCAAGCTATACAAAACCTCTTGTCTTGTCCACACTTTGTATGATATTTTCTCACAATTGACGGTCAGCTAATATTGGTTTTGCATAGCTTGATGTGTAGCCGTGTGTAGAAAAAATAATTTAAAAAAACTTTGTATTAAAGGCCCCTGATGCTTACCCTACAGGGGAACATTGTTTTGTATAGAGATTGACAATGCATTTTTGATGATTGAATAAAGTATAAGTGACAGCCCTACGAGTTTAGGCTATTATCGCTCGCTCGGGGCTTGAGTTGGCCTACTTGTTTGCTTTTATTATGATTTCGGTGTCATTGAAGACTGAGATTGTGAATTAATTTTTAACATTATGTGCATCTATACAAGTTCAATTTATCTTTAATGTTGAGACTGGTCATCTCTTAACTGCCAGGGCTTATTTTTAATTATTGTATATTTTTCTTAATTTGTTTTTTTTTTACATTGTTTTTTACATTTACCCATGATTTTGTAATAATATCTTGATTTAAAAGAGTATCCTTGTTTCTTGCCCGTTCTTCTCCATAAAGATCTACTTTTGGAATCGGCAACTAGCTTCACCTTTCACACTTACTGACCGACTATTTAATTTTGACAATTCAAAAGTGCCTGTAAATGGTTTAATTGAATCAAATGCTTTGTGTTTGAGTTTTTGGTCTTCGCCTACTAGAGTAGACCATGCACATACAAACTCAAAATGTTTCTCGCCTATTAATATGTTCCTCGATGGTTCCGCGATCAGTTCTGAGTCACTAAGTAAAATGTTATTCCTTGTTGCAACGTTATGTTGACTAATATAACACTTTTTTTTTTCTCACTCTATTGTATATTGCTGTGTGTGCAAAGGGTGATAGTGGGTAGTTTTCTTACGTAAGTACCCGTTTATTTAAATGGCTACTGATAATAATATCTTCTTCACAACTGAAAGATTACTGTAGTGAATCTCTGAACCTGCTGCATACCTCTACACGTACTTGTCATACTTAACACGAGCTGCGTAAGTTAGAAAGATGAAAAAATAAAACAGCCAGTGTCAAGTTCAGCCATAATTACTCTTCACAAGTACAAATTAGTTAGCGAAGAGCATCAGTCCATGTATATATTTGTCGGAGTCATTCGTTTGACTATTCGGAACGTCAGCGCCATCTCGTGGCGCTGGACAGAGTCTAGCCTGAGTTCGTGGTGGGAGCAACCGCTACAAAGAACGGTGTAAGCAGAGCTCTCGAGATCATCGAAACATTAGACATCGTACGAACAACATGTGCATAGAAACTGTCAGCGTTCCGTATCGTTGAGTTGTGTGAGTATGTGATTCGCTAGTGTGACTGACTTGTTCGTAAATTATAATCTGATTTGAACTGTAAACCGTGTTTCTATAGTGCAATAACCAATACTACCCGTAGTATGCCCACAGTAATTAAAATATGCCTGATGCTAACGAGAGACAGACATGCCATTTCCGACATATTTATGTTAGCGTGACGCTAGTGGGTGTGGTCGGATTGCAAAACGGTAGTGGACGCTTGCGCCATCGCGTCACAGTAACGCAGACCATATCAGTCAGGCAGTATAGGTCCTACCTCTAATCTCGCATACTGTGTTAAAGAGCACGTTTATCTGCTAATTAAAAGATACGATAATGACACTACAAAAGGCTGTACAGTCACGAGCAAAAGTATGTATACACTCGGCTTTATTCAAAAGCGATTTACTCTCTTTATTTTTTAATGAAATTTTATGTTTTATTTTCGAACCCATAGCTTTATGTAATGTGTTATACTTCAACGTTGCATTCGTTATTTCACGAAAAAAATCGCAATTGACAGTTGCCAAGTGTTGACATACTGGTGCTTGTGACTGTACGTAGTGTTCATTTTATCAGTTCATGTTTTTATTTTGTTGTTTTGCTTAAGTAACAGTAGGACTAATACATGATTAGGATTTCTAAATATCTTGTTCTTCCGCCTACCCCCATATTACTCGGGGTATGCACAGTATGTTTTTCCTTTCATTCTGCCCTGTCAGCCAATTTTTCTTTGGCTGGCCCTGTCAGCCAATTTTTCTTGGACGGATGATGCAAGGCAGCCGCCTTGCACCATCCGTCCACCAACATTAATATTTTTTTTTTGTATTTTCCGGCATTCTATAGAAGCTATTGGTGTAACATTAAATTTTAAACATTTAAGAGTAACAAATGTAACATATTATTTAAAATACAGTTAACATTTGCACGTGAAGCATAATTACCTCACGAGAGAGTTCCACGAGTCAGTCAACTGACTCACCGTCGTCACTAAATAGATATGAAGTTACAGAAGGTCGGTTCCATACATACAACGAGCGAAAACGCACGTCATTATATTGTAATTGAAACATCATCGACGAAAATTTAGGTTATTAAATTAGTCTCTTTTTAGGGTTTCGTAGCCAAATGGCAAAAAAATGGAACCCTTATAGATTCGTCATGTCTGTCTGTCTGTCCGTCCGTATGGCACAGCCACTTTTTTTGGAAACTATAAGAGCCATACTGTTAAAACTTGGTAAGTAGATGTATTCTGTGAACCGCATTAAGATTTTCACACAAAAATAGAAAAAAAAAACAATAAATTTTGGGGGTTCCCCATACTTAGAACTGAAACTCAAAAATATTTTTTCATTAAACCCATACGTGTGGGGTATCATACGTGTGGTCTTTAAAAATAATATTGAGGTTTCCAATATCATTTTATTCTAAACTGAATAGTTTGCGGGAGAGACACTTCCAAAGTGGTAAACGTCCCCCCCCCCCTGTAACTTCTAAAATAAGAGAATGACAAAACTAAAAAAAAATATATGATTACCATGTAAACTTCCACCGAAAATTGGTTTGAACGAGATCTAGAAAGTAGTTTTTTTTAATACGTCATAAATCATAAACCCCAATTTACCTTTCATTCAATCAACTCATGATTGATTTTTATAGATAATGGTACGGAACCCTTCGTGTACGAGTCCGACTCGCACTTGGCCGGTTTTTTTTTTGTTATCCTTCATTGTGTCCCACTGCTGGGCAAAGGCCTCCCTTTTTCCTTCCAAACCTCCCTGTCTTGTGCAATCTCTGGCCATGTTGGCCCTGCACACGTTACCAGACGTTTCATTCAGTCACACCACCCTCGCCGTGGTCTGCCTCGACGGCCGTGACCTCCCCAGGCGTCGAGTGAGTCACGTGATAGTCTTTTTTTTTTCAGTATTGGAAATCTTCAAATGGCCCCTCCCGCTCTGGGTGGAGCAGAAGGGAGTGTCAGACTCTTACGGACTAAAACCCCGGGTGGGTTTTAGTCCGTAAGAGTCTGACACTCCGTCTGTTCCTTCCTTAGCCCTTTATGTTCCAGAGCAGCTGTAACCCTTTCGGACGATCCCGCTACCTAGGCAGGCTTCGGCCCTATCGGGCCCCGTCACTCGTGCTGACATCTCTTTGAGGCGCGCGTGGAACACATACACGACGTCCGGCACGGGCCTGGTCCTGATCGGGCGGTGAGTTACCCATTACCTACTCTCCGCCCGCAGGCCCGCGCCTACGGTGGCCGGGAGTCGTCACGCGGCTCCCGACGCCCGCAGCGTCTCCCGCGGCGGCTGAGGCGTGAGGATCTCTCCCTCATCCACCCCGCCACCTCCTTCGCTAGCATGACTGCTTCGCAGAAGGAGACTGCCTCCCACTCCCTCTCGCCCCGGACCATGGCTTGAACCAGGGCCGGACGCGAGAGGTCGCGTCACGTGATGGTCTCAATTGACAAATAAAAGAAATTGGAAGGTGATTTCAAATTAGATAGATACTTATTTAGACAGATACTTTTGAAACAGAGTATAAACTAAGATCACCGTATGTGCGCGTACTATATCTGCATGCGCCTGTCGTCCCTATGAACCTTCTGTACCTCTATTTCGAGCCCGCAGTCTTCGAACAAAATGACACACGGCGATTAATTTTATTTATGTTATGTGTATCTACAACCTGCTGGACCGACGACCTCTGAAGGTCGCGATAAACTGCCGTATCCGAGAGGCAAAGGACCGGTCGGTGTGGTGGTATCTTAGTCTTAGCGGTGAACACATGTTCGGGTTGTCATCATTCGGCACAGGTTGTGCCGAATCGTGCCGCATGACTGACCTCTAGCTTTGTTTCATCTTTGTTAACACGTGAACTTTACCGCGATACCAAACTCCGCACCGACTGGACTGCTACTGGAACTCAAGCAGAGATGAAACGCGCACATTTTAAACATATTTTAAATTACCGCAATCGGGACCCTGAAGAAGTGCCAGAAACTCTATCATCTAAATGATAACTGATAACAACTTGCTAGCTCAGCCATCATCATCATCATCATCATTTCAGCCTGTAATCACCCGCTGCTGGGTATATCTGCCATACTTCCCAGTTCCGGTTTACTAGCTCAGGCGTGGGTTGGGCGCAGACAAAAAAAAGTTATGGACATACTTAGGTATACATTATTCATAAACTTCATATCGTTACAGGTTATACCTAATGCAAAAGCACATATACAATTTAAAACTATGAAAAACGTAAAAAACTAGTAGTATAATACATATGAACGTATTGAACATTATTACTTTATTACTATTGTATGCTTATTGTAAATCTTATCAGTATAGCTAGTACTCGAGCACAGTCATCTGTTTACTTAGTCGACGTCATCGTGGAGAACTGCTGCTAATAAACGTGTAATTGTTGTGGTTATGAAAAGGTTGAGCTGGGTTGTGCTGATCCACGCGTCATGTTCGTGAACGGGCGCCATCGGATGAGACTGGTGATGACCAGTCTCAACCAATGGCGCCCGTTCTTCTCTTAACTGCCAGGGCTTATTTTTAATTTTATATTATAAATTGTTTCTTTTTTACATTGTTCTCACATATAGAAGCTATAAGAATAATGTACCTAGGATTTTGTAAAAATATCTTGATTTAAAAGAGTGTCCGTGGAATTTCTTGCCCGTTCTTCTCCATAGAGATCTACGCTTTGGAATGGGCAACTAGCTTCAACTTTCTGACTAACTGACCGACTGTTTAATTTTGACAATTCAAAAGTGCCTGTAAATGGTTTAATTGAAATAAATGATTTGAGTTTGAGTTCTCTTTCATCCGATTACGAATTTACGTAATACATAAGGAGATATTTCATTCAACTTATTGAATGTTTTCCTTCATCTTTTAAAAGCAATTTAATAATGTTAAAAATCATCAATCATTTATTCATTCATTGTTTATAATGTGCCATATACATATAAGATGAATTAACACCTCAAATACAGTTAATACCTGCGCGACAAGTAGTTGACTCACCGTCGGACACTTCGGAATCAGAGTCGCTATCGAGTATCGCCACATTGTACGATGACCTCATATTGCGAAAACTTTTACTTGGACCTTTAATAATATATAATATCCCTGGACATTTCACACAGCACCATCTAGTCCCAAGCTAAGCAACCTAATGCTTGTGTTATGGTAACAAGATGGCTGATAAACTACTTATAAACATTTTTTTTATTTGTAAATACATACATATTATAGATAGAAAAACACCCACACTCAGAACAAATACATGTAGGACTTACAAATATTTGTTCTGTGCGGGAATCGAACCCGCGACACGCAGCGCAGTAGTCCGATCGCTCAGCCACTGCGCTAACCGTGCCTGTCTTTTTAATTACACATACGATCTCATGTGTCATGAATGTACGTATTACTGTGTGTACCTGGTAACCTGGGTGTCTCGCAAATAGCAAAGGGATATTGAGAATACGAGATGTAGATTTCGCGGCTGAATAACAGACGAACGGGTCGATCTTCAAGAATGTGGAATGACTACCGAGGTCGGTTCGTGGATGGGTCATGTCGATAGCAATGGCGAGCCCAGAATTCGGCCACTTGTTCAGCGCCATCACCAGCGTCCATCAGTTCCTGTAACGTGCAGCTGACAGGACACGCAGGGCACGATATTAAGTGTCCCATCATTTGTGGAACAGCACCACATTTACACTCCAAGGCGAAGTCGTCTACCGCCGGGGCTGCGGGTTATTCGAAAGAGATACCGTGGCCCCTGGCACAGGCAACTGAAGGAACACGGGTGGGTTTTAATCAGTAAAAGTCTGACACGCCCTTCCGCTCAGCCCAGAGCGGGAGAGGTCATTTGATGATTTCCCACCCAAAAAAAAAAAAAAAGGCGAAGTCGTCTATAAATATCCATCATATACCAGGATCCCTCCCTGCCGTTGCCGTTAAGCCGTTGGTCCCGACTGCCATTCGTTACTCTTTAGCAGTCGTTTCGGGAGCCCGAAAGTATGCCAACTAGTCTTACCAAGAGCCAACCAGTCTTACTGTCTGACGCAGCAACTGGACTTTAGAGGTCAGATACATAGGTAGTCGAGCCATGTAAAACACTGGTATTCAGCTACATCCAGGTATACTGGAGCCAACCCTAACATATTTGAGAAAAGACTAACAGATACTAGCGTCAAAGACAATTAATCACATCTTACTGTTTATTGTAAGTGTGCTAATTAAGCAGTTTTGTTAAGAACTTGCACAAGTTAGAATTAATACACGTAGGAAAGACTTGCCTAACATAATCCAACCAAAAATAAACGTGGTTCATCACAGTCCTAGGTAAGTACCAATCAGTATTTCTATATAACAAGCTTCCCGTATTTAAAAGTAAATTAAAGACATATTTATTGAGGAAGGGTTAATACAGTGTCGATGAGTACCTAGATGATAAGCGACAATCGTAATATTATCGTTCTGGATATTAATTTATTGAATGGAATTAATTTTAAATGGCATGGTTGACGATTATAATTTTGAAATTTTTACACTTCATATTGTTTATTTTTATTTTCTATTATGTCTTTTTGTTTTTATTATTGTATTTATTCCTCATATAGATGATTATTAAATGACATATTATCTTTAATATTTCTACACAATGTATAAATTGTTTTGAAATAAATGACTTATGACTTAAGGTTTTCATGCGTCATTTCTCGTATCATTAATCGCGGTAATGCAAGCTGTAATCACAATAGCGATAGTAGTGGCCTTCACATTCATAAGGTGAAGGAACTTGAACCATTCACTGAAGATGATAAGTAATCTGTTGCTGTTTATTTACAAGCCTTATCAATGCTGCCTTTGTAATACACTTCATGCTATCGTCACGAGTGACGAGTGACCAAAAATATATTATTACATATTTATTTCTTTGAATATTTTTATAACACCTTTTAGCACGCAAAGTTTCTATTACTTAAGTCAAAGTCAAAGTCAAAACGTTTATTGCAAACGTAATTGCAATTATTATTATTATTTATATTATTTCCACGTTGCAATTTTTACGTTTAATGTCATTATTACACACTTTGATATATAAACTAATGGGTTCTGGACAGTTTTCGAGTCAATTCAGTTAGTCGCGAGGATAGTATCGACTGCACTGTCTTCAAATATATTCAAGTGAAGCCAGTGACTGAACTGACCAATATGACTCGCAAACTGGCATAGTATCCGGAGCACAAAAGACCATTGATTTATCGTAAGAAACCCAGAAACAGTCCAAAATCGCCAGAAGTGAGCTAGCGTGGTGATTGAGTAAAGTGATTTTTGCTCTGACTCTATATGCTAATTATAAAATAACCTAGAATACCACATCAAGTTCAATAAACACATCATACTTCCTGATTGTAAACACGTTCACTTTCAATATGTTTATTTCTAGCACATAATTCAATGGGTCGAGCCCAACGCGCGGAGTGAACTTATCGTATGTACATTCGAACAATTTTAACATTGAAAATACTCGTTTCGCACATAATATTTACTTTGCTTTAAGACTTTGTTCATATCTATGGGTGATACTTAATGTACTTGACGCAAAAATGAACACTAAAATGCTATAGGATATTGTAGTTCAATTTACGTTACGTGTACATCACGCTGTCGTGCTAGAGTCTCAGCTAAATACTTACGTTACTCTCATCAGTGGCTTTCCTATAATATTCAAATGTAAACCAGTAAATATTCAGGTAAATAGGTGTCACCGCAATTATATCGCTTATCAAATTACTGTAATATGAATGCAACTGTTAATGTTCTTGTTGAACTGGCTCTGTATGACCGTCAACTTGGCAACACTTCAGCTCATAGTCATTGGACTGATTGCATTAAAATCGAAGAAAAATAAAGGTTATCTAACCGTAACATGTTATTATCAACAATGTTTAATTAGTATGAGTCGCCTCTAAGCTAAACTCACGGGAAGTAGAGTGGTGGTATTCTTTAAGTCCGGCACCACACGGATAAGTCAGGCACCACACAGACAAGTCCGGCTCCACCCGGACAAGTTTGGCACGACACGGACACTACTGTAAGTATTCTTGTTGAACTGACTCTGTATGACCGTCAATTTGGCAACACTTCAGCTCATAGTCATTGGACTGATTGCATTAAAATCGAAGAAAAATAAAGGTTATCTAACCGTAACATGTTATAATCAACGATGTCTGATTAGTATGAGTCGCCTCTAAGCTAAACTCACGGGAAGTAGAGTGGTGGTATTCTTTAAGTCCGGCACCACACGGACAAATCCGGCACCACACGGACAATTCCGGCATCACACGGACATGTCCGGCACCACACAGACAAGACCGGTACCATACGGTCAAGTCCAGCACCACACGGACCAGTCTAGCACAACACGGACACTACTGTAAGTGTAACTGACTCTGCATGACCGTCAATTTGGCAACACTTCAGCTCATAGTCATTGGACTAATTGCATTAAAGGCAAAGAAAAATAAAGGTTATCTAACCGTAACATGTTATTATCAACGATGTCTGATTAGTATGAGTCGCCTCTAAGCTAAACTCATCGAATTCAACGTATGCGTCACAACGCAAATATCACAAATCAATGAAGGAGCCGGTAGCGCCAGCGCAGACTTGCACAGTATAACGGATAACCAGTCTTAACAGATTCCCTGTTGACCAAGTGACTAACATCACCACAGTCGTTTTTTAGCTCTCAAAGTGAACGGTTGTGTCTCGCGTCGTGTGGCCTTTTCAAACGTGAATTAAAAATGAAATCACTACAACTCTTGTTTTGTGCAGCATTTTTGCTGGCATTTATCAATGCCTCTAGCGATAAAACGGACGAAACTAAATATTTCTCGCATGTTAAATGTGTTGAATTGTTCGGAAAATGTTTAATGAAATTTTCCGAAAAATCTAACGTAGTAAGTGCACCAATGCAGTTGAATCGAGTGAAGAGGAGTTTTATGAGCAGTGGCAAATGTGCACAGGGGCAAATTTGGTACCTGTACAAGTGCTTCGATTGTAAGGAGTAAGTATCTAAATTGTTTATTTATTACATTATCAAAATCTCGGCTAAATCATCAGCAAGAATCTTAGCGTACATCTTAGGAGATTGCGGAGTACTTTTTGGAAGATGTAAACAAGATTACTTTAGTAAAATGGTGTGGTATTATAATGATTATTCCATTAGTATCTATACACTAATAAAATTAGCGTTTTATGGTGCGAACCGGCATAAAACTACGTAGTTATTTTTAATGACCAATTTCATTAGTGATACCTCTTGTTTGACATGTCTATGACATATAAGACCGTACTTATTTACGAGTATAAATAGCTACTTATACAAAGCCAAGGCATTTGTTTGTTACATGTATATTGGGAATTTCCGTATGAGTATTAGGTATAAGATGAATACTTTGACATTTTTAGGCACTTTTCTACTTTTTCTATGAGTATACTAATCGAATTTACTTTTAAGAAGAAATAGAATTTGTTTATCAAAGAAACAAAAACTCATACAATTTATAAGCGACCAAAATTCTAAACAAGTAGTACTCTACTAAAACATTTCTGATTGATTTTTTGGCGAATGAATCATTATTTATTTATTTAATACTTCAACCACATAAATGTACAGAGTACCATTGGCGGAACCATTGGCATTGGAGGGCATTTTCTACCAGAAAATAAAAAAATGAATGAATCATGAATCATTTTGGCTAATGACCGTTCGGTGAAATAAGATAAGGTTAAACGTTGCTTCGGCGAACCGTTGTAGGTGTAATCAAATTCGGTATAGAATACATCGGCCAAGTACCGGGCAACCTTCTTAATAGGTTATATACAAGTAGCAAACAAATAAATAAATAAATATATCACACTACCGGATGATTTGTCACACACATTTTGACACGTTCTTGAATTATTTCCTTGCTACAGTGATTAAGTGCGAGTAGGTAACGTGGTCGTAGGATGGCTGGTAGCAGTTTGTTGAAAGTTGCCGAAAATCGAGTTGAATGGCATGCAATAGGAGAGGCCTATGTCCAGCAGTGGACTGCTATAGGCTGATGATGATGATGATGAGGTCGTAACATTATAATCCATCTGCTCTTTTCATTTAGTTGGCTTGAGGAAGACGAAATTATATTTTCCATTTTGCCCCACAGTCGTGTGTTGTTGAAAAGGATTAACAACTTATAGTTGTTCTCATGGCCAGCTCAACACATTCACTGAGCCACACAAAGCCAGTTAGATAGTCGGAGTGTATCGAGTATAGATAAGTAGGTATGACTGTGTTCATCGCTCGCTCTCTGTCCCATGTCGGTTTTAACGTCCGAGGCGAAGGATGACGTAAAAATGTCGATGAGAGCGTTTGCCCCGTGTCTGTGTTTCTGGGTTCCTCGCTCGCTCTCCGTCCCGTGTTGGATTATACACTTGAGCCTAAGGTCGTTGGTCAACCGCCACGTCAACGGGGCATCAACGAGATCGAGACGAAGACCCCGAAGTAGTGATATGTAACATTTACTATGGCCGAGTGTTCAACGCACGCCGTCAAAGGGACGTCACGCACGGTTCGAATAATCTCGTTTCTCGTTGACGTCCCGTTGACCTTATGTGGTGGATAAACAGTGAAAGAGCTTCGCATGCGTTGTGAGTGCGTCACTGTACACTCTGTGTTCTTCTTTTTTTTGAGTCGTTGGTTGATGATAAAATAATTATTACTATATTCCATGAGTTGGTTGCACACTGCGTTGCTTACGCCGATTGACATGCACTACTCAGAAATCGCTGTGTGTGGTATTAAATTAACTGAAGGCACATCTAGAGCAACAACAGCAAAAAGTACAATAGGTATCAGCTCTGTATCTTCGGACTTCACATATGCCACTGAACTAGGTGAGACTTCCTTATGAGTCCTGGCTTGATCACTTGGACGCGACGAGACTGGATATTGCGTTATAAATGATCCATATTAATATTATATAATACGAAGGTAACTCTGTCTGTTTTGAAACCTTTTCACGAGATAACAGCTTAGCGGAATTCAATGAAATTAGGCACATAGGTAGACCAAGACTTGTGTTAGTACATAAGAAACTATGTACACCGGTAGTACGTGTAAGCTTGTGATTATTTGCGACCTCCACGCGGGCGAAGCCGTCGGAAAAAGCCAATTGAAAATGAAGTACCTATGTGCATGTAAATCAGACAATTTTTATGAACCGTCTACGAAGCGTTCAAATTTAACAATTCTAACCAAATGAATGTCAAGGACATTCATTTGGTTAGAATTGTTAAATTTGGTTTATCATTTGGTTAAAAAATTAAATGCCTTGTAAATATGCCTAATACATATTTACAATATTAATGATTGTACATTTTTGGACAGCTGTATCTCGGTAAGTATTGAGCCTAAAGAGCTGGTTCTGATCAAAAATTGTAGCAATTTTAGTCTACTTTAAAAACGTATCGATTTTGTTTTAAAAAAACGCATAGTTTAGAACTACTAACAACATCTTAAGAAATCAGAACTAGCCGTTAGTTTGTGATTTTAATGTTCGATATGACTTTCCTAGCAATGCGAGATACGGTTTTATTTTATTTTTGCGAAAATGACGCGTTGTTATGTTTCTAAATACTCCGAAATTGTAGTCCACTATTTCCCGAAATACCCTAAAATTATAAGATGGCTATTCATGGGAATTTCATAACATTAAACAGAGTTTGAGGTTATGTCGGCCATAGTTTGAAGAAAGTGATTACGAAGAAATATTTAATGTTTGAGACTCTAACACTTGATGTCAAATACTTGATTTAAAATATTGTAAGCACCGAAAATAATGAAAAAGTGAAATAAAACCAATGAATCAACACGAAATGTGTTCATTTTGTTCATTTATTCCATTTCATCACAGCCCGACCTCCCCCTATTACCGACTGAAACCTTAAAAATGTTCTACTTAGCACTCAGTGAGAAAGTCCAACTCGCATTTACCCATTTTCTATATTTTTCCACAATACATTACAAATAGTTTACTAGTAATTTCCTATCTGCTCAAGTTATGTAGTCAGTGATTCAAAATTCAACCAGATTATCAAACTGGTATGAATGATATCTCTAAATAAGTAAAAAAATCGATCGCTGACTCAGTAACTGACTCTATCAATGTTCAAATAAAATGGTAACAAACACACCACAAACAAACATGTCTTCATATTATGCCGTCGAAAGTAAGGAGAAGTTAAAGTTCTTTGGTAGTTTCTATTGAGAAGGAGGCACTGATTTCAATCACTAAGCAGCATCATCACGTCATGTAGTTTGAGCAGTACAGGTAAATGACGTTCACCTAGCTAGAACAAAAATCTCGGCAGGGTGCCTAGTTGCAAGCTGCTGGAAGAGAGTAGCTGGAACTGAGTTATAGTTATATAATTTCAGATATGCACGTCATGCCACCTATACCATAGTTAAGTAAATAATAATAATATCCCTGGACATTTCACACAGCGCCATCTAGTCCCAAGCTAAGCAACCTAATGCTTGTGTTATGGTAACTAGATGGCTGATAAACTACTTATATACATTTTTTTTTGTAAATACATACATATTATAGATAGAAAAACACCCAGACTCGTAACAAATACATGTAGGTCATACAAATATTTGTTCCGTGCGGGAATCGAACCCGCGACACGCAGCGCAGCAGTCAATCGCTTAACCACTGCGCCAACCGTGCCGTCAAATCAATCAATACTTGTACCAACGCGATACCTAGCATAGTCGATAGATGGCGTTTTTATTATAATCATGAGGAAAATCCTCTTCACGCGAATGAGACAACTACATCAGTGGGATCAAATAACTAAAAGTCACCTCAATTATGGTAAACAAAGATGCGGAATTATTGAAAATTTGCCGCAGCCGTGCGTTTTGAGATCCTTGCACATGTATTTAATATGTTGTTTTCACATACATTTGAATACCTAGCGTACGTAATTGCATTTCGAGGAAACGCTATTATAGTTTTCTGCATTTATCTCGTCTAGTGTGTGGTCCTGAGGTTATTTATCCACGTCAAGAACAGAAACATACACTGATATTCCGGTAATCACAGATTTCAGTTACTCTCTAAATATTCTCTACTAAATACTCTATAAAAATTAAAAATCACTGTAAAGATCATTCAGAATAAGGTGGATGCTCCAAGGTAGCCCGCGAAATACAAATTTTCTTATGTTTTTTGCAATTTGCTGGTCAGTACTAAGTTGTACGTTGAGTAAAATATGATTCGCGGCCGTAACAAATATGTATGTTACAGAATTATAATCATTAAAGGAATCAAAACAACTCTCTAAGATCAAGTAATCTTACTGAATGACTATTTCATGAAATCTTGACATTTTAGGATTATGCTAACTTAAAAAGTTGTATTACTGATTCTAATTCTATAAATATTATTTGTTACGGCCGCAAATCATATTTTAATCAACGTACAACTTAGTACCTACTGACCAGCAAATTGCAAAAAACGTAAGAAAATTGTAATTTCGCGGGCTACCCTGGAGCATCCACCTTAAGGTACTTACATAGTTTATTTCTAAAAAGTGTTGCTAACAACCAAATTAAAATAAATTATGTTTTCACTGTATTATGAAATTATGGAGTCGTGGTCCTTCAAAGTTCTCTACAACGATTGTAGAGAACTTTGAAGGACCACGACTCCATACTCGCATAGTTTTGAACTTATATTGAGAATACCTAATAAAAAACGTGCAAAAATTTCGCGGTTTTTAGATTGCTGCAAAGTTAGCATAGGTCTTCCAAAGCTGCAAACTTGGATATACGTTACTGGTAGTGGTCCTAACAACATCTTAAGAAATCAGAACGAGCCGTTAGTTTGTGATTTTAATGTTCGATATGACTTTCCTAGCAATGTGAGATATGGTTTTATTTTATTTTTGCGAAAATGACGCGTTGTTGTGTTTCTAAATACTCCGAAATTGTAGTTCACTATTTCCCGAAATACCCTAAAATTAGAAGATTGTGGCTATTCATGGGAATTTCATAACATTAAACAGAGTTTGAGGTTATGTCGGCCATAGTTTGAAGAAAGTGATTACGAAGAAATATTTAATGTTTGAGACTCTAACACTTGATGTCAAATACTTGATTTAAAATATTGTAAGCACCGAAAATAACGAAAAAGTGAAATAAAACCAATCTCATGAATCAACACGAAATGGAATTAATGAACGAAATGTGTTGCAGGCCGTAGGGCTGGCTATGATCACGCCATCTACAATTAGCTTCGCCCGACCTCCCCCATTGCCGACTGAAACCTTAAAAATGTTGTGAGAAAGTCCAACTCGCATTTACCCATTTCCTATATTTTGCCACAATAAATTACAAATAGTTTACTACTAATTTCCTATCTGCTCAAGTTGTGTAGTCAGTGATTCAAAATTCAACCAGATTATCAAACTGGTATGAATGATATCTAAATAAGTAAAAAAATCGATCGCTGACTCAGTGACTGACTCTATCAATGTTCAAATAAAATGGTAACAAACACACCACAAACAAACATGGAAACATGTCTTCATATTATGCCGTCGAAAGTAAGGAGAAGTTAAAGTTCTTTGGTAGTTTCTATTGAGAAGGAGGCACTGATTTCAATCACTAAGCTGCATCATCACGTCATGTAGTTTGAGCAGTTCAGGTAAATGACGTTCACCTAGCTAGAACGAAATCTCGGCAGGGTGTCTAGTTGCAAGCGGCTGAAAGAGAGTAGCTGGAACTGAGTTATAGTTATTTAATTTCAGATATGCACCCAGAGCGGGAGGAGTCATTTGATGATTTCCCATCCACAAAAAAAAAAAAAAAAAAACACCTATACCATAGTTAAGTAAATCAATTAATACTTGTACCAACGCGATACCTAGCATAGTCGATAGATGGCGTTTTTATTATAATAATGAGGAAAATCCTCTTCACGCGAATGAGACAACTACATCCGTGGGATCAAATAACTAAAAGTCACCTCAAGTATGGTAAACAAAGATGCGGAATTATTGAAAATTAGCCGCAGCCGTGCGTTTTGAGATCCTTGCACATGTATTTAATATGTTGTTTTCACATACATTTGAATACCTACCTAGCGTACGTAATTGCATTCCGAGGAAACACTATTATAGTTTTCTGCATTTATCTCGTCTAGTGTGTGATCCTGAGGTTATTTATCCACGTCAAGAACAGAAACATACACTGATATTCCGGTAATCACAGATTTCAGTTAGGTTAAATCATTTATACTCTATAAAAATTAAAAATCACTATAAAGATCATTCAGAATAAGGTGGATGCTCCGAGGTAGCCCGCGAAATACAAATTTTCTTATGTTTTTTGCAATTTGCTGGTCAGTACTAAGTTGTACGTTGAGTAAAATATGATTCGCGGCCGTAACAAATAAGTATTTACAGAATTATAATCATTAAAGGAATCAAAACCACTCTCTAAGATCAAGTAATCCTACTGAATGACTATTTCATGAAATCTTGACATTTTAGGATTATGCTATCTTAACAAGTTGTATTACTGATTCTAATTATGTGAATACATATTTGTTACGGCCGCGAATCATATTTTAATCAACGTACAAATTAATACTGACCAGCAAATTGCAAAAAACGTAAGAAAATTTGAATTTCGCGGGCTACCCTGGAGCATCCACCTTAAGGTACTTACATAGTTTATTTCTAAAAAGTGTTGCTAACAAACAAAATAAAATAAATTATGTTTTCACTGTATTATGAAATTATCGAGTCGTGGTCCTTCAAAGTTCTCTACAATCGTATTGTAATAATATTTCTAAATACAAAAAAATATATGATGACACTTATTTCAAATTGTTACGCTTGTTGCATTTTCTTTAAAAAGGATATTATATTTTTAACCGATGACAAAAATAACATTCACATAGTTTATCTGTCATCACTCGATACAGCCTTAATTAACTACTCGTAATGGTGGTCACAATTTCGCTTAAACTACACGGAAAACAATAAAATTAAAAAATATTTCTAAGTACCGAACCAAATAAATGAAACGCATCAATACAAGCAATTATTAATTTATATTGACAACACCGACTTGCTTGTGATTGGTGGAGAATTCCGATATCTTGAATCGTCAGCCTGAGAGATGCTTAACTCACACGGGCGCGCGCAACTCACGCGCGCTCGAAAGGCCATGAAGCCTATGTTGCGGACACGATGAGGGGCCCGTAGTTACGGGCCACCGCACAGCACTCTGCGGCCGGGGGGCGACGCCCCGGCACCGCTCGCCTCACCCCCTTGCGGGGGTGACGCGACCTCTACATTGGCAGAGATGCTTAGTCGCCTCCTTCTCTCCGCCACTGTCGGACGCTAGTATATTCTGCCGAGAAATTAAATCACTGAAAATGAATAAGTTGCAATTTGTGTCGTTTCTGCTCGCGATTGTGACGTGTGTCGTCGCCTATCAAGTACTGAGTGAGAATTCTATCAGAAATGGTGAACTTCATAAAAGAATTAAGAGAAACGTCATGAAATTGGGAAAGTGTGCTGAAGGTTTTATCAAACTTTTGTTCCGATGCATTAATTGTGACTTGTAAGTAATTTTTAAAATGTTTTCTTTCTTACACAGTGTTGATTTTTTTCCCTTAATTTCCTAAGTCACGACACGACACTGAAACGAAATTTTCATTGTGAACTTAGAGAAATTTCTGAGTTTATGATGAAATCGTAAATGTGTTTTCACATTTTAGTATAGTCTGTGTGTTACGTTGAATTAAATTCTAAAGATAAAATATTTCTTGTCTTTGATTTCACGAATATGATGCTGGAAGTTGAAGTGATTTGTGTCTCTAGTAGTTTTTTTTTTTACATCTATGTAGCAGGCATTTTAAACACTACAAATCGTAGGACCGGAATTAATAAGATTTGGATTACTGCCTTCAATTTGCAATGAATAGCTATTCAGTTTTTTTAACGAATGTGTGTGTACCAACATGTTTTTCCGAAGCATGCGATGGACCAAAATATCAAATAGAGCAAAATTACGTTGAAAATGAGGATCTTGCCCCCAAATATTAAATATTCTACTGTTGCATGTGCACTATAAAATTCTGATATGATTCCTATTACAATGCTAAAATCCCCAACAACCACAAAGTAATGGAAAATCATATTTTCCAAATGTAATGTTGCTGCGCCGCGCGCCCGCGCAATGGTTCGCACTCCATTTTCAGTGACGTAATTCGTCACACTTTTGAGCGTTAAACTTTTGAAATTGACAACCATATTACAAATACCTTGGTGTGAACTAGTTACAGTCATTCTGTTAAAGTATGGATAAGTTACAATGAAACTTTTTAAAACAAAACTACGTCTAAATTGTCGTCGATAAGCATAATAATTTTATTTGACTCATCCAATCGTGATAAGTGAGTTGTTTGGAACCTGGAGACACATTTTGTGTATGTAAAAGGTAATAGAGCGACAGGATGTAGATAGTGATGCAATCGCCTTTGCTGTTGCGCCATTTATTTCATCGCCGTATCGTCTTCTTTTCTTTGTTCGTTATATATATCGTGATGAGTTTAAAACTTCACTTAGTTGCAAGTCCAAAACCTAGCAAGTATTGATGTGTTTGCTTTTAACTTGATTTTATGCATGAATGATCCTGCGGACCCAGGTTTTATAGACTGAATTGATCAAGACTCAGGGGGCAAAGCACGCCCGTTTGCTGTAAAGAAATGTGTGCCGGTCAGCGCACGGAAACAAGGGCGCGTTTTCACATGGCAACAACATTAGCAATGAAGCGAGCGCTAGTTATCTGCATGCCCAGTACCCACAGATTTCTTCCCGACTGGATTGTTAGTTTGTTTAATACGACCTCGGCGTGCATTTGTCGATTTGAAACCAGCCTATTGAATCTGTACAATATGGTTGTGACAAAATAAAAACCACACCGTAGAAAGAAAGAAAGAAAAATTGTTTTCATAGCAACATGTGTGTGGATTTTGTTCGTTTCAGTGTAGAGCTTATTAAATTGTAGCTGGCATAAAAGTTATCAGTTTTCAAACAACCGGGTTCTTGCGTGGTCTCTATTCAATAGTAAGAGTTGACAGTCACCAATAGATCGACCGATCGATCGATCGTCGACTAGACATTATAATTTGGTCTAAATTTTATGCTATTTTGGCTTTTGTTTTCAAGTAATTAAACAGTTTTTTAAGCAGTATTCAGTGCCGTAACTCCGAAAGGTATTTATTATGTGTTCTGACTTGTTAAGGAAAGAATTTGAAAAGTGAGGAAGGTTCAGCATCTTGACTGTTTGTGAAACAACGTCGTCGGCTGATTGCGATCATTAGCTTGATTGATTGTCATAGTAAGAACTATTATGTTGATAAGCTGCACTAAGGCACAACGTTGATTGTATCAGTTTGTGTTGTCGTCAGTAATTTTTTTATTCTTTTTAGTATCTTTTAATTTTTTTCGACATGGTTGTCGGTTTCATGGTTTTCGAGGGTGCCGAAACCGATAGTGAGGACAAAATTAAAATCCAAGATGGCCGCTGCGAAATTTTTAAGATTTTTCATCATAGTTGTCGTTTTCATGATTTTCAGTCGTGCTAAAGCCAATTAGTGAGGTCATTTTCGAAGCTAGGTGCGCGGTTCCGATGAGGACTACCGTTTTCGTGCTCACCAGTTGGCGCTACTGTCGATTAAGGTCCTGAAGTAGAGCTGTCGAAGTTTGTTATTACGGGCGTAAAAACCAAGTTATATTTAATACCTTAAAAACTTACCGTGAAATATCGAGCAAAAAAAAGGAGGACATATTAAGTTTCCGAAAGATAAAACTGTCTCATTAGCACTGACATTCATTAACCCGTTACTCATATTTGTCTCCAATAATCTCAGGGATTGCAAAATATTCACAACATTATTCTAATTACAAATAAACCCGCGTACCCTCCCACAAATAGTGCCACTTCGCATTTCCAAGACCTCACGCTACACTAGCGCTTCTAGCGGCGAATTCATACGCGATATTATACCTCATTGGTTACTCATTAACTATGGACAAGAGCCGATGGTTACTTTTCCAGTGTTTTCAATTAGTGTTAATGGTATGAGAGGACAATGTAGGCCTGTCGACAAGTACCAGGTACCATTTAAAAAAATAGACAATAGTCTACAAACTTAAAGTCTACAAGACTTACAATGTTCTTACAGTCACATCATCTGCCTAGCCTTTTCCCAACTATGTTGGGGTCGGCTTCCAGTCTAACCGGATGCAGCTGAATACCAGTATTTTACATGGAGCGACTGCCTATCTGACCTCCACAACCCAGTTACTATGTAATACGATACCCCTTGGTAAGACTGGTTGTCAGACTTTCTGGCTTCGGAATAACCGTAACGACTGTCAAAGATCCACGAATGACAGCCGGGACCAACGGCTTAACGTGCTTTTCCGAGGCACGGAGGGGTCTCGGTATGTAAAGATGGTCACCCATTCACAGACCAACCGCGGCAAGCGTAGCTTAACCTGACCGATCGACCTGTGCGGCTGTTATTATTTAAAATAATCTACTGGGGCCACCCAGTAGCACATATATTGCGCGTCGATGTCACTGCCAAGTGACATCGACGCGCAATATATGTAGGTATACCTACCAAGTGCACATTGATTTTCTTATACTGACCAAAAGTTTCTACGATAAGATTGAATCATGTGCTGAATTCATGGTTACAATTTGCGCATTGCTGCCACCCTGCATATAAAAGAGAATTGAAACAATAGGTATATATGAAAACTGTAACAAATCTGAATTAATATCGTGTCCACAAAAGCCACTAAGTAGTACTTTATCAAGTATTTTTATAATTATTAATATAAATTTTGTTTTCTCCAGGTACGCTGAACTGACTGGTAACGAATGCTAACAACGAGAAGTGTTGACAGCGGTATTTGATCGGCAACACTACATCAAAATTGATAGGACAACTTTACAATTACAAGGACACTTCATCTTTATGTCCTTCAACCTGAGTTCAGTTCATCGTTAGTCTGCAAGGAAACTCTGCTGCCAATAATAACAGATTCCACTCTGCGAAACCTGAAATGCATAAACTTGAACATTTAGAAGACGCAAATTTCGCTAAAGAAGACGCAACACAAACCTTCTTCATTAAACAGTTCCTTGTTACTGAACCAGGGGCGGTTGCAAAAGTCAATAGTCGAGATGGTGAAGACCTGTCAGATCTGTCGCGAGTCTGGCGTGGATCCCGTGGAGGATCACCAACGCACGCCACTACCATAGAGGAGCTCAGCAAGAGGGCTGACTGCACCTCACGTGGCCTTCAAACGTGCTCGCGATTACGACATCCCGTCGGAATATGGCAATGTACACGGTATTAACACATGAAGACAATGTCATTACAGGGTACCGATCAAATACCAATTTCAACGTAACAAAATCAACTGCGGACCGTAAATGCTGACGCACAATCGGACGGGCCGCACCACAACGCAGAAACCCTCCTACATCACTTTCGCATATTGTGTATGAACCATAATATAGGTACTCAGGCGGGACAAACCACGCTAGTGTTGGTTTGTATTGCGCTGCACTGCGGTCTTTGCCTTTATAAGTATTTATAATTTAATTTAATTATCATACAGTATGTACAAATACTTGTTTGACTTGCTAACTATTGTTCTGGACCAAGTTTTTGTGCATGTGAGGTATATGTATCATTGCACTTACGGACGCTGCCACAATGTAAAATGAATTCTAAAGTACTTATTCACTCATGACACTGTATATATAGCACTTACTACGCAATTGTCAGTTTTAATAAACTACCATTTTTACAAGCATAGGTTCTGCTAGTCTTGAAAAACTGATGTGATCCTTGTCTAGTTTAGTAAAAACTTAGTTGCTCAAGACGGACAGTTAATGCACGCTGGGGATCATCCTACATTGTGAGTTCTTAACAGCATTCCTTAGAATAAAACATTAGTAGGTCAACAGTAGTAGTCTACAATTAAATTATTATCATTATTCTGTAGTGAAAATATATACTCTAACACTATTATTTAGCTTTCGTATTTGAATCATCATCAATAATTTAAAATGCTTTACTTAACTTGTATGTGCTTGTGTTTGGTATAACTTGTAGTAAATTCTCTACATCATGGACTCGTCTCTCCGAACATGTATTTAAATAAAAATTAACCATTTATATTTTTTATCACACGCCTGTCTTGCCCAACCTGTTTCAAAAATTTGTGTTAGCTACTCGTATGATTGTTAAAATAATTGTAATGTTTTGAATGTTAAATGTTTATTTTTATTAAATTATTCCTTATCCATACTGTGGCCGGTCGGCCGCCTTAATTTTGAGATTATTGCTTAATTTATTTAATATAGCTTATTTATAATTATGATAAAACTTATCAGTGAATTATATGTCATTAATTAATATCAGTAGGTATACATAATAAATCAAATGAACTTGGTAAAGTCTTAATTTTCTATTCTTTTTGTTATAAAATAAACAACATTTGATTTGACTTGTATATTATATCCTGATATTTGCATGTTATCTAAGTATAGTCTGTAACAATTATTGTTAAAACCTTTCTGTTCTGTAATAATTTATTTCATAATTACGTAACAAAATTTTTGAAAAGTTTAACTATTTTGTGTACCTCACAATTACTTTTCCAATATCATAATAATAATTATAGTATTCACGTTCAGTATTCTAAAATTTATAGAAAGGAGTTTTTGAAATAAAATGTCATAAGTTGTAACTGGCAGTTTTATTTTGTTAGTCCGTCCTTCTTACAATAAATGCAACTCATGTTCAATATGACAGGTATGTACGCTGCAATAATGCAGACACACTGCAACTATGATGTTAAAACCAAATAAATTGGAATACATTTGGATTATAACAAAACTGAATAATGTTTATGCAGCTAAAGGCGTTATATGAATCGGAATATTCAAATATTGGAATTAAAAAGGATTTGATCAGATTTCTGTTCTGGACAGAAATCTGATCAAATCGTTTTTAATTCCAATATAACAACCTTTAAAATGTAGCTGGGACAAACTGGTTGTGAGGAAAGAACCTTTAAATAAGAGTAAATAACTAAAACAGAGTAACTAGCAACAAAGAAGCAACTACAAGAAAATTTTATAAATAAGTACTAAATCGACGTCGTTGATACCAATTTTTTCAATATTATTCGTAGTTTTCGGCTCTACGTGACGTAAGATTTATTTGACATACTGTACATAGTCTGTCAGATTTATAAATCCCTTCGTGGCTCTGTCGTGCTATGTAAATAAGACAAGCAACACGCGATCGCCCCATACTACAAGCCCCGCCTTCTTCACCAGGCATTCAAAGTTATAAATAACTACAGACTGCGTGTCGCGTGGGTGAAATAAAGACAAACAAAATCTATTGAACGATGACGTCCTGCGATCCCTCAGTTTCTGATACGTTCAGTAAGCTACGATCATCACTGGCAACACGTACTGGTCGAAGACTTAAGGCTGACTTTACTTTTTGCAGTAAGTATGTACATATGTAGGTATTTAAGATCTTAGTAATAAAAATTTGGAGCTCGAGTTATCTACTTTATTAATTAGATTGCTATCGGTACGCACGACGACATAATTATGAAGCTACACAATTCCTGTATAAGCTGACTTCTCATTGTATGGAAAGCCTAAACAATGCGAGGTCAACTTCTATTGGAAATGATGTCTTGATGTGTGTGAAATGAGTAGGGTCATACTTAATATTTTTGTTTAATGACACCCCAATAAATGAATATTTTAATGAAATACAACTACAACCGTTTCGATGAACAGATCATGATAAAAGCGATAGTCAATTTTGATCTTGTATCGCAGTGTATATAATTTTCGATAAGATAGCTCACCCTGACCTACACAAAGTTATAAGGAAACTCGGGCACAATTTTCACGATAACACGTTATCAACGAAGTTATTAATATAATTACATCAAGTAGAGTATTATTACGATTCATAATGTAAGTAGGTATATATAGGTCACTGACTGTACAGCTGTTTTTCAGGATAATGTATGAATGTTCCTGTTTGCGGATTTCAAGGTTATAATGACGTCGTTTTGTGACGACAATTATGACAAGAGCTTTAGTTTGTGTTTCGTAATAAAGTTATTATTTTAATTGCATAACGAAGTTATGAATATGATGGACAACGACCAAGTTATATAATTGGAGTGCTTATCATAAATTGTCATATTTAATGCGTGGAAACGGTAGTCGGTCGGCAAAAAAAAACCGACGAAGGTCGCAGGGTTCCGATGGATACATGTTTATAGGTATGAGGAACAGGGTATAAAGTTCACTCATATAATACTCTATAGAAAAGGAAGGATCCTCCGACCAGCCGGGTGTTGTGTCTGGCGGGCAATTGCCCAACGACTGATGTCGAGAAGTTTGTATATAATGCTAATTGCGCGGTAAACTCTGCTTGCGAGATGCAGGATTTGCGTGACGTCAGTATGACGCGTTGTTCGCATGTGGCGTTGTAGATACCGCTACACATGCAACGCAGGGAGCGGTCATCGCGACTATTCGTATGCCCATGTCACATGCACAATGGTGCCTTCATAAACACAAAAATATGACAAGGTTAAAGTACCAGATAGGACAACCAGACTCTAGATATTAGAACAATTTTACTGTCTGAGCATAAGCAAGAAGTTAAACCTACTTAAGTAAAAGCAATGACATCGATCATTACTCAGAAACGTTAGAATAAGTATGTATGTGTGTAACTATGTACAGTCATGAGCAAAAGTATGTATACACTCGGCTTTATTCAAAAGCGATTTACTCCTTTATTTTTTAATGAAATGTTATGTTGTTACGAACATAGCATTTACGAACCCATAGGTTTATGTAATGTGTCGTTTTTTAACGATGCGTTCGTTATTTCACGAAAAGATAGCGGTTCCCTATCCATTTGCATAAAATTTTAAGACCTAATATAACTTGGCATACTTTTGTTTGTCCTAATTATATTTTCGCATAAATTATTTACGCATAACAGCTTACGCATAATTTTTTTACGCATAATTTCTCTAACCATAATAATGATTAAGCATAACATTCTAAAGCATAACTTTATTAAGCATAACATTCTAAAGCATAACTTTCTTAAGCATAACAATAATAATAAGGCGTAGTCGACGGAGCCCCGCTTCGCGGGGCCCCTATTTCTGTCTGCAGGGTTTAAAGGAACCTAACACGAAGGGGATGACGGGGGCTCAAGTGAGCGAGCGGAGCGAGCGAACGAGCCCCCGTCATCCCTTCGAACCTAACCTGTCCGAGTCGGGGTGCCCCAGTTCCCGAGCTCGCTTCGCTCGCTCTTGCATCCTAAGTTCTCATTGCCTTTTTACTAAATCGAGATGTGTTAGACCTTGGGGCACCCCGACTCTTGGAAAAAGTGATTCAGAATCGAGTGAAAATATTTACGTAAAAATAACTCAAATTTGTTTCCGTTATTTCTATTAATTGTATGCCCAAATATTATTATGCTAATAATCATTAGGCCTAGTAACGTTATGCGAATCAAATTTATGCCAAAACAAATTAGTCTTTAAGATGATTATGCCAACATAAAATGTATGCCTAAAAAAATTATGCTGAAGTATTATTATGCCAAAACAAATTGTGCCAAAATCGTTATGCCGAAGTATATTAGGACAAAGAACATTATGCGAAAAGAAGGGATCCCAAAGATAGCAATTGAAAATTGCCAAGTGTTGACATATTGGTGCTCGTGACTGTACGCGAATCTGTGTGTGTAATACTTAACAGTCTGAGGTTTAATGTTTGTGTGTGTGTAGTGGATTCCCCCTTTGGTCGGGTGTGATACATAGCAAACTATGATCACCATCTGCAATCGGAACCTCGAGACACAGATTCACTTAGTATCTTCCCACGTTTACAACAAGGTATAAAACATGTATCCTCCATGTTTTGCCTAGTGGGTTCGTTTATCATTTACATCAAAAACAAGTTGTAAAGAGTAGTTGTTATGTATTTCTATAAAATACTTGAAGGTAAAAAAAAAGATAAACAAAATAGTTAACAAGACATGTTTTATACACGACATGATTTGACAAAAACTGTTTTATTTAATAATTTAATAAACACTTGTTTTAGTTTAGTCAATAATAAACCTAGAAATTACTTGAATGCCGCTATATATTTTATATACGTAAATAATATAATATATATTTATAAGAAAAATCGGTAAAGTTCTTAATAAAAAAAATATTCTATAATAGATAATAATTCATACCGAGGAAAATACCACAACAATCAATGGGTAGTCACATATTTATATACTTAATTTTTATTAATTAATACATTTGATCGCTTTAGTTGCTTAGCTTGGGACTAGATGGCGCTGTGTGGAATGTCCAGAGATATTATTATTATTAATCTGCGCCTGTAATGATTCTGAAGGTACAGTCACCTTATGAAAGCATTGTCACGTTGGACTTTGTCACACATAGACGGTCTTTATCTTTAATTATTTGCGGTCGGCACGGAGCATGTTGTCTTCTTATTACATACTCTATTAGCCGTCGTCTCGATATTCACCTCCTTTGCAGCGATATCATCTGTCAGACAATCAATCCATCTAATCTAATGTTTTCCTCTAAATTTTTTTCCCTTTTCTATATTGTTCCACTGCTGGGCAAACGCCTCCCTCCTATTCTTCCACCTTTCCTTGTGCTGTGCTTTCTGTGGCCAATCGGTTAGGATCGAGTCCAAAACACTATTCAACCACTCTTCTTAAACCATTCACATTCATCACTTTAAACTGGACGCAAAGCCTTATCGTTACAATTGTGTATCAGCTTTGGTACTTACTAGATGTTCACTGCTATATACTTGAACAATGAGAATGAGAGCTAAGGAAGTATTTCATCAATTGTGTATCAGCTTTGGTACATACTACATAGATGTTCACTGCTATATACTTGAACAATGGGAATGAGAGCTAAGGAAGTATTTCATCAATTGTGTATCAGCTTTGGTACATACTAGATGTCCACTGCTATATACTTGAACAATGAGAATGAGAGCTAAGGAAGTATTTCATCAATTGTGTATCAGCTTTGGTACATACTAGATGTTCACTGCTATATACTTGAACAATGAGAATGAGAGCTAAGGAAGTATTTCATCAATTATGTATCAGCTTTGGTACATACTAGATGTCCACTGCTATATACTTGAACAATGAGAATGAGAGCTAAGGAAGTATTTCATTAATTGTGTATCAGCTTTGGTACTTACTAGATGTTCACTGCTATATACTTGAACAATGAGAATGAGAGCTAAGGAAGTATTTCATCAATTGTGTATCAGCTTTGGTACTTACTAGATGTGCACTGCTATATACTTGAACAATGAGAATGAGAGCTAAGGAAGTATTTCATCAATTGTGTATCAGCTTTGGTACTTACTAGATGTACACTGCTATATACTTGAACAATGAAAATGAGAGCTAAGGAAGTATTTCATTAATTCTGTTTCTATGAACAAACATTTGGTTCATAAAAACATAATGCTGAAATATTACAAAATAGACAATGGGAATGCAACAAACGATTTGCAAACCGCAAAAAGCATTCAAACTGAATGTTAGCAATGTCAGCCATCTTGTTATTCTTCTGCCTGGACACTATGAGTAAGTAACTTATTATACCATGCTGGTTTATACCTGTGGAATAAGTTGGGTTATTGCGGCTGTCGAAGGACCAATAAGCGTTGTGTAATTAGTTGGGAACGAATGTCATGTCGCCTGCACACAAGGGGGTAGGAAACAATTAAGGACTAACTTGGTGGTTTTGCATGTGCCGTGCTGATATGCAGACCGGCGTCCGGTAGCTTTTGTTTCTCTGCTTCTTCCTGGTTCTGTGTTGGCCGACACTCGTGAATTGGTTTATTTTATTTAAAGCGGTTTGGTATATTTCGCGGCGCGAGCGCGTCGCAAAGCTTAGCGGTTTGCTTGCGGTGCGATTAACGGTTCGATTACAAGTAGTTGAATCTCTGTCCCTCTGCTGGTGTTTTGTTCCACGTAGTCCGGAAACGGTAGTCGGTTGGCGCTTTCTCTTTCTGTCGCGTATGGACGTAATGATAGGGAGAGGGATAGATGGATAGGCACTTGGCGACATGACGTTGACGTTTTCGTTCGGATATTTAATAGAGAGAAACTTGTAATATAGAAACTTGCGTAAGCATCCTGCCCGGGTTTGAGGATATGTAGTATTCTCAAAAAAAAGGGAAAGGAATTGCGTTAAAGCGGATTAAAAGAAAGAGAGAAAAGAAAACAATTGAAATATATTAATTACGACTAAAATTACGTGATATTAATTACGCGGTGAAATCATTGGGAAGGCAACGGGCAGAGTTTAACAATGGGTCGCTTGAAAGAGCCACTGGATGTCTTCACCATAGCAACGCGGGTTGTCCCATCTTTGCCGGGGAAAACCTCGGTGATTATGCCCATTGGCCAACGTAAAGGAGGGACATCATCTTGATGCATGAGAACCACTGCACCAATCCTAACATTGTCCACGGCATCCAACCATTTTTGCCTAACTTGTAAGTTATGTAAATATTCTATCCGCCATCTTCTCCAAAAGCTGCAAACCATTTGGTCAAGCAATTTTTTGCGGCAAGTTAGAGACTTCGTTGTTTCGGGAACGTTCACGACAGGCAACGAAGTCAACGGAGAAGCCATTATAAAATGAGCGGGAGTAAGCGGTTCTGGGTAAGGATCCTCAGTCAGGACACAGAGCGGTCTCGAATTCAGAACTGCCTCAATTTCAGTGAGAACAGTCGAGAGTTCCTCATAGGTAAGAAGCTGAGAACCGATAACACGGTATAAATGAGTTTTAATAGATTTAATATTAGATTCCCACAACCCTCCAAAGTAGGGGGCGCGGGGTGGAATCATTTTCCACTCTATGCGGTAGCGGTTAGCAAGTAGTTCTTGCAATTGAGCCTTGGCTCCAACGAAATTTGTTCCATTATCGGAGTATAAATTGGAAACAGGTCCCCTTCGGGAAATGAATCTTTTAAAAGCGGAAATGAAAGTGTCCGATGACACGTCAGTAACCAACTCAATATGAACTGCTTTGGTAACGAAACAAATAAATAAGCAAATGTAAGCCTTCTGACTTCTTTGACCTCTGCGTCTACATAACGTGACTTTAATGGGACCAGCGTAATCCACACCCGTGTGCACAAAAGCTTTAGTCTCTTGTACGCGACAAGCGGGTAAATCAGCCATCTTTGGGCTGGGGTGAGAAGGTGACACTTTAAAGCAAAAGTTACAAGCGTGTACTCTTTGTCTGATGACACCTCTAGAAGAGAGGATCCAATATTTTTGTCGTAGCAGACTGCTAAGAAGGCTTACACCAGCATGACAATAAATGCGATGGTAATAGTCTATTAAGACATGTGTAAAATTATCATGTTTAGGTAAAAGAGCGGGATGCTGAGCTTCATAAGGAAGGTTCGCATTTGACAACCTGCCACCGATTCTTATTATGTCATGCTCGTCTATAAAGAGATCTAGTTTTTTAAACTGCGAGCGAAGTTTTTTACTTTTAATTTCGACGTAAATATCTAAAAAGTGAAATTGTTGAATGCAACGAATTAAATAAATTTCAGCGGTACCTAGTTCCCGGACAGTAATTGTCTTATTTAACTTGTCATAAGAAATAAAATGCAAAAATCTTAAGATGTAAACAATTATGCGCAGTATCTTATTTAATGATGTAAATTTTTGACTAACACTATATATTAAGTTAGGTTCTGATACAGTAGATACTAAGGTTAGCGATTTATTATTAAACTCAGGCAACTGCTCGCTACATGAGGAAACAAACGGACTGATAGGCCACTCAGCAGTTGGGCGTAGAAGCCACTCAGGTCCATGCCACCACAAATTGTGATTTAGTAGCTGCTCAGGTAGAAGACCTCGAGACAAACAGTCACTAGGGTTTTCTTTTCCGTTAATATGGAAAAAATGCTTAGGATCAAGGTTTTCTTGACATTTAGCGACGCGGTTGCTAACAAAAATATTCCATTTGTGCGGTGAGGAATGAATCCATGAAAGAGTAATTGTAGAATCGGAAAATGCGAATATTTTATTAATAGCGGTACGAGAGCGGTAAGTGTCATAAACTAACTTAATTAAGCTTGACAAGAGTACAGCGGCGCAAAGCTCTAGACGAGCCAGAGATACGACCTTGACAGGTGCAACCTTGGATTTAGCACACACCAAAGTTACGTGTGCGTTGCCATTTTTGTCAGTAACATGTAAGTATATGACGCAGCCATACGCATTCAAGCTGGCATCAGCAAAACCTACTATATTTGTCACGCAACCCATAGTAACGGCTACATGACGCGGCAGTTTTAAAGAGGAAAGTAAAGGCAGTTGCTCTTTAAACTTTTGAAAGAGAAGTACAATAGAATCGGGTGGAGTTTCATCCCAATCTGTGTTTAATTTCCATAATTCCTTTATGAGTAATTTCGCGAATAAAACCACGGGAGCCACTAGACCCAGAACATCCCACAGACGGGCAACAGTAGAAAGAATGGAACGTTTAGTACAACTTTTATCCAAGTTAGATGTAGTAAAGGTGAAACAATCCTCGGAAGGAATCCATTTGAGTCCAAGAATCTTTAAGTTATCCCCGTCAGAAAAGTTAATAGAAGAGCGGTTGGAGTGTGGAATAGAATCTAGTAGTTCCAAGGAATTACTTGCCCACTTAGTAAGGTCAAAGCCCCCAGCCTTAAATAAGGCGATAAGTTCAGCGGAGAGAATCTTGGCTTCCTCCAGAGTGGAGGTCGAGTTAGCCAAGTCATCCATGTATAACTCATGCGAAGCGACAATGGATGCGCGCGGGAATCGATGTTTTTCATCCTCTGATAGTTGACGGACTGTCCGCATTGCTAAATATGGGCTGGGCTTAAGGCCAAACGCCACTCGGTTAAATTGAAATTCGCGAACAGGTTCAGCGGTATTAAACCGAAACAATATTTTCTGATATTTTCGATGCTCATCGATAACAGCAATTCGGAGATACATCTGTTTTATATCAGCTGTGACTGCAATAGGGAATAATCGGAAATTTAAAAGTAATAAAAATATGTCAGCCTGTAGATTAGGCCCTGTGTGTAACAAATCGTTCAATGACACGCCATTATGAGACTTGGCGCTCGCGTCAAGGACGATGCGAACTTTAGTAGTTTGTTTATCATTCCTAATAACAGGGTGATGCGGTATATAATAACCTACAGTCTGATCAGCAGACCTAGGTGTAGTTTCAGTTAAATAATTTTGATTAAGGTATTCTTGGATTATTTCGTTATAACTAGCGCGCAAAGCAGGGTCGCGAAGCTTAGTTTTTTCCAAGTGAATAAAACGTCGATAAGCGACAGCATAAGAATTTCCGAGTGAATCTGGATTCTTACAAAATGGTAACGCAGTACAGTACCTACCGCTGGAGTCACGTGACACCGTAGAAACGTACAGCTGTTCACATTCCCGTTCAGCGGGACTCATAAAAGATTTTGAGGGTATTTCGTCAATGTTCCAGAATTTATGTAAAGATTCGTCTAACGACAGAAAACAATGAGAATCATCTATATTCAACGCGGTAGAAAAATATGAAGCGGTATTTAAATCAGCGATATTATTTTTATTATTAAACGAACTAGTGGGTACTTCGTTTTTATTATTAAATAAACTAGCGGGTACTTCACCCATAAGAATATAACCGAACACGGTTTCAATAGCGGATGGCGCGGTAGGTGAAATAATTTTATTGTTGAGTAATAAATATGGGAACAGCTTTGCCCCTAGAAGTAGTTCAACATCACCAGGCATATGCCACAGGGGGTCGGCTAGCGGCAATTTGAACAAATGTTGCACTGCAGAGGTATCAACAGAGTGAGATGGTAATTTGTCAGTTATGCAGTCAACCACAAGAGCGGTTATTTTAAAGGAATTATTTTTATTTTTAGCAGTAACTGTTATCTCAACGTAACCTATAATAGGCCGCGAAGAGGTTCCTACGCCTTTTATAAATGAATTTGAAAGCGGTATAATATTTAATTGAAGTCTCTTACAACAAGCTGACGTAATTATGTTGTTTTGCGAAGCGTTATCGATCAAACATCTTACAGAAACATATCTATTATATCTGTTGTCAACGTATACTTGTGCGGTCGACAGTAATACGGTTGTGCGCGGTAAATCTGTACCTACGCGTGAACATGCACACAGCGCCACCTGTTGTGAATGCGCGGAACTAGGCACAGCGTCGCTCGATCCCGACCGTTGAGTAATTTGCTCCAGATGTAAAAGCGAATGATGTTTTTTGTTACATGTCCTGCAAGTATGTATTGACTTACACTGTGAAGCCGTGTGTGTTAAGCTAAGACAGTTTACACATCCACGTTTGTTTTTAATAAAGTCCAAACGTGAATTGGCTGATAGTGCTTGAAATGTTGGACACATATAAAGCTTCCAATGATCACTTCCATTACAGTGTGAACAAGTTTGGTTATTGTCACAAGCAACAAAGGTATGCACCGTACTATCACGTGACTGATTACGATAATTATTTTTGTTCACTGACACAGTTCGAGACGAAACAATTCTATCCAATATTTTAACTTGCGATTTTATGAATTCAACGAAATCCGTATAAGTTGGAATCTCCTCCTCTCTCATATGCATCTCAAATAAATGTAAGGTAGCGGGGTCCAATTTTTTCAAAGCTAAATTTAATAGTATGAAATCCTTTAAGTCGTTAATTTTTAATTGTTCTAGTGCCGAAACAGACGCGTGAAAACTTTCAATAAAACTATTTAAAGAGGTGGAATTATTACTTGCAGGTTTAATGTTTAATATGTTAGACATGTAATGTGACCCTAGTGTTCGTTTATCTTGATACTTTTGAACCAAACTGTTCCAAATGGATTTATAATTTTCGCCCGATGGAATAATTCCGGCAGTAATTTGTAATGCGTTTCCTTTCAGATTACCCATTAAGTATTGCACTCGTTGAGAATCTGTAAGATTTATATTACTATGGATGTTTGACTTAAATGATTCGTAGAAAACAGGCCAGTTTTCAATCCTACCATCAAAAAATGGGATCTGAATTGGGGGTAGTTTGATCGAGTATTTAGATTGTTTCACGATATCACAAGTTGAGTCATCCGATGACCTTGCAGACCTCGCGGCGACAAGTGAACGAACTCTTTCGACACGGGTGTAAACGCCGTCAAATGATATTTGACTGTTATAATCGATTGTATAATCAGGATTTATTTGTAAAGAATATGTATTTATTTTATCTAAGTTAGCACTAAATTCCTGACGAGTGATCGAGAGTATTTGAGTGTCCGCCATGAACGTTTCCGACGAACGAAGCTCAATATTAATCGTATTTATTTTCTTTGAAGTTTCATACAATGACGATAAACGCTCAAAGATTGCTTGATTTTTAGCTTGAAGTAATTTGATCTTCATTTTTAGTTCTTCCATAATGGGTTATTGTTGAAAATACAACGGATAAAAATTATTAAGTATAGCGGGTAGACTTACAACAAATATTTTTATTGTAAGTGAGTAAGAAGTAATTGGTTATAAATAAGTTAGTAGGCAAGTTTGCCGAACTAACTCACGATAATAAGCGGTTTTTTAATATTGACCTATGCTATTGTAATGCAGTAGGAGCAATATTAAGTTGGCACAATGGTTCTCAATGAAATATGTACCTAGCGGAATGAACGAACGTTAGTACGCGTTCGTTTAATATGGCGGTTTTACGAACTTAGGTATTTGCCTAAATTCTTAGGTATGGGACCTATGAATGCTGATTTTTTGAATCCGACTCGAATGGACCAAAAACTTATGTGGAATAAGTTGGGTTATTGCGGCTGTCGAAGGACCAATAAGCGTTGTGTAATTAGTTGGGAACGAATGTCATGTCGCCTGCACACAAGGGGGTAGGAAACAATTAAGGACTTACTTGGTGGTTTTGCATGTGCCGTGCTGATATGCAGACCGGCGTCCGGTAGCTTTTGTTTCTCTGCTTCTTCCTGGTTCTGTGTCGGCCGACACTCGTGAATTGGTTTATTTTATTTAAAGCGGTTTGGTATATTTCGCGGCGCGAGCGCGTCGCAAAGCTTAGCGGTTTGCTTGCGGTGCGATTAACGGTTCGATTACAAGTAGTTGAATCTCTGTCCCTCTGCTGGTGTTTTGTTCCACGTAGTCCGGAAACGGTAGTCGGTTGGCGCTTTCTCTTTCTGTCGCGTATGGACGTAATGATAGGGAGAGGGATAGATGGATAGGCACTTGGCGACATGACGTTGACGTTTTCGTTCGGATATTTAATAGAGAGAAACTTGTAATATAGAAAATTGCGTAAGCAATACCCCTTATTGCAACTAAACAAATGAAATTAACAATTTATTAATGCCCCTACTGTTAGAGTGTAATTATGATCAACAGTGAAAATGTTATGTATTTGTTATGTAAACTTACCAGTTTACATAACAAATACATAACATTTTCAATTCTACAATACATTACCATGTATTGTATGTTATGTTATATAAATGAGTAGACGAATGATTCCTTTGATGGGTGTACTGCTGCTAAATATAATTACACAATTATTACCTACACTTAAATGCTATGTTAAAAAATGCACAGTTAAAACAATTATTGTTTGTCATATTGTTATGACGATGTGCATAAATGAGTGTGACGTACACACGGCTACACATCAAGCTATGCAAAACCAGTATTAGCTGACCGTTCATTGTGAGAAAATATCATACAAAGTGAGGCCAAGACAAACTGGTTGTGTATAGCTTGACGTGTAGCCGTGTGTACCAACTACCACAAAGGTTAATGTATAGACGCCAGCAGGTCAAGCTACCCGAAAGTGTCAAATTTTCCCAATCAACTTTGAACCTTAATTCTTTAGCGATAAAGTTGAAAATCTATTAAATAAATTTGACAGATTGTAGTAGCTTGATGTGCTGGCGTCTGTACATCGTAGCTCATACACTTCATCATCATCAGCCCATAGCAGTCCACTGCTGGACATAGGCCTCTTCTATTGCACACCATTCAACTCGAGTTTCAGCAACTCTCATCCAGCTGCTACCAGCCATCCTGCGAAGATCGTCGCTCCACCCCGATTCGCGGTCTCCACTCAAGAACACGTCTACCCCAACGGTCATCGGTTCTACGGCTAATATGGCCGGCGCATTGCCACTTAAACTTGCTTATTCTGTGAGCTATGGCGACAACTTTGTTTCTCTGCCGGATCACCTCGTGTACTCGTACACTTACTAAAAAAACATATTGTTATATTGTTGATTCATTCTTTTAGCCGCATACCTAGCGGGAATTTCATAGCATTGAACTTGTTTGCCAACATAACTCGAAGATAGAAGACGCAAGCTATATGAGACCGAATTCATTAATGTAGTTGTATTCATGTCGACATGGTTAGGGTTAATGTAATAATATTGTAACTGATGATTCACGATAATTTTAAAGCATAAATTAGAATGATACCCTGAGTTTTATACATCTCTCGGCAATCATTATAATATTGTATACTTTATAACAATAGCATAAGTAATAGCACGGAAATGACTTAATATTGGCTATTCGTATAAAAAAAAAAAATCGTGAATGTAGTTATAATTGTAACCAATGTTCGTAACCACAGGTAACCTTAATACGGTAGATACGGCGCGCATGTTACTTGACAAGTCGGCTACAAGACGCCTCGTCCCCGCTTTCATCATCACTAGCTATGAAGCTACGCTCGTAGCGGCGTAGCTAGCTACGAGGCTACGCGCGTCAAGCAAGCAATAGTCACGATTACGAAGCTTGACGCAGGTTCCGCGGTACGATTTTGCGAGTATTAGGAGGTACTGCAGTGTCTAGACGCTGGCGACACGTGATAGTTTCATGATCTGTGGGCAAGCTTAAGAAAGAACAAAAAAAAACTGCTGTTTTTAACTTATGACATTTTAATTCACAAAACTTATATGTATAATCTATAAATAATTTAATACTGAATTTAAATACTACGAGTATATACGGAGGTGTACACTGTACCTACCTATATACTATAATAATATAACTTCAAAAATGTATTCATAAACATCCTATAATGTTTCCACTGCTGGGACTCAGGCCTCCTTTCTTCGGGAGGGAGTGGGCCATAATCCACCACGTTGGCCCAGTTGCGGGTTGGTAGATGTCACATATTTTAGAATTTTTCGTTCTAGAACATATGCCTTTCCTCACGATGTTTTACTTCACCGTTTTGAGAGCAGTGGAATGGCGCCTGCTTAGAACCCACGACCTACATTCGTAAGTCGGAGCCGATAACACTGTTCCACCAAAAATTAATTAATATACATAAATGTTCTGCATTTCTTAAAGACAATGGAAGTAAATTTTTACAGAATTTTGTTACCTATGTCACAATTAATACTGAATGGTTTTTACAATAATATTACAGACTACATTTCAGTAGAGGGTTACGTCACAGAGTATATAGAAGAGTTTATATGCTTAGTACAACTGGTTTTCTTTAACAATTATGCAAGTAACGAAATTCGAAGATTCATATCTAGCGCCAATAGATTAGAATAGAAAACTTTTAATTCAGACAGGAGTCCATTGGGTTAGTAACAATTTTACTTAACTTCTAGTGTTAGTAGGTTTCAGACATAAATGGGGCATTTTTAGTTGTTTTAGTTAGTAAAAGTTTAATAACATAGTTCTAAGTAATTGTTACTAATACTATATGGATTGTGAGTAGTCCGAAATGTATATGTATCTATGACATGAAACAGATATTAGAGCTATAAAGAGATTATAAAAAATAAACAAACAAAACTACATTCGAAAAGAGAGAAAACTCTAAGAAATAGCGATTCTTCAAAAGACGGTAGGACCAAAAAAGTAACTGAAAGGCTACCAAGAGACCAAAGCAGAAGTTGAGGTCTTGCAAAAAAAAGGTGGGAACAATTATTTTGGGAGATGGGTGGACCAGGATTGATGATTAACGCTAGAGATAGGAATCAGTGGAAGGAAATTGATGACAACCGCTTAGAGCCCGCCTCTATTATTATCTCTATTATACAATAATAAAAAGAAAGAAAGGAAAATTTATTTTAAAGTAATATATTCTATCTAATGTATCTATTACTATAGCGATCCAATGTCAATCATGTTAGACGATTTTGGCGTTAGTCTAAAAGAAGGTGAATCTCGATAGTATAATGAATTATATTGCTAAGATTATTTCATCGTCTTCGAGTGTTGATAAGGTACATCGTCATATCCCAACAGTTTGTTGTAATCGCGAGCAGCTTTGAAGGTCATGCGAGGTGCTGTCAACACTCTTGCTGAGATCCTCCATGGTCGCCGCGTGCGTTTGCGATCTTTTCTTCATCATTCCGTGTATTAACGTTTACAGTGGCCGTTTGTTAACAATCATTACCAGTCAGTTCAGTGTACCTGGAAAAAATAAATTTTTGGTTTATGAAGGCAGTATGTAATGACACTTCCAGACCAGTTAGGTTAGGTAAAACCTTCTAGAGTACAACCTCCTGTTACCGCAATCATAATATATTTGGAATTTCCTAATCTGGCACAGATAAAACCTTAAACTAAAATAAACAATAATTAATTCGATAGATACTTTCTAACTAAACAGAATAAAATATGAAAAATATAAATAACGTGTTTTATTGTAGGACTGCACTAATACAATTAATTAGTATTTCGTTATGGCGGTTCCTATTAAGTACGTAGATGCTATTATGTGGCATGCGTAGACCGTACTTTACAAGAGAGAAGACACACACACGTGTAATGGGAACTTATTAAGCGGTCACGTGTCATCTCTTGACGGCGGCCATCTTGTTGTACACTACTACACGGATCTTTTGGCGCTCAAATAACGTTGACAAGGAGGCGCTTTTGATAAACATTTGTTCAATTAATTTGTGAAATTTATTGAAAAAACAAGATGGCCAAAATCTAAAAGAATAACGTTTAGATTTTCAAGCGATGCCCGCGCGAAGCCTAGCTATGTGTTAGCCAATGGAATATACAGATTACAAATCGCTGCCTGACTAGTATGTGAGTGCCTCCACCAAATGACAAAATATTAAAGCAGCGACGAGAATTGAAATTACAAATGACTCAAGAATTGAGGTTGCCAACATTAATTAACAAGGGCTAATTTTTCAATCATCTGATTTATCTAACTTTATTCGAGGAATAATTTTGAAATCTTTACAGTTATTACGTACATTAAAAACAGTCAAACGTCTATTTTATTCCTCGAATAAAAGTTATCTGGCGATGGAAAAATCAACCTGAAATGTAATAAAACGACTCGCTCTACCGCCATGCAGAAGCAAGGGGCGTGGCTGCTAGGCACGCCAGGAGATACTTCTTGCCTATTGGTCCGCGCGAAGAAAGTGAAAGTCAGTACGATGGAACAGTGGGTTACGGGTGTAACTTGAGTCAGCTTTTGTATTTAAATAAGAACGTCTAAGATCTAACTTTAGCTGTTAAAATTAGATCTTAGATCTTCTTATTACAAAACAAGATCTAACTTTAGTTTTTGAAATAAATTCGTGTTGAGTGTAAAACAACACAAACAGTTGGAAGGTTGGTTGGTTGGTTGGTTGGAGTTGGTTGGTTGGTTAGTTGTTGAATAAGGAACGAGTACAATCATGCTAACTCCGTCCTGCTACCTAATTCCACACGATAAGGTCAGATAGCTAGCATGCAGACCGAAAGCCGATTGCATCATTAAATCCTTGTTATCATCGAAAATTTTACATTAACAAAGTGCGTCTACACAGCAGAAATCCCTAATCCCTGTTAAAAATACAGGCAACGATTGGATTATAGTATTTCCTAAAGTACCTATTTGACGTAAAGTGAAGGAAATTTGTAAGTAGGTATAGGTACCTATAAGTTTCACTAATAACTATTTTAGACTAATTTAAGAATAATATATGGCCACGGTGGCACAATCATTTAAGATTTGTGGTAGAAAAATGTGTATTACCGCGGGGCCATGTGATCGAATGACGTCACTGGAAATGGCGCGCGTTTGAACCGGCGAATCGACTTTGAAGCCAGTGAAATTATATAGTAACACTTGTAACTATGCTCAGTCTGTGGAATGTTTCAGCGTTAGCAAACATATGATACGGTATACGGCGGCGGCGGCGGTATACGGTCATATGACGGCACGGTTGGCGCAGTGGTTAAGCGATTGACTGCTGCGCTGCGTGTCGCGGGTTCGATTCCCGCACGGAACAAATATTTGTATGACCTACATGTATTTGTTCCGAGTCTGGGTGTTTTTCTATCTATAATATGTATGTATTTACAAAAAAAAAATGTATATAAGTAGTTTATCAGCCATCTTGTTACTATAACACAAGCATTAGGTTGCTTAGCTTGGGACTAGATGGCGCTGTGTGAAATGTCCAGGCATATTATTATTATTATATCAGTATATTATAAGCTTGTGCACATGTTACTATTGTTTAAAGGTTAATTGGTAAGGTATATAACCTTAAAATAAAAAAATAAACCGAAATTGGAAAGTACCAAAATACGTCAAACATATAGTTCAGAACAAGTAAATAATAATTAAATATAAACCGAAAAGAAGAATAGAATAATCAATAGGCTTTTTATTTCTCGTTTTAATTCATAAAATTAAGCTTTCACGATGAAATAGCAAAGAGAAAAGTCATTCAGGACTCCATCTTGAAATCAGAAAATCCTAGGACTCTAAATGCTAAAAGAAAATTTTCTTTGAATTAAAATAACGAAATTGGATTCAAAATCACAGTGAAAGAAAAAGGAAAAAATTTTGAAAACTACTCACGAGTCACAAGTAACGCATAGGCGAAAAAGTTTGATGAAACCTTCAGCACTCTCCATAGTTTATGATGTTTCTCTTCATTCTTTTATGAAGTTCACCATTTCTGATAGGATTCTTACTCAATACTTGATAGGCGACAACGTACGCCACAATGGCGAGCAGAAACAACACAAACTGTAACTTATTCATTTTCAGTGATTTACTAACTGGGCGGTACAGTAATAACGTCCGACAGCGGCAGAGAAATGGCGGGGTGTGAGCAAGACAAATGCATATGAGCAGTGACAGATCATCCAAGATGGCGGAAATCGGATGCACCAATCACAATCATACGTCGGTGTTGTCAATATAGATACATAAACAATATTCGCTCGTTTGTATGCATTCCATTTCATTGACTTGATTTAAATTGATTTATTGTTTTCCTTGTAACTAAAACTATTAGAAATAAAATTACATTATTAGAACTATCTAAATAGTCCTAATTATAGATTTTAAATTAGAGTTATTTAGACTGTTTCGAGTAATGAAAGATAAAATAAAATAAATATAATATCTGTATTTAAAATCTCAGCCCCCTTTTTAAAAATCAATAAAAATCATTGTATCTAACAATAAATATGGTAACTATAAACAAATACATCTGAAATATGTCAGTATTGTATTTATTGAGATTAAGATGTTTATAAAATAACATTAAAAAAAACTTGATGTACCGCGCCTCCATGATTTCAATACATCATAAAGTGAACGCTTTCATAAATTGTTTTATTTGTTAGCAACACTTAGGTACAGAAAAATGCTGAGTAAGTACAATTAATGTCCATGTATACTTGTGTAGTGCATTGATTTCCTAAGATTTTAGAATTTGGAGACCTAACCAAAAGGTAAACCAAATCTGTAATCACAGGAATATCGTCGTTTTTGAAGTTGACGTTAATTAAAACAGCCGACTGACGACATTATGATGAGTTGAAGGCAGAAAACTTTAAAGGAGTTTCCTTAAAATGTAAGTACCTACGGTAAGGTGGTTAAACCATATACTTGATATCCTAGTCAAGTATAAGTGTTTACCAATCTACTTTATAAGTGAAATAGTTTCAAAATGCGCGGTTGCAGCTTAATAAAATTGTTTAGATAATTAGACCGACACCATATTTGCTGCGCAATTATCTCATCCGCTTTAGTGCGAAGTGTATTTTCCTCATTATTGTGTAATAATACGCCATCTACCGACTACGCTAAGTATCGCTTAGTAATAAAACATAGCTTGATTTTACTGAACAATGTTGTAGGTGGCATTACGTGTATATCTGTAACAGATTTTCAGCTACTCTCTTCCACGTTCTTTTAACTAGGTACCCTGTGGAAATTGTTGCGCTAGATGGCCTGAGGTCCTCTTAAGTTGCTTCGTTAGTTGATCCACGGTCTCGACTTGCTTCGTGAGAACCTTTTCTTTAAACGTATCAACATTTGATAGTCAATGAGTTTTCTTTATAAACCTTTAGACTTAAAATTATATTTTTAATGAAACACTCAAATACTACCATTCTCCAACACCACCAGTGTACTGATTTCTACTAATCTTTATCTACGTGAAATGTTTCAGAATAAATCGACAGTTGCTGGCAGCCGACTGACTGATCCCGTATTTCTTTTTGCACATAAAAAACATGTAAGTACTCGTATTAGGTCATTTAAACATTTAACAGCTAAGCCGTGTATTTCCTAAATAATAAACTTCCTGTGACACGTGTACTTTGGAACTCTAGAGACATCGACATCGCTATATATATAGTTTTTTTATGTCAACGAAGACGCGTGTCACAGGACACTTTAATTTAAAACGTCGTCGTCGTATTATTGCGACCAATTGCTTAGAAAAATGAAAAGGCGTCAAACATATTTTGTCCTTTAAGTCGTTCGTCAAAGTGCTTTATTATTGTAGGTACTGTGCTTGGCATAATAATGAAATGAAAACGTAGAACCACAAGACATGTTGAAATACCGGTTCAGTAGAATATTTAGTAGGATAAAAACGTATTTCTGTGAATTTTGTATTGTTTACCCGACTTTTATATATCTCTATATACTTTCAAGTAATTAATTATTTACATACTCAAATTTTGTCTTTTCCAGGTACACTGAACTGGCTAGTAATGAATGCTAACAATGAGAAAAGGTCATTAAAAGCGGTATTTGATCGACAACACTACAAGATTGCGACATCACTAGGCTCACCATAGTACTTACCTCTTAAAAATAACAAGGACAATTTGCCTTTATATCCTTTAACCTGGGAAACAGATGATCGTTAGTGTGAGAGAAAACCCTGCTACCAAAAATTACAGATTCCACTCTGCTAAACCTGAAATGCATAAAGTAGAACATTTAAAAGACGCAAACTTTGAAGGCGTAAAACTGACCTACTTCATTAAACAGCTCTTTATGGCTGGGACTGTGGACTATTGGACAAGTCAATAGAGTCGTAAGAGGCGACTAAAGGAGCTTAAGGGGTCTTACCTACCATAAAAACACTTCGGGTCACCCGCGCGTTGGCGGATAAACCATCAACAATTGCATTTCCAAGGAGGGTTGGTGTTAGGCTGGCAGCCGACTGTGAAACTGTGCTAAAACCATAACATGATGAGTAGAAATAATACGATGCGCGATAGGGCTAGGGCGAAACCCACAGGCGATGCGCCGGGGCAGCACCCAGCTCCTGCGGGAAGTGGACAAGGGTTGTTGCACCACCCCGGGCGAGGGCAACGTAAGAAGCGAGCTAGGGAAGTGAGATTAAGGTTTGCAAATTGGAATGTTGGGACAATAACTGGAAGAGTCACAGAGTTAGCGAATGTACTTAAAAGAAGACGAATAAATGTGGCATGTTTGCAAGAAACAAAATGCAAAGAAATGCAAGCGAGGGAAATTGGTGAAGGATACATGTTTTTCAACAGTGGAAATGACAAGAAAACAATTAATGGCGTGGGAATAGTGCTAGACAGTAATTTGAAAAAAGACGTGGAGGCAAAACGAATTAATGACAGATTGATAATTGTGAAAGTTAAGTCAGAAAATGTGATACTGAATGTAATTAGTGCGTACGCTCCGCAGGTAGGACGTCCTGAAAGCGAGAAAAGGAAGTTTTGGGAGGACTTTGACACAGTTTTGATGAACATTCCGGTGCATGAGGAACTGATTGTTGGAGGTGATTTCAATGGACATGTGGGGAGAACAAGAGGGGTTTATGAAAGAGTGCATGGAGGATGGGGATTTGGTAAACGAAACAACGAGGGAGAGACATTGCTGCAATCCGCTATCGCATTTGATCTGGCAGTGGCCAACACTTGGTTCAAGAAGAAAGATGGACACCTAATCTCGTACAAAAGTGGCAATCGCAAGACGCAACTTGATTACTTCCTAGTACGGCGCAACAACTTAAAGCACATCAAAGACTGCAAAGTGCTACCGGGCGAAGACTTAATCTCACAGCACAGGCTTCTAATTATGGAAATGGTCGTAGAAATAAAGCTCAATAAAAACAAGGAGCGATCTCCCCCAAAAATAAAATGGTATATGCTGGAGAAGAATGATTTTGCGGAGAAATTTAAAGAGCGAGTGGTGGATAAAATAAAAAAGATGGGGGATATGAATGAGCGAAGTGTAAATGAATGTTGGAATGAAATGGCGGGATGTATTAGGAGCGCAGCGAAAGATATTTTGGGAGAGACGAAAGGAAAAGTTACGATAGATAAGGATACATGGTGGTGGTCGACCGAAATAAAAAATGTGGTTAAGGATAAAAAGAGAATGTTCAAGGAATGGCGGAGTGTTGAAGATGAGAATGTTAGTTTGAAAGCAGAAAAAAAGAGTGAGTATAGTGCTCTAAAGAAAAAAGCAAAGAAAGCTGTTGCCATAGCGAAAGCAAAAGCCCAGCACCAGCTTTATGATACACTGGATAGTCCAGCAGGCCAAAAACATCTATACCGACTTGCTAGAGATAGAGAGAAAAATGTGAGGGATATTTGTAAGATAAAGTGTATAAGGGATGAAACTGGAATAGTTCTTTCGGATGATGAACAAATTAAGGATAGGTGGAAGGCCTATTTTGAAAGACTGATGAATGTGGAGAATTACTGGAGTGGAGTACTTGAGAATAAACCAGTAAATGAGGGGTTAGTGAGAAGAATTAGTATGAATGAAGTCAGAATAGCAGTAAATGGAATGAGTAATAGTAAGTCAATAGGTCCGGACGGAATACCAGTTGAAGTGTGGCAGTTATTGCAAGCAGATGGACAGAGGTGGTTAGCTATATTCTTTAATAAGTTGTTGCTTGAAGAAGCCGTACCTGATGAATGGTGTAACAGTTATCTGGTGCCCATCTTTAAAAACAAAGGTGATGTGCAAGAGTGCTACAACTATAGAGGAATAAAGCTCATGTCACATAGTATGACAGCTTGGGAGAAAGTTATTGAGAGGCGACTGAGAGAAGAGAGTGAAATTTCGCAAAACCAATTCGGTTATATGCCTGGTCGGGTTAGAATGGATGCCATCTTTGCTATCCGCCAGCTGTGCGAGAAATACAGAGCTGCGCATAAAAACTTGCATATTGTATTCATTAACCTCGAAAAGGCATATGCCCGATTGTCTCGTGAAGTTTTATGGTGGGCCCTTAAGGAGAAATGTGTTCCTTGGAAGTATATCCAGTTGATTCGAGCAATGTACAGTCGATGCAGTACCCAAGTTCGATCTACAGTGGGCACTACTCACAGCTTCGATGTGGCTGTTGGCTTGCACCAAGGGTCGGCACTCAGCCCTTACCTCTTCCTAGTGATAATGGACGCTCTTACGTCGGACATCCAGGAACAGGCTCCCTGGTGTATGCTGTTTGCTGATATCATTGTGCTGGTTGCCGAGAGCAGCCTAGAGGTCCAGAGCAGATTGGAGGTATGGCAAGAAAGACTGAGGACCGTTGGCCTGACATTAATTCGGCCCAAAACAAAGCACTTGTTTTGTAATTTCGGCAGTCTCTCCAGGCCCGTGCCCATATCTCTCGACGGAAAGCCCTTACCGATCTCCACCGACTTTCGGTACCTCGGGAGCCTTGTCCAAGGGGATGGCAAAGTAGACCGAGACGTAACGTGCCGGATCAACACAGGATGGAAGAAATGGCGACAGTTCACAGGAATAACCTGCGACCCACGGATGCCCCTCAAGTTAAAGGGGAAAATCTACAAGTCCGTGATAAGGCCTGCCGTACTGTATGGATCGGAATGCTGGATCGTGATGAAGATGGATGAAAAACGATTAGATACAGCGGAGATGAGAATGTTGAGATGGATGTGTGAAGTGACGAAAATGGATAAACGAAGATATGAGGATATAAGGGGAAGTTTGAAAGTGGCGCCAGTGACAGAAATGTTGAAAGGAAAGCGTTTGGCTTGGTATGGACATGTGATGAGGAGGGAGGAAACGTATGCTACTAAAAGAGTGATGAACATGAATGTTAATGGATGGATAGGGCAAGGAAGGCCAAAGACAATATGGATGGATTTTGTGAGGAAGGATATGAAAGAGAAGGGAGTGAATGATAGAATGACAGTTGACAGGAGAAAATGGAAGAAGAAAACTTGTTGCACCGACCCTTAGTAACATAGGGCAAGTGGGGAAGATGATGATGAACAAATTACATGTTTGACTAGTTTACTGTTCTTTCGAGCCGAGTATTTACCAGTAGATAGTACGATCAATCAAAATATTTTATTTCACACAGTGCGGTTCCATTTGGTCATTTGGTCTTAGCAGGTGTTGAAATAAAGCGCGTGTCAACCATTAGAGATCTTGGCATGACATTTGATTGCGGACTAGCTTCAGAATCTTACAGACGCCTAGGTTTTGTCCTACGCAATGCCCGTGATTTCAATAATCCTATTGTCATCAAATTATTATTTAACTGTCTAGTTAGAAGTAAGTTAGAATTTGCTGCAGCCGTCTGGAATCCCCACGAATCCACATATGAATTATTGATTGAAAAGGTCTTGAAAGCCTTCCTGCGTTTTTTATATAAAAAGATTTACGGATATTATCCATTTATGTATCCTACTCATTTCCTACTGGGAATGTTAGGATATAATTCCCTTTCAGTGCGTAGAGCCAGAGATCAGATTCTAATAGCCATAAAAATCTTAAAGTGCATGGATTCCCCAGAGCTGCATAATACTTTGTGTACACTTTATGTACCCGACAACTACCTGCGTCATAGGTCTACTCGACGACACAGACTGTTTGCCACATCCCATTGCCGCACTGTGTCGCGCGCGCAATCCCCGCTCTGTCGCATGCATGGTGCTATAAACTCCTTAATGGAGACAGTCCCGGATTGTGACATCTTTAATGACACACTCAGGGTGATAATGTCAAATCGTCTCATGTTCTGTGAAAGCTATGTTTGTTAGGTAAATAAGTTGTATCTTGTTATCACTTTATTCGATTTTATTTCATTTTCTCTTCTTAAATTTTATTATTAAGTATGTTTGATCTCTGACTTGTTATTTGTTTTTGAATTATGTAATATGTTTAGTTTTAGTTTTATGTTTAGTTTTACCTGTTAATTACAGACTGTCATTGGCGCAAACCGTTGTAATTAATTATAAATAAATAAATAAATGCTGCCAGTCTTTTGGGCACTTTTCCCGCTATCATCGATGCGGAAAAATGTTTGATGCCCTATGATTTTTTCCCTTGTTTTATTTTATATACATGTACATATTATTATTTCAAGTCTGTTAGCAAACAATTACTTTAACAATATCATAATAAAAATAATAGAATTAGCATTCAGTATTGTAATATTTATAGAAAAGAGTTTTTAAATAAATTGTCATTAGTTGTAACTGGCAGTTTTATTTTGTTAGTTCATCCTTCTTACAATAAATGCAGCTCGTGTTCAGTATGGCACATCTCCCTTATTATACTCGTAACTGAGAAGGGACAACATAACACAGAATCGCGTCGCAATCTGCATTTTATGTATGAGAGATATGGATGAGATGTTATGGAGATGATATTTCGGATCTGGATATAGATATAGGAATAAAATTATATCGGTTTCGGATACGGTTACGGATAATTATGTAATTATTTCGGATTATCCGTTAGTTTCGGATAGTTTCAGTTACGGATATTAGATTGAAGTAAAATATAAACACAAATAGTATGTAATAATTTGGTTTTATTTATAGGTTTTATCTAGTCTAGATTATCATTTGGTATTATAATCAGTCATTATAGGTAAGTAATTATTTAGAGATGTTACAAAAACCTGTCGAAACATGTCGTTTTTTAGACTCCGCCCTTATACCAAACTATCCGAAACTTGTGAAACGGATATGGTTGCGGATATATTTTTATTTCGGATAATCGATAGTTTCGGTTACGGTTACGGAGCTCTATAACATCCCTGTTCCAGACCAAAACTGAATGTTATGCTAATGATACCGAGACACAGAACAAACGAGGAAAAGCATAACAGATCTGGAACATATGTATTACTAGCTGCACCCCGCGGTTTCACCCGCATAAGTTTCGATCCCACGGGTTCGCAACTTATGCAAGAATACACGGAATCCCGATATTCCCACGGAAATATCGGGATAAAAAGTATCCTATGTTAGACATTCAGTGTCAATCTCATTCTTGTGTTGCAAATAATAATCATATCATCTGCCTAGCCTTTTCCCAAATACATATGTTAGGGTCGGCTTCCAGTCTAACCAGATGCAGCTGAATACCATTTTACATGGAGCGACTGCCTATCTGACCTCCACAACCCAGTTACTGGATAATAACATACCCTTTGGTAAGGCCGGTTGTCAGACTCTCGAGCTTTTGAAGATCCGTAAAGACTGTCAAAGGTCCACGAATGAAAGCCGGGACAAACGACTTAACGTGCTTTTCGAGGCATGGAGGGGTCTTGGTATGTGAAAATGGTCCCCCATCCACGGACCAACTGCGGCAAGTGTAGCTTAACCTGATCTATCAACCCGTTGGGCTGTTATTACTTAGCCATAAGCCCCTCTCTGCAAATAATGATATTCGTTTGCTACTTAACACGCTAGACTAGAGAAAAATCCACTACACACACACATAAAATATCCTTGTAGGTCGCATCTTAAAAACCTTCTTAAGTCCCCTCCCCATTCCACCGACTTCTACTCCTACTCTTTCACAGTGCACGCGGTGCGATTGTGGAATTCACTACCGCCTGACATTAGGGACTGCCAAACTATTGCAGTTTTCAAAAGAAGAGTGAAAGAACACTATCTGTCCACTTCATCATAGTAGTGTATGTATTTATTTTATTTTAGAAGTATTTATGTATGTTTATTTGTATGTATATATTCTCGTAATATTTGTTTAGTTTTTAAGTGAATAGTTTATTTTTGATTCTATGTATTATTGTTTGTCTCCTTTGCTCTATCACACGCTGTCTACATCTCTGTATTTATTGTCCTATCTCAGGTATGCTGGAAGAGATTTCTTACGAAATAAGCATCACCTCTGTACCTATTTTTTCTGTTCTGATTTTCAATGTCTGTTTATATATGTGTGTACATAAATGGTTAAATAAATAAATAAATAAATAAAACCACCAAACCTTAAACTGATAAGTAATAACACACACATCGCAGACTCAGACTCGCATACACAGTTACGCACATACTACTACTATTCATTATAACGTTTCTGAGTAAAAATCAACATCATTGCTTTTACTTAGTAGGTATAAATTTCCATGCTTATGCTCACGATTATAAATAGATTTCAAAGCATCAAAGAGAATCTGGTTGTCAGGTACTTTGTGCTTGTCATGTTTTTATGTTTGTGTAGCTGTCGCAGCCAACTTGTTTAATATTAGCCGTTTAGTTAACCGCCTAGCCTTTTAACTAAACGGCGGCCGTTCAACTAACGTCCTGAATGTTATTCAAAAAATTATAGTTTAGGTTGGAATTGTAACCAATCACGTGCGAGCCGAATTAGTCGCAGTAACTAAGCCAGGGCACCCCGACCAAATGGGTTAGGTTAGAACTGTGATCAACCGCGTGCGAACCGAGAGAGCGAAGCGAGGCGAGCACTACTTCCAAAGGCCAGGCGGTTAACTAAACGGCTAATTTAACCAGTTGGCTGCTACATAGCCACCATTATGTTGATAACCTGATGAGGCTGATGAGGGTGATCAGTTCAGGTGAAAGACCGGCACTGCTGGGCATAGGCCTCCACTAAGAACAGCTGCAATGACCGGTCCCCACGCTGCCAGTATTTATCCCCCCCTAATCCTCTAACTCCTACGACCTTCGCCGGTATTCATTATGACGCTTCATCATTCTCCTGCCCTTATCCCAAATATTAATTATTTGGGGTCGGCGCAACATGTCTTTTTCTTCCACACTTCTCTATTAGTCGTCATCGCGGTAGTCACCCCCTTTCTAACCATATCATCATTCACACATTCCATCCATCGTTTCTTTGGTCTTCCCCTACTCTTATAGCCATTGAAATTCATACTCAAAACTCTCCTCACGACATTTTCCTCATTTCTCCGTAACACATGCCCATACCATGACTACCGATTTCCGCACAACTTTTCAGTTACCGGTGCCACTTTATTATGACACATATACATACAAAATCACTTCACTTCACTAGCTTCTTCCCGCATGAAATTTTCTGTTCCCACGACCAACTCCACACCGCACACACATACACACATCGCCGCACATCACATTGCCGCACATCACATCGCCGCACATCACATCGCCGCACATCACATCGCCGCACATCACATCTCCGCACATCACATCGCCGCACATCACATCGCCGCACATCACATCGCCGCACATCACATCGCATCACCCGCCCGTTTTATTGTAGGTATTACTTCGTTGTCGCTTAGCGGTCTTTCTTACTTTGTTTATTTTTGCTCGGTTCTTAAGAGTTTTAGCGTGTTAGATAGTCTTTCTCAAGAATTGGGCTATCAAGTACAAAAATAATTTTTCAAATCCGACAGGCATTTCCAGAGATTAGCCCGTTCAAACGAACAAAAACCAACACTTGTTACAACAAGGTATTAATAATGATACTTTAACAAAAGTACTTCACTCAATCAAGTTTCTAGGTAGTTGGCCATTTTCTTCTAAGGGCCGGCGCCCACTGGCGGCACGGCATGCCAAGGAATTTTTATGCGACGAATAGAAAATATAACTTAAAAGTATGACAATAAAATTGAAATTTCATCGGCAACGATGCCGCGGTATCCTTAGGCAAGCCGCGACGTCCTTTGGCATTATCATTGAAATTTCAATTTTATTGTCATACATTTAAGTTAAATGGAGGGGCCCGTGGCTAAATAATATCAGCCGCACAGGTCGATCGGTCAGGTTAAGCTACGCTTGCCGCGGTTGGTCTGTGGATGGGTCATCTTTACATACCGAGATCCCTCCGTGCCTCGGAAAGCACGTTAAGCCGTTGGTCCCGGCTATCATTCGTCGATCTTTGACAGTCGTTACGGGTAGTCAGAAGCCCGAAAGTCTGACAACCAGTATTACCAAGGGGTATTGTATTACCCAGTAACTGGAATGTGGAGGTCAGATAGGCAGTCGCTCCATGTAAAATACTAGTATTCAGCTGCATCCGGTTAGACTGGAAGCCGACCCCAACATAGTTGGGAAAAGGCTAGGCAGATGACATTTAAGTTATATTTTTAGAACAAATTAATATAGTTTTTTTTAAGTGGCTTGACCCAAAATTCAACAACGCGGATACCATTCGCTGACTCAGTCTCACGTGTGTTGGCGATCCGGAAGACGTAGCGTTAGAAGGCCTCCCACAAGGCGGATCACCGATCTTGTGAAGGCCGCAAAAACCCGTTGGATGCAAGTAGCACAGAACCGGTCTTAGTGGAGGTGCTTGGTGGCCTATGTCCAGCTGCAGTGGACGTCTTTCGACTGAAATGATGATGATGATCTGTGTCAGTGACACGGGATACGGTGCAAGATGGAAGGTGAGCCATTTTCTGTGGAGAGACACCGCATACACACCAGAGGTATATAAATATCGTTACAAGAACTACCTCAATATAGAAATAGAAAATATTTATTGTCCAGGTAATACAGTAAGCAGGTTCACAGGTTAACCGCAAGTTAAAACGACATGAGTGGCTTAAAATATTACCTACAGCTAGGTTACAATATGGTATTTGGTAGTGAGCCCCAAACTAGACAGTCTGTACCTTGGGGCTCAGTGTATGAATTGCAGAGTGGAGACTAGAGAGGTGATTTCAGGTATTGGTGCGTGTGTATGTTTGTGTGGTGTGTGTGTGTCATGTGCGTGTGGTGTGTGTGTATCTGGTGTGGGTGTGTGTTTTTTCCATTGTGCTTCGTTTAATGTGATGTCAGGTCAGGGTCTTTATATTAGTTGTTCCGAGTCATCTTAACCAGTGTTATGCAAAATTTCCTTTACTATTTTTTTGCAATTGAATGAAGTAGTATTTTTAATTTCGCAGAGTTTGCAGACTTTATTGTAAGTATTAATGACAGAGAGGAGAGGTGTTGGGATTCTGTAGTTTCTTTTGCTTATGATACATGTGTAGTCGGGTCTCCTTTTAGAATTCCCGCTGTTAAAAATATTCAAAATATAGTCGCAGTCTCATCTCAGCGACAATCAATTTCAAAAACTTGTTTAAAACTAGCTTCTGCCCGCGGCTTCGCCCGCGTGGATGTCGGAAACTATCCCACGGGAATGTGCTAACAGGATAAAATTTATGTGCTTCCCCAGAATGCCATCTGTCTCGCGGGCCCTTTGTGGCTAATTACAATAGAAAACCAATTATGTCTCATTAGTGGTGATTAAGAGGGTACCTATATTATGATATCTTTACATAAGTACCCACCTAATTTAAAAAAAAAACCGGCCAAGTGCGAGTCGGACTCGCCCATGAAGGGTTCCGTTACGTTACGATTTATGACGTATTAAAAAAAACTACTCACTAGATCTCGTTCAAACCAATTTTTGGTGGAAGTTTATATGGTAATGTACATCATATATTTTTTTTAGTTTTATCATTCTCTTATTTTAGAAGTTACAGGGGGGGGGGGGACACATTTTACCACTTTGGAAGTGTCTCTCGCGCAAACTATTCAGTTTAGAAAAAAATGATATTAGAAACCTCAATATCATTTTTGAAGAGCTATCCATAGATACCCCACACGTATGGGTTTGATGAAAAAAAAAATTTTGAGTTTCAGTTCTAAGTATGGGGACCCCCAAAATTTATTGTTTTTTTTCTATTTTTGTGTAAAAATCTTAATGCGGTTCACAGAATACATCTACTTACCAAGTTTCAACAGTATAGCTCTTATAGTTTCGGAAAAAAGCGGCTGTGACATACGGACGGACAGACAGACAGACAGACATGACGAATCTATAAGGGTTCCGTTGCCATTTGGCTACGGAACCCTAAAAACTCAATGACAGAAAATTAAATAAGTACCTACCTACCTAAATAAACCTATTTTTGATGATAACTAATCTAAAGTCAATAAAAAAGCAAAATCCCTAAAAACTAATATCTATACGAATGACTAATCCTACTAACAGTATTATAAAATAACCTACGGTCACTACGTACACTATCAAATATACTACCTATACTTTAAAATTTAAATCTATACCTACGACTTATATAAAAATAAACCTAAATAACTCTAAAAACTAAAAGGAATAAAAATTAACTCCACTGCGGGTGACGTAACCTACGACAAACTTATTATTTGCGGTTGATACAGTATCGGGTCTAGGGATCGAACCGCAAAATTAAGTTTGTTTTTTATTGTATATACTTTTCCGGGATAAAAAGTACCCAGTGTGGTGCCCAGGATATTAAAGAATAATTATACCAAGTTTCATCGTAATCGAACTGGTAGTTTTTGCGTGATGCCTGAACAAACAGACAGACAGACAAAAATTTTTTTAATCACATTTTTGGGATCGGTTTCGGTCTAGTAACAACCCCTGCCATTTATTTTTTTGATATTTTCAATGTACAGAATTTTTACTTCTACAGATTTATTATAAGTGTAGATGTAGAGAATTTAGAGGTATTTTTGTCAGATTGAGACTGAGATCAGACTGTGCACGTTCTCAAAATTCACGAGAATTGCCCCTCTGGACATGTGCAAAGGAACATTTGATGAACTTAATTTCATTTAATTTAATTTCGTTTGATTACATTTTAATTTAAATGATATTGATTTAATTTTTGTTTATTTTACTTGATTTGATTTGCTCTAATTTGACTTTTATCTAAATTTATTTATTTTGTTTTATATTAATTTATGTGTGGCAAAGGGTGTGAAAATAAATGATTTTTTTTTGGTTATTTTTTTTTATTTGGTGCGCGGTGGAATTCCTCATGGACTTCTTCCATCGTGGGGGTGACAGAGGGGTACGCCGGACTCTTACCGGCTAAAACCACCGCGGTGTTCCAACTCTGCCTATGGTCGGGGGTGCGGGATTCGCATAAGCATTCACCGCTCCGAAAACATTATCAATATAGTTATAATAGTACTTACAGATATTCTATTTCACGAAGTCCGTTCAGCTTTGATTGTAGTAGTGACGTATCCCAACTAGCGCGCTTGTGTGTGCGCGATCGACACTGAGCGCTCTCGAGGTTACGCACACAAAAACAATGTGCATGTGCACGCTTGACAACATTCATAGCGAAACGGACTTCGTGACATAGAACATCTGTAATAATACTCTACAATTTATGATGTACTTAAATGAATAACTCAAATATTGAAATATTATTGTTACTGTGGATAGGCAGCCCTCTAGTCACGTGACGAGTCAATACTATTATAACTTGGTCTTTGTCCATCATAATCATAACTTCGTTATTATAGCTCTCGTAATAATTGTCGTCACAAAAACGACGTCATTATAACCTTGAAATCCGCAAACAGGAACATTCATACATTATCCTGTAAAACAGCTGTTGACGGTCATTCACCTATACATTATTAATCGTAATAACTTTATGTACTTATATTAATAACTCCGTTGATAACGTGTTATCGTGAACATTACGTCCGCGTTTCCTTCTAACTTTGTGTAGGTCAGGGTGAGCTATCTAATCGAAAATTATTTACAGTGCGAAACACTTCGATCAATAATAGTACTAGATTCCCGATAAGCGCTTCAAAAACGGCCCGAAAAATAAGACCACAAATACTTTTGTGGTCTTATGTCAAATTAATGAAGGAAAATTAAAAAATAGAATGATTTTATTTTCAAGCTTTATGTTATTAATTAAACTTTATGTTTAAGCATTAAGGTTTATAATAAACTGAAGTTGTTAATATTGTTCAACTTTTTTCTAAGAAATGTAGATGTATACGTGTGTGCAAACGTGGCCACTTGAGCGACTGATTTTTATTCCTGATCCTTAATCTAGTATTGATCGAAGGCGAAACAGGATCAAAACTGACTATCGTTTCATCGTGATCTCTTCATCTAAACTACTGTTGTTTCATCTCATTAAATTAATCTTTTATTTAAAAAAAAAACTTTATTACTTTAGGGAAAAGAGTGTTTTCGATGAACCAAAGTAAGATTTAACTTGTGTTTAGGGTGCCAGCGTCCTCGCCTATAATTTGAACATTATATCAGTAGTTGTAGGATGAATACAGTATATTATTATTATGATAACTACTTACTAGTAATGCATATATTTATGGTGTGGCCTATTAAAGTATCTATGGTATGTGTATGTATTGACTATTGAGAGAGATAAATATTGTGAAAACTTGTGTTTATGTAAGTCTGTATAATTATAAATATATGACTTTATTAACTATACATTACGCTAAGTGATTGATACACGTAGTAAATCTTCAGTTTTATCGCACTTATTGGCACATACGTCATGTTATACAAAAATGTCATGAACCTATTATTACACAAGACACATCAACCGATAACTTTCCATATAAAATGACCTTGCATTGTTTAGGCTTTCCGAACAGTGAGAGGTCAGCTTATACAGGAATTTTATAGATTGGTATGTCGTCGTCCCTAACCTACAGCAATCCATGAAAAATATTTTTTATGTTTTTGATCATAAATATACACTTAGGGCGCGTTCACATTTAACGTCCGTTTTACAGGTCCGTTAAAACGTGTATGTTATTAGCATATTAGTTGTATGAGCGAGTTCACACATAATACAGTATTTCGGATCCAGTATAAAATACCAATCCGACAAAATAAGCAGCAATCCGTTTTACAGGGTCCGTTTAAACGTATGTGTTATTAGCGTATGTAGTTGTATGAGCCAGTTCGCACATAATACAGTATTTCGGATCCAGTATACTGATCCGATCTCTTACAATCAGTCCTGTGTGAATACTATCTCCAGTAGCGACGGATCCGTTAAAAAGGATCCTATAAATGCTGTGTGAATACTATCTCCAGTAGCGATGGATCCGTTAAAAAGGATCCTGTAAAAACGTACGTATATGTGAACGCGCCCTTACCTAAAGTATTTTTTACTGCTTATCACGTACTGAACTGCACGTCCGTGGTAATAATTTAACCTTAAGCCGGCCTATTGACCTAGAGTAGCCGAAAATCGAGTTGAATGGCGTGCAATAGGAGAGAGGCCTATGTCCAGCAGTCGACTGATAGCCTGATTAATTTCTGTTTGCCTGGTAGTCCGTTTTAATAAATAAACAATTAGGACAGTTGATTTAAAACTGTCTATCGATATCATTAATGAATCCATCATACCACTCTCTATTTTTCATCGTGATTGCGCTTTGAGAAAAAAAACATATAATATTTTTAATTTGAATTTGTGAGCGCAACTAATAGTCGTGCTTTGAGGAATAATTTACATAGTTCCGCTTAGTTGGTTGCGTTTAAAAATAGTTGCGCTTAAAAATAGTTGCGCTTAAAAATAGTTGCGCTTTGAGGAATACCCCGATTTTATTTGTCTTTATTTCACCCGCGTGACACGCGGGCTGTAGATAATTTTTAACTTTGAATGCTTAGTGATGAAGGCGGGGCTTGCAATATGAGGCGATCGCGTGTTGCCTGCCTTAGATGGCACTACAGAGCCACGAAGAAAATGAATGTTTGTACCTCACGTAGATCCAAAACGGAATAATAATCACAAACGAGGTGCCAATGACGTCGACTCAGTAAGTACGTGTTTGTAAGATTTTCCTGATATGGTTTAGTTGTCTTGTTTCAGTAAATTTCTCTAATTTAAAGGTCCTCTCTTCACAACTGTAGCATTATTTTAGTGTGTCCCTCGTTCTTCTTGCATAATATAGACCTGTCATATTGAACACGACCGGCATTTATCGTGACAAGGATGAACTAAAAAAATAAAACTGCCAGTTACAACTTATGACATTTTATTTCAAAAACTCGTTTCTATAAATATTACAATACAGAATTTGAATACAATTATTATTACATTGGGAAAGTAGGTAATTGTGAGGTATACCTACCTACACACTTTACAAAAATCTTGTTTCGAAATCATGAAATAAAACACTACAGAATTAAAAGATTTTGGTACTTTTGTCAAAATTAGTACTGTCTGTACCTAATAATTATTGTAAAATGCTGTTTATTTAGTTACATTGCAAATATCCTGTAGGAAATACAAGTCAAATCAAATGTCAAAAGTTGTTAATATTTATAATATCAAAAAGAATAAAAAATTAAGGCTTTTACAATTTCATTTGATTTCGAAAATATTATGTAGGTGCATTTAAATATTATCATATCAAATTAAATAAATTACCTACTTAATTCTCTTACATTTTTCTCTCTGTTTAGGAGGCCGATTAGCCGCAATAATAAATGATCACAAAACACAACATTTTTTTTTTAACAATTACAACTAACACTTATTTTAGAAATATTTAGGGCAAGACAGGCAGGAGTTTTAAAAACGTGAATGGTTGATGGATAGTTTTATTTAAATGCAAGTTCATAAGAACGGAGCTCCAAACTAAATCCATACTGGAATTGAATACAATTAGTTATACCAAACACAACCACATACAATTTAATTACTGCTTACAAAAGATATTTGCGTACCAAAGCAGTAGGTAATTATTTCAAATTGAAAGAGATTCAAATATAAATGCTAAATGATAGTCCTACATATATTATGTTAGAATATACATCGTTAAATTTTGATCGTTTTAATCCTTAAAAGAGGTCATTGTACTCATCATTATGAAAAACTTTTACTACGGGACCAACCCTGAAATCGTGAAAAAAAAATCTGTTGATCCATACATTATGTCGAGTTATGCGAACATAAATCTATGGATCAACTGATTTTTTTCACGATTTCAAGGTTGGCTCCGTAGTAAAAGTTGTTCATAATGATGAGTACAATGAGTCCTTTTAAAGATTAAAACAATCAAAATTTAACGGTATATAATATGTTTACTACGAAACAATAATAATAATTTAATTGTAGACTTAGGTAATACTAGGTACTAATGTTTTATTCTAATGCTTTTAGATCAGTCATGATGAGTAACTGAGTTAAAAGTAAAACTAAACAAACATCACATCAGTTTTTCAAGACTAGCAGATATGGAGATATGCTTGAATAACTGGTAGCTTATCAAGACTGACATTGGTCGGGTTTTATAGGTGGAGTAGTATTGTAGGATTCCTTATACATCTTTAAATCAGTACATGCTTCACGGGCACAAATACTCGGCTCGGAACAACAGCTAGCAAGTCAAACAAGTATTTGTACATATTACAATATAATTATGATAATTAAATTAAACTATAAAGGCACATTACATCCGCACAGAACCGCAGCGCAGCGCAATACATTCCAACACAAGCGTGGTGGAGTCCGCCTGAGTACCTAGGTATATGATGGTTCATACACAATATGCGAAATCGATGTAGGAGGATTTCTGCGTTGTGGTGCGGCCGGACGAATGTGCGTCGGCGTTTACGGTTCGCAGTCGATTTTGTTAAGTTGGAATTTGATCGGTACCCTGTAATGACATTGTCGAGATTCTTACATCGTCATGGTGTGTTGATACTGTGGACATCGCCATATCCCAACTGGTTGTCGTAATCGCTAGCAGGTTTGAAGGTCACTCGAGGTGCTGTTAGCACTCTTGCAGAGATCCTCCAAGGCGACGGCGTGCGTTTGTGATCCTCCAGGGGATCCGACGCTAGACTCGCGCCAGATCTGTCAGGTCTTCATTATCTCTATTGGCGTTTGCAGCAGCCCCTGGTTCATTAACGAGAAGCTGTTTAAGGAAGTAGGTTAGTGTTGCGTTTTCTTTTGCGAACTTTGCGCTTTCTAAATGTTCAAGTTTATGCATTTCAGGTTTAGCAGAGTGGAATCTGTAATTATTGGCAGCAGAGCTTCCTTGCACATTAACGATTATCTGTCACTCAGGTTGAAGGACATAAATATGAAGTGTCCTTGTTATTTTAAAGTGGTCCTATGCAGAGAGAAGAGACAAGACAATTTTGATGTAGTGTTGCCGATCAAACACCGCCGTCATCACTTCTCGTTGTTAGCATTCATTACCAGTCAGTTCAGCGTACCTGGAAAAGACAAAATTGATGTTAATAATTAATTGAATACTTAATTACTTGAAAATGGACCAGAGATACAGACAAGTTGTACGTTTTTGAACGTATTTGTAGGTGCTTAAAGGCAACAAAAAAAAAGGGTTGTAGCAAATCACGTAACATACTTCCTAAACGATTGTAAATGTACGGAAACGAATTTCGTACTGAATATGAATACCTATTATTTTTGTTTATTCATAGTGATAAATGATTATATATGAGCTCAACTGTCACTAATGAGGCACGATTACTTTTTCATTTTGTACACAATATTAACTTTATAGCACACTCATTAACACTTCTTAGGTTTTCAAGCTGCAACTAAGTTCTTTGTGATATGACTTTACAGTTACAGTTACAGTTTAAAACCATCCCGATTTGTTTGATGAACAAATAAAAGAAGCCTTGATTTGTGTGACATTTTAGAATTTCGTTTCTTATTGTACTTTTGAAGAATTGAGAATATGATGAGTTAAGAGTTTATTAAATTAAGAACCTGGTGATTTGGGAATAGAGTATCTTATGTTAGTAATTTAACTTGAGAAACAGGTTAATTGATAAATCTGTTGGGTTAAGAATCTGGTGAATTGAGAATTTGGTAAACTGCTCATGAGCCAATACGTCGATGAAATTAATGATGTTACCGCGAAGCCGATTGCATCATTACATCCTGGCTATCATCTAGGATTTTACATTCACAAGTGTGTCTCCGAAGGGCTTAAAACAATAATTTTATCACGAGCGATTGAATGATTTTAATAGAATATAGTATTCTTAAATAATTTAGACATAGTTTTGTTTTACAGATACTGATGGTAACTTACCCATACTTTAACAGAATTACTGTAACCAACCAGTTTACACCAAATTATGGATATTGTAGCTTATTTCATAAAGATTATAAACTTGTGAAGCTCGAGTGTAAACGCTCGAAAGTAAGTATACATCACTGAAAATGGCGCGCGAAAAGGCCCGTGCGTGCGGCCTGCACCCTAATTGCGTAACAGACGATCAATCGGAATCGGTTTCATTTTGGCAGTTCAACAACATTCATTGCGTTATTTACGTGTTGAGCAGACAAATTTTTCGAACTTTTGAAGCAATGGATTAGCAATTTGCTTCAAAATGATTCAGATTCCGATTGATCGTGTGTTACGCAATTAGGGTGCTGGCTACAGCAGCAAAGGAAAATAACTTTGACATTATCTTTGTGGTCTTTAGCCTTTTAAAATCGTGAAAATCAAGACATGACATTATTATGATGTCAGATATCCCACAGCTGGGACCAGACCAGACGTCCTCTGTGTGCGAGGGAATGGGCCGGTTATGATGTCAGTAGGTACCGTTTGGAATTTCAGCCATTTTACTTGAACATTGATAGTCAGTCACTGAGTCAGCGAACGATTTTTTTATTTATTTAGATATCGTTTATACCGGTTTGATAATCTGGTTGAATCTTAAATGAATCACTGACTATCTACACAACCTAAGCAGATACAAAGAAGTAAAATATTTGTAATAATATATTGTGGCAAAGTATAAAAATGGTTAAGGTATACTCTGTCCATTAGGTTAACCGTTTTTTGACAGCTGTCTTAGAATGTACATATTCCAGATTACGTAAAAATTAAGTTTAAAATGCGTCATAAAATAAATATATAAACTGCCTTATTGAATTATCTTATTTATGAATTCTTACAGACATTATAATACCGTACGTGTATCAATCAATGCATTGTGTGTTGCTGCAATCACTAGTTCCATCTGTCAAAAAACGGTTTACCTAATGGACAGGGTATTGTTCGCAGTCTATAGGTTCAAATCTACTTCATGTGAAAATGCGTGAGTCTATGTAATAACGTGTCATCATTTAACGTCTTCTTACATCCTCATACGTAAGTACAGGGTTGTCATCAATTTTGTCACATTATCCTATGACACCACGGGCCTCGCCATATGCTCCTAAGGTACCATATGACTAAGTGCCAGTTACCAATGATTCAGTCTCACACAAGCATAATAATTGTTACAGATTTCAAGATGACGAACTCGCTGAGATTCAGAAACTATTAATTATATTACACTTACGTCTTGTGACACAATTATTATTCTAAAATTTTTTCCTTAAGACACGTTTTACCAAACATGATTGACTCATACTTTCATTAACTGTTACCTCAACCCTGAAAAGCGTAGACTGTGGAGTTCCACGCTGTTCTAAATTTAGTTCTGTCGTCACGACTTTCGTATGCAATGAGACAGGGAAAGAAAAATTGGCAAACGTAACAATATAATTGACTAGTTTCTGCTCGCGACTTTGTCCGCGTTCTTGTTCTCCCGACCCACCACATCGCATTGCATCGCATCGCCTGCCCTCGCTATTACTTTCTTTCCGACTTCTTTTTATGTTTGCTCGGCTCCTGACGATCTTAGTCTGATGTTAAGTAGCCTTTGGTCTTCCTCAAGAACGTCAACGTCATTCTATCAAATGCAAAAAGAATTTTCCAATCCAGAGTAGATCCAGAGATAAGCGCGTTCAAACAAACTCATTAGCTTTATTATTAGTGTAGATGCGAAGTGTCGGTGGCCCTGTCTCATCCAGACGCAATGGCGCCAGTCAGGACACGGTGCCAACAAAATGTCACACAGTTCAGCAGATGGGACCTTACCTGGAGTCCGTTTGATCAGGCAGCATTGGTAGCGCACCCTGGCTGTCGCTATGGAGTCGCGGTGAAATAGAACCAGTTGCATCCAAGAATCATTCCAACAAGTTCCATCTGTCAAAAAACGGTTTACCTAATGCTGGACTAGGTAGACTTTTTAGCTACAGAAAATACCCTATCTTTGGCCCGTTTATACGTTATCTTTGTCCCATGCCACAGCTAAACGTGGTGAAATAGTTACCTGTCTTCCTCATTTTAGGAAAAAAGACGTGAAGATATGTATGGTATTTATAATGTATTTCCTTTACGCAAAATGCAAAATTAGATTATTAATAAAATGTCACGGAAAACAGTAGACGTTTCGAACCGACATACTGTCGAACTAATGAGCAATCGCTGTAGGGTGTTTCGCACAAACGTTACATCGCACTAATAAAGCATCGATGTAATAAAACATCGTACAACTGAATTATCGACATACCGTGTTCGATATAATAAAACTCGAATTAACAACTTTCGAATACACGTAGGGAACCCTGTTATGACCTACTCGCATTTAATCAGTGATGTAGCAAGAAGTTAGGTAGGAGTAGTCATTCGTATAGATATTAGTTTTTAGGGATTTTGCTTATTTATTGAGTTTAGATTAGTTATCATCAGAAATAGGTTTATTTTTAGGTAGGTAGGTATTTAATTTTCTGTTATTGAGTTTATTTTTTTTTAAATTAGGTATGTACTTAGGTAAAGATATCATATAGTTACCCTCTTAATCACCACTAATGAGACACAATTGGTTTTCTATTGTAATTAGCCACAAAGGGCCCGCGAGATAGATGGCATTCTGGGGAAGCACATACCTACATTTTATCCTGTTAGCACGTTCCCGTGGGTAAATTTCCGACATCCACGCGGACGAAGCCTCGGGCAGAAGCTAGTGAGACAATAAATTCTTCCAAACAATTTTGCTTACTAATGTAAGCAGAATTGCTTTGAAGAATTGTAATAGGTGGGTAACAATAATTCTTCAAAACGGTGAAAGAAAACATCGAGATTAAACCGGCATTTCCTAGAACCAGAAATTCGAAGACATGTGACATCCGTTAACCCGCGCTGTGCCCGCGTGGTGAATTATGGCTCACTTCATCTGACAGAGAGGAGGCTTGTGTCCAGCAGTGGGAACATTATAGGCTGATTATGCTTGTGCTGCCTACTACACTTACTTGCACGTGACTATAATCTTCCATAGTCGCCACAGAACACTCCCTACTCTGAAGTGCAAAGTGCGAATGTTCGGATCGGACCGACACATGGCCGAACCGAATATTATTGAAAAATGCGAAAAAAGTTCGGATCGGCTCAGTTGGGTCGGGACCATAGTCAATATTCGAAAGAGTGTAGGAGTGTAGGATCGGAACCGACCGAACCAAATAGTAACTTCGTAGCAGGAAACGGCCGAACATTCGGCCGATACTACTTCGGAGTAGACCCCCAGGTTCAAAAGCGAGCGAGCTCGGGAACCTTGAAGAAAAGGAACGCCAAAGGAAAGATGGATTGTGTGAAGAGAAAGAAGTGATCACCGACAGATCTTTGACTTTAAAGACACAGTAGAAAAGTACCTAGAATTATCACAGTATTCATCTTAGACATAATACTGATACGGAAATTCCCAATAATAAACATATAACAAAATGCCTTGCCTTTGTACCTACCTATAAGTAGCTATTTATAGATAAGGTCGGAAAATATTTGTCATAGACATGTCAAACGAACACCTCGTTTGACATGTCTATGACGAATGAAATTGGTCACTAAAAATAATCACGTAGTTTTTATACCAGTTCGTCCCCATAAAACGCTCATTTTATTAGTGCATACAAATGGATTAATCAGTATACTTATTATAACACAATTTTACGTTCCAAAAACTATAGGTACTCGGAAATCCCCTAAGATCTACGCTGAGATTTATTTGAAGATTTTGCTGAGATTTTGATAATGTAATAAATAAACAGTTTAGATACTTACTCCTTACAATCGAAGCACTTGTACAGGTACCAAACTTGCCCCTGTGCACATTTGCCACTGCTCATAAAACTTCTCTTCACTCGCTTCGACTGCATTGGTGCACTTACTACGTTCGATTTTTCGGAAAATTTCATTAAACATTTTCCGAACAATTCAACACATTTAACATGCGAGAGATATTTAGTTTCGTCCGTTTTATCGCTAAAAGCATTGATAAATGCCAGCAAAAATGCTGCGCAAAACAAGAGTTGTAGTGATTTCATTTTTAATTAACTTTTGAAAGGGCCACACGACACGAGACACAACCGTTCACTTGGAGAGCTAAAAATCGACTGTGTGGTTGCTCACTTGATCGATCGGTGGATCTTTAAAGATTGGTTATCCGTTATACTGTGCAAGGCTGCGCTAGCGCTACCGGCTCCTTCATTGATTTGTGATGTTTGCGGTGTGACGCATACGTTGTATTCGTTGAGATTAGCTTAGAGGCAACTCATACTAATCAGACATCGTTTTGAGTTTGAGTTTTGAGTTTATAGGAAGTCAAGATGAGAGTAACGTAAGTATCAAGCTGAGGCTCTAGCATGACAGCGTGATGTAAATGTAACGTAAGTTGAAATACAACTATCCTATATAGTATTTTAGTGTACATTTTTGCGATAAATACATTAAGTATCACCCATAGATAAACGAAGTCTTAAAGCATAGTAAATATTACGTGCGAAACGAGTATTTTCAATGTTAAAATAGTTTGAATGTACGTTATGCTTAATACGCGCGTTCGTGCCACCACTGAATTTATGTGAACATGTAGATGAGTCACGCATTTACTCTATGTGCTAGAAATAAACATATTGAAAGTGAACGTGTAACGTACAACCAGGAAAAATTATGTGTTTATTGAACTTGAACTGGTATTCTAGGTTATTTTATAATTAGCTTACATAATATCAGCCCGAGTCAGAGCAAAGACCTCTTTACTCAATCACCACGCTAGCTCACTGCTGGCGATAACAGGTTTGCTTACGATAAATCTGTATTTTAACCTAGTTCTCAATGCCAAGAGTTCGCGTATCACTGGTCAGTTTCTCTTAGTCGTCAGTTTATATAATTCGCCAGTTTCGTTGATTAGTCAGTTTCACTGATTCGTCAGTTTCACCGAATAGACAGTTACGTTACGTTAACTCGACAGTTTCCAGTGTTTACCGGTTTCCGTCGATTGCAACCCCCGGCTGTCCCGCCACCCCGGTCCTCCAACAAAAGAAAACAATTTTCTGAACTAATTCTTCAAGTGTATTTGTGTATACATATACACAACCAGCGCGGCAGCGGTCGATCTCAAAAAACAATTTTTATACTAGCTGCGCCCCGCGGTTTCACCCGCATAAGTTTCGATTCCGTGGGAATATCGAGATAAAAAGTATTCTATGTATTAATCCTGGTTATAAACTATCTGTGTGCCAAATTTCATCCAAATCCGTTAAGTAGTTTTTGCTTGAAAGAGTAACAAACATCCATGTGCTGTGTTACGAAACATTATTGATGAGGATAGTAAATAAATAGCAACAGATTACTTATCAACCTCAGTGAATGGTTCAAGTTCCTTCAACTTATCAATGTGAAGGCCACTGCTATCGCTATTGCGATTACTTCATGTATTACCATGATTAGCGATACGAGAAAATTTCACGAGATAACCATAATTAGCACACTTACAATACCTAAACAGTAAAATGTGATTGTGTGTGTGTCTTTGACGTTAGTGTAACCAGATGCAGCTGAATAACAGTATTTTACATGGACATACTGCCTCTAGTCCAGTTGCTGCATATGACAGTACCCCTTAGTAAATGATAAATGATTTTATTTTTGTAAGTAGGTTTTTACAAACACTTTTACACGTCAATCATATTTTAAAACTAGATGAGGTCGGCGTTTCCTATCTGACTAGTCTGAGAAGAAAGGCTGAAACAAACTCAGACGTCACAGTCTCTTTTAAAGTCCAGACATAATCTTGGTCAAATCATGTGAAGACCATGTAGATTAATGTAAGACTGAGAACACAGACAGTAAGACTGGTTGGCACACTTTCGGGCTCCCGACCACCCGTAATCATTACGACGCTTATAGACTAATTCGCATTAGTCTTTGGCATTCTTTAATCAATCAATTGTTCAATCAAATCAAATCAAATCATTTATTTGCATAAAACAGGTTCAGAGGATGTTTCAGAAGGTCGAGCGGTACACTGTTAATAACCATGTGAGGTGTGCAAATATATACAAGAATTTTACAGTTAATTTAAAAATTAAAGTACAATGCCATTGAAAATAAAAACTATCGTTAATACAGATCAGTCAACAGAATAAGGAATTAAAAATAATAATGTCATGCTAATACAGTTCAAAAATTATATCTTATTCATCATCAAAATTATGTATGTCCAATATTATATTAAATTTAATTAAATTTGAAATTATGTCCAATATCTATATCTTTTTATACTTGTCTCTGAGAGAGTGGGTCGGACTTAATTAATAATATGTTTTTATTTCTTACCAATAATCAATTAATTACGTACTCATCCTAATCCTAACATTTTAAAAAGGACATTTTTTCGAATAAAATCGACAGAAGCCGTTTTATTATTTTTAAAATCTCTTAACAGTTTCTTATATTTCTTATCGAAGTTAATGATCTTTTCACTTGAAAAATAGCCACAAATAGAACCAAAAAGGTATAAACGTGAAACTCTATAAAAAAATAACCTTGAAATTATTATATTATTAAAGTAGGTACAGACGCCAGCACGTCAAGGTACCGAAACTGTCAAATTTTCCCAATCAACCTTGAACCTCAATGCTTTAGCGATAAAGTTGAAAATCCATTAATGAAATTTGACAGATTGTTATAGGTTGATGTGCTGATGTCTGTACGTATGAAATTTTTTGATTAAATGTTGTCCTGTCCGGGGGACCGCTCTAATTATTAGCCTAACGTTCTGTTAAAGTTTAAAATAGTAGCTGTCCCCTGACGGGGGACTATTTCATCCGTTCGGAAGTTACGATGCCACAGACAGACATACACACACACACACCCCGAGACACGTCAAACTTATAACACCCCGTCGATTTTGCGTCGGGGGTTAAAAAGCTCCCTTGTCACTCCTTGTGTACCTAACTGAAAGTTTTTGGCTCTTAAGCGTATCTATATTTGATATTGGTCATTTTGCGTAATTAATATCGATCACTATGCGTAATAAGAAGATTGGTCAATATGAGTAATTGAGATTCGTCATTTTGCGTATTGGTTATTTTGCGTGTTAGTTATTTTGCATTTTGGTCCTTCTGCGTTATTTTCACCAATACACAATGGTCATTATGCGTCTAAGCCCCCGTAACAACTGCCAAAGTCTTACGAATGGCAGTCGGGACCAACGGCTTAACGTGATTTCAGAGGCAGATACGAAGGTATATGATGGCTATAATAGTGACCCATCCACGAACCGACCTCGGTAGACGTTGCGCATCCTTGAAGATCGACCAGTGCGTCTGTTATTACTTAGTCATGTAAACTACATCTCGTATTCTCAATATCTCTTTGCTATTTGCGATACTCACAGGAAGTGATGACCTATTTTTTTCCAGGTACACACAGTACAGCGTACATACATGTGATCGTATATAGTTAATATATAATTAAAAAGGGCCAAGTAAAAGTGTTCGCAATATGAGGTCATCGTACAATGTGTCGATACTCGATAGCGACTCTGATTCCGAAGTATCCGACGATGAGTCAAATACTTGCCGCGCAGGTGTTAACTGTATTTGAAGTGTTTTATTCATCTAACATGTGGCAAATTATTAACATTGAATGAATAAATGATCGATATTTTTTATATTAAACTGTTTAAATGATAAATGATTTTATTTTTGTAAGTAGGTTTGTACAAACTTTTTTACACGTCAATCATATTTTAAAACTAGATGAGGTCGGCGTTTCCTATCTGACTAGTCTGAGAAGAAAGGCCGAAACAAACTCAGAGGTCACAGTCTCTTTTAAAGTCCAGACATATCTTTGGTCAGATCATATGAAGACCAGGTAGGTCGATGTCTGAAATGGTCTTTTGAGGAAAGAGCCCCACACATTGAGAGGACCTGTCCAGTCAGTGCACGCATTTGTCAGAAATCGTGCAGCTCAACTCAAAACTTACGGAGCTCAACGATTCGACGAACAATACCAAAGAAAGGACATTTGGGTAGGCCACATTCAAAACAAAACGTTTTCAAAACGATGAAAGAAACATTCAATAAATTGAATGAAATGCCTCCTTATATTATACAGGGTGGCAAGGACATCGACGCGCAAACTGTAACCATGGATTCAGCACATGAGTTTAGACCCCATAGCGTCGAAATTTTACGTCGGTTATTAAAAAAAAATATTGCTGTACCATACATTTTGACCGCATAGATATTGCACTATTCTATGAAACAGAAGATTTTTTTTATATATAATTTTTAAAAGATTTTTTATTTGATAAGTTTATGAATAATGTACCTAAGTACGTGCATAACTTTTATGTCTGCGCACAAACCACGCCCATAAGGTCATTGTATACTGACGACTGATCTCGTAAACTGGAACTGGGAAGTAAGGCCGATGAAAAGACCTCCCTTTTCATCTGCCTTACTTCCCAGTTCCAGTTAGGCCGTTCCAGGCCGGGTTTTTTTACTCTAAATTAAAGCACGCACTTTAATTTAGAGTAAAAAAAACCCGGCCAAGTGCGAGTTGGACTCGCGCAAGAAGGGTTCTGTACCATTATCTATAAAAATCACGTCTGTTGTATGGGAGCCCCCCTTAAATATTTATTTTATTTTGTTTTTAGTATTTGTTGTTATAGCGGCAACAGAAATACATAATTTGTGAAAATTTCAACTGTCTAGCTATCGCGGTTCTTGAGATACAGCCTGGTGACAGACAGACGGACGGACAGACAGCAAAGTCTTAATAATAGGGTCCTGTTTTTACTCTTTGGGTACGGAACCCTAAAAAAAACTCAATAGACACCCTTTTTATGGTCCATATCTGATAATTACATCATTTAAAGTATTCAAAACTTAGCTATCAAAACAATAAAAAAACTAAATGAAAATTGTATTGTTTAATGGTGCTGCGTTCAGATTTTTCTTTCGCGTGGCATTGTGTGCCAACCCTGACCTACGGTGACGCGGTTGCGCAAGCATTGACTACCGTTCTGTGATGTGAACACACCCACTAGCGTCACGCTGACATAAATATACACAGACTGACGCTCTTCGTTAACTAATTTGTGTGTGTGAGGAGTAAATAAGGTACGTATATCTAATTTTGATGTGACTATAGATATGAGGTATTAGGTGTTCCTAATACGTCATATCTAAAGAGGTAAAGTGTAAATAGTGTGTCATAGCTAAAGTTACGCAGTTTCAGTGTGGAGCCCTCATTACAACAAATACTCTGACATTATCGAGAGAGTGCAAAGAAAATATTTAAAAACGATGCACTACCGATGTTTTCGATCTACTTTGCCTTACGAAAGCCTACTTGAAAGGTACAAACTCATGGAATTAAAAAGCAGACGCTTACAGCTGGATGCAATGTTTTTGTTTGATATCTGTAATAATTCCTACGATTGTCCAGATATTACCAATAAGTTGTTTTATGTGGTTCCTAGAAAAGCGATGATGCGTAGTGTACGTGAACGACCTGTATTTGCCGTATCGTCATGTAAGACAAATGCAGGACTACGTGCGCCTTTGCGACGACTTACAAGTAATTTTAATATGTATTTTAAGAATCTTGACTTGTTTGCCGATTCTGCTAGGACATTTAGAAAACATGTAATAGAAATAATAGTCTCCATAGAATCCCCCTGAATTTACCTAACATCATTAATATTTTATTTAACTCAAAAGTTAACCAATGTATGTTGTTTTCTTTTTTTTCACTTGTATTTTCTCCTCCTTTTTGATTGCCATGTTAATTTTGTTTTTAACTGATAATTATAGTTATAATAGTAGATACAAAACCAGCATGACGTAGTTTTAAGGATTACAATTTAGATATTCTGTGAATAACGTAGTTGGATATACATTAGTAAAACTGTCTTATTGTAATTCCATATATATAATATTGTATATCTGTTTGTTGTTCCAAATAAAAAAAAAAAAAAAAAAAAAAAAAAAAAAAAAATACGTCATATCTAAAGAGGTAAAGTGTAAATAGTGTGTCATAGCTAAAGTTTAAAGTTCTCTCATACTCTATAGAAAAAGGAGGATCTGTCCTGACGGGTATTGTGTCTGGTGGGCACCTGCCCAATGATTCATGTCGGGCCGTTGTATATATGCTAGTTGTGCGGTAAACTCTGCTTGCGAGATACAGGATTTTGCGTGACTGACGTCATACTGACGTATGACGCGTAGTTCAGATGTGGCGTTATAGATACCGCATTATTAGCTAGCGTGGCTTACATAAATGTATAGTAAGTTGGTTTTGTATCTGTAAATGGAGTTTATGAAGGAGATCAAATATTGCACCACTGCTATTATATTCAAATGCTTAATAAAGTTTTTTTTTGATATTTTTATTGTTTTTTTTTTATGTTACCTTTCATTGCAACACCACTCTGTGCTCCAAAACACAGATAACTGACGTTGCTCAAAAAGTCGCTAAGCTAAAGTGTGACTGGGTTGGCCATGTCTGCAGTACCTTTCACAGGTATATACCCATTTAGAAGAAAAACAAAACGTGTACTTTGTAAATAATTTGTAATGCCGAGCGTCAACCACAAACAGTTCCATTAGTCACAAAGCAACGTAATTAATGATGAAACATGAAATAATAGTTCAATTTCAAGTACGCCATTTTGTGTTCGGAAAATAAGGAAATTGTCTGAATGGCATACATTCAGACTATTTCCTTATTTTATTGATAATAAAGAGGCTCGCCTCCTAAAGGTTTGTCCACACATATCTGTGCCGGGGACGTGACGGGGCCGACACACAGGGTAGTCACTGAAGTTCATTCACAAACCGTGTCCGGACACTGTGTGTGAATGAGATCATACAATATACCGCTGCATTGCGACATTAATTTAACACACGGTTAGGTGTAGTGGCCAGTATTAATAAAAATAATAACATAAAATAATTTGTAATTTGAAAACTACCGCCTGCGCCGTTAGCCGACATAGGACTTTCCCTTCCTTCGATTGCCTGCTCTTTGTACGTTATTGATGCCATTTCATGAGCCATGACCCCAGCAAATGACCCCTGCACTCATACTTAGCCTATGATATTCCCACTGCTGGGACACAGGCCTCCTCTCGGTGAGACGGAGTGGACCGCGATCGGGATCCACCACGCGGGTCCAGTGCGGGTTGGTGGACCCCTGCACTACAATTCTTTAAGTACAGGTTACTCCAAGATGCTCTATAAGAAAATTGTAAATAAATAAATAATAACGTTTAATGAAATTAAAATATGCTCATAAAACAAAAACGCGAAACCGTATACGTGTGTTAAATGAATGTCGCCATTAAAGCGACACGCTGTATAAAATTAACACATTGTATTTTTTTGAGCCCCTCACGGAAGTCCCGAGTGTAGGTAAAACTTTAGTATTAAGACATAATGTCCAATAAATAGGATGTTTGTTATTTATTTCATAACTTCTCTTAGTATTTGGGTTATTATAACCCTAGAAAATAAAAAAACTTGAGAGGTGTCAAGGGACACCCGGATGGAACAAAGTTCAAAGAGAGAGAGTGAGACAGACAGAGAATTACGCGCACGTCGCACGGCTTACAACTATAGCAAAAAGTGTCGTTCCAACTTTTGGTCTTAATTTTTTCCGTCCAGCCCCCTTTCGCAACGCGCGATAAGGAACTTCGTTCCAACAAAGATGATGAAATATTGTTGCATTGAAACCTTAGTTTTATAAATATAAAGTTGTGCAATGCGAATTACACAAGTCGTCAATTTATGAGTGGTCAAAAGCTAGCTAGGTATTACAGAATAAAACAACACGCCTGTATTTACTGAAGGGGTGGGCAGACATCTTTAGTTAATTCACATTGAGGACCCTTGGGTTTAAGGGTTACCATTGAAGTTTTCTTGAGTGCATAACTGAAGGCTATTGATTGGTAAATGTAGGATAGGAGGCCAAAAAGCTAGTTGGAGAGACTTATCCTTACGGGATGGTTAGTACCTGCTGAATAAGATCGAGAATCGAGTAAAATGTGTTTTTTTAAGTGAAAACTTCTTTAGCGGTATTGTGCACTTTTTGTGATGGGTAAAAAATGTTATACTCGCGTCAGGACACGTGACCTGATCGAAAATTCGTAAGACGGAGCTCGCGTCAGGACACGTGGCCTGATCGAAAATTCGTAAGACGGAGGGAGAGTAGACCGCATTCCAAAATATCAAAAATGCACAACGTTAATATTCAAGTTTTTACTTCTGCCGGCACTCCCGGAGTGCAACTCGTTTTTTTTACTAGCATAAGCTGTCCCACTCCGGGGCAAAGGCCTTCATCCACACTTTCCATCTTCCGCGAGCCCGCGCGTCCTCCTTTCAGGTATAACGGAACCCATCCAGCTCGTCCTACCATCTCCTACGTGGTCTGCCATGACCCCGCCTCACTGTCTCAAGGCACTAGTTTTGTGTGACTATGGCCTATACTCGTAGTAGCATTTGTCTATTTTATAATAAACTCGTTACATTTAATAAATTCTATAATTTCGACAACACGGTTAGCGCAGTGGCTGAGCGATCGGACTGCTGCGCTGCGTGTCGCGGGTTCGATTCCCGCACAGAACAATTATTTGTAAGTCCTACATGTATTTGTTCTGAGTCTGGGTGTTTTTCTATCTACGAGTATAATATGAATGTATTTACAAAAAAAAAAAAATGTATATAAGTAGTTTATCAGCCATCTTGTTACCATAACACAAGCATTAGGTTGCTTAGCTTGGGACTAGATGGCGCTGTGTGAAATGTCCAGGGATATAAATATATAATTGACTAATGCTACTATAACTTTGACGAATTTCTTGCTTACAAAATTTCTTGTGACTGATCCTTTATGATTTATAATGTAATATTCCTATCTGAAGACTAACGAAGACTAACGAAGATATACGATATAATGTTTTATTTAATTTCTAATATTGTTAAATTTATAGTGTATAGATTTTTGAGTTTCTATAAAATATCGGTAAGACCGGTGACGGTGATATAACAATATCACCAAAAATCGTACTAATACCTTAATACTTTGACTTTGAATAAGTTACTACAAAAATCATAATGACTAAAAAAAATTACAAGTTATAGAAATGTCAAAATTGCATCATTGTCAGTGTTGTGCTCTCCTGTAATTACTGCGCAACAATTTCGCAATAGAGTAAGTCACCTATAAAATAGCTACGCTGCGGAATTTCCCCGTGGATTCTATACTTCCGGATACCTAGTTATAGCTAGGTAGTCTTTATACATAGCTTGCAGAGTAAGCAAGCTGAAGTGTCAGTGGGCGAGGTATGTTTGCTGGTGGAGAATCCGCGTATCGGCAAGTGTAGTGTGGGACGCTCCTTCGCTTAAAAAAGTGACCAACGACCTTATAAAAGCGGCTGGGATAGACTGGATGCGGATGGCGGAGGATGGAGCCTCGGAGACGCCTATGTCCAGCAGTGGACTGCGATAGGCCAGTCGATCGAGTGAATCTTCAAATCGAGAGTGAATAGTTTACTTCTAGGAAAGCACCCTCAACCACATCATCGGTAACCATCAGGTGAGGTACCGTACCTAGAGTTCAAACGTGACCCTAACAGCTAATAGTGTAGTAATGTAGTAATCCATGCTTCCATACTAATATTATAAACCCGAAAGTCGGTCGGCTACCTTTTCACGCTTAAGCACTGAAACCGAGAATGAATAAATACTGCAAATTTCAATTTGTTTTGGAGCCTGTTACTGGGTTCAACTGTTACTCGGTTATATTATTTAGTATATGTCGTAATAAAGTCGACTGTACTGATCTAGTGAACAGTTTGTGCTACCTGGTCCCTCGTAGCGTACGTGGCCGAGAGGTTCGCTCGAGACACTTGTTTGCAACTACTTTTTGTTGAACCAACTCAGGAGTACCTACGCTCACCGCAGCATCGATTAGTTGACACCTACAATAGGCAGTTTGGCTCAACTGATATCATGTTTCTCAGCAAGGCTATATTTAGAAAAGAAATTGTTACTATTTTAAGTGATCAGAACCCTAATAATTAAGTAATGTTATGTTAACTTTTATTTTTCTTCTTTTATATCGTTCTTCTAACAACTAGTAGATCTGTATAGTAATATGTGGATAACGTTGTGAGTAGTGTATTTGATACCTCTATTATTAAGTTCTAACCTTTGTTTACTTATTATTACACTGCTGTTTGTTGTCCCTAAGTAAATAAATAAATATGTGTGTACATAAATAGTGAAATAAAGAAATATGTTTAAATAAAATATCCAGCATATAAAGTAGCATATTATGTCCTTCTGCTTATATGTCATCATCATCACCTAGCCTTTTCCCAAATACTACGTTGGGGTCGGCTTCCAGTCTAAACGGATGCAGCTGAATACCAGAATTTTACAAAGAGCGACTGCCTATCTAAACTCCTCAACCTAATTTCTAGGTAATACATACGGTACCCCTTGGTAAGACTAAGTGTCAGACTTTCGGGCTTCTAACAACCCGTAACGACTATCAAAGATCCACGAATTACAGCCGGGATCAAAGGCTTAACGTGCTCTCCGAGCCACGGAGGGATCTTGATATGTGAAGATGGTTACCCATTTATGGACCAACCGCGACAGGCGTAGCTTAAACTGATCACTTGACCCGTGCGGCTTATTACTTGGCTACAAGCCCCTTAATAAAAATATAATTATAATATAATAATTCTGCCGATAGTCGTGACAGCCAATGGTTTGTAGCGGTACCTACAACGCCACATGCGAACAACGCGTCATACTGACGTCACGCAAATCCTGCATCTCGCAAGCAGAGTTTACTGCGCAGTTAGCATAGATACAATTTCCCAACATCAATCGTTGGGCAGTTGCCCACCAGACACAACACCCGTCTGGTCGGAGGATCCTCCCTTTTCTATGGAGGATGAGTGAACTTTACACCCTGTTCCTCATACCTCTAAAGGTTTAATAGCCAAGAGCCTCGACCAACACCTGAGGAGGCTCTCGTTGGGCAGCTGGATCAAGGGCTTCATCTATATCTATCTTCTATACTGATAATAAATCTGTAGAAGTGAAAATTCTGTACATTGAAAATATCCAAAAAATAAATGGCAGGGGGTGTTACTTGACCGACACCGAACCCAAAAATGTGATTAAAAAAATTTTTGTCTGTCTGTCTGTCGGTCTGTCTGTCTGTCTGTCTGTTTGTTCAAGCATCACGCAAAAACTACCGGTTCGATTACGATGAAACTTGGTATAATTATTCTTTAATATCCTGGGCACCACACTGGGTACTTTTTATCCCGGAAAAGTATATACAATAAAAAACACTGTCTGTACTGTACCAACCGCAAATACTAAGTTTGTCGTAGGTTGGGTCACCCGCAGTGGAGTTCATTTTTATTCCTTTTAGTTTTTAGAGTTATTTAGGTTTATTTTTATATGAGTCGTAGGTATAGATTTTAATTTTAAAGTATAGGTAGTATATTTGATAGTGTACGTAGTGACCGTAGGTTATTTTATAATACTGTTAGGTAGGTTTAGTCATTCGTATAGATATTAGTTTTTAGGGATTTTGCTTATTTATTGAGTTTAGATTAGTTATCATCAGAAATAGGTTTATTTAGGTAGGTAGGTATTTAATTTTCTTTTATTGAGTTTTTTTTTTAATTAGTTAGGTACTTAGGTAAAGATATCATATAGGTACCCTCTTAATCACCACTAATGAGACACAATTGGTTTTCTATTGTAATTAGCCACAAAGGGCTCGCGACATAGATGGCATTCTGGGGAAGCACATACATTTTATCCTGTTAGCACGTTCCCGTGGGTAAATTTCCGACATCCACGCGGGCGAAGCCGCGGGCAGAAGCTAGTTCAGAATATGGTAGTTCTGGACACGGCCCTCAATGTTAGGAGGTTCCTATCTCTGGAGCCCTGACTGTCGGTAGCTTGGACCATGTTCCCAATACCGGTGTTCTACTATTTTTTTAATGTTTCTATTTTATTTTTTATATTCTAATATTTAAAAATATAATATACATGCATTTAATGAAATAAAGCAAATATGTATATAATATAAACTAAACACAGTATTATTAATGATTAGTAATTATTAATTCAATAACGATTTACCTCTAACTAAACAGCTGTTCCCGTTTTGAGGAAAACGATTATTAATAACTATAATGTACGTAATATTTATTGTTATTATTTACCAACGATTAGTACCTTCCTCCATTCGCACTAATTTTAATGTTTGTTTATACTTTTGTTACGTTTTCCCCGACGTTTTCCTGTAGGATAATTATTGTTACTATAGTACATCGTCACACTATTGCGTGATTGTGACGATGATTTACGACGTGGTCTCGTGGTTGCAAGCGCGACTGCTGAGCGTGGGGTCCTGGGTTCAATTCCCAGATCGGTAAAACTGTTATTGGGTTTTCAATTAGGAATGTCTTAGTAACAGCCCGGATTTTGAAAGTTGGCGGTTTAGAAATAAGTTAAAAAAATATTATTTAGAAATGTATTAAAGTGCTATCTAAGTCTTAAGTGTGAAGTTTAAGTAGTGTATAAAGACTCGCCAGACCTCACAGTCAAACCACTACTACGGTTTTGTGGGGCTTAAATTTAGTTTATATTATATAGCATGCTGTGCACTTATAATAAAATAATAAATAAAATAGTAACACCCCCGTACCTCGGAAAGCACGAAAAGCCGTTGGTCCTGCGCCTGATCTTTTCCCGGTCGTTTCGGATTGCCTTCCCATCGGACTATGAGAGTAAAGGAACAGATAGTGCACCTGTGTTTGCGTACATACTTGTGCACTTTAATATCTCCTGCGTACTGGCTAATCTCTAGATTGGCCACCGTAACCGAAATCGGTCGGGAGGCTATTATACCTAATTATTTATATATTTACATAATTATTATATTAGGCTAGCAGGATAGGGAAATTCCTTTCGTTTTATAATGTGCACCTATTTATTGTTTGGCCAAATAAAATTGCTAACATTGGTCTCAATATTCTGGAAAAATTTCACCCTGAAAACATAATTATGAAAAGTGATCACGAAGTGAGCTGTAATTCCACCCGATGTTAGAAATTGACACATAAGATGACATTGACACATAACAGCCCACTTCACATAAGTTTCCACGATGAGATTTTAAAAAAATCGATCGGTTGAAATCTACTAATTGTTTTCAATCAAGACTGATCCTAGTGGAAGCCTAATAATTTCACCCTAATTGCGTAACACGCGATCAATCGGAATCGGTTTCATTTTGACAGTTCAACAACATTCATTGCGTTATTTACGTGTTGATCAGAAAAAAAAATCGAACTTATGAAGCAATGGATTAGCAATTTGCTTCAAAATGATTCTGATTCCGACTGATTGTGTGTTACGCAATTAGGGATGCTGGTCCTAGTTTATGAGATGGTCGAATATGCGATCGTGGCTTTCATTTTGTTCGGCGAACTTGTTTTACGAACCAACAAGAGACAAATGAACTTGAAGATCGCGACTTAGCGCGACGATCGCATACATAGGGATACGAGATTAGTACACGAATTTATATTTTATCACTTTGGCAGTGTGCATAATTTCAGATAATTTACGTTCCATCGCCACCTAATCTGTAATAAATTTAGTGAAATGTATTCTATGTTGATTTTTGAGTGACCGTAGCAAAAAGGTCCTAATGAGTTTTTGGTTGATATGGACTTTAAACTCTGTACAGTATTCCATTCAGTTTGTTGTTCCATAACTTGAAAATTATCTATTTTTTTTTAACTATTAATGAGTTTGTCGTTGCATTAGGCTTTCTCTTGAGCATTTAACCTTTCAATCGTCAAGCATATAAGATTACCGGGAACGAATCACGGATCGCCCGCCCGGTTAATCCAGAGAGTACCTAAGACAAAACAACGCCACAAGAATACCTACTAATATGGTAGATGATATAAACTGAATAGTATATTATTTCATAGCAATTCCCATTAGTCGGGTTGTAAGACCATAGTAAATAAGCAAATATGATGAAATATTGTTGCATCTAAACATTTGTGTGAAAAGTTGTGCAATGCGATGTGAATCACACAACTAGCCAATTTATTATTTTGCTTACAGAAATAAAATAATTTATCACTTATGACGATACGCATATTGCCTGTATTCCTCTAGGGGTGAGCAGAAGTGTATCTGGTACACGTCATGAGTCTGCCTACGATTTTGGGGGATACAAGCGTCATGGTCTACCGACCACGACGCTTGTACACTACCTACTAAACGTACCCGTTTAGTAGGTAGTGTTGCCATCAGCTATTCCATTTCAATACTTCTGCCTACGATTTTGGGGGATACAAGCGTTATGGTCTACCGACCATGACGCTTGTACACTACCTACTAAACGTACCCGTTTAGTAGGTAGTGTTGCCATCAGCTATTCCATTTCAATACTTCTGCCTACGATTTTGGGGGATACAAGCGTTATGGTCTACCGACCATGACGCTTGTACACTACCTACTAAACGTACCCGTTTAGTAGGTAGTGTTGCCATCAGCTATTCCATTTCAATACTTCTGCCTACGATTTTGGGGGATACAAGCGTCATGGTCTACCGACCATGACGCGTATTGTACACTACCTACTAAACGTACCCGTTTAGTAGGTAGTGTTGCCATCAGCTATTCCATTTCTGTATTTCAAAATGACTGAAAGTTACTTACAATCCATATAATATAAATGGTAAAGATAAGAACACACGAACTGATTATTTCGATAAATTGTGTGTGAATGACATAATTTAGATTAGTCTAATTAGTCATATAACTAGTAATAGATAATGTAAGGTGGAACATTTCATTGTACATGAATGAATTTTTGCGGATGTATGCGAAATTAATACAATAACTGTTTCCACTACGGGACTCAGTCCTCCTTTCTGTGTGGTATATCTTGCCTGCAGGACTTCTTTCGTGGAAAGTTCTCTAGTACTTTCTTATTTTTAATTTCAGATACTTAATTTATAACATACTAGCTGACCAGGCAAACGTTGTTTTGCCATATAAATTATTTCTAGCTGCCCGGCGCTACTTCGTTCGCGTGGTGTCCTACCCCCTACCCTACTCCTACCCTACTCCTACACTACTCCTTCCCTACTCCTACCCTAATTCTAACCTACTCCTACCCTACTCCTACCCTATTCCTAACCTACTCCTACCCTACTCCTAACCTACTCCTACCCTACTCCTACCCTACTCCTACCTGCTATAAACCTCACGGAGCCCGAGACCTTTCCAACGAATGCAAAACCGTGGAAATCGGTTCGTGCGTTCTGGAGTTATAGCGTCAGGAAGGAAAACCCGACTTATTTTTATATAGTAGATTAAAATTTGAATCAATTCGCGTATTTTGCATAGGAATAGAATAAAATACAACAAAATAATTGGTCTTACCAAATTAAACCAAAGATAGAATGAGCTAGGATGATGAAATATTGTTGCATTGAAATATTGTTTGTCGTAAGTTGTGCAATATGATTTAAATTCTGAGATTTATTCCTTTGGTTGTGACCAACGCGCCCTCGCAAGTTAGTACAGCCAGAATCAGACGTAATAAGAATACGAGGAAAACGCGTGTAGCTGGTTTGCCAAGCCATATCTATCAAATCGGCTGCCATAAGTAAAAAGTATGGGATTACTCAAGGAGAGAACTACCGATAAATTGTGGAGTATCACAGGGCAGTGCTCTTGGTCCGATCTTCTTTGCCTTATTTGTGAACGGCACACTAAATACTCTACCCAACACAGATTTTGCATTCACCCTCGTACGTATGTAGGTTCATCGCTCCAAAGGACGAAAACGTACCTATAGTGAACTTGCCTGCTCGCTGGGACAGGAAACCAATCAACAGTACCTACGTATTGATAACTATGGTCGTTGGCAATCAGTATGGAATATTCGTCTACGGCGGAGCCGGGAAAAGCAAAATTTTTATAGAAGGAATATACCAGTCTTTTTATGGTTTATCTGCATTGTAGAGTATAAACAAACTTATTTTTTTAAGGCGTACTTATTAGTAAATGAATTTGCATTAATCACAATAAAATTGAATTTGAATTTGAGACTACTAGGTTACTTAAGGGGACTTTATTTATGTTATACCAATTTAATGGATCAGTGATAATCTTTGGATAAGTGGCCACTTTGGCTTTCGACTAACCTAACCTAACCTATCAATCGTCAAGCATATGCGATTACCAGGGATGAATCATGCATCGTCCGCCCGGTTAATCCAGAGAGTGTCGTACCTAAGACAAAACAAAGCCACAAGAATACCTACCAATGTAGTGAATTATAAACTTAATTATATAATTATATCGTAACTGTTCTCAGTAGTCGGGTTGTAAAGCCCTCGAAAATAAGCAAAGATGATGAAATATGGTTGCATGAAAATATTTGTTTGAAAAGTTGTGCAATGTGATGTGAATCACGCAACTCGCCTATTTATAAATACTTTTTCTTTCTTTCTTTCTTAACTTAATTATATAATTATATCGTAACTGTTCTCAGTAGTCGGGTTGTAAAACCCTCGAAAATAAGCAAAGATGATGAAATATGGTTGCATGAAAATATTTGTTTGAAAAGTTGTGCAATGTGATGTGAATCACGCAACTCGCCTATTTATAAGTACTTTTTCTTTCTTTCTTTCTTTCTTAACTTAATTATATAATTATATCGTAACTGTTCTCAGTAGTCGGGTTGTAAAACCCTCGAAAATAAGCAAAGATGATGAAATATGGTTGCATGAAAATATTTGTTTGAAAAATTGTGCAATGTGATGTGAATCACGCAACTCGCCTATTTATAAATACTTTTTCTTTCTTTCTTTCTTTCTATATGTAGAAAGAAAGAAAGAAAGAAAAAGTATTTATTGCGACTCGTACAGGATCATAAACTAAACTAAACACAGTTAAAAATAAAAATAAAACAAATTGTATAAAAAAGTAACAAAAGGAAAAAAATCAGAAAGTCCTATACGAGGCCAAAAGGCTCCTATCTCAGCATGATGCTTCGACATTTAAAAAATAAATGTCGTAGCGCTGGTATTCATGATATATATATTGATCAAAAGCATAATTAAACATATTGCATGTACTCCAACAAGGGTGAGCAGAAGTGTAGGTTTGCAGTCATGAGTCTGCAAAAGACCCATCGCTTATTTCCTCTGTGCTCACCATTTTGGGGAATACACCCGTGATGCTTGGTAATTTTGGTAGATATTGCTCCCATGACTGATTTTGAATGTTGGAAAATTGGAATTACTTGAGCCTATACTTTGGAAAAAATAATATAAAAGTTGCATCCATACCAAAATTGCATCATTATTAGCCTTGTTTATTTGAAATGACTGCGCAACAATTTCGCAATAATTATTATGAATATAGTTACGTAAATCATCATAATATTACTATGTCATTAGCAAAATCACTCAAATTATGGAACTGAATTTATCACTATCATCATACTTGTCTTATAGTCATCATCTAAGTATTCACCCCCTTTCTAGGCATATGATTTTTCATGCATCCCATCCATTTTTTTGTCTGCCCATTTATGTCCATCAACATTCATACTCGAAAATTTCCGCACGACATTTTCCTGATTTCTTCGCATCACATGTCCATACCAGGACAAACAATTTCCACTTAACTTTTAAGTCACCGGTATCACATTCAGACGTTTTATTTTGCCATTTCTTATTAAATTAATTTACGTAACACCACACATCTCTTTTAGTATTTTGTGCCTTACATTATGATGCATACAAGACAGCAGGTCTACCCATTGTTTTATAAATCTTCCCCTAAAGTTAAGAGGAATGCCAAATTTTCTTTCAGAAATTTATTCATTCAGAAAGGATCAACAGTTACGTAGGGTAAACATTTGCGGAAAACTTTCATTGTTCCTATTAAGGTAATTATGATTTTAATATTTGGTGACGCAAGTTGATGAATAGGGAATTAAACTAACCTTCCTATTGACATGGCTTTTTAAAGCTCTTTTATCTATCCTTGAACAAAAAAAAAATTAAATGAAAGTGATGGAGAATTGGAGTAGTCAAAATTTTCTACAGAATAAGCAACCTGGCCAAAATAACCACCACGTGGAGCCCTGACACAGCAAGAAGGTGTCACGGCAGACCCCGTAGAAGATGGCGGGACAAGCTGGACAGAACAAACGACCAGTGGTCTACTTTAGCTCTGGATCGAAATAACTGGAAGTCATGGGGAGCCTTTGCTTAGCAGTGGAATGATGCAGTCTAACAGTAACAGTAAGCAACCTGATGTTGTAATGGGTCTTATACATATATCGACTATAGAGACGATGAACGTAAACTGTTAGCACGCGAATAAGCAAGTGTATATTAGGTCGCATTCATGCTAGGCGGAGTGATGATCTATGTAGACAAGGCCCTTATCTAGGTAAAAGCCGAGGATTGACTTGAGGTGGCTGGAGAGGCATTATCAGTCTGATGATGTTTACTTAGTATTTTAAAGCAGATCTATTTATTAATAATTTTTAATTTATTCACTTACTGATAAACAATGCTCAGCCTACTAAATGGCTTGATCGAGAAGCATATAATAACAAAAACAATCGGAATATTTTTGAAAATTCACCTCCTAGAGGTATTAAATAGGAGATGGAAGATTTTGGTGGGAATTCGTAATTTTGCCGATGCGATATCCGATCAGGAACACGGCTTTTTTGCTATAAGCTTTTAACTCCTATTTATTTAAAATTGATAGCAAAATTATTTATTATTAAAAAAATATATAAGGTGCTATAAAAATATCTGCCACGGCTGCAGTGGGAGATAGTATTGTGTTTATAGATTACAATAGTAAAGATAAATTATTGATTATTCGTCATATTTTTTTTCATACAAAAAAAATGTACGTATAAATTTGAATTGATTTATTAGTATAAAACCATCCCGTAGACTTGTAAGCTGTTACCGCACCGCACTGAATTCAATTAAAAAACGCCGGCGACGTTCATTCATACACTGTTGCCATTCTTATCAAACAATGCCGCCGTGCGCGGCGGCCACTCGGTCGTGAATTAACTGTTCCGGGGTACGAAAGTTCTTCACTATTGTAATCTATAAACACAATACTACCTCCCATTAAAGCCGTGGCAGATATTTTTATAGCACCTTATATATTATTTATTAAAATTATATATTATTATTACGTATTGTCAGGTTATAGAGCTGGATAAAACCCCAAAATTGCATCATTTTCAGTTAGCTTACTTGAAATTACTGCGCAACGATAACGCAATATTTTATGAAATGTAACATCACAATACAACGAATATCTCTCACTCAATCCAACTGACTTGTCCATTCAAACACCGTATGATTATGGCTTAAATAGGTAAGAAGCTGTGGTAGCAAATGACAGTATCCAAACTTTTTGAAGTAAACATTCGTTGTTATAATGAGCAAATTATAATTGTTTAATTATTTTTGTTCTGTTCATCCATAGGACATAAAAGTGATGCAATATTGTGATGATGACATAACGCCAATAGGCGGATTAGTGAAATTCCCACCTTCTATATAGGCGTAGCATTATCCATACAGTTTACAGTCTTATGTAAGCAGTCAAAGTGGGAACAGCTCCTGAAAATGGCGACCACTTTTATTTTATTTGGCTTCAGCCTGCTTTTATGCGCTGGAGTTGCGTTGCCAGTAGCGCGTGATTTAGATTCAAAGCAATCTGCAGACAGTGATCCAGTACTTACTGTACTAATTAAAAGAACCACTCAGCTTGATGCTGTAACAGTTTTAAGTCCTGAAGATAATAGTATGCGGGATAAAGGTCATGTGCAAATTTTGGACAGTGATGCTGTAGTGGCGCCAAATTTAACTGGCGGTGTCAAAAACTTGCTAAGAAACAAAAGAGCAGCGATTACTGGAAATGGATGCTCCAGTGGAATGCGATGGATTGCAAATCTATGTGTGACGTTGAAAAAGTAAGTTTTTTTAAAAAATCTTTTGTTTATTACCAAATAAACTTAAAAAAATGGTGTTTTCTTCTTATTGGAACTGTCAATACATTGCTAAGTATAGTTACCGGCACGTAAATCGGCAAAAGATTTTGTAGTGGGAGAAGTTCGCGCACGCACAAATTCATACATTTTTACATGCGCGAACTTCCCCACTACAAAATCTTTTGCCAACTTACGTGCCGGTAACTATACCCAGTTGTTTGCAATTTTGAGTATTCAAAATTATGTTACAATTTGAAGGTTAGTGTTATTTAATCATAACGTCACACAATTAATAAATAAAACGTGTGCATCTTTTTTTGAAATTTTGCATAAATCTTTATTGAAAAAGTTCTACTCTTTAACTCTTTGATTTTTTTTTCTTTTGTCACAACCGGGTTCGGTTTATGACTTAAATATATCATTATTCAGAAGTATTCATGTTGTTCCACGTACTGATTCTTTTCATCTTCACAGGTACAAGGAATTACAAGAAAATGAAGAGGACACGTAAATGCCATGCGATCATGACCCTGCAATATCCACGACGCGACGACAAAACATGGGATCTCATCACTTACATAATTTATACATTTCATTAAGAAGCCAAGTAAGCTATACACCTAGATTTAAGTATGATAAAAATACATTGGTAATACCTAACCAAAAAAATATAAAAAAAAATTAGACAACCTACTGAAACCAATTTATTTTATATATTTTTATTATAAATTGGAGTCTAAAATATTTAAAATTTTACTCCAAATATTTTAGTGAATTTATAGAACATCGACTTATTCAATGTCTCATCTATCTAAATAATCTATTAATTTCTTTCTCGAATTACCTTAGTATTTAAGTGTGATCGACTAGTTAGTTCAATTATAATTGAATTATAAACATTTGTATTCATCTATCTTAATCGCTTGCCAATGAGGTTGCTGTAAACAATTGACTCTTCCTGCTTAATATCAATTTTTACACACAATCTATCAAGTCTGTCATCGTCAAAGCAGTCAAATGCTTTGGGGATGTTGACGGCGTCGTATTCATGGTCAACAAAAGTTGCACAACATGTTTTTATGTTGCTGGAAACATATTACAAATAAACCCCGCTTGCAGTGCTGCCAGTTTCATGTTGCTAGCAATACGAATTCAAGTTTACCATGAGTTGAGACATCGTAAACGGCAGCGTGAAATTATGATGTCTCACATTGACTCGAACTCGACTTTATTTTCTTTAAATTAAATTAAATAACTTCCAAGAAGGTTCGATTGTTTACACAAACTCCTTATTGGACATTGGCATGTCATTTCTCGGTTCTCACAAGTGTGTTCCTAGCTCGTCTTTTTTGCAAGTATTGAAGACATTGTACTAATTTTTAATATTTATTTCGTGCTTGCTCCTCACTCTTTGAAACCACAATGGTTCAATCTGATCACTCATATTATTCAAAGGGATGGAGGCTCGTATTTGGAAACAGGCTTTTATATCCTGTATTCAAAATGGTAGTAGCAATGGATTTATGTAAAGTTTTAATTATTTTTGGTTAAGGGTATAATTCCGACGGAGACTCAGCTGCCTTTGGGATCATACCTTTAATATTTTTGTCAAAAATAAGAAGTTTTTTTTGCGTTCTTAAACTCGTTGATCTAATGGAACTATTATGTTGTCTATACGAGATAAATGAGTGAGTTCAAATGCGTGCGTCCTTTTCGTTGAGAAATATGTGAGATAATTTTGAAATATTGTTGTTATAAAGTGTCAAATTATTACAATAAAATAATGCATGATAGTGTCGTGATAGGAGGTGGTACAAGCCAAGGTCAGAAAGAATACATTTTAATTTGTGCATTTTGTATAAAACAGTACGAAATGAATACTGAAAGTTGTTTATAAAGCCGTCCTTATTTGCACTAAGATGAGATAAGAACACACGAACTGATTATTTCGATAAATGATGTGTGAATGGCATATTATAATTTAAGTTAGTCCAATATCTCGTTATACTCGTAACAGGTAATGTAGTTTGTGAAACAATCCGACGTCATTTTCATCAATCAAGTTCTTCGGATCAACTGCTGGAACTCAGGCCTTCTCTCTGTAAGAAGTATCGTGCCTGCAGGACTGCTTTTGTTGAAAGTTCCCCAGTAGTTTTCTAGTTTTAGATATTAATAACTATTTTAAGACTGATAATTTATTGTTAAGTTTATTTGTTAATATAGGTAATTGTTAAATTAGAAAAGCAAGTAAGAATACTCATAGATTTAAGAATGATAAAAATAATTGAAAATGAATTGGTACCTAACTTAACCAACAAAAAAGTAGACTAAGATTCTACTTCGAGCATTTTAACATTTCAAGTGAATTTACAGAGCATTGCCATTATGTTTAATCTGTCTAAGTACCTAATCTTTTTTTTTTATCGAAATACCTTTGTAGTTAAGAATGATCTCCTGTATACAAACTCCTTATTGATCATTGGCATGTCATTTCTCGGTTCTCACTAGTGTGTTCCTAGCTCGTCTTTTTTGCAAGTATTGAAGACATTGTACTAATTTTTAATATTTATTTCGTGCTTGCTCCTCACTCTTTGAAACCACAATGGTTCAATCTGATCACTCATATTATTCAAAGGGATGGAGGCTCGTATTTGGAAACAGGCTTTTATATCCTGTATTCAAAATGGTAGTAATGGTGGATTTATGAAAAGTTTTAATTATTTTTGGTTAAGGGTATAATTCCGACGGAGACTCAGCTGCCTTTGGGATCATACCTTTAATTTTTTTGTCAAAAATAAGAAGTCTTTTTGCGTTCTTAAACTCATTGATCTAATGGAACTATTATGTTGTCTATACGAGATAAATGAGTGAGTTCAAATGCGTGCGTCCTTTTCGTTGAGAAATATGTGAGATAATTTTGAAATATTGTTGTTACAAAGTGTCAAATTATTACAATAAAGTAATGCATGATAGTGTCGTGATAGGAGGTGGTACAAGCCAAGGTCAGAAAGAATACATTTTAATTTGTGCATTTTGTATAAAACAGTACGAAATGAATACTGAAAGTTGTTTACAAAGCCGTCCTTATTTGCACTAAGATGAGATAAGAACACACGAACTGATTATTTCGATAAATGATGTGTGAATGGCATAATTCAGGTTAGGCCAATTAGTCGTAGATAATGTAGATTTGTGAAACATCCCATTGTCATTTATCTGAATGAAGTTCTGCGGATATATGCAAAATTAATACAGACCTCTGTGTGAGGAGTATCCTGCCTGCAGGACTTCTTTTGTGAAAAGTTCTCTAATAGTTTCTTATTCTTATTTTTAGATAATATGTTACATATTAAAATTTGAGACTGATAATTTATTGTTAAGTTTATAAAAACATATAATTTTTTGTTTTTATTTTATTGTTAAAGTTTATTTATTAAGTTTATTCTGAGTATGTAGAAGCGAAATAGAGAGTTGACACTGTTCAGTAACTTTGTTTTATACATTTTTTTTTTCTTCAAAACCATGACAATATTCTTTGTTTTACCTATGTATTTTTATATATTCTCATTTAAGATAAGCATCACCTCTGTTTTTCTGTTCTGTTTTTTGTTTTCTGTTTATATTTATGTGTGTACGTAAAATAAATAAAATTAAGTGCGTCGTAAGTTACATGTTTTTCATTGATTTGACATTTATGTCATTTTATTTATCAATAATAGGTAATATAAAGGGTGAAGAGAGTCGGACTGAGAGCACTGCCCTGAGGAAGTCCTAAGTAATTGTCAGCTATCTATTCATTAATCACCTAGTTTTATATTGTTGCTTGCGATTTAATAGGTAGCTTTTAAATCAACCAAATGCGTTTCCTTGTGTTCATATTTACTCTAGATTTAGATAGGAGATTTATCAATATTGTGTCAATTGCCTTGGCTAGATCTATGAAAACTGCCACGTGGCGTGTTCACTTTTTTTAATGGCAGTTGTTAGAAAAAGAAGTTAATACAGGAGAAATATGTTACGAGTAGTTGTAGTTACTTTTTGTCGGCTTTTTAAACCTATGGATACCATATAAGAATCTACAAGCTAAAACTATTTCATTCTCTACCCACCCTCTCACACATATACACTCACCTCTTTCATTCTTCTAAAGTAATTAAGTTCATATATTAATATACATAAACAGTTTCTTTTTGTTCGTAAGCTCATACTTGCATACTCAGTCCAAGGGCTTAAGTTTCTGCGTGCTGAAACATGGGCTATAAATTCAGTTCGGCAGCAAATTTTGTATAATAATTACGGTACAATAACGCTTGGATTGATCGAAAATAAAGGTAATAATACCTACCAAATAAATATCACTCAATATAACATAACAAAATACGAAATTTTATAAAATTATTGTTTTTTATTCAACAAAACTAGTTCCTTCAAAACCTAAAAAATCCAGAAAATATTATAACTCTATTCTCTATTCATGAAGATATTGAAAAAATAAAAGTGTTTGAATACTTATTGCTAAACAGTGCCCACTCTTTATTTCTTACTACATATTCAGAATCATTAAATTTAACAATAAATTATCAGTCTAAAATAAGTTATTAATAACTACAAATAGAATTTAATGTTTGACACAGCAATATAGTTGTAGGTGTTGTGTTGTTGTTGTAGTTGTTGTTGTTAGTTAGATAGTAATCCCACTCTCTCTCTCACTCAGAAAGGAGGACATTGGTGTGTGCAGTGTTCCCACGGCTGGGACAGGCCCCCTCTCCAACATTGCTGTGTCAGTATCTCTCTAAGTCTCTCTATCTCTCTCTTTTCTAGTAATTTCGCATATTTCTTGTAAACTTAATTTTATGAAAACGACCATGGAAAGTTTCGCAAAGCACATACTTAACTAATTACGATTGTTAGTTACGAATAATCGGACTAACATGAAAAATGTAATTCACACATCATTTATCGAAATAATCAGTTCGTGTGTTCATAACTCATCTTAGTGCAAATAAGGACGACATTGTAAACAAGTTCTAGTTTTTTTTTCGTGCTGTTTTATACAAACTGCATAAACTAAAATCCATTTGGTTTTGGAGTTATCTTGCACCACTATGCCATTTTAGAGTAGTTAAGTGAATGTAAAAAACCTAGGTACCTAAAATGTTGTATTTTTTCCTTTTAATTATAACTCCTTGTTATAACAATATTTCAAAATTATCTCACATATTTCTCATCGAAAATGACGCACGTATTTGAACTCACTCATTTATCTCGTGAAGACAACATTATAGTTCCATTAGATCTATGAGTTTTAAAAACAAAACATAAAATAAGTACAATTTAGGACAACAATTAGGTATGATACCGAGGGCGTCTGGAGTCTTCGTCGGGATTATACCATAAAATAGAAAATTCTAACTATTTGTAAATCTATTGCTACTAAATATTTGAATGCAGGATATAAAGCCTCCATCCCGTTGAGTAATATGAGTGATCAGATTGAAATATTGAGGTTGCAAAGAGTGAGGAGCAAGCACGAAATAAATATAAAAAATTGGTTCAATGTCTTCAATGCTTGCGAATAGGACGAGCTACGAACACACTAGTGAAAACCGACAAATGCCATGCCAATGTACGAGTTTATATTACCTAAAATGAAAATGAATAAGTAAAATAAATTACGTGTTATTTTGACACAAATTCCCGACCTACTTTGTGTCACAATACCACGTTATCATAACAATTTTGGTTACTTATGTTGTATCATAGATGTCACATTTTACTAGATTGTATGCCTATGAACTTGGTGTGCTAAAATCATGTAAATTACAGCACGGCATGCAGTGTTTCTGTGTAACATGTTTCCAACAAGATAAAACCGTTGTAGAGCAATGTTGCGCAACTCTATTGACTATGGATAGGTACGATACTTTAGTAATCGACATCCCCAAGTACCCGTCATTCGACCGCTTTGACGATGGCCAACGTGATTGAGATTCTTTAATAAAGTTAAAATTAAGTAGGAATAATCGATTTTTTAACGAGACGAAAAATAAACACACCGTTTTCTTCACGTTATCTACAAACTTTGGCAAACGCTTCTATAGCTTTTACAAATCAAATCTAACAAAGGAAGTAGTGCTTAAAAAGGTTTCGTTACAAAGATATTTGTAATTTCAATGAATGAAATCTAATTGAGTTATGTAGTAAGAAAGGGGTCTTAATTTGGCCTATGTTGTTTAGTGCAATTAAAATGATAAATCTATCAAATGCTTCAGATAAAGAGGCATGCATATCGGGTGATTTACATCAAGGTTTGTATATGTAAAGTTTGTATGAAAATAGACAAAAATTAAAAAATAAGAATTCATTAACGTGTCCATAATGAAAAATGCTTATTTCCATGGTCTAAGTTTATGTATATCGTCCGGAACACAGTGTATGTACCTAAATATGTATTGTTCGTTTGTATAATTTACTTACTTAACTCTAAAAAAATATTCGATATTAATTTTCTAAATTACTAGGAGAAATTTTAACATTCATAATGTAAATTTTAAATAATTTCACAAATACTTATGGCTACGACACGAGTCCAGTACCCTAATTGCGTAACACACAATCAATCGGAATCAGAATCATTTGGAAGCATATTGCTAATCCATTGCTTCATAAGTTCGAAAAATTCGTTTGCTCAACACGTAAATAACGCAATGAATGTTGTTGAACTGTCAAAATGAAACCGATTACGATTGATCGTGTGTTACGCAATTAGGGTGCCGTTTACGAGAACCTCCGGAGAGAGTAGAACCTCCAGATAAAAATATTATTCATGTAGAAATAATTCTGTACAAAAATCTCATCTTGTTACCTTTGGAGAAGTGAGCTTGAAGTTAGGTGTCAACCTGATGCTAGGCACTCCAACTGTTCTATTCTGTACAAATCTCATCGTGAAAACTTAGGTGAAGTGAGCTGTCAATAGTGTCAATCCCTAGCATTGGTTGGAATGACAGCTCACTTTAAGCTCACTTCACCTACGTTGTCACGGTGAGATTTGTACAGAATACCCGGAAGCTCAAATCAAGCTCACTAAACCTACATTTTGCACAGTGAGTTTTTAACAGAGTAGGCCGCCTAGTCTAACAAAAAGATGTCGTTATGCATAAACTATGACTATAGTTTACTTGGTTTATGAACTTATAAATATAGTACCTAAGTAAGTAGGAACTTATGAGATTGTTATGTTTTTTCGTCGCTGTCCAGTCTTGTTCACATAATATGCATTACTTTTCGTCTTCATTGTCCCGTAAATGATTTTACCTGAAAAGTTAAGGTAAATAAATGTGTGTTCTGAACAATGAATAATCTGTAGGCTTATTAGTCTATTCGCATGAATTTACTCGCCCGAAAAGTGCGAATCGTCACTTTATTTTTTCTAGGCAACCCGCACGAAGTTAATTTATTTATAAGGGAGACGACAACCAGGTGTACTTTAAACTGACTAATAAGTATAATATAATAAATAATCAATTAGATTTAAATGAAAAAATATATGATTTTGTACCAGTTTTAAAAATAAATAAAGATAGACAAACGACATAAAATTGCATCAAGTTATAATCTAAACCGAACTGGTAATAAAGACTTGTTATTAGCAATTTTTTTATATTACATTCTTTATGTCATTGGTTTGTTAGTCTGTAAGCCTTCTTTAAAATATAATAAATAAATAAATAAATAAAGACCCGTAGATCGTTTGCCAATTGAGACAAAAATATCAAAAAGAGTTTTTAATACTTATCGGACTCAAAAGCAATTGATCAATTCATTCAATCAATAAAAAATCAATCAGAATGAAAAGTATATGGATTAAATTGAATGATTAAAAATTACTACACAAGTATAAAAAAGCTTACTTTTTACAGCGCATTCCTCTGGACCACCTATTGCCAGTAATCGCCTCTTGGATCCGTCGGGAGCTTTGGATACCAGCAGACAAAATTCGCACTACTTCAGCTTCACGGTCTAAACTAACTAGTTTGATTTCAACTACAGGATTCAAAAATAGTAAAGTAAAAGTAAAAATTTATTTATTTTCCACAGTAATCAAAACTGCTGACATTATTAGAATAAATGGAGTGGACTGGAGCCTAAACCACAGCCCTGTATTTCAGGACTTCAGGTCTTCCTCCCGCGGCGAGTGAGTTAGTAAAATTTATTAATGATTGACGACTAGAGGTGTAATTAATATTATATTGTGTGTGTTTGTGTGAGTGAGTGCGTGTGTGTGTGTTGTGAGTGTGTTCCTGTGTGCGTGCGTGTCTGTTGTGTGTGTGAGGACTTTGCGTCTTTTCCCGGTAAATTTATAAATAAATATTTGACCACAAATTTTGTAAATTAGTATTTTGTGACATAACAATACAAAATAATATTTAATTAGGATAAATAAATTGTGGTTATAATATAACTAGCTTCTGCCCGCGGCTTCGCCTGTATGGATGTCGGAAATTATCCCACGGGAACGTGCTATCAGGAGAAAAGGTATGTCCTTCCCCAGGATGCCATCTATCTCTTTGCCAAATCATAAGTTCAATGGTTTAGGTGTGAAAATGTAACATACAGTTTCAAGTTCAAATCCTCCCCGTAAAAATCGAATTACCCCTCAATTTTCGACAACTTTACATACCTACTTATTAATAATTAGATTAATAATTATGTTCTGTCAAAAGTATTAATACTGAGTTTCGAGTTAATTGGACCGCGCATTCAATTACTTCAACACCCCTATATCCCCCTGTGAGGGGTAGTTTTGAAAAAACTTATAAACTTATAAACCAATTTCCAAGTTAATCAAGCCACGCATTAATAATAATAATTATTTATTTATTTCTAAAAAAAAATTCCATAATGCAGGTACAATTAATTTCATTAAAATGATATATTATAAAAATGACACATAAAAAAATAAATAATAATCAAGCATTAAAATCAAAATAAATTAAAATACAGGATTAAAGAAGAATTACATGACAATTGAATTGAAAATAAACATTGTTATTGAAAAGAAAAATTAAATATATAATTGATGAAACATAATTAAAATAATATCTTAACATTAGTCAGTACGTGAATCATACAACAGTCTGACAGTCAAAACGTTCAGCAAAATTGCTCAGGATATTGTTGCCGCTGGCCCGCACCCTACGCAGCAGGGATGTACACCGCCGCATTATAATCCTCCCCCGTAAAATTAACTACCCCTTTTCAACCCGTTAAGCGTAGATTTTCGAAAAACCCTGATACATGTTATTCTTTATTTTTGGTCATAAGTATAAACACTGAGTTTCGATTAAATCGGATCGTGCGTTCAAATTCTTCCACACAAACTTTAACACCCTTATATTCCCCTTTGAGGGGTAGTTTTGAAAAACTTATAATGATAAACTTTATTACTTACGTAGGCAAGTATTCTCGCCAATTTTCAAGTTTCCTAACCTATGGAATAGGATTTTTCATGTAAACTGTATCCCCTCTTTTCACCCCCACAAGTCCACTCCCTGTCCCTGTCCCTGTGCGGGTGAAAAGCGGGGATACAGTTTGAAAAATGCACTTCAAACTGAACTTTTCACTTACTGTACATTTTGAAAAACCATTTGGAATGTGTTCATAACTTGACTCAAAAATTATTTATACCAATTTTCGAGTTAATCAAGCCACGCTGTAAAATCCTCCCCTGTAAAATTGACTACATCTTTTCAGCCCGTCAGGGGTAGGTTTTTGTAAAACTCTGATACACATTATTCTTTACTTTCAGTCAGGACTTTGAATCCGCCGGCAGATTTTATACTTAAAAACAAAATGAAATAAAAATGTAAAGAAAAAAATTTTTTTGCAAATAAAAATCAACCAACTTCCAAAAACGACATTACAAAGTGAAAAATAACTTTAATTTCGAAAGTCGGTGGCAAACAACGAAAATGCGAACCCAACGACACCGACTTCCGAAATTAAAGTAATTTTACACTTTGTCGTGTCGTTTTTGGAAGTTGGTTGATTTTTTTTTTGCAATTTTTTTTTTATTTTTCACTTCTAGGTTGTAATTTTTACCAGTAAGTTTGATTTAAAAACCAAACTGCTGAACCGTTTTTGATGAAATTTCTATGGGACCATTTGGGAAGTATACCCTTCTATTTCTGTGTTTTAAAATGACTGAAAATTACTTACAATCCATATAATATATGGTAAAGATAAGAACACACGAACTGATTATTTCGATAAATTATGTGTCAATGACATAATTTAGATTAGTCTAATTAGTCATATAACTAGTAATAGATCATGTAAAGTGGAACATTTCATTGTACATGAATGAATTTTTGCGGATGTATGCGAAATTAATACAATAACTGTTTCCACTACGGGACTCAGTCCTCCTTTCTGTGAGGAATATCCTGCCTGCAGGACTTCTTTCGTGGAAAGTTCTCTAGTACCTACTTTCTTATTTTTAATTTCAGATACTTAATTTATGACATATTAAAATTTGACTCAATTCGCGTATTTTGCATACGAATAGAATAAAATACAATAAATAATTGGTCTTACCAAATTGAACCACAGATAATGAGCTAGGATGATGAAATATTGTTGCATTGAAATATTGTTTGTCGTAAGTTGTGCAATATGATTTAAATTCTGAGATTTATTCCTTTGGTTGTGACCAACGCGCCCTCGCAAGTTAGTACAGCCAGAATCAGACGTAATAAGAATACGAGGAAAACGCGTGTAGCTGGTTTGCCAAACCATATCTATCAAATCGGCTGCCATAAGTAAAAAGTATGGGATTACTCAAGGAGAGAACTACCGATAAACTGTGGAGTATCACAGGGCAGTGCTCTTGGTCCGATCCTCTTTGCCTTATTTGTGAACGGCACACTAAATACGCCACTACACAACACAGATTTTGTATTCACCCTCGTACGTATGTAGGTTCGTCGCTCCAAAGGACGAAAACGTACCTATAGTAAACTTGCCTGCTCGCTGGGACAGGAAACCAATCTACAGTACCTACGTATTGATAACTATGGTCGTTGGCAATCAGTATGGAATATTCGTCTACGGCGGAGCCGGGAACAGCAAAATTTTTATAGAAGGAATATACCAGTCTTTTTATGGTTTATTTGCATTGTAGTGTATAAAAAAACTTATTTTTTTAAGGCGTACTTATTAGTAAATGAATTTGCATCAATCACAATAAATTTGAATTTGAGACTACTAGGTTACTAAAGGGGACTTTATTTATGTTATAACAATTTAATGAATTATCCTTGGATAAGTGGCCACTTTGGCTTTGGACTAACCTAACCTAACCTATCAATCGTCAAGCATATGCGATTACCAGGGATGAATCATGCATAGTCCGCCCGGTTAATCCAGAGAGTGTCGTACCTAAGACAAAACAAAGCCACAAGAATACCTACCAATGTAGTGAATTATAAACTTTATTATATAATTATATCGTAACTGTTCTCAGTAGTCGGGTTGTAAAACCCTCGAAAATAAGCAAAGATGATGAAATATGGTTGCATGAAAATATTTGTTTGAAAAGTTGTGCAATGTGATGTGAATCACGCAACTCGCCTATTTACATATAGAAAGAAATAAAGAAAGAAAAAGTATTTATTGCGACTCGTACAGGATCATAAACTAAACTAAACACAGTTAAAAATAAAAATAAAACAAATTGTATAATTAAAAAAGTAACAAAAGGAAAAAAAACAGAAAGTCCTATACGAGGCCAAAAGGCTCCTACCTCAGCATGATGCTTCGACATTTAAAAAATAAATGTCGTAGCGCTGGTATTCATAATATATATATATTGATCAAAAGCATAATTAAACATATTGCCTGTACTCCAACAAGGGTGAGCAGAAGTGTAGGTTTGCAGTCATGAGTCTGCAAAAGACCCATCGCTTATTTCCTCTGTGCTCACCATTTTGGGGAATACACCCGTGTTGCTTGGTAATTTTGGTAGATATTGCTCCCATGACTGATTTTGAATGTTGGAAAATTGGAATTACTTGAGCCTATACTTTGAATAAAATAACATAAAAGTTGCATCCATACCAAAATTGCATCATTATTAGCCTTGTTTACTTGAAATGACTGCGCAACAATTTCGCAATAATTATTATAAATATAGTTACGTAAATCATCATAATATTACTATGTCATTAGCAAAATCACTCAAATTATGGAACTGAATATAACACCATCATCATAAGTACTTGTCTTATAGTCATTATCTTAGTATTCACCCCCTTTCTAGGCATATGATTTTTCATGCACCCCATCCATTTTTTGTCTGCCCATTTATGTCCATCGACATTCATACTCGAAAATTTCCGCACGGCATTTTCCTGATTTCTTCGCATCACATGTCCATACCAGGACAAACAATTTCCACTTAACTTTTCAGTCACCGGTATCACATTCAGACGTTTTATTTTGCCATTTCTTGTTAAATTAATTTACGTGACATCTCTTTTAGTATTTTGTGCCTTACATTATGATGCATACAAGACAGCAGGTCTACCCATTGTTTTATAAATCTTCCCCTAAAGTTAGGGGGAATGCCAAATTTTCTTTCAGAAATTTATTCATTCAGAAAGGATCAACAGCTAGGTAGGGTAAACATTTGCGGAAAACTTTCATTGTTCCTATTAAGGTGATTATGATTTTAATATTTAGTGACGCAAGTTGATGAATAGGGAATTAAACTAACCTTCCTATTGACATGGCTTTTTAAAGCACTGTTATGTATCCCTGAACAAAAAAAATTAAATGGAAGTGATGGAGAATTAGAGTAGTCAAAATTTTCTACAGAATAAGCAACCAGGGGATCTACTCCGAAGTAGTATCGGCTGAATGTGCGGCCGATTCCTGCTACGAAGTTACTATTTGGTTCGGTCAGTTCCGATCCTACACTCCTACATTCTTTCGAATATTGACTATGGTCCCGACCCAACTGAGCCGATCCGAACATTCGCACTTTGCACTTCGGAGTAGGCCCCCTGGCCAAAATAACTACCACGTGGAGCCCTGACACAGCAAGAAGGCGTCCCGGCAGACTCCGTAGAAGATGGCGGGAGAAGCTGGACAGAACAAACGACCAGTGGTCTACTTTAGCTCTGGATCGAAAGAACTGGAAGTCATGGAGCGCCTTTGCTTAGCAGTGGAATGATGCAGTCTAACAGTAACAGTAAGCAACCTCATGTTGTAATGGGTCTTATACATATATCGACTGTAGAGACGATGAACGTAAACTATTAGCACGCGAATAAGCAAGTATATATTAGGTCGCATTCATGCTAGGTGGAGTGATGATCTATGTAGACAAGGCCCTTATCTAGATAAAAGCCGAGGATTGACTTGGATGGTAGGTGGTTGGAGAGGTATTATCAGTCTGATGATGTTTACTTAGTATTATAAAGCAGATCTATTTATTAATATTTTTTAATCTATTCCTTACTGATAAACAATGCTCAGCCTACGAAATGGCTTGATCGAGAAGCATATATAACAAAAACAATCGGAACATTTTTGAAAATTCACCTCGTAGAGGTATTAAATTAATAGGAGATGGAAGATTTTGGTGGGAATTCGTAATTTTGCCGATGCGATATCCGATCAGGAACACGGCTTTTTTGCTATAAGCTTTTAACTCCTATTTATTTAAAATTGATAGCAAAATTATTTATTATTAAAAAAAAAAAAATTATTTATTAAAATTATATATTATTACGTATTGTCAGGTTATAGAGCTGGATAAAACCCCAAAATTGCATCATTTTCAGTTAGCTTACTTGAAATTACTGCGCAACGATAACGCAATATTTTATGAAATGTAACATCACAATACAACGAATATCTCTCACTCAATCCAACTGACTTGTCCATTCAAACACCGTATGATTATGGCTTAAATAGGTAAGAAGCTGTGGTAGCAAATGACAGTATCCAAACTTTTTGGAGGCTTTTTTTTATTCGTTGTTATAATGAGCAAATTGTTTAATTATTTTTGTTCTGTTCATCTATAGGACATAAAAGTGATGCAATATTGTGATGATGACATAACGCCAATAGGCGGATTAGTGAAATTCCCACCTTCTATATAGGCGTAGCATTATCCATACAGTTTACAGTCTTATGTAAGCAGTCAAAGTGGGAACAGCTCCTGAAAATGGCGACCACTTTTATTTTATTTGGCTTCAGCCTGCTTTTATGCGCTGGAGTTGCGTTGCCAGTAGCGCGTGATTTAGATTCAAAGCAATCTGCAGACAGTGATCCAGTACTTACTGTACTAATTAAAAGAACCACTCAGCTTGATGCTGTAACAGTTTTAAGTCCTGAAGATAATAGTGTGCGGGATAAAGGTCATGTGCAAATTTTGGACAGTGATGCTGTAGTGGCGCCAAATTTAACTGGCGGTGTCAAAAACCTGCTAAGAAACAAAAGAGCAGCGATTACTGGAAATGGATGCTCCAGTGGAATGCAATGGATTGCAAATCTATGTGTGACGTTGAAAAAGTAAGTTTTTTTAAAAAATCTTTTGTTTATTACCAAATAAACTTTTAAAAATGGTAATTTCTTCTTATTGGAACTGTCAGTACATTGCTAAGTATAGTTACCGGCACGTAAATCGGCAAAAGATTTTGTAGTAGGGGAAGTTCGCGCACGCACAATTTCATACATTTTTACATGCGCCAACTTCCCCACTACAAAATCTTTTGCCAACTTACGTGCCGGTAACTATACCCAGTTGTTTGCAATTTTGAGTATTCAAAATTATGTTACAATTTGAAGGTTAGTGTTATTTAATCATAACGTCACACAATTAATAAATAAAACGTGTGCATCTTTTTTTGAAATTTTGCATAAATCTTTATTGAAAAAGTTCTACTCTTTAACTCTTTGATTTTTTTTTCTTTTGTCACAACCGGGTTCGGTTTATGACTTAAATATATCATTATTCAGAAGTATTCATGTTGTTCCACGTACTGATTCTTTTCATCTTCACAGGTACAAGGAATTACAAGAAAATGAAGAGGACACGTAAATGCCATGCGATCATGACCCTGCAATATCCACGACGCGACGACAAAACATGGGATCTCATCACTTACATAATTTATACATTTCATTAAGAAGCCAAGTAAGCTATACACCTAGATTTAAGTATGATAAAAATACATTGGTAATACCTAACCAAAAAAATATAAAAAAAAATTAGACAACCTACTGAAACCAATTTATTTTATATATTTTTATTATAAATTGGAGTCTAAAATATTTAAAATTTTACTCCAAATATTTTAGTGAATTTATAGAACATCGACTTATTCAATGTCTCATCTATCTAAATAATCTATTAATTTCTTTCTCGAATTACCTTAGTATTTAAGTGTGATCGACTAGTTAGTTCAATTATAATTGAATTATAAACATTTGTATTCATCTATCTTAATCGCTTGCCAATGAGGTTGCTGTAAACAATTGACTCTTCCTGCTTAATATCAATTTTTACACACAATCTATCAAGTCTGTCATCGTCAAAGCAGTCAAATGCTTTGGGGATGTTGACGGCGTCGTATTCATGGTCAACAAAAGTTGCACAACATGTTTTTATGTTGCTGGAAACATATTACAAATAAACACCGCTTGCAGTGCTGCCAGTTTCATGTTGCTAGCAATACGAATTCAAGTTTACCATGAGTTGAGACATCGTAAACGGCAGCGTGAAATTATGATGTCTCACATTGACTCGAACTCGACTTTATTTTCTTTAAATTAAATTAAATAACTTCCAAGAAGGTTCGATTGTTTGCACAAACTCCTTATTGGACATTGGCATGTCATTTCTCGGTTCTCACAAGTGTGTTCCTAGCTCGTCTTTTTTGCAAGTATTGAAGACATTGTACTAATTTTTAATATTTATTTCGTGCTTGCTCCTCACTCTTTGAAACCACAATGGTTCAATCTGATCACTCATATTATTCAAAGGGATGGAGGCTCGTATTTGGAAACAGGCTTTTATATCCTGTATTCAAAATGGTAGTAGCAATGGATTTATGAAAAGTTTTAATTATTTTTGGTTAAGGGTATAATTCCGACGGAGACTCAGCTGCCTTTGGGATCATACCTTTAATATTTTTGTCAAAAATAAGAAGTTTTTTTTGCGTTCTTAAACTCGTTGATCTAATGGAACTATTATGTTGTCTATACGAGATAAATGAGTGAGTTCAAATGCGTGCGTCCTTTTCGTTGAGAAATATGTGAGATAATTTTGAAATATTGTTGTTATAAAGTGTCAAATTATTACAATAAAATAATGCATGATAGTGTCGTGATAGGAGGTGGTACAGTCTGTCATCACAATTATCTGACCCACCCTAAAAACAAACGAATTTGGACCCTCTGAATGTAACATTAAGGTTTATTCAATTTATATGAGCTTAACAGACAAGTGCTCGAGCACTCTAAGGACAAATACAGTAAAAATACAGACACGCAAATTTGATCTTTAACACGTAAGGTTAAGGTAAACCCACCCAACATTGTCGGAGCCACCGGCATTATATATCATTTTGTTAAGCTATTTTAATCATTATCTCGTTGACATTAAAGTTGAAAAGCTTTTAAGTCACACTACATAATTACAACCCAATCATTAATTTCGCGTATTACCAACAAGTTCTTGTGGCTTAGCGGTATGATGCTGGATTGGCAAAGAACAACATGTGGGTTCGAAAATACAGTCCACCTATATTATCAGTTTCTTTTTTAATTTGTTTTCATTTCTACAATATTGCTTGCATTATTAAAGAACGACCAATATGATTTACGCCTAATAACTTATCTTGTAGACAGGTGGGTAAATTGAAAAACTTTAAGTTCACAGAATTTATATTTACCAAGAATGTTTGGAAACGAAGTAAAAAATATATTTGCTTCGTGAGGTAGGTAGATAATAAATTCATCTAAGTGACAAAAGTTACACTACGCCTAATAGCAGTGACTGCGCTCACACATTTGTAAATCGTTTCACATAACTCGATAAGTATATTTAAGCAATTTGGTGTTACCAAACATAAAATCATATTTTTACATGAGTAGAATGTTGGAATTAGAGAGATTGGTCATCGACTTAATATAGCAGTAAGTGTTTTTTTATACCTATTTTATTTTATTGATTGTGATTAACGAACGCGTAGTTGGCTATTTTACCATTACATTCACTCCTTACAAGTTACATACACGGTTCCAAAAATGTTTTTTTTTTTGTTTTAGAGAAATACGGTCAGTCTATGCCTAAGACGTTATGGAGACAATGGAAATATTCAGCGGATTCGTCCAGGAGCAAAAGCCATCAAGTATAGTCCCGAATTCGAACGCCACCGTTGTTTCAAGTCAAGTTGAAAATCCATTTTTTGCCCATTCGTGTAACCGCAATAAACCACAATATTTCAGTGGAAACAGTGAGAAGGCATTTACACGCTGCTGGGATAAGGAATTATAAACCGGCACAGAAAATTGCATTGACACCTGCTCATCGCGAAGAAAGGGTCCGTTTCGCCCAGGAATATTTAAATTTTATTTTTTTTATTTTCTATTTTTAAACACACCATGTAAGTAAATGCTCAATGGATTGATTGTTAAACCATTAAAATGTTGCAGATTATGTGGTGATGTTATTGTTATAAATAGATTGTTTCTATTTAAATAACATGTTTATTCACTACATATAGGCAGCTATAAATCTGTAAAGCATTTCACACATGAATTAATTTTCTCGATAACAAACTTTTAAGCATAAGCATGCCTTGTTTAATGTTAATAAATGGTTAGATTTGATTATGGCATATTAATATAAAATGTAGGTATATTAATTTGGAAATATATATGAGCATTTACTTATTTTATCTTACCTAAGTGTTTTAATGAAATAATAAACATTTTAAACTTGCAACTTTTTAATTTTATTTCTATACAAACTGCCCGTTTAAAAAAACAAGATCCTACGTCGTCCATTAAAGAAATGTAAAAAAAAAGTGTAATAAAAAAAACAGCTGAGCAAAAAGCTACATTTAGGTTAAACTCGGTTTCGAACGTAGACAACGATGAACACCGCACTACCTTAGTGACCACAAGACCAACTCAACTCTTATAAGTAGCATTGAAATTTGATCTTAGTTGTTATGCTAGACGCAATATTCTAAAGAATTTGAACCATATAGTATACTTTCATAAAGTTTATTCTTGCACAGCACAAGCAGCCAACCTTTTCCTCGTGCAAATAGATTATTTTGTATTTTAAATAATCACTCCATTGAGACATGATAATAAAAAAATCTACCTACAAAATAGAAAATAAAAAATGGTAAAGAGACGTTGTTTTTGTAATTTAGTAAGACAAGGTCAAATATGTTTGAGCGTAGTCACTGCATACCCTTAGTAGCATTTGAATACCAGTTTTATAATAAATAATATTTATTTTTAAACTACCCACTTATTACAAGTTATGCGAAAATATTACCATTTTACAAAGTTTATATTTGAAGATTATCCGTCTATAGTTCTTTATAATAATACAAGAAATAGTTTTGGAATAAATTCTAAATTGAAAGCAAAACAATATCATCGTCGCAGGATTTGATCTCGCACCTTAATTTTCTCAGTCTTATACACAGACCACGAGACCAGAATTACTTGAACGCAATCATTAAAATAAGCTATTACACTAATTATATTATAACAAGTAGTTATAACATATAACCTAATGCTAACGTTATAAAGATGAAATTTGCGTGTCTGTATTGATTGTAAGTCCTCGTGCACTTGTCTGTTAAGCTCATATAAATTGAATAAACCTTAATGTTACAGCCAGAGGGTCCAAATTCGTTTGTTTTTAGGGTGGGTCAGATAATGTTGACGAGGAACTGTACAAGCCAAGGTCAGAAAGAATACATTTTAATTTGTGCATTTTGCATAAAACAGTACGAAATGAATACTGAAAGTTGTTTATAAAGCCGTCCTTATTTGCACTAAGATGAGATAAGAACACACGAACTGATTATTTCGATAAATGATGTGTGAATGGCATATTATAATTTAAGTTAGTCCAATATCTCGTTATACTCGTAACAGGTAATGTAGTTTGTGAAACAATCCGACGTCATTTTCATCAATCAAGTTCTTCGGATCAACTGCTGGAACTCAGGCCTTCTCTCTGTAAGAAGTACCGTGCCTGCAGGACTGCTTTTGTTGAAAGTTCCCCAGTAGTTTTCTAGTTTTAGATATTAATAACTATTATAAGACTGATAATTTATTTTTAAGTTAATTTGTTAATATAGGTAATTGTTAAATTAGAAAAGCAAGTAAGAATACTCATAGATTTAAGAATGATAAAAATAATTGAAAATGAATTACCTAACTTAACCAACAAAAAAGAAGACTAAGATTCTACTTCGAGCATTTTAACATTTTAAGTGAATTTACAGAGCATTGTCATTATGTTTAAAATCTCTCTAAGTAATCTTTTTTTTTTATCGAATTACCATTGTAATTAAGAATTATCTCCTGTAGATATACAAACTCCTAATTGAACATTGGCATGTCATTTCTCGGTTCTCACTAGTGTGTTCCTAGCTCGTCTTTTTTGCAAGTATTGAAGACATTGTACTAATTTTTTATAATTATTTCGTGCTTGCTCCTCACTCTTTGAAACCACAATGGTTCAATCTGATCACTCATATTATTCAAAGGGATGGAGGCTCGTATTTGGAAACAAGCTTTTATATCCTGTATTCAAAATGGTAGTAGCAATGGATTTATGAAAAGTTTTAATTATTTTTGGTTAAGGGTATAATTCCGACGGAGACTCAGCTGCCTTTGGGATCATACCTTTAATATTTTTGTCAAAAATAAGAAGTTTTTTTGCGTTCTTAAACTCATTGATCTAATGGAACTATTATGTTGTCTATACGAGATAAATGAGTGAGTTCAAATGCGTGCGTCCTTTTCGTTGAGAAATATGTGAGACAATTTTGAAATATTGTTGTTATAAAGTGTCAAATTATTACAATAAAATAATGCATGATAGTGTCGTGATAGGAGGTGGTACAAGCCAAGGTCAGAAAGAATACATTTAAATTTGTGCATTTTGTATAAAACAGTACGAAATGAATACTGAAAGTTGTTTACAAAGCCGTCCTTATTTGCACTAAGATGAGATAAGAACACACGAACTGATTATTTCGATAAATGATGTGTGAATGGCATATTATAATTTAAGTTAGTCCAATATCTCGTTATACTCGTAATAGGTAATGTAGTTTGTAAAACAATTCGTCGTCGTTATCATCAATCAAGTTCTTCGGATCAACTGCTGGAACTCAGGCCTTCTCTCTGTAAGAAGTACCGTGCCTGCAGGACTGCTTTTGTTGAAAGTTCCCCAGTAGTTTTCTATTTTTAGATATTAATAACTATTTTAAGACTGATAATTTATTTTTAAGTTTATTTGTTAATATAGGTAATTGTTAAATTAGAAAAGCAAGTAAGAATACTCACAGATTTAAGAATTATAAAAATAATTGAAAATGAATTGGTACCTAACTTAACCAACAAAAAGTAGACTAAGATTCTACTTCGAGCATTTTAACATTTCAAGTGAATTTACAGAGCATTGTCATTATGTTTAATCTCTCTAAGTTATCGTTTTTTTTTATAGAATTACCTTTGTAGTTAAGAATGATCTCCTGGGTATACAAACTCCTTATTGGACATTGGTATGTCATTTCTCGGTTCTCACTAGTGTGTTCCTAGCTCGTCTTTTTTGCAAGTATTGAAGACATTGTACTAATTTTTAATATTTATTTCGTACTTGCTCCTCACTCTTTGAAACCACAATAGTTCAATCTGATCACTCATATTATTCAAAGGGATAGAGGCTCGTATTTGGAAACAAGCTTTTATATCCTGTATTCAAAATGGTAGTAGCTATGGATTTATGAAAAGTTTTAATTATTTTTGGTTAAGGGTATAATTCCGACGGAGACTCAGCTGCCTTTGGGATCATACCTTTAATATTTTTCTCAAAAATAAGAAGTTTTTTTGCGTTCTTAAACTCATAGATCTAATGGAACTATTATGTTGTCTATACGAGATAAATGAGTGAGTTCAAATGCGTGCGTCTTTTTCGTTGAGAAATATGTGAGATAATTTTGAAATATTGTTGTTACAAAGTGTCAAATTATTACAATAAAATAATGTAGTGTCTTGATAGGAGGTGGTACAAGCCAAGGTCAGACAAAAAACATTTTAATTTGTGCATTTTGTATAAAACAGTACGAAATGAATACTGAAAGTGGTTTACAAAGCCGTCCTTATTTACACTAAGATGAGATAAGAACACACGAACTGATTATTTCAATAAATGATGTGTGAATGGCATAATTCAGGTTAGGCCAATTATTCGTATAACTAGTAATAGATAATGTAGATTTGTGAAACATTCCATTGTCATTTATCTGAATGAAGTGCTGCGGATATATGCAAAATTAATACAGACCTCTGTGTGAGGAGTATCTCGCCTGCAGGACTTCTTTTGTGAAATGTTCTCTAATAGTTTCTTATTCTTATTTTTAGATAATTTGTTACATATTAAAATATGAGACTGATAATTTATTGTTAAGTTTATAAAAACATATAATTTTTTGTTTTTTTTTTTATTGTTAAAGTTTATTTATTAACTTTATTCTGAGTATGTAGAAGCGAAATAGAGAGTTGAGACTGTTCAGTAACTTTGTTTTATACATTTTTTTTTCTTCAAAACCATTACAATATTCTTTGTTTTACCTATGTATTTTTATATATTCTCATTTAAGATAAGCATCACCTCTGTTTTTCTGTTCTGTTTTTTGTTTTCTGTTTATATATATGTGTGCGTAAAATAAATAAAATTAAGTGCGTCGTAAGTTACATGTTTTTCATTGATTTGACATTTATGTAATTTTATTTATCAGTAATACGTAATATAAAGGGTGAAGAGAGTCGGACCGAGAGCACTGCCCTGAGGAAGTCCTAAGTTGATTGTCAGCTATCTATTCATTAATCACCTAGTTTTATATTGTTGCTTGCGATTTAATAGGCAGCTTTTAAATCAACCAAATGGGTTTCCTCGTGTTCATATTTACTCTAGATTTAGATAGGAGATTTATCAATATTGTGTCAATTGCCTTGGCTAGATCTATGAAAACTGCCACGTGGCGTGTTCACTTTTTTTAATGCCAGTAGTTAGAAAAAGAAGTTAAGACAGGAGAAATATGTTACGAGTAGTTGTAGTTACTTTTTGTCGGCTTTTTAAACCTATGGATACCATATAAGAATCTACAAGCTAAAACTATTTCATTCTCTACCCACCCTCTCACACATATACACTCACCTCTTTCATTCTACTAAAGTAATTAAGTTCATATATTAATATACATAAACAGTTTCCTTTTGTTCGTAAGCTCATACTTGCATACTCAGTCCAAGGGCTTGAGTTTCTGCGTGCTGAAACATGGGCTATAAATTCAGTTCGTCAGCAAATTTTGTATAATAATTACGGTACAATAACGCTTGGATTGATCGAAAATAAAGGTAATAATAATAAATAATAATAAATAATAAATATCCCTGGACATTTCACACAGCGCCATCTAGTCCCAAGCTAAGCAACCTAATGCTTGTGTTATGGTAACAAGATGGCTGATAAACTACTTATATACATTTTTTTTTGTAAATACATACATATTATAGATAGAAAAACACCCAGACTCGGAACAAATACATGTAGGTCATACAAATATTTGTTCCGTGCGGGAATCGAACCCGCGACACGCAGCGCAGCAGTCAATCGCTTAACCACTGAGCCAACCGTGCCGTCAAAGGTAATAATACCTACCAAATAAATGTCACTCAATATAACATAACAAAATACAAAATTTTATAAAATTATTGTTTTTTATTCAACAAAACTAGTTTCTTCAAAACCTAAAAATTCCTGAAAATATTATAACTCTATTCTCTATTCATGAAGATATTGAAGAAATAAGTGTTTGAATACTTATTGCTAAACAGTGCCCACTCTTTATTTCTTACTACATATTCAGAATCATTAAATTTAACAATAAATTATCAGTCTAAAATAAGTTATTAATAACTACAAATAGAATTTAATGTTTGACACAGCAATATAGTTGTAGGTGTTGTGTTGTTGTTGTAGTTGTTGTTGTTAGTTAGATAGTAATCCCACTCTCTCTCTCACTCAGAAAGGAGGCCATTGGTGTGTGCAGTGTTCCCACGGCTGGGACAGGCCCCCTCTCCAACATTGCTGTGTCAGTATCTCTCTAAGTCTCTCTATCTCTCTCTTTTCTAGTAATTTCGCATATTTCCGCGAGACTTATTTTATGAAAACGACCATGGAAAGTTTCGCAAAGCACATACTTAACTAATTACGATTGTTAGTTACGACTAATCGGACCAACATGAAAAATGTAATTCACACGTCATTTATCGAAATAATCAGTTCGTGTGTTCATAACTCATCTTAGTGCAAATAAGGACGGCATTGTAAGAAAGTTCTAGTATTTTTTTCGTGCTGTTTTATACAAACTGCATAAACTAAAATCCATTTGGTTTTGGAGTTTTCTTGCACCACTATGTCATTTTAGAGTAGTTAAGTGAATGTAAAAAACCTAGGTACCTAAAATGTTGTATTTTTTCCTTTTAATTATAACTCCTTGTAACAACAATATTTCAAAATTATCTCACATATTTCTCATCGAAAAGGACGCACGTATTTGAACTCACTCATTTATCTCGTGAAGACAACATTATAGTTCCATTAGATCTATGAGTTTTAAAAACAAAACATAAAATACAATTTAGGGCAAAAATTAGGTATGATACCGAGGGCGTCTGGAGTCTTCGTCGGGATTATACCATAAAATAGAAAATTCTAACTATTTGTAAATCTATTGCTACTAACATTTTGAATGCAGGATATAAAGCCCCCATCCCGTTGAGTAATATGAGTGATCAGATTGAAATATTGAGGTTGCAAAGAGTGAGGAGCAAGCACGAAATAAATATAAAAAATTGGTTCAATGTCTTCAATGCTTGCGAATAGGACGAGCTACGAACACACTAGTGAGAACCGACAAATGCCATGCCAATGTACGAGTTTATATTACCTAAAATGAAAATTAATAAGTAAAATATATTACGTGTTATTTTGACCCAAATTCCCTACGTATTTTGAGTCAAAATACCACGTTATCATAACAATTTTGGTTACTTATGTTGTATCATAGATGTCACATTTTACTAGATTGTATGCCTATGAACTTGGTGTGCTGAAATTATGTAACTTACAGCACGGCATGCAGTGTTTCTGTGTAACATGTTTCCAACAAAATAAAACCGTTGATTGTGTTGTCTCTCAGTCCCATTTTCTATGAAATGTATAGGAAGTTTCAAGCGGTTTCCGACTTTTCTAGCACTCGAACCTCATTTGGTTCAAAAGAGTTCTAATTGCGAATATAATGATAGATATAATATAGGATAGAACTTCACTTAGGATTAAACGACGTACCTTTAACAACATATCGTTATCGTGTTTCGTATATCAGACGGGCAATTCCCGTAATTTTAAGGACGTTCACAGTCTGATCTTAGTCTTAATCTGTCAAAAATACTGCTAATTTCCCTACATTTTGACAAGTTTGAAATAATAATATGTTTGTTGCCGAGATGAGACTGCGACTAGATTTTGAACGTTTTAAGTTACGAGAATTGGTCTTCAGAACATTATACTTATTTTAAATAACAAACGCCATCTATGTTGTAGTAATGAATCTACGTCCATAAATTACTCAGGTTTTATTTGACCCATCTTCCTCAACAACTTTGTGAAACGACAGTGTTGAAACATGTCATTGTTCATAGATGTCGCTAGTAAAAGAAATGTTTATGTCATCTTATTTTCGCCTACCTAAGTGCTTTCCTCAGAAGCACTAAAGTTCGGCAGCCAGTATTACCAAGGGGTATTGTGTTACCCAGTATCTGGGTTGTGGAGGTCATTCAGCTGCATCCAGTTAGACTGTAAGTCGACCCCTACGTAGTTGAGAAAAGGCTAAGCAAATTGTCATTTTTTTTTCCTATCTGATCTAATGGCCAATTTTATAACTGTCAAGCTTCGATATCAGGGTAGCTCACCGCCCGATCAGGACCAGGCCCATGCCGGACGGCGCGTATGTGTTCCACGTGCGCCTCAAAGAGATTTTTATTTATTTAATTTATTTTTATTAGGTCTACCAACAATTGTTCACACTGGATACAGCAACATAATTCATTCTTAAAATAAAATTACAGCGCAACAATTACTTATAGGTAGACACCACATGCACAAAACAATAAATTCGGAAAATTAGCTTACTAAGTACTAAGCGCAAATATTCAATTAAATAAAATTGAAATTGGTAATAGTTAAACAGAATTATGACAAAATCGATAAAAAATAAATTGATTAATTTTTGGCAATGACAACATTGGTAGATAGGTACAATAAATAAAGAGATGTCAGCATAAGTGACGGGGCCCGATAGGGCCGCAGCCTGCCAGGGTAGCGGGATCGTCCGAAAGGGTTACCGCTGCCCTGGAACATAAAGGGCTAAGGAAGGAACACGGGTGGGTTTTAGGCGGTAAGAGTCTGACACTCCCTTCTGCTCCACCCAGAGCAGGAGGGGTCATTTGATGATTTCCCATCCTCAAAAAAAAAAAAAAATCTTCGATATCAAAATTTTTGCTTTTTTGCTAGGTAACCTGTAAAACTTGTTTACGAATTTGCCGATGCGTTCAGTCCGTTCACAGCTATTGTACCTGTTACAACAGCAACCTTATTGTAACGAGCATAAAGACCACAAATATTTTGACAGACTTGTCAGTGGCAGCACTGGCAGCAATCCAACAGCTACCTTATATGAATGGGAATAAAGATCACTGTGACTTGGACAGTGATGCAAAATCAGAGGTAAAATGACTGAAGGACTGTAAGCACCGGTGAATCAGTGCAGTAATATTAGTAATGCCATAGATGTGTAAATCTCATAATTATATCTTTGGTCTTAGTGGTTAAGTTCTCTTGCGCTAAGTAGCACAACTCAGCTTTGCATAAATATGTAAGCTGTCACGCCCTTTATGCTTTTATTTAGGTATTAAATTTTGTTTACATTAATAGATTTAGTTATTTGTTTTGCTTGAGTATAGTTTACATTCTATTTACTGGTATATTGGTGTGGCTAGCTGACATATGGCAAATAGTTTAATCTAATGTTCTGTCTCGTAATAATAACTACTTTGCATACCTACTATTGTATAGAAGCAAGTTTTTTTTTTACTGACCTGAATGATAGCTGTGCTGCTGGGGAGTTTGTTGCGCCACTTCTTCCCAGCGAAAGCACTAAGAATTGGTAAAGGGCGAGCGTTTCGGGGGATTATCTTATGTAATTTTGACGTTCGAAAAGTGCTGGGGGTCTACTCCGTAGTAGTATCTGCATTTTTCATTAATATTTGGTTCGGCCATGTGTCGGTCCGATCCGAACATTCGCACTTTGCACTTCGGAGTAGGCCCCCTGATTCTCAGCTTAATTTGAATAAATGACATTTGATTGATTAAGCAGCTTAACATTTAAACATTAGTCTTAGTGCAATCGAGTATAACTAGCCTATAATGTGCTACTGCAGGGCAAAAGCCTCCTTCTCTTTCTCAAAATTTTGTTTCCTGCAAATGAGGGAAGTGCTCAAACTCATACCGCCATCTTTTTGTCTTAGTTTCGATATTGCCTGCATTCAATGGCACTTAGTCGTTATTTTAGTCTACATAATTATAAATACGAATTACACTTGAACAGTTTTTTGTGCGGTTAAAATGATTTATTTATTTAATACTTTAAGCACACAAATGTACAGAGGCGGACTCAATGCTACAGGCATTTGCTACCAGTCAACCTTTGGGTGATGCATAGACAAACAGTGGTAAGTATGTACAGTGGTATTATTATGTAGGTGTAGCGGTATCTACAACGCCACATGCGAACAACGCGTCATACTGACGCCATGAAATCCTGCATCTCGCAAGCAGAGTTTACCGCGCAACTAGCATACATCAACCGTTGGGCAGTTGCCCGCCAGCCATAACACCCGTCTGGTCGGAGGATCCTCCCTTTTCTATACAGATGAGTGAGCTTTACACCCTGTTCCTCATACCTCTATATATGTCATCGAAAGTGCCAGTGCCAACTGGCACGCAATTAAAATGCAGTCTCTATGTTAAGACCCCAAGCCCTCAGCTTATTTGATATGCGATACAATAAAGCGGCAGAGTTTAAATCAAAAGATTGCCTTTTGTTTTACCACGCGTCGCGTCGGTCGCTCGAATATGCGATGGTTGCGACCGTTTGGCTACGAGTATCTGCAAAGAAAGGACCTATTGCAATGTTCAATATTGCACAATGTTTTTACATTCCTTTGTTAGCTGCAAGTGTTAATTTGCACAATATTATAGCATCAATTTTAATATGTATTATGAGTCTTTTTCAATTTAGTTACTACTTAAGTTCAAGTCACTTGTTTTACATTCCTTTGTTAGCTGCAAGTGTTAATTTGCACAATATTATAGCATCAATTTTAATATGTATTATGAGTCTTTTTCAATTTAGTTACTACTTAAGTTCAAATCCCTTGTTTTAATAATTATAAATACACTTGAGAGGACATGTGGAAGAAGTCTATCACAAGGCAGATGTTAGAGAAAATGGGTGGGGACGCCCTATAAGGACATAATATGTGACCTTATTGGTGATGTTCTTCAGAAAGGTCTGGTGCGTAGTACTCGCAATCGGAGTGCTCGACAGCGTAAACAACGCGATTAATGTTGTTGAATTGTCAAAATTAACGGCATTGCAATAAATGTATATAAGTAGTTTATCAGCCATCTTGTTACCATAACACAAGCATTAGATTGCTTAGCTTGGGACTAGATGGCGCTGTGTGAAATGTCCAGGGATATTATTATATTATTATTATATTGCTACTTTTAGTTTGTTACGCAATTGCCGCTCAGATGTCGGAAGTCCATCATTTATATAATAGTTATTGTTGTGTTTCTTGTCCTCTATCATGCTTTAGAAATTTTTACTTTCTTTCAAAATTAATATTGTAAGGGATGGTAGAGACGCCAGCATATCAAGCTACTACAAACTGTTAATTTTTTTTAATAGATTTACAACTTTATCGCTGAAGCATCAACTTTCAAGGTTGATTGGGAAAATTTGACAGTTTCGGGTAGTTTGACCTGCTGACGTCTGTACAAATAAAACACGTAATGTTCCTTAAAACTAATTTATTTTCATTTTTATTTACAGTAATAAACTACATATTATATAACTTTGTGAGCAATGTATTCTTAGATAACGTTGGTAAGGACGTATTTACGTTACCAAAGTGTTTTTTTTTATATATATAATTGAGCACGTCATATTATTATAAGGCACATCTATTTGACAATTACAATAAATTACCTACTCATAAGTACTCCTAACAATAATAAACATAAGCTATGTTCACAAAATGCATATTTTGAAGGAAGTGGGCCGTAATCCACCACGCGGGCCCAGTGCGGGTTGGTAGATGTCACATGTCTTCGAATGTTTGGTTCTAGGACATGCCGGTTTCCTCACGATGTTTTCCTTCACCGTTTTGAGAGCAGTGGTGATAATATAATTCACACAAAGTAAAGCGCCTGACTGGGTTCGAACCCACTACCTACAACTCGTAAGTCACGGCCGAAACCACTGGTCCACCACCGCTCGATCAATTATAATTAATAAGTATCTATAAGAAATTAACATTCAAGTTATATAAGTAGACTTGGCAACAAAAGTGATTCGTTTAAAAAATGTGCAATTTGACTAGATCTACTTAGAAACTTATGCTTACTGAATAAATAAAATATTAAGAGCGTTCACTGCACGTGGGCATAAGGATTGTTTATAACCAGGATTAATACATGGGGTACTTTTCATCCCGATACTCCCACGGGATCAAACTTATGCGCGTGAAACCACGAGACGCTGCTAGTTAAATAATAAAAGAGTTTTGTCTTAGCTACCCGAAACTTACTGTGTAGTACTGTAATTATTAGAGTAGGCTACATGTTGAGTTTCTTAAATTTTATTTTATTTAGGGAACTTAGTAACGTAGTTAAAATCGAAATCATCTGTTCGGGAGCTACGATGCCACAGACAGACATACACAGACACACAGACACGTCAAACTTATAACACCCCGTCGTTTTTGCGTCGGGGGTTAAAAATAGGGTTTTAAACCTACGTGCCCATTGGAGCTAGGGAGAGCGGTGAAGTGTTAACATTAACGAATAGAATGCCACCAAATTCACATGTTCTGATTAAGTGGGGTTTTATTCGTTAAATAATATATAATTTATTACTGGTCCAATGAGAAGGCTCTTAAAAAAGTCGGTAGCCAGTTTGTTGATGATTAAAAATAAGTTAAGAATCGGACATAAAATATTTTTTACAATGGAATACATCATGAACTTCATAGTAAGTAAGTTAGTTTATTTATATTACTTTCATAGTTTTTACTACAGACTTAGACAAAAGAGATGAAACTAGGTGCTTCATACAAAGTTATGATATTAAAAGTCTTTGGCACTGTACGAGGATATGTTCGCTTCACTTCACAATGTCCACTTCGTAACTACATATTTCGATTAAATACTCGTATTTGCATCCCATCACTGCATGGCGGAATGTGTCTTTGCAATGAGTTTTATAATTATGTACGATTTTCATTGATAGAGTAGAAGTGGCGTAGCACCGAATCTAGGTTTATTGAGGACCTAGTCTGCACTGTGACGTCAGAATGTATGTACACTGAACAACCACTATTTTATTCCTCTTCTTGTTGTCGATAGCTGCAAAAAGAAAAATAAAATATTATTATAAAATTAATAAAATTATATTGTTAATAAATATAAAATATTGTATTTAAGTACATAATTGAGAAATACAGTTACTGGTACCTAGATAGGGACCTACTTTTTTAGTAGGTAAAGCTACATTCGATTATGACTCATGGGAAACAGATTATCAAAATAGGTTCAATATGGTTTCTGAATTTTTTTTCGCGTGTAGTGTATTTTAGGTTACTAATATTATGTCGTATGGCATTTTTTAGATGGATACGATCCATCCTTAACTATCTTTAAAATTATCCATTCATCATTCGCGCCGCGAATCTGTCAGGGAGGTATTCAATTATGACGGTATCTTACCAATTCATTTATAAAAATATTATATACTAGCTTCTGCCCGCGGCTTCGCCCGCGTGGATGTCGGAAATTATCCCACGGGAACGTGCTAACAGGATAAAATGTATGTGCTTCCCCAGAATGCCATCTATCTCGCGGGTCCTTTGTGGCTAATTACAATAGAAAACCAATTGTGTCTCATTAGTGGTGATTAAGAGGGTACCTATATGATATCTTTACCTAAGTACCTAACTAATTTAAAAAAAAAAAACTCAATAACAGAAAATTAAATACCTACCTACCTAAATAAACCTATTTCTGATGATAACTAATCTAAACTCAATAAATAAGCAAAATCCCTAAAAACTAATATATACGAATGACTAATCCTACCTAACAGTATTATAAAATAACCTACGGTCACATCGTACACTATCAAATATACTACCTATACTTTAAAATTAAAATCTATACCTACGACTTATATAAAAATAAACCTAAATAACTCTAAAAACTAAAAGGAATAAAAATGAACTCCATTGCATGACTTAACCTACGACAAACTTATTATTTGCGGTTGGTACAGTATCGGGTCTAGGGATCGAACCGCAAAATTAAGTTTGTTTTTTATTGTATATACTTTTCCGGGATAAAAAGTACCCAGTGTGGTGCCCAGGATATTAAAGAATAATTATACCAAGTTTCATCGAAATCGAACCGGTAGTTTTTGCGTGATGCCTGAACAAACAGACAGACAGACAGACAAAAAATTTTTTAATCACATTTTTGGGTTCGGTGTCGATCTAGTAACACCCCCTGCCATTTATTTTTTTGATATTTTCAATGTACAGAATTTTCACTTCTACAGATTTATTATAAGTATAGATGTAAGAAAAATCTACACAGAAGAGGGAATAATAAAGTTACGAGTAATAAAACAAACCAGGACCATTATAAAATTTAAGCGTAATTCAACAAAAAATATTATTGATAAATGCTATAATATTATTACTTGAGTTATTTGATTATAAGTTGTGAAATGTAGTATATTGTAAATTTTGAATTAATTTAATATAATTTACAAATCGCATGCATTATTCAAGTTAATAAATTTATTTCTTAAAATAATACAAAAAAAAAAGTTTTATTGGTTTAGTTTTATATAAACAGTTCAGTTTGTACTCATCACAATTTTTTGTTTATTTTATTTAATCAGGATTAATTTTTAATACTTCAGTATTAAATACCTCTTCATGATTGGTAGTAATTTTTTTTTTCTCTCATCTCTTAATTAAATTGCAAACTATAGTTTTGTATAATTTAGAAGCATTTTTTAAAATTTTGTAAATGTAAGAACTATGGATCCGTTTTTTATGATATTTTGATGTGGACTTGAAAGAGCATGGCAGTTGAGAATATGTCATGCTCACTTAAATGTCTCACTGGTGGTGGCGCGTGTGTTGGATCATTCGGTTCCCTACGAAATGGTTGAGCTGGGTGGTGCTGATCCACGCGTCATGTTCGTGAACGGGCGCCATCTGTTGAGACTGGTCATCTCTTAACTGCCAGGGCTTATTTTTAATTTTATATTTTTAAATTTATATTTTAATTTGTTTCTTTACATTGTTCTCACATATAGAAGCAATAAGAATAATGTAACCAGGATTTTGTAAAAATATCTTGATTTAAAAGAGTGTCCGTGGAGTTTCTTGCCCGTTCTTCTCCATAGAGATCTACGCTTTGGAATGGGCAACTAGCTTCAACTTTCTGACTAACTGACCGACTATTTAATTTTGACAATTCAAAAGTGCCTGTAAATGGTTTAATTGAAATAAATGATTTGAGTTTGAGTTTGAGTTTGGTTTGGCCGTTGACCCCCAAACCTAGTAGGGCTTGTGTCTTGTGGGTCGGAATGCCAAAGAGTAAAAAGAAATAGTAATACGAGTATGTCGGTTTACAAGGCTAGTTTAGTACCTTTGCAAATAAATGATTGATTTATGATTTTTTTTCGTTGAAGCTTCTAGAATGTTTTAGAAGAGGTTCGCGTTATACTTTGCAATATTGCTATATATTGCACAATTTTAGTGCAATTTTGATTCACCGTAAATTATTTGACCCAGACATCATGTACCTACCTATTAAACCACTATTGCCAAAAAATTCTAAGCCTGCATGTTGCGTAATTTATTCAAAGTTTGGCATAATTCCACAAATATTTAACAATCTCGGCTAGATTGAACGATTTTAAAAATTATGTCAATATGAAAAAATAACCGGTGAAATAATAATTTAATTTAAAACACAATAAAATTGCTTGCAAGTAGGTATATCTAAGAACTGCAGAAAATTACGTATCCCATTTACGAAAAAGTAAAAATAAAAATTAAGAACTTACAATTCAAACGTTACACACCGACCTCCATACAGCTTCCTGTCTGATGGACATTTTACCATAGACTTCATGATATCTCTCTTGACCCTTTGGGTGGATTTTTTAACACCAAGTTGCTTTCTTTTACCAGTGTTATAACTTACAAGGACATCGAGTAATGCTACGTGGTTTGAACTTTGGACTTGTTCAGTATTTTCACCGGAACTGTGAAATGTTTCAGGATTGAACACGGTTTTTCTTTCATTTAGCTCACTATTCTGAACACTGTCTGTAAGCTGCACTGTTACTTGTAACACTGGTGAAGTTAGTGATTCCATAATAAGGAAAGTCGCAAATAAGGTGGTGACAATTTTGTGCTCCATTTTTAATAACGTCCGTTCTATGGCGCGTCCGAATTATAAATGACTGAGATAGAGACGATTCGAGTTCGATGATTCACGACAGACTTAGAGCGAGTGAACAGGTCTACACTCTGGAGCGTCAAGGCTCTAACTAACGCGCAACGAGTTATGTACGGTCGCGTAGGGGCAGTTAAAGCTTTTATTCATGACTATGATGCAACAAGCGGACGCACCTTGGGAAAGCCCCATACAAAGCTGTCTCAACACCGTTCACCTGAAAGTTATCAGCCTGTGTTGTCCCACCGCAGGGCAATGGCCTCCCTTCCCCCCTTCCACTTTTCCCGGACTACTGCGATTGTGGGCCAATCCTTTAAGGAGTCTAGCTCATCCCGTCATCTCTTTCTGGGCCTGCCGCGAAGTCGATTCCTGTCATTTGGGATCCACTGAGTGTTGGTTTTTGTATATTGCTGCTCCGACATGAGACAGGCATGGCCAGTCCAGTTCCACAGTTTTTTTTTTGTTTATAATAATATACAGCGTGTAACGGAAGGGGGGTATCAACCCTGAAGGAGGTGAATGTGCTCATGAAACTCAACAACTTTCCCCAAAGAACATAGGTCGAAATATGAAAAAAAAATTTGGCCCTCCCTTACAAAACTGACTACCAGCTGATTGATTTACTATGGGAGGGCCAAATTTTTTTTTCATATTTCGATCTATGTTCTTTGGGGAAAGTTGTTGAGTTTCATGAGCACATTCACCTCCTTCAGGGTTGATACCCCTTTTCCGTTACACACTGTATTGTATAAATAGGCATCTAAGCTAACTCATGTTCAATAACGAAAATTTGACGCAATACGTTGATACAATTCAACGCCACATTACTCGTAAGTTTTTGATATAAATGTACAAGTATTACACATTTCTGAAATACTTATAATCTCCACATAACGTTTCGTAATTGATATTATACATTTATATTATATTGATTTAATAAAATAAAATTAACCAATATATTTTAAGATAGTATGTTTTTAAGGTTGACAACCAGTCTTACCAAGGGGTATCGTATTACCCAGTAACTGGGTTGTGGAGGTCAGACAGGCAGTCGCTCCATGTTAAAATACTGGTATTCAGCTGAACCCGGTTACACTGGAAACCGACCCCAACATAGTTGGGAAAAGGCTAGGCAGATGTTGATGTTTTTAGGGTTATTTTTTTTTACGTGATCTTTAGTTTTTACTGCTGCTTACCGCTGTCGAGAAATTTGTTGCTTCTATTAAGATCTTTATACATTAGTTTACGCAAGGAGAAAAAAAATGCACATACTTGCGCTTTTTCTGACACGGTGTCAATTTCTATAATTGGGAACCTCCTTCTTCTTTGAAGTTGGTTATAACTTGATAAAATGCGTACAAACCTGATGTAGCAGTTTCAATAATGTAATCTTCTAATAAAAATGCTTCAGGGAAATTAGCCTTAAGAAAAGATTTTTCCAACGCCATATTTTATCGGAGGAATAATTTTGAATTTTTGACAAATCGTCCATACCAGTCAGATGTCAATTTTATTCCACGAATAGAAATTATTTGTCGAATGAAAATAGCTTAGCCTTAGCTTATAATTAGGTTAGGCAGACAAACGAGCACGAAAAATAAAGTGGGATAATATTGATGTCATTTTTCACAAAATCTCGAGATAATTGGTTTTCGTTGTATAACGGCGATATTTTTGAGTACATGTTCACTATGGACAGTGTTACTCGTATGAGTGCAATTTTAGGACATGTATGTACTGCTAATATTATGTTGGGTGACTTTAACGCTCACCCAAATGTGCCGATCGGTCGTGAATTTCTTAGAATCAGAATGCTCTATTTGTAAACATAGGTTACAATTATTAATGTGTGAGATTTTTGTTACAGAAAGGTAGATCCTATATGTTTTTCCCAGAGGCGTACAAATGTATTTAATTAACATTGTCGAATTTTTTACTTTTAACACCAATTGAACTTTTGAGATATCATAAAGGAGTAGAATTATGTAAACTTTCACATTAGTAATAAAATCAATATGAATAAGTTACATGCATATCAATACAAATCGAAAATAGAATCACTTTAAATAAAATACGTCAAATAGATTAAGTTACATGGCTATATTAATACTAATGTCAAATAAAATTATAAATCTTCAAAATAGGTGAGGTGATGTACAATTTTCTGAAGCAGTAATTATAGAATTATCGTCCAAATATTCCTGTAGTGAGTAATAACATTTATTTATCAATATTGTTAATAGTTCTTATTGTGTTGTGACGAGCATCTAGTAAGTGTGGATATATCTAGTGATGTTGGGTTTAGAGTCCGATACGCATACTGTTATTGGTGAAGCACACGACTGCTACTAGACCGCGCTCCCGCTAGAGTGTACTACTGTAACACTGTAATAGTGTCATACTACTGTAATACTGTACCAACGTACAGTCGAATCACACTACTGTCACACAATTGTTTGTCGCACTACCGTAGTGTCGCACTACCTTAGTGTCGCACTACCGTAGTGTCGAACTACTGTCGGACAATCGTTTGTCGCACTAGCGTTATGTCGAGCTTCAGTGTGTCGCACAAGCGTGCATTCTAACTATGGTGAGTCGCAGTACAGTTTTGTCGCACAAGTGTTATTCGCACATCCATTTGTCGAGCTTACGTAGTACTTACACTTCTCTGCGTAGTCACGTAGTCAGCTTGGAGCACTGCCAGGTCAGTCAATATTGTTTATGATGAATTTCTTTTCTTTCTTTCATTTTTCTTTGCGTATTGTATGTGATGTGGAATGGCTGCTGATTGTAGTAAAAATAAATTTAATAATGATGTCTTCGTTTGTTTAAACTGTGATAGTTATGTATTATGACATCAATTTAAAGAACATTGCTTCACTGACACGTTGTACTGTGATATTGTTGGTTACTCCAGGGGGTAAAAAACAATTTCACACATCTGTTGCTTACGAAACATAAGCACAAAAAGCACAGACAACTGTGAACCTGTGTTTCGGTCACTGAGGATGCTGACTTTTCCATGTTTGTACATAATGGAGGTGGCAATTTTTGTAAAAACCAATATAAGTTTATTTCCGTCACTAGCCCAATACAAGAACTTATTATAGCACTTTTAAGGAAAAGTATTATGACAATGGGACTTGTCATTTATAATAAAATACCTCATGGTTTTAAGCATTATTCCGTAAACATTTTCAAATCTAAGGTAACTGCACTACTTTTAGACAAATGTTATTACTCAGTAAAATACTTTCTGAATGATATACATTTATCCTGATTATGATTTGTTATAATTAATTGCAAAGACCATGTAAGACTTATGTATGTACCTGACTATATTATTATTAACTGACTTCACTGTAATTTCTGTTTTGTTTTGTTGACATTATTTTTCAATTTTGACTAATTTTAAAATTTTAGTTTCAATTAATATTTTAATTTGTGTAATATTCACGCCGCAAGGTCTACCTTGCGGCGTGCATATTGCAGCCTATCTCATTAATTTATGTACTAATAACATCTTATTTATACCTGTACCTACATTCGAAGCAAATAAAGTTCTGAAAGTTCTGAAGCATGTTGCCGAACACTTTGTCAATAATATCATTATATCCCACCGTATTCAGCTTTCAGCAGTTTCGTATTTATTGCGTAACAAAGTTGCAACACATTTCCCAAGCAACATGGAATGTTGCGGTGTTGGGAAGTGAAAATGAGACAGTTGGGTGGAATTGTAAAAACAGATTTGTTTTGCATGTTTTTAATAGGTATTTGTTTTGCTGTTCGAAACAAATTAATAATAATAATATCCCTGGACATTTTCACACAGCGCCATCTAGTCCCAAGCTAAGCAACCTAATGCTTGTGTTATGGTAACAAGATGGCTGATAAACTACTTATATACATTTTTTTTGTAAAAACATATATTATAGATAGAAAAACACCCAGACTCGGAACAAATACATGTAGGTCATACAAATATTTGTTCCGTGCGGGAATCGAACCCGCGACACGCAGCGCAGCAGTCAATCGCTTAACCACTGCGCCAACCGTGCCGTCAAATTGCTTTGTATTAGGTACAGTATTTTCACTTAATTGACTAAGTTGATAATAAATACTTATTCGTTAAATATGCTATAGAGATTGCCAATAGAGAGAGGGAGAGAAAGAGAGGGGGATTGTGCTAACGTAGATATTGTAGTAGAGAGACCTGTAATAAACTGACCTCCGCAACTCACACCACACACGTTTGGTATTATGTCTAGCATAATACTACAATGTACCTACTATGTATGTGTAGAGGTACTTAGAAAATATATCAATACATTGTTATTATTGCATTGTTTTTATTATACTTTAATGTTTTCAATGACAATTATCATATTAAACAACAGGCTAAAACAGCAAAAAATTAGTTCAGTGATATGAATTCATCAAAAATGATTTGAGTTTGAGAATTATTTTATGATAAGTTAAAAGGGCTGGAATATGCCCAAGGTGCTTTACAATTTAACACTTTATGTTTATGTTTATACATTGCCATTAACCGGGCACAAATTCAAATTAATGTTTTATTAAGAAATTCCTAACCCGTTAAAAACTACTCAACCTGGGGATCGTGCAGACGCCAGCAGGTCAAGCTACCCGAAACTGTCAAATTTTCCCAATCAACCTTGAACCTTAATGCTTTAGCGATAAGTTGAAAATCTATTAAAGAAATTTGACAGATTGTAGTAGCTTGATGTGCTGGCGTCTGTACCACACGCTTAACAGTCACGCCACTAAATCAACGACTCCAACGAGTTAGTCATACACACATTTTACACTAAATATTTAAATTACTGTGACTACCCAACCAGCAAAAACTCACTCTTTAAAATCACTCTAATATCATACTTATCCAGTGCTATTGATCATAAAATAGTTTCAAATAAGATCAGAAATGCACGTACTTACAGTGCTCTTAGGTGTTGCTGATATTAGTCTGACATTCTAACAATAGCATTTGGCAAGTCTATTATAAAATCAAACGAGCTTAGAAAATATGCATAAATATGTAAGAGCAAGTTTTCTCAAGTGCAATTAGTCTTAGTAAATGCTATTATAGGAGTAAGTGGCTTACAATAGTATAGTTACATACTCTTATATACATATATGAGACTTGGTTATGAGGCTGAGCGTTCTTGAGGTTATACCGGCTTGTCTAAAAGTAATATAGGATCGATGGCATGTTCCAAAACAATTATAAGAGCGCTTAAAGCCTACCACTCTTTTAAAGTACGGGTTCTGAGACTGTTTTGCTAGTTGGGTGGATACATATTTTCTTATAGCAATTGTTTAAATAGAAATTATACATTTAATTAAAACTAAAACAATATATTATTGAGTATTTACATCACAATTTTATTGATAATCTTGCTCTCTCACGCTCCACTCGCATAATCATAAATAATTATTTATGCAAATTATTGCAATAGCGGAATATAAAACAGTAATAAAAACAAAACATATAAATAAATAATAATACGTAATACGAACAGAAAGTAGGTATACAATTTAATTCAAAACGGTTTTTCTACATTCTGTTGAAGCCAGTGTTTTTACAATAAATATCTACTTAACTAAAGGTAAATGCCTTCTTGATGCCACTTCCAGATACTCATAGCTCAGTAAAGAATGAACTAAAGTGTTCTGCAGTCTCGGAGTAAGAACACTAGAAGTGTCACTCTGTCGCTTGTCTATTTGTACTAGAAAAGTCTTGAGTATGTTTTTAAGACGAGAGATAAATTACTTATCTCTCTCTCTTCCACGTCATTGATCTACTACTCTTCAAACATTGATTCATACCTGAAAAGACAAGAAAAGCAAAATTAGTTAACATAATCTTTATAGTTTTGTGGGAATAAACTACTATAAATAATGTTTATAACTACAACAGCTGCCTGTACTCCCAAAAAAGGAAAAGTACAGGTGTTCAGTTTTTGAAATCTATGTCAAGTTTTATGAGGGCGACTCTATTGTCAGTTTCATATCGAAAAAACCTATTGTTTTAATGACATTTTAACTTTAAATAAAGAAAAACGAGATATTTATAGACCTAAATACAGTAATTTACTATATTCTTGTTTTCCTTGTTTGGGTTTTCCTTACGATATGTAATTGCACGCGTTTGTAGTGTTACTGGAATATCTGAGATAAAAATCTAGACATTTTTTATCAAAGAAAGTGAAAATATTGATTGAAATATCAAAGTAGTAATTAACACCTTAACACCAGTTACTTACTGGGTAAACAGTTACTTTATTTAACTAACGATAAGTACTATGATAATTGTTATTATAGTAAAAAATAAACTTACAATTCAAATGGCATGCATCTTTTCATGTAAAAAATGTACTCTGAGGGACACCCACTTCCACGAATCGTTTCTCGTTTGACTCTTCTGTCACGTTTGACGCCGTCAGTCAAACTTGGCGCCACTACAGCATCACTATCAACTTGATCACTTAGAACTGTTACAGCATCCAGCTTAATGGTTTTTTTAGTTTCTACAGTATCAGCACTGTCTGTAGATTGCACTGATTCCAACTCATACGCAACTGGTTTAGAAAAAACTCCGCACAGTAGCAGGCACAGGGAAAACGCGATTAAAACTTGAGTTGCCATTTTGTAAAGTTCTGCTGGCGTCCACTGCTTGTGAGTAAGAGTGCTCGTCTGATATCCACAGACTGCTTATATACGAGCATGTGAGCAGACGCACGTGGTGATGAGGAGGGATTGCCTTAACATCATCCGTTTAATCGATCAGTAAACACGTCATATTCGGACATAACCTGTTTTGTATAATGTATTATAATACAAATGATATCCGGGAACAACGGCTTAATGTACTTTCCGAGGCACGGAGAAATAGATGGTCACCCATCCACGGACTGACCTTAGCAAGCTTACCTTAACTTTCGATCAACCCGTGCGGCTGTTATTGGAACGAAGTTCCTTATCGCGCGTTGTGAAAGGGGGCTAGACGGAAAAAATTAAGACCAAAAGTTGGAACGACACTTTTTGCTTTAGTTGTAAGCCATACGGCGTGCGCGTGTTTCTCTGTCTGTCTCTCTCTCTTTCTCTTATAGAAAGCAAGCCAGTTATACTTCGTTCTATCTGGGTGTCCCTTGACACCTCTCAAGTTTTATTTAGCCACGAGCCCCTTAGGTCAATCACTCTAAGCAGCCTAAAATAGCTGCTACCTTCGCACAGTGTGCCTCTGTCCTGCAGAAGGCAAGAATGCAGTTTCCGGTTTGATTCCCGGGTCGGACAGGGTTGTTAGGTTTTCCTGTATAAACATTTTAATACAACCTTATTAGATTTTGTGTACTTGCATGACACAAAAAAAGAAAGTAGTTACTTAGCCACTTAAATAAGCCACACCCACTAAAGTTCCTACATTTCATTATTTCCATATTTCCTTGTTGCTGAGCAGGGTATTACTTACTTAATAAACGTCATACAGACTTCAAGACGGAAAATCTCGATGACGTAGTGACCATCGCACGCTTCAACCGCCTGACGAGTCGGACGCCCCTACCAGGATGAATGAACTGATCATCCTGACACCAGGGGCCAAAGTACCTGGGATCTACTACCATCTTATAAGAGTCAAATATTAAAAATAACATAACATTACGCCTGTATTTCCCGATGGGTTGAGCAGACTTGTGAAATATACACTTCGCTCGTTATTTTAGAGTCACGTAATAGGGCGCAAGCCTAAGGGCCTGGTTAAGAAAACCGACAGGCGACAATTCAACAACTTTTCAAGTTCTTTCATATATTTTCTGCTAGAAAAAACACTTGTCATGAAAATGTGTCAATTTTGTCACTTTTTGCTAGTCACATTGTTATTTATATTAAATAGGGCCCAAGCAGGGTGTGCAGGACGTCTGGCTCCTTTATCCAATTGTGTATATGTGTAAGTAATTAATTCACATAAGTATGTACACTTGAATAAGCTGTCTTAATCTATAGGTAGATAAATTTTAATTCTTTTACCTATTGTGGTATAGTAATTTTATGTTTAGGTGCATCGTCTTCACATTTAATTATATAATTAATGTATGCAAAATATTGTAAAACAATTTAAAAGAGTAACGGTGGAGTTTCTTGCCCATTCTTCTCCATACGAAAACTACCTTTTGGAAAGGGCGACTAGAATCAATTTTATTTTAATTTTAATTTTGACGTTCAAAAGTGCCTTTTATGTGCCTATTTGAAATAAATGATTTGACTTTGACTTTGATAAAACTACGTTGCAACTAAGGGAAGGTCCCTTAGTTGCAACATAGTTTTAGCTGTCAAGGTATGGGCTGACTCAACTTTATACCTTCGTTCGTAGGCATTCCTAATAGTGTCTCGTGGTTAAGTACGTAGGTAAAAGTATTGCACAAGACCTAAATTAATAGGTAGATACTTACTTCCTTGTAATTCATTTTGTGGTTTGCATGATGCGCTTAGGACGTTGGGCAGACAGACGGGAATTCCAAAAAATTAAAAATATCAGTCTGTTAAAATTCAGATAGATGAATAGCATACCCTTTATTATGTAATTACAGATATAAATGTAGAAATTTACTGTTTTGCCTAAGCGTAATTAATTACGCAAGAGTTGCAAGTGCCTAGTGAATCACTGCCCTACGAGAAATGAGCAAAGTCACAACAAGACTTCGGCTTTGAATGCCTAAATCAGTGTCATATAAGGCAAGTGATGCATTTATTGAGAGACAACAATACGACAGTAAATGAAAACACTGGCAAAATAAATATAAGAGTATTTTAGAACTATCGAGTAAATACTTGCATCGAAATTTAAACAATGATTATTTAAACAAATTAAATAGTAGCGGTCAGACTTTGAGTTTTGCCAAACTTCAACTAGCTTTAATGATGAAACTATTGGATATATTTGATTAAATTATCGTATAAATCTGGGAACGGCATTAGATTTATGCAGGTTAAATAACCGCTAGGCTGTTTTTTGTGAGCGCGTTCCCGTAAAATTGTGGTGCTGTTTCCACCTTGCATATATGCGCATTGTCCCGCTTCTGGGCAAAGGCCTCTCCATTCTCTCCACTTTTCAACGCTTTTTTTTTAGTTTTGTAGGTTTTCGGGAGGTTAGCGTGTCACTTTTGTTATGTATGTGCATAATACTTACATCATAAACTTAGACGGTGAACGCACTTTTTTTGTATCCCGCCGAACCGTATCCGGAGTTGAAGCTTATATTCTAGCGTGAACGTTGCATGCATCAATATGATACAACAGACGGCCAGTGCGGGTCATTCATTGGCAACAGTTGCGCAATATCCTATCGTACTATAATACTTATTACTAATATTATAAACGCGAAAGTTTATAATGATGGATGGTTGGATGTTTGTTACTCTTTCACGCAAAAACTACGGAACGGATTTGGATGAAATTTGGTACACAGATAGTTTACAACCGGGATTAACACAAAGGATACTTTATATCCCAATTTTCCCACGGGATCGGAACTTATGCGGGTGAAACCGTGGGGCGTAGCTAGTTATATTATAAACGCGAAAGTTTGTGAGGAGGGATAAATGGATGGATGTTTGTTACTCTATCACGCAAAAAGTACTGAACAGATTTGGATGACAGACCGTTTATGGCCAGGATTAACACATAGGATGCTTTTTATCCCGATATTCCCACGGCGACGACACTTAAGCGGATAAAATCGCGGGGCGCTGCTAATAACTAATAATTACTTCTCTGTCTGCTGAAGGTGGAACCAGCATAGTGGTAAGACAGTGCCAGGACAGTCACACAACAGTGCAGTATTTTTGAGTCCTGGGGGCCTACTCCGAAGTGCAAAGTGCGAATGTTCGGATCGGACCGACACATGGAAGAACCGAATATTATTGAAAAATGCGAAAAAAGTTCGGATCGGCTCAATTGGGTCGGGACCATAATCAGTATTCGAAAGAGTGTAGGAGTGTAGAATCGGAACCAACCAAACCAATAGTAACTTCGTAGCAGGAAACGGCCGAACATTCGGCCGATACTACTTCGGAGTAGACCCCCTGTATTCATAGGAAACAAAAATGAGAAACAGCTGCGCAACATTGTTTCCCGCAACACATAATGTCGCACATCTTTTTCCTATGAAACATTAGCATGTTGCCATCAACACTGCAACATTCCATGTTGCTTGGGAAATGTGATGCAACTTTGTTACGCAATGAATACGAAGCTCGGTGGGATGTATTGATATTATTGACAAAGTGTTCGTTTGCCTGACAGAGTTAGTACCGACATTGAATTTCTTATTAGGTAGTCACTGATGGGTGCCTTCTATATACCTACTAATATAGTAAAGCTGATGAGTTAGTTTGTTTGAACGCGCTTATCTCTGGAACTATCGATCGGATATGAAAGTTCTTTTTGCAATCGATAGCCCAATTCTTGAGGAAGGCTTAGAGTTAACATCATGCTAGGACTTTTAGGAGCCGCGTATAAAGGAAAAAAAATCAGAAAGTATCGTGTAGGTATGGAAGGAAGACAAAAAAGTAAGTGCTTTTGAAAATGTGTGTTTGACATTTTGTGTTTTTGTCAATCTACCTAAGGTAGTCTTTTTCAAATGTTTCAAATGAATGTCGTTTCAAGTTAAACAAATATCAACTTTATTTCAATTGTGAGTAAGTTGATTTTAGAGTTACTAGCACTCTTGAAAAAGTTAATAGCGTAAACTGAGCTTTACTATGTAGGATTTAAAATTATTTTTCCATAAACTTATATTTGTTTACATTTTTGGCAAATAGTCGCGATTGCAGATTACAAGAGCGAAGGAGTTGCTCTTTTTTATGAAGGGAAGTGAAAATGTGACAGTTGGGTGAAATTGTAAAAACAGATTTGTATTGCATATTTTTAATATTTGTTTTGTTTTTCCAAACAAATTGCTTTGTGTTACAGTATTTTCACTTGATTTACTTAATTGATAATAAATACTTATTCATTAAATATAAAAATACTACGGTTTATCACAGACGGTATCCTTAAATAAATTATTTTATGATAAGTTAAAAAGGCTGGAATATGTCCAAGGCGCTTTACAATTTAACACTGTGTAAACATGACGCTACGCCTGTATTTCACAAAAGGTTAGGCAGAAGTGCATAGTACAAGTAACACTGTTCACAAATGACGTTTATTCGCGATGAGAACATTGCCATTGACCGGGCACAAATTCAAACTGGTGTTTTACTAATAAATCCTAACCCATTAACACAGCTCAACCTAGGGATCGAACCTACGGCCACACGCTCAACAGTCACACCACAACCATTGAATCAACGAGTCAGTCACACACAACACATTTTACACTAAATATTTAAATTACTATGACTAGATACATACTTTCTAAGAATAGAAATTATTTAAATAGAAATTATACATTTAATTAAAGCTAAAAAAATACATTATTGAATATTTACATCACAATTTTATTGATAATCTTGCTCTCACACGCTCGACTCGCATAATCCTAAATAGCAAATTACTTACTTACTTATTACTTATTTATGCAAATTACTTATTGCAATAACGGAATGTACTTGATAAATAAATAATAATATTTAATAGGAACAGTAAGTATACAATTTAATTCAAAACTGTTTTTCAACATTCTGTTGAAGCCAGTGTTTTTACAATAATTATCTACTTAACCAGATGTATTATAGTACTACTAGTTTTTTACCTTTTTCATAGTTTTAAATTGTAAGTAGGTATATTAATTTTAAGACCACGCTCTCGCATTAGGTATAAACCTGTAATGATAGTAATTGGAGATTTTAATAAATAAATAATAAAAATGTAAAGGCCTTCTTATTGCCACTTCCAGATACTCGTAGCTCATTCAAGAATGAACAAAAAATTTCTTTAGTCTCGGAGTAAGAACACTAGAAGTGTCACTCTGTCGCTTGTCTATTCGTACTAGAAAGTCTTGAGTATGTTTTTAAGACGAGAGATAAATTACTTCTCTCTCTCTCTCTCTCTTCCACGTCATTGATCTACTACTCTTCCAACATTGATTCATACCTGAAAAGACAAGAAAAGCAAAATTAGCTAACATAATCTTTATAACTACAACAGCTGCCTGTACTCCCAAAAAAGGAAAAGTAGAGGTGTTCAGTTTTTGACATCTATGTCAAGTTTTATAAGGGCGACTCTATTGCCAGTTTCATATCGTTAAATCTATTGTTTCAATGATATTTTAACTGAGCAAAATGAGATATTTATAAACTTAAATAAAATCATTTACTATTGTTCTCATAATTGACTTAAACCGGTTTTCCTTGTTTGGGTTTTCCTTACGATATGTAATTGCACGTTTGTAGTGTTACTGGAATGTCCGAGATAAAAATCTAGACATTTTTTATGAATGAAAGTGAAAATATTCATTTTAATATTTACAAAATAGTAATTAACACCTTAACACCAGTTACTGGGTAAACAGTTACTTTATTTAACTAACGATCTGGACTATGATAATAATAATAATAATATCCCTGGGCATTTCACACAGCGCCATCTAGTCCCAAGCTAAGCAACCTAATGCTTGTGTTATGGTAACAAGATGGCTGATAAACTACTTATATACATTTTTTTTTTGTAAATACATACATATTATAGATAGAAAAACACCCAGACTCAGAACAAATACATGTAGGACTTACAAATATTTGTTCTGTGCGGGAATCGAACCCGCGACACGCAGCGTAGCAGTCCGATCGCTCAGCCACTGCGCTAACCGTGCTGTCGTGCTGTATAATTGTTATTATAATAAAAAAAACTTACAATTCAAATGGCATGCATCTTTTCATGTAAAAAATGTGCTCTGAGGGACACCCACTGCCACGAATTGTTTCTCGTTTGACTCTTCTGTCACGTTTGACGCCGTCAGTCAAACTTGGCGTCACTACAGCATCACTATCAACTTGAGCACTTAGAACTGTTCCAGCATCAAGCTTAATGGTTTTTTTAATTGCTACAGTATCAGCTCTGTCTGTAGATTGCACTGATTCCGACTCATACGCAACTGGTTTAGAAAAAACTGCGCACAGTAGCAGGCACAGGGAAAACGCGATTAAAACTTGAGTTGCCATTTTGTAGAGGTCTGCTCACGTCCACTGCTTGTGAGTAAGAGTGCTCGTCTGACCTCCATAATCTGCTTATATACGAGCATGTGCGCAGACGCACGTGGTGATGAGGAGGGACTGTCGTAACATTAACCGTTTAGCAGATCAGTAAACACGTCATATTCGGACATAACCTGTTTTGTTGATAAACCATGACGTTGGAGTTCCGAAACTAGTATTTTAAAATAAGATTTAATGGGGAATGAATACGTAGTTGGGTAAGTAAATAATAATTATGAAATTGCAAGGTCCATATTGCACAATTTGTGCATAAATCCTACTTAGAAAGTGATGTAACAGTGCAATATAATTGTTTTACGATAAAACTTGTGCAGTTATCAAAACTTCAAAATGGAATAACCCAGAAACAACATTTTTGTACATGCATTTAGTTTGACCTTGGATTTTTTATCGATCTTCATTTCAAAATTTGCAGTACGGGAACCTGATTTAATGAATATAATTAGACAGCGCTAACAGTAATTTGGCTCATTGGAGGCGCGGTCTGGCGAGGCCCTGAGTTTGATTCACGCCTATTGAAATAAACGTGCATAAGTCAGTTAAAATTACTTGTAGCAATTACTTATTAAGTTAATTTGAAGTAATTAACAGGAATTTGCAATTATACTATATTACAAGCTTTTTAACTTGCGATTTATGTATGTTCGGGTGGACTCTTGCAACTCAATTTTGAAGCAGATATCTTCAACCGATTGAGCTGAAATTTTGCATGCATGTGTAAATTGGATGACTTTGCAAAATGATTATGACAGGGAGCTGATCTGATGATGGAACCAGAAGGTCGCCATAGGAACTCGGTAGTTAAACGACACAACCCCCTCCAGTTTGAACTCGTTTGATCCGTCTTCACGAGAACTTTGGTGCTAGATGGTAACTAGGGTCTGATGATGGAGCTGGAAGATGGCCATAGGAACTCAGTAATTAAACGACACAACCCCATCGAGTTTGGGCTCATATGATTCGTCTTGACGAATACTTTGGTGCTAGATGCTAACCAGGGTCTGATGATGGAGCTGGAAGATGGCCATAGGAACTCAGTAATTAAACGACACAACCCCATCGAGTTTGGGCTCATATGATTCGTCTTGACGAGTACTTTGGTGCTAGATGGTAACCAGGGTCTGATGATGGAGCTGGTAGAGGGCCATAGGAACTCGGTTATTAAACGACACAACCCCATCGAGTTTGTACTCGTATGATTCGTCTTGACAAGTAATTTGGTGCTAGATGGTAACCAGGCTCTGATGATGGAGCTGGAAGATGGTTATAGGAACTCGGTTATTAAACGACACAACCCCATTGAGTTTGGGCTCATATGATTCGTCTTGACGAGTACTTTGGTGCTAGATGGTAACCAGGGTCTGATGATGGAGCTGGAAGATGGCCATAGGAACTCGGTAATTAAACGACACAACCCCATCGAGTTTGGGCTCATATGATTCGTCTTGACGAATACTTTGGTGCTAGATGCTAACCAGGGTCTGATGATGGAGCTGGAAGATGGCCATAGGAACTCAGTAATTAAACGACACAACCCCATCGAGTTTGGGCTCATATGATTCGTCTTGACGAGTACTTTGGTGCTAGATGGTAACCAGGGTCTGATGATGGAGCTGGTAGAGGGCCATAGGAACTCGGTTATTAAACGACACAACCCCATCGAGTTTGTACTCGTATGATTCGTCTTGACGAGTAATTTGGTGCTAGATGGTAACCAGGCTCTGATGATGGAGCTGGAAGATGGTTATAGGAACTCGGTTATTAAACGACACAACCCCATTGAGTTTGGGCTCATATGATTCGTCTTGACGAGTACTTTGGTGCTAGATGGTAACCAGGGTCTGATGATGGAGCTGGAAGATGGCCATAGGAACTCGGTAATTAAACGACACAACCCCATCGAGTTTGGGCTCATATGATTCGTGTTGACGAGTACTTTGGTGCTAGATGGTAACCAGGGTCTGATGATGGAGCTGGAAGATGGCCATAGGAACTCGGTAATTAAACGACACAACCCCATCGAGTTTGGGCTCATATGATTCGTCTTGACGAGTACTTTGGTGCTAGATGGTAACCAGGGTCTGATGATGGAGCTGGAAGATGGCCATAGGAACTCGGTAATTAAACGACACAACCCCATCGAGTTTGGGCTCATATGATTCGTGTTGACGAGTACTTTGGTGCTAGATGGTAACCAGGGTCTGATGATGGAGCTGGAAGATGGCCATAGGAACTCGGTAATTAAACGACACAACCCCATCGAGTTTGTACTCGTATGATTCGTCTTGACGAGTAATTTGGTGCTAGATGGTAACCAGGCTCTGATGATGGAGCTGGAAGATGGTTATAGCAACTCGGTTATTAAACGACACAACCCCATTGAGTTTGTACTCGTATGATTCGTCTTGACGAGTAATTTGGTGCTAGATGGTAACCAGGCTCTGATGATGGAGCTGGAAGATGGCCATAGGAACTAGGTAATTAAATGACAGAACCCCATCGAGTTTGGGCTCGTTTGATTCGTGTTGACGAGTACTTTGGTGCTAGATGGTAACCAGGGTCTGATGATGGAGCTGGAAGATGGCCATAGGAACTCGGTAATTAAACGACACAACCCCATCGAGTTTGTACTCGTATGATTCGTCTTGACGAGTAATTTGGTGCTAGATGGTAACCAGGCTCTGATGATGGAGCTGGAAGATGGTTATAGGAACTCGGTTATTAAACGACACAACCCCATTGAGTTTGTACTCGTATGATTCGTCTTGACGAGTAATTTGGTGCTAGATGGTAACCAGGCTCTGATGATGGAGCTGGAAGATGGCCATAGGAACTAGGTAATTAAATGACAGAACCCCATCGAGTTTGGGCTCGTTTGATTCGTGTTGACGAGTACTTTGGTGCTAGATGGTAACCAGGGTCTGATGATGGAGCTGGAAGATGGCCATAGGAACTCGGTAATTAAACGACACAACCCCATCGAGTTTGTACTCGTATGATTCGTCTTGACGAGTAATTTGGTGCTAGATGGTAACCAGGCTCTGATGATGGAGCTGGAAGATGGTTATAGGAACTCGGTTATTAAACGACACAACCCCATTGAGTTTGTACTCGTATGATTCGTTTTGACGAGTAATTTGGTGCTAGATGGTAACCAGGCTCTGATGATGGAGCTGGAAGATGGCCATAGGAACTAGGTAATTAAATGACAGAACCCCATCGAGTTTGGGCTCGTTTGATTCGTGTTGACGAGTACTTTGGTGCTAGGTGGTAACCAGGGACTACACATGAACAGGTAGCTTAAGTGCAGTAAACGCATATAACGGAAAAACACTGCTACGCGTTACGAACTACGCCGTAGTCAATCTCGCATCAAAAATACTAAAAAGTTAAAAATAAAATTAAAAGAAAAAAAAACAACATTTTAAAAAACAAGCTTATTAATAAAAAGAACATTTTGATGGAACATTAAAGAACATTTAGAACACAATGTAATACGCTTTTATTTATTTCTTATCAGGTTTAAATTATTATTAACTTTTTAGTTCTTTTTATTAATAAGTAATAAAAGCTTGTATTTTAAAACGTTGTTTTTTTTCTTTTATTAGGTCAATCACTGACTGTCTATCAATCTGCCGAGCCTTTTCCCAACTATGTTTGGGTCGGATTCCAGTCTAACCACATACAGCTGCATACCAGTATTTTACATGGAGCGACTGCCTATCTGACCTCCACAATCCAGTTACTGGGTAATACGATACCCCTTGATAAGACTTTCAGGCTTCCGACTACCCGTAACGACTGTCAAAGATCTACAAATGATATCCGGGACCAACGACTTAACGTACTTTCCTAGCACGGAGTAATAGATGGTCACCCATCCACGGACTTACCTCAGCAAGCTTACCTTAACTTTCGATCAACCCGTGCGGCTGTTATTATTTAGCCACGAGCCCCTTAGGTCAATCACTCTAAGCAGCCTAAAATAGCTAGCTAAATTAATATAACTAACAATGTGACATATTTGACGTTCCATCAAAATGTTCTTTTTATTAATAAGCTTGTTTTTTAAAGTTTTTTTTTTTCTTTTAATTTTATTATTAATTTTTAGTATTTTTGATGCGAGATTGACTACGGCGTAGTTCGTAGCGCGTAGCAGTGTTTTTCCGTTATATGAATCAAACGAGCCCAAACTCGATGGGGTTCTGTCATTTATTTACCGAGTTCCTATGGCCATCTTCCAGCTCCATCATCAAACCCTGGTTACCATCTAGCACCAAAGTACTCGTCAAGACGAATCATATGAGCCCAAACTCGATGGGGTTGTGTCGTTTAATAACCGAGTTCCTATGGCCATCTTCCAGCTCCATCATCAGACACTGGTTACCATCTAGCACCAAAGTTCTCGTCAAGACGGATCAATGAACGCGCACTATCCGCTGCCGACGCTCACGGAGATCGCAACCAAGCTCCAGGGGGCGCAATATTTCAGTAAGTTAGACGCTCGTTCTGGGTTCTGGATGGTAGAAATCGACGATGCCAGTGCTGACCTTTGTACCTTCGGGACGCCGTTTGGTAGATACCAATTTTTACGTTTACCGTATGGAATCAACTGCGCATCAGAAGTTTTCCATCATAAAATCCGACAGATACTCGAAGACCTGGAGGGAGTCGACTCATTCATATGAGGATGACGACGACGTAATCTGCTGGGGCTCCAGTAAAGCCGAGCACGATGGGCGTCTGAAGAGATCGTTAGATAGGGCGCGAGAAGTAGGCATAAAATTTAACGAAGATAAATGTGAGTTTTAAGTGAGACAGGTACTCACCTGTCTAAAAAGAAGATATTGGAAGATCCCCACAACCTTACTGAATGGCCAACGTGTCCACCTCGCCATGAGAGCAATTTTTCATTTTACTCGCGCTAACAAGAGAAGAATACCTCCCCAAAAAATCGATCAAACAATCACTTAAAAAAATACAACCTACCTATATGCCACCTGACAGTAGCTTTTCTAAATAAAAAGGCCCTCCTGGCTAAAAACGTGGCCTAAGGAACTCTACTGAGGCCACGTTTTTAGCGAGGAGGGCATGGTCATATATAGACACAATAGTAAAGCGATAGAGGAAATGCCAGCTCCGGAAGATAGGTCTGCTCTTGAGAGATTTCTGGGCATGATAAATTACCTCTCCAAATTTATCCCACCGCTGCCACCATGTTGTAAATGAAAGACGGGTTCACCAAGACTGATATTTATTAAGTAACCAACCTATTATTATAATGACAAGCCACCGTCTTCTTAGAATATTCTTGAATAAGTTTTTTCAAATCAAATCAAAATCAAAATCATTTATTTGCATAATACATGTTTGTAAGGTGTTTTATATAAGCATAGAAGGTCCACTGCATTATAACCTAAAGAGGCGTGCAAATCGGCGTAATATTTACTAATTACAATATTATAGTGTTAGCAGTTTTAAGAGGAGAGATAAATTACTTCTCTCTCTCTCTCTCTCTTCCACGTCATTGATCTACTGCTTTTACAGCATTATTTCATACCTGAAAAGACAAGAAAAGCAAAATTAGTTAACATAATCTTTATAACTACAACAGCTGCCTGTACTCCCAAAAAAGGAACTTAACGTTAACTGGCTCATGAGGTATGGCTTTCTCCCGCAATTTTGACCATAGGATCTCATAATTAACCAGGTCAAACACCTTGGAGAGGTCCAGAAAAGCAGCGTACACCGGAGTATTTCGCGTCTCGTTCATTTCCTCAAACAGCAACCCGGTGCGAGGTTTATTATGCCACACCCAGTTAAGAAAAACAAAATTAAACAAAATGAGATGTTTATAGAGTTAAATAAAATCATTTACTATTGTTCTCTTAATTGACTTAAACCGGTTTTGCTTGTTTGGGTTTTCCTTACGATATGTAATTGCACGCGTTTGTAGTGTTACTGGAATGTCTGAGATAAAAATCTAGAAATTGTTTATGAATGAAAGTGAAAATATTCATTTTAATATTTACAAAAAAGTAATGAACACCTTAACACCAGTTACTGGGTAAAGAGTTACTTTATTTAACTAACGATCTGGACTATGATAAGTGTTATTATAATAAAAAAAAAACTTACATTTCAAATGGTATGCATCTTTCCATGAAAAAAATGTGCTCTGAGGGACATCCACTTCCACGCATCACCTGTCGTTTGACTCTTCTGTCACGTTTGACGCCATCAGTCAAACTTGGCACCACTACAGCATCACTATCCACTTGAGCACTTAGAACTGTTCCAGCATCAAGCTTAATGATTTTTTTAATTGCTACAGTATCAGCTCTGTCTGTAGATTGCACTGATTCCGACTCATACGCAACTGGTTTAGAAAAAACTCCGCACAGTAGCAGGCACAGGGAAAACGCGATTAAAACTTGAGTTGCCATTTTGTAGAGTTCTGCTCACGTCCACTGCTTGTGAGTAAGAGTGCTCGTCTGATCTCCATAGTCTGCTTATATACGAGCATGTGCGCAGACGCACGTGGTGAGGAATGACGAGATCCGTTACGTAGATCTACACACAAATAAACACGTCATATTCGGACATAACACGTTTTGTTGATAATAAAATACTAGTTTCGGAACTCCAACGTTATGACGTTACAAACTAGTATTTTAAAATAAGATTTAATGGTGAACGTATATGTCGAAGTTGAGACAGGGTAGGTATTTTAAAAAATATGCAGAACCGCTGAACTATTTTGGTCATCGGTTCTGCTTATAGCCACAATGAAATTTACATTTGATTTAGAAGGCAAACTCAAGGATTTCACAAAAAAAAAAGAAGTGGGTAAATTACTAAATAATATTTTTTTTAATCAAACACATAAATTTCAGTAAAATCAAAACGAGTAGGTGAAACAATATTTTTTAAATTAAACAGAAATAGATTTTACTCACAGTGTTTCTTCTTCAAAAATCGGCAGCCAAAAGTGAGCTCCGCGCTCAAGTCGCGCCTTTTATTAACTCGTTCGCCTCACCAGAGACAAACGTCAATCACAAAGTATTTTACCGCCGAATAAACAGATGACGTTTAAACGTTACATTAAAAAGCGAGTTAGTTTTAGGTATTACTATTTACAAAACAATGTTCCAAAATTTCAAGTTATTTAAAAATAATCGGAATTCTATTTTAGCAGATTACCAGATTTAATTGCTGTATGAAATGTCCAGGGATATTTTATTTATATTATATTATATATTATAATTAGTCACGATCCTGACATTGACACCAAGTGTCAATATCAAGATCGTGACATTGACACCAAGTGTCAATATCAAGATCGTGACATTGACACCAAGTGTCAATGTCAAATGTCAAACAATACTTGTCAAAATCACCAAGTAAACCAAATCTGAGGTTATTTACTAACAAACATAAAACTTCTCTAAATATGGGTAGGTGCTGTTATTATAACACAAATCAACTTAATTAACGGCCGAATAATCTCCGCGGCGACATATACGTAGTTTGGTCAGTAAATAATAATTATGAAATTGTGAGGTCCATATTGCACAATTTATGCATACCTAAATCCTTTTTAAAATTTGATGTATCATCTGCCTAGCCTTTTCCCAACTATGTTAGGGTCGGCTTCCAGTCTAACCAGATGCAGCTAAATACCAGTATTTTACATGGAGCGACTGCCTATCTGACCTCCACAACCCAGTGACTGGTTAATACGATACCCCTTGGTAAGACTGGTTGTCAGACTTTCGGGCTACTGACGACCCGTAACGACTGTCAAAGATCCACGAATGACAGCCGGGACCAACGGCTTGCCGAGGCACGGAGGGATCTTGGTTTGTGAAAATGGTCACCCTTCCACGGACCAACCGCGGCAAGCGTAGCTTAACCTGATCGATCGACCCGTGCGGCAGTTATTACTTAGCCACATGATGTAACTGTGTAATATTTTTATATATATTATATTAGTTTTACGATAAAACTTGTGCAGCTATCAAAGTTTTCAAAATAGAATAACCCACAAACCACATTTTGGTACATGCATTTAGTCTGTCCTTGAGTTTCTGCCATTTCAAAATTTGCGGTACGGGAACCTGATTTAATGAATATAATTAAACCTCAGCTACGAAATTAGACAGCGCTAACAGTCATTTAGCTCATTGGATGCGCGGTCTGGCGAGGCCCTGAGTTCGATTCCCGCTCGTTGAAATAAGCTGGTGCATAAGTAGGTTTACGTTAATTAACCTACTGACTTGTAGCCTTTGTAGCACTAGCTTATTAAATTGAAGTGACTAAAAGGCAGATGCAATTATACATTTTAGCCAGATTTGTCCTATTTTAAGTCAATCACTTTGACAGATTGATTGAAAGTGAGTCGAACCGAGCCTTTTCCCAACTATGTTCGGGTCTGCTTCCAGTTTAACCGCATACAGCTGCATACCAGTATCTTACATGGAGTGACTGCCTATCTGACCTCCACAATCCAGTTACTGGATAATACGATATCCCTTGATAAGACTGGTTGACAGACTTTCGGGCTTTCGCCCGTAACGACTGTCAATGATCTACAAATGACATCCGGTGCTTTCGGAGTCACACCTACTACAGTTCCTACGTTTCATTATTTCCATATTTTCCTGTTGCTGAGTAGTATTGCTTACCTACTTAATAAACGTCACACAGTCTTTAAGGCGGAAAACCTCTATGACGCAGTGACCATCCCACGCTTCTCGCCTGACGAGTGTGACGGGGGGCGTCACACTCGTCCGTGGAAGGGTGACCATTTTCACTAACCAAGACCCCTCAGTGCCTCGGAAAGCACGTTAAGCCGTTGGTCCCGGCTGTCATTCGTGGATCTTTGACAGTCGTTACGGGTCGTCACTAGCCCGAAAGTTTGACAACCAGTCTTACCAAGGGGTATCGTATTAACCAGTCACTGGGTTGTGGAGGTCAGATAGGCAGTCGCTCCATGTAAAATACTGGTATTCAGCTGCATCCGGTTAGGCTGGAAGCCGACCCTAACATAGTTGGGAAAAGGCTAGGCAGATGATACATCAAATTTTAAAAAGGATTTAGGTATGCATAAATTGTGCAATATGGACCACACAATTTCATAATTATTATTTACTGACCAAACTACGTATATGTCGCCACGGAGATTATTCGGCCGTTAATTATGTTGATTTGTGTTATAATAACAGCACCTACCCATATTTAGAGAAGTTTTATGTTTGTTAGTAAATAACCTCAGATTTGGTTTACTTGGTGATTTTGACAACTCTTGTCAAAATCATCGTCATGATCTTGACATTGACACTTGGTGTCAATGTCGGGATCGTGACTAATTATAATATAATATATAATATAATATCCCTGGACATTTCATACAGCAATTAAATCTGGTAATACTGCTAAAATAGAATTACGATTATTTTTAAATAACTTGAAATTTTGGAACATTGTTTTGTAAATAGTACCTAATACCTAAAACTAACTCGCTTTTTAATGTAACGTTTAAACGTCATCTGTTTATTCGGCGGTAAAATACTTTGTGATTGACGTTTGTCTCTGGTGAGGCGAACGAGTTAATAAAAGGCGCGACTTGAGCGCGGAGCTCACTTGTGGCTGCCGATTTTTGAAGAAGAAACACTGCGAGTAAAATCTATGTCTGTTTGATTTAAAAAATATTGTTTTACCTACTCGTTTTGATTTTACTGAAATTTATGTGTTTGATTAAAAAAATATTATTTAGTAATTTTCCCACTTATTTTTTTTTGTGAAATCCTTGAGTTTGCCTTATAAATCAAATGTAAAATTCATTGTGGCTATAAGCAGAACCGATGACCAAAATAGTTCAGCGGTTCTGCATATTTTTTAAAATACCTACCCTGTCTCAACTTCGACATATACGTTCACCATTAAATCTTATTTTAAAATACTAGTTTTGGAACTAGTATTTTATTATCAACAAAACGTGTTATGTCCGAATATGACGTGTTTATTTGTGTGTAGATCTACGTAACGGATCTCGTCATTCCTCACCACGTGCGTCTGCGCACATGCTCGTATATAAGCAGACTATGGAGATCAGACGAGCACTCTTACTCACAAGCAGTGGACGTGAGCAGAACTCTACAAAATGGCAACTCAAGTTTTAATCGCGTTTTCCCTGTGCCTGCTACTGTGCGGAGTTTTTTTTAAACCAGTTGCGTATGAGTCGGAATCAGTGCAATCTACTAACAGTGCTGATACTGTAGCAATTAAAAAAATCATTAAGCTGGATGCTGGAACAGTTCTAAGTGCTCAAGTTGATAGTGATGCTGTAGTGACGCCAAGTTTGACTGACGGCGTCAAACGTGACAGAAGAGTCAAACGACAGGTGATGCGTGGAAGTGGATGTCCCTCAGAGCACATTTTTTTCATGGAAAGATGCATACCATTTGAATTGTAAGTTTTTTTTTTTATTATAATAACTAACACTTATCATAGTCCAGATCGTTAGTTAAATAAAGTAACTCTTTACCCAGTAACTGGTGTTAAGGTGTTCATTACTTTTTTGTAAATATTAAAATGAATATTTTTACTTTCATTCATAACAATTTCTAGATTTTTATCTCAGACATTCCAGTAACACTACAAACGTGCAATTACATATCGTAAGGAAAACCCAAACAAGCCAAACCGGTTTAAGTCAATTAAGAGAACAATAGTAAATGATTTTATTTAACTCTATAAACATCTCATTTTGTTTAATTTGGTTTTTCTTAACTGGGTGTGGCATAATAAACCTCGCACCGGGTTGCTGTTTGAGGAAATGAACGAGACGCGAAATACTCCGGTGTACGCTGCTTTTCTGGACCTCTCCAAGGTGTTTGACCTGGTTAATTATGAGATCCTATGGTCAAAATTGCGGGAGAAAGCCATACCTCATGAGCTAGTTAACGTTAAGTTCCTTTTTTGGGAGTACAGGCAGCTGTTGTAGTTATAAAGATTATGTTAACTAATTTTGCTTTTCTTGTCTTTTCAGGTATGAAATAATGCTGTAAAAGTAGTAGATCAATGACGTGGAAGAGAGAGAGAGAGAGAGAAGTAATTTATCTCTCCTCTTAAAACTGCTAACACTATAATATTGTAATTAGTAAATATTACGCCGATTTGCACGCCTCTTTAGGTTATAATGCAGTGGACCTTCTATGCTTATATAAAACAACTTACAAACATGTATTATGCAAATAAATGATTTTGATTTGATTTGAAAAAACTTATTCAAGAATATTCTAAGAAGACGGTGGCTTGTCATTATAATAATAGGTTGGTTACTTAATAAAAATCAGTCTTGGTGAACCCGTCTTTCATTTACAACATGGTGGCAGCGGTGGGATAAATTTGGAGAGGTAATTTATCATGCCCAGAAATCTCTCAAGAGCAGACCTATCTTCCGGAGCTGGCATTTCCTCTATCGCTTTACTATTGTGTCTATCTATCTATGACCATGCCCTCCTCGCTAAAAACGTGGCCTCAGTAGAGTTACTTAGGCCACTATAGGTAGGTTGTATTTTTTTAAGTGATTGTTTGATCGATTTTTTGGGGAGGTATTCTTCTCTTGTTAGCGCGAGTAAAATGAAAAATTGCTCTCATGGCGAGGTGGACACGTTGGCCATTCAGTAAGGTTGTGGGGATCTTCCAATATCTTCTTTTTAGACAGGTGAGTACCTGTCTCACTTAAAACTCACATTTATCTTCGTTAAATTTTATGCCTACTTCTCGCGCCCTATCTAACAATCTCTTCAGACGCCCATCGTGCTCGGCTTTACTGGAGCCCCAGCAGATTACGTCGTCGTCATCCTCATATGAATGAGTCGACTCCCTCCAGGTCTTCGAGTATCTGTCGGATTTTATGATGGAAAACTTCTGATGCGCAGTTGATTCCATACGGTAAACGTAAAAATTGGTATCTACCAAACGGCGTCCCGAAGGTACAAAGGTCAGCACTGGCATCGTCGATTTCTACCATCCAGAACCCAGAACGAGCGTCTAACTTACTGAAATATTGCGCCCCCTGGAGCTTGGTTGCGATCTCCGTGAGCGTCGGCAGCGGATAGTGCGCGTTCATTGATCCGTCTTGACGAGAACTTTGGTGCTAGATGGTAACCAGGGTCTGATGATGGAGCTGGAAGATGGCCATAGGAACTCGGTTATTAAACGACACAACCCCATCGAGTTTGGGCTCATATGATTCGTCTTGACGAGTACTTTGGTGCTAGATGGTAACCAAGGTCTGATGATGGAGCTGGAAGATGGCCATAGGAACTCGGTAAATAAATGACAGAACCCCATCGAGTTTGGGCTCGTTTGATTCGTCTTGACGAGTACTTTGGTTCTAGATGGTAACCAGGGACTACACATGAACAGGTAGCTTAAGTGCAGTAAACGCATATAACGGAAAAACACTGCTACGCTCTACGAACTACGCCGTAGTCAATCTCGCATCAAAACTACTAAAAATTAATAATAAAATTAAAAGAAAAAAAAAACTTTAAAAAACAAGCTTATTAATAAAAAGAACATTTTGATGGAACGTTAGGATGATTATATTAATTCATCCTGGTAGGGGCACCAGGATGAATGAATATGATCATCCTAACACCAGCGGGCCAAAGTACCTGGGATCTACTACGTAATAGGGCGCAAGCTTAGGGGCCTGGTTAAGAAAACCGACGGGCGACAATTCAATAACTTTTCAAGTTCTTTCATACATTTTCTGCTTTATGAAACAACACTTGTCATGAAAATGTGTCATGTGTTTGTCACTTTTTGAGAAATATGTCACATTGTCATTTATATTAAATAGGGCCCAGGCAGGGTGTGTCGGACATAGGCAAGTCCGTCTGGCTCTTATCTGTAAGTAATTATGGCCCCGGTAGGGTGTGTCGAACGTAGGCAAGTCCGTCTGGGTCTTATATGTGTAAGTGATTAATTCACATAAGTATATGTATACGCTTGAGTAAGCTGTGTTAACTATAGGTAGATAAAACTATGTTGCAACTTAGGAACGTTTATCCAAGTATGGGCTGAGTCAACTTTATTTCTTCGTAGAAAGAGGCAAGTTTCTTATAAACAAATTCAAAGAAATTAATAATAATATAATAATAATAATATCCCTGGACATTTCACACAGCGCCATCTAGTCCCAAGCTAAGCAACCTAATGCTTGTGTTATTGATATACTAAGTTAACTCTGCCTTCTCTTTATGTCCTAAAAAGTATTTTGTATGTTCGCAAAAACTTAGGGCTTTTCGAACTAATAAGCGATTTTCATTACACGTAGTAAAAATTAAACTGTGTTACCCAAATTCAGATTAACTAAAACAAGCAATTCATTTCTTGTTTTAGCTTCACAATATCCGCTTTATCAAGTTGCCAAAGTTGGTTACAGAACTAAGCGATGGAAAATTCAAACGTGTCCATATAAAAAAAAAAACATAATTATAAGATTAAAGGCAAAACAGGATTAAAGACAAGAAATTTTGGCAATAAAACCTTCTGCACACGTGATCGATGGCCGGTAGAGCAGACGAGTCCTGAAGTGGAGACCACGTATTGGCAAGCGTAGTGTGGGACGCCCCCCAGCTAGATGGACGGACGGCCTTAACAAGGTGGCTGGGACAGGCTGGATGCGGAAGGTGGAGGACAGGGTGTTGTGGCGCAGCCTGGAAGAGGCCTATGTCCAGCTGCAGTGGACTGCGATGGGCTTAGTTGATTGATTGATTGATTGACATGTGGCTTCCCTGGTACCTTATTAGTGACTTATCTATGTAAATATCAGAGGGGTAATTCTCGTAATTTTAAGAACATTCACAGTCTGATCTCAGTCCCAATCTGTCAAAAATACCTCTAATTTCCTTTTTTCATGTTTTTGACATTTGTTTGTCGCCGCGACAAATGAAGATGACTGCGACTAGATTTTGAACGTTTTTAATTACGGGAGTTGACCTTCAGTTAACTGCTCCCAAATTACGATGTTAAGTGTTTAAAAATAAAATCTTACTTCTTTGACATAATTAATCATCTCATTATTTGACATTATATTATATACCATTTCCCTTACTATCCTAATTTCAACTCTATTAGTGGCTTTTGTGGACAGGATATTAAATTCAGATTTGTTATAATTGTAATCGCAACTAAGCACTTTAGTTTAAATAGCGTTTTATTTTTATTATTTTATTTATCGTGCAAAAGACAAAATTTTGTGGAAAAGGGAGGGGGATGCTTTTGACCTGCCGTGGGACAATACAGGCTGTATTGTCCCACGGCAGGTAGTTAGATTAAATTTTATTTATCTTATAAATAGATTATTTTATATTTTGTTAATGTGAGAACGCTTTAGGCCAAGACTGTTTTATAGATCATTTTTTTTTTCGTTTTCTCAATCGACGGATAATTTTTATTCGTGGAATTAAATTGACGTCTGACAGATTTTGTATAGAAGAACTGTCAAAAATTAAAAATTATTGTTCCGATAAAATTATCTGGCGTTGAAAAAATCAGCCCTTACTCATAGATAATAAGAATCGCGCACCTAGCTTCTGATGTTTCTTAAGTGCCCACGTGTTACGTAAAATTTGTGACATCACACGTAAAGACAATAGGCATAGTCCGTTGAACAGTTAGGTACGCAGGTGAAAATATTGCACAAGATTAAATTGATATTACTAAGTTACTTACTTTTGCATGTAATCTGTTTTGTGGTTTGCATGATGCGTATAGGACTTACCTTAAGATCTCCGTTGACCTTGGGCAGAAATACGGGAATTCCAAAAGGTGACATACCGGTGTGTTATAGTCCAAATAAAAGAAAATAATTGCATCACATCAGATAATACTATTTTGTTTAATCGTATTTTAATTGCACAACAATTGCGAGTATACCCACTGAATCACTGCCCTACGAGAACACATCGAAGCCACAAGAAGTCGTGTGTGTGTCTTCATCAAATCATCATATAAGGTAGGCAACGCATTTTATAAACAATGTGGAGACAACAATACGACAATAATTGAAAACATTGGCAAAATAAATAAGACTATTTTGGAACCTTCAAATAAATTCTATCATCGAAATTAAATATATGTTTTTTTTAAACAAACTAATTGGTAGGGTGGGCCATATTTGGGTTTTGCCAAACTTTGACTAGCTATAGTGACGAAACTATTGGATATTTTTACTTGCTTTCATTTTCGTATGAAGACTGGAAACGGCATTAAATACAAGGTGTTGTTTTGCAACCTCGTCAAATTCAAGGAGGTAACTATGCTACTGATTCTCGACATGAATCAATAATAAAATAAGTAGGTATTTTTTTGTCAAATTTTCGGAATCGTTTGTGGGACACGCATATTAAAACGTGGCCTGTCTGAGACCGCACTGTAACTGCCCTTTTACACACACATAAAAACGCGGCCGCTTTTACGATGCGATTCTGTTCTTTGAAAATGGTGTATTTTGAAATACTGTCAAACTTAAATAACTAAAAAAAAAGTATGTATTCAATTCATTATTTACCAGGGATCGTAATTTTATTTGATTATTTATGTCTTTCCTAGCAGCCTCCTGAAATTTGACGAGGATGCAAAACAACAGCTTGTATACGCAGTTGAATGTATATCAGTGCATTGTCCCACTTCTGGCCAAAGGCCTCTCCATTTTCTCCACTGATCACAAAGTACTGTATCATGAATTTTGAGTGGGTTTTCGTAAGGTGAGCGTTCCTTTTCTTATGTGCACAATACTTACACCATATACTTAGACAGTTAACCACTGTTCTCGTTCTGGCTGCACCATATCTATACTAATCTATACTTCATACTAATATTATAAAAATGCGAAAAGTAGCTCCGTCTATTTGTTACCTTTCACGCCTTAACGGCTGAATGGATTTGGATGAAATTTGGCACACATATGAACATGATCTGAGTAAGGATGTAGGTTTTTTATCTGGGAAGTATCTTCATAATGTACCGCCATTGTAGATACTTTGTAGCGGTATCTACAACGCCACATGCGAACAACGCGTCATACTGACGTCACGCAAATCCTGCATCTCGCAAGCAGAGTTTACCACGCAATTATTAGCATAGATACAATTTCCCAACATCAATTGTTGGGCAATTGCCCGCCAGACACAACACCCGTCTGGTCGGAGGATCCCCCCTTTTCCATAGAGGATGAGTGAACTTTACACCCTGTTCCTCATGCCTCTAAACTGTCATTAGGCTAGCAGTTGAGCTCTTTGTAAAGATTTTAGTCCAGAGACGCTTTTTTTTACCAATTTACAATTATAATATACCTAATTATCATTTATCAATGTTTCTATTTCAGACTGTGAGTTTTTACAATTTTAAAGTACTAGGATATTTTGTTATTGATTAGATTAGGGTAACGTATAGAGCTGTCAGAACCAAAAATTGAGATATAATGCTTTTCCAAGAGGGCCGATATCTTGGGACAATTGTAAAATAAGGATTTAGAATAAGACATTTTGTTATTAAACAGGAGTAGGTAAGTGACAGACAGTCACAAGGTTCAAATCAGAAAAAACAAGTCATTCATCATAATAAATATTTATTACAAAATGTAAAAAAAGACAAATACCATAGGTAGGTAATATGTTTGTACAAATGTGTTATGTCTGTTTGTGTTTCTTTTATACAAATAAACCGGCTCCAAACTTGTTGTAACTTAGGTATTGTAAAACATATTTATTCTTTAAAAAAAATTAAAAGTCTTCTAACATTAAGCGTTTTAACAAAACAAGATATATTTTAGCGTTTTAAACATAAACCGATAAAAAATAAATCTATATAAATAAAAATGAAATGCTGTTGGTTGCTAAGCGCATCACTTACATAAGGCTGGACCAATTTGGCAAGTTTTTGTTTTAAAATGTTTGTAATTGAACCGCATTAGGTTTCTATGAAAAATATATATTTTCTTTAACAACATGGATAATAACAGTATAATAAAGCCCATTTAGGAAGATAGGTATAATAAATTATTGATAAAATGAATGTGGTGTGTGGGCGAGATCGCGAGACATTGGATTGGAAAGTAAAAGTAAGGTTTAGATACTAAATATGTTTGTTATTAATATTTATATTTCTAAATAAATAAAGATAAATAACTTAATTAACAGGTATTTTTTTATCACAATAATAAACCTATAGCCATTGCTATAAAAATATCACCTACGTTACATTTATTTACGAAGTTTTATCACAGAGTCAATAATAATATCTTAAATAAATAATACGTTATATTATCTACTTATCTAAATACATAAGTCTTATAAGGCACAACATGGAACTGCAATTACAGATTATTAAAAGATAGAAAACCACTTAGCCAAGGAATGTAACAAACAATCAATTATAATTTGTATTGTCCCCAGAACTGTTTTGAAACAAAAAAAAATATAAGGAAAAATATTACTTAAAATATTCAAAAGGTCAATGAATTCTGATTCAGTTTTCTAAGCGAAATTTAATAATCGCATGTCTTAAATTAAAAATAAACAGATACTAAAAAACCCGTTATGTATTAGGCATGTAAATCATAAATTAAGATTAAGGAAAGTCTACAGTATGAACGATTAGTTTAAATGACTAGAAAAATTTAAATAAACTGTCTAAAACTAGTTTCAATAAATAATACAGATAAATTAAATCTAAATAATTACGTCTGAAGTCACAACATTGTGTTAGAAGTAAATGAGTGTTCATCGTTCCAGTTTTCAGTCTATCTTTGTGATTTAGATAGAAAACAAAATTAATTAGATTATGAATTTATCTCTCGTCGTAATCATCGCCTTCTTTTAATTTTTCATACCTGGAAAGAACAAAATAAAAATTAATAAAAACCACTGATACTTATTTAGAATTTGGTCAATTGGTTTTTCAAGAAAATGTTGACCTGAATCTGTGAAAAATATTTAGTGTCTCTACGGTTTATTTCAGGTTGGCTATAGAAATAATTATATTAATTAAGTAGGGATTATCATTAGATTTGTCGAAGGTCTTTGACCTTAGGCCGAACAGTAGCACAACAAAGGATGGAGAAACAAAAATTGCTAAAAAAGAAATCTTACTTCTCACGTGTAATGCACTTAGTCCAAAACCACACCATCCCTTGAGAGCAGCTATGATGTCCATCAATAACTTGCCTCTTAGTTCTTTTCACAGTGTTTGCATCGAAAGCACGATCGAAAGTTACAATGTCTAAAGTTTTCACTTGATCAGTATCTTCACTTTGAATTGTATCGGGATCAAACACAACAGTCTTTTTAGTTCGGTCAACATCGCCCACATTGTCTGATAATTGCACTGATTTTAGATCTTGCGAGACAGGAAACGATAATGTTACACGCAGGAGCAGAGTTGCGAACAACACGAACAAAATTGTAGTCGCCATTGTATGAGGAAAGGTCGTCTGCGCAGGTCTGTTGACTAGCAACGAATGCTATAGAACATGTGCGCTCGCGACTATATAAACGGAAAATCGTACCTACTAGCGCGCGTCAGAAAGTTAAAATGACTCATAGGAGGACGATTTTGTTAAATGACATGATAATACGCTACTCTACGTAAAACTAAAATTATATCCTCTATTATGACATATAAGGACAATTTATAATGGTTACATTATAAAAGAAGTTAATAATATAGGGAATGAAGCTACCCGAATGCAGGGCTCAGGAGACAGAAACCTGGGGGCCTAAAAAGGCCACTTTGGCAGAATCATAATAGGAAAACAATATAAAGCATATTAAAAATCGTAAAACGGTCATAAACTGACAATTCATAATTTATGATCTGTGTGCAACTCATATCACGCAATTTACCTGTTTGACAGTTTTGTATGGAAATTCGTAAAATGGGCCACCAATGTTTACACCAAATATGATTGATATGAAATTAATTATTATGTGTAACCATTTAACGAAAATTAGAGGGATTGCTAATGATCTGCTGGGAATTCAGGAAATGAATACCTTTTAGAGGTAAAAGCTTGCTAATACGTCTATGAACTGACAGACGGAGCGTCGGTTTTTACGGTGACGTCGGTGACGGCGTCGGTGTCGTTGGTGACGATGGCACTGTTTAACGTCATCAGGGTGCGCTGGGTGCCGGTGGCAGCACCGTTCATCTTCACCACGCTGCACCGGTCGACGGAAACGGCACTGTGGGAGTGTCTTTTGAGGACGCGGCGTCTTTCGATGGCGCGGTGTCTTTCGATGGTGCGGTGTCTTTCGATTGCGCGGCGACTTTCCATTGCGCGGCGTCTTGCGATTGCGCGGCGACTTTTCATTGCGCGGCTTCTTTCGATGGCGCGGTGTCTTTCGATGGCGCGGTGTCTTTCGATGGTGCGGTGTCTTTCGATTGCGCGGCGACTTTCCATTGCGCGGCGTCTTGCGATTGCGCGGCGACTTTTCATTGCGCGGCTTCTTTCGATGGCGCGGTGTCTTTTGACGGCGCGGTGACTTTCGATTGCTCGGCGTCGTCGGTCCCAGTCGCGGCGTCGTAAGAGGGCGCGGCGTGGTTTTAGAACGCGGCGTCGCACTTTTGTCTTCAGGCTGGGCCGTAATTTCGTCGTCTATGTCTTCGTTTAATTGAATATACCTGGAAAGAATAAAGATATTAAACAAAGGAGAATCGACAAAAAAATTATGGAAGCTGGTACTAGAACCACACATATAGATAGATAGCTATTTTATTACAAGGCAATAACTACTATGGCGGCTCATTTCAAATCGCTGTGTGAAAAATGTTATGGCGATGTTTCGTAGGACTGACCTGGACGCTAGATAACGGAAACTTTGCATAAAATAATAATAATAATATCCCTGGACATTTCACACAGCGCCATCTAGTCCCAAGCTAAGCAACCTAATGCTTGTGTTATGGTAACAAGATGGCTGATAAACTACTTATATACATTTTTTTTTTTTTGTAAATACATACATATTATAGATAGAAAAACACCCAGACTCGGAACAAATACATGTAGGTCATACAAATATTTGTTCCGTGCGGGAATCGAACCCGCGACACGCAGCGCAGCATTCAATCGCTTAATCACTGCGCCAACCGTGCCGTCAATGGCGACTAGAAATAAAACTTACTTCACATCTGTCACGCACATATTCCAAATCCGCGCCATTCCTTTAGCACAGCTGTTATTTCCTACTATTATTTGTCTCTTGGTTCTGTTTCTAATATCTTTGGCACGACTTAGAATTGTATCAGGATCAAACACAACAGTCCTGTCAGATAGCTCAGCTGCCACATTGTCTGATGATTGCACTAATTTTATATCTTGCGATACAGGAAGCGATAATACTGCACGAAGAAGCAGAGATACATACAACACAAACTTTCTAGTCGCCATTGTAAGGGGCGAAGACGTCTTCGCAGGTGTGGTGACTAGCGACGAATGAGACAGAGCACGCTGCGAAACAGGAAAATCAATGATAAACTCGCTGATGATTTTTTTTAGTTTGGTTCCAAACTTTGATATCATTTAAGCGCCTTAAAGACGACGTCGTAATTTGTTGGACAGCCAACAGACGATGCCGCTTGTTGGCCAACTAACCTAATACTAATCTCCAACGCGGATTAGAACGAACCACAAACTTCCCTCGATAGCCGATTAGTTGTAGTGTGTTGCGTTGTTGGACAACCGACGCAGGCATCGGATCGAATACAGGTACCTATTCGATCTTATTTTTTAGAAATAGTCACAACAGTTAAAGCTGTCGAAAGAAACTGGAGGTTAGTATATTCTGTTGGTACGGACGCCAGTAGGTCAACCTATCCGAAACTGTCAGATTTTCCCAATCAACATTGAACCTAATGCTTTAGCAATAAAGTCGAAAATCTATTAAAGAAATCTGACAGATTGTAGTAGCTTGATGTGCTGGCGTCTGTACGTCTTTTGACAAGCACCAGTTGATGTTAACCAACCTGTCTCCAATGATCGTGACGACCTTAGCGACATTTATAAAATACGAATAAATATGAGGATGTATCCTTCGTAAATCATATAGGAAAAAACCAAGGTTCAACCAATCATAATGGCTTTATCGAGCTTTAAGTAATGCATGAGTTTTGAGTGAGGTTCTGTAATACGGGCCTTAAGTTTCAAAACATTAACCCCCTTATTACCAAACAAGGTTTTTCTTTAGATCAGGTTTAAACCACCGCGCCAGTTATTGAATTAAGAACCTAACTGTTATAGCAATGCTGTTCTTTATACAAAAATGACAGCTTAGTTCGGTACTAAGTTGTCATTTTAGTATTAAGAACTTTATTTAAATCGAAATAAAGTTCGAAATATAAGTACTGGCTCAGAGGTTTAGGCTAGAACTAAAGTTAGATTTCGTTTTGTAATAAGACGGTAAGGGCTTTATTCAATCGACAGCGACCGCATAGATAAGGAAAAGCTTGGGCATCTTTTTCACGCGTATAAAAAAGGGTTTTTATGAAGAAAAGCTTGCTTACTTTTTGTTGGAAGCGTCCTCTAACGGGTGGATGGATTTTAAAAGTTCGTGTGATAGTGGCACCAAATCTGATATGGAACTAAAATAACTGCAACTAAATACAGCAGACTGCTTGAAATGTAATCTTGTTTTGAGCTTTTATTCGTTAGAGAGTGCGGCGTAGGTTCCGGACGAGGCGTCGTTAAGGTCTGCGGCGTCAGTTCCGGACGCAGCGTCGTAATGGAGTGCGGCGTCAGTTCCAGACGCGATGTCGTTTGAGGGAGTGGCGTCGGTTTTGGACTCGACGTCGTTAGGGAGTGCGGTGTCGGTCCCGGCTGCGACATCGGTGCAGCACGCGTCGTCGTTCGAGATTGCAGCGTCGTACCTTCGTCTTCTGGCAACGTCGTAATCTCGTAATCGTCATCATCTTTTGATGCATTATACCTGGAAAAATCCAACAATATACTTTAACAATTTCATTTAATTAGTAAGAAACAGAAAAATATACTTGACACTTGTCTTTCTGACAGAGAGAGTGATAAGGCTCGATTTTGTTTAACTCGTCATTCGAGTAGGTAAATAAAACAACGACTTGAGTCCATTTTCATTCGAGGTGCCATTTGATGTAGTCTAAAGACTACAAGCACATATCTCCAACACTGCCACACTAGTTAACTGTCATTCTTAATTATACATAATTATGTATTATATACGAAAACCGTTAATTTATAATTTCAAATTTTTTAGGAACCCTCAGTGAGCAAGTCCGACTCGTACAGTCACGCGCACTAATATGTTACACTTGGAAACTTTCAATAGCGATTTTTGCGTGAAATAACGAAAACAAGAATGAAATGCGACACATTGCAAAAACCTATGGGTTCGAAAATACTATGCTCGTAGCAACATAAAATTTCATGAAAAAATAAAGGAGTAAATCTCTTTTCAATAAAGCCAAGTGTGTACATACTTATGCTCGTGACTGTACTTGACCGCTTAAAAAAAAATCTTAAAAAACGGTTCAATACACATGTATTTATGACATAAAAAAAGTTTTATTACGATTTCGTGATTCCGGTTAGATTTTATAAAATAATCGGCCATTTTAAATTATAAAATGGTTACTTTTTTTTAGCTAGGTATACTTGTAATACAATTAGACGTTAAAATACACGGAGCCCCAAAAATCTATCTCCTTTAGTCGATACATTAAGATTTTTAGTCATATCATCATTGTTTCGCATGAATCTCTTATAAAAATATAGTGTTGTTTGTGGGGTACAAATAAAAAAGCCTAGCCTTTTTCCGACTATGTTGGGGTCGGCTTCCAGTCTAACCGGATGCAGCTGAATACTAGTATTATAAAAACAAATAAAAAAAGTATCAAACCAATATTCAAAGGGTATAGAAATTATCTGAAGTCTTATTGGAAACAGTTTTTGCCGAACAGTGGGACAGCAATAGATGGAGTAAAAACAGGATACTTAAAAATAAAACTTACTTCTCAAGCGTCACGCACTTATTCAAAATCCACTTCATCCCTTGAGCACAGCTGTGATTTCCTTTAATTGTTTCTCTCTTGTTTCTGCTTACGCTTGCATCATCACTTACACTGTCTAAACTTTTCACTTGTTCAATGTATTTGACACGACTTAGAATTGTATCAGGATGAAACACAACTGTTCTTTCAGTTTGCTCAACCGCCACATTATTTGTTGATTGCACTGATTTTATATCTTGCGAAACAGGCAATGATAATGCTGAACGAAGAAGCAGAAATAACACGAATAAATTTGTAGTCGCCATTGTAAGCGGCAAAGACGTCTACGCACGTCTGGTTTCTAGCAACGAATGAGACAACTTACGCAGCGAAACAGCGCTCATTCGCTTGCTGATGAAATAGTGGAGTTTTGTTCGAAACTTTGATTTGGTTTAAGCGCAAACGCCAACCATAACACTGTGCAATACTTTTATTGTGCAATCATATTGAATCATCCTTTTTTTTTGGGTTGGAAATCATTATATGACTTCTCTCGCTGTGGGCGGAGCGGGAGGGTGTGTCAGGCTTTTACTGACTAAAACCCACCCGTGTTCCTTCAGGTGCCTGTGGCAGGGGCCACGGTATCTCTTTCGAACAACCCGCGGCCCTGGCAGGCATCGGCCCTAGCGGACCCCGTCAGTTAGTGCTGACATCTCTTTGAGGCGCGCGTGGAACACAACGCACCGTCGATCCTGGCCTGGTCCTTACCGGGCGACGAGCTGCCTATTGCTCGCCACCCGCAAGCCCGCGCCTCCGGTGGCCGGGAGTCGTCTATTGACGTCCAGGGCGTCTCCTGTGGCGACTAGGGGCGTGAGGGCGCAGAGATTGTCTCTCCCTTACGCGCTCCTCCTCCTTTGCGAGCATTACTGCTTCGCAGAAAGAGGTGGCGGCTTCCCATGCACTCTCGCTCCGTACCATGGCCTTGACCACGGCCAGACGCGAGAGATCGCCGCCGCTGATCGCCGCCACGAGGACGCGGTGGTGCTCCGCCAAAGCCGGGCAGACCTCCACCGGATATTGAATCACCCCTGGCACTCAAATGCACAATTATATTGACATCATAGCATTGACGACATATAAACGTTAATGTTTTCACGTGAACAAAACTCGCCTAGTGTTCCGTGAGCATGTCATACCAAGATTTGGCTGCTATCGTGTTTTTATTATACTTGTGGTTAAACGTACAAAAAGAAAGTATCGATGGTCGAAAGAGTCATGTAAGAAAAGGCTGATATATACTTACGAACATATTTCAAAAGACTTGGGGTTAACAAATTTTGTCAGATTGGATTTGCCAAAGTTTCAAAAACTATTAGACTTGGTAACAACATTGATTGAGAAAAAAAAATACAAATATTAAGAAACCAATACCGCCTTTTGGCCGACTATCAAACGGCTATCAATAACTTTACGGTATCTAGCAACTAGACACACTCTCGAATATTTCAGTGCTCGTTCCCGATAGTGCCTTTCCTTAATAATTATAGGAACCTGCGATGCCCATGTAGTCTTTGCCAAAGGTAAAAATAAAAAAAAAATATCGTGAAATACTAATCCTATACAGTGCAATGAAAAACTATAGTTCAATAAAAATCGCTAATAATTTTGTTCAATCACTGCGCAATCTATAGGATCAAAAAAATTGCGCGATTTTTGATATTGTGCAATATAATTGATCGTGGGGCCCGCTTAGTAAGTTTTTATTTGCATTTTTAATTTTAATTATTTTTTTGCTTGAGTACGTATAGTTTTTATTGTATTTGTTGGTATATTGGCGTGGCTAGTGGTATAATCAATTATTTTCTAACTGAACAGACAGCTGTGCTGCTGGGGAGTTTGTTGCGCCACTTCTTCTTCCCAGCGAAAGCACTAGGAAGTGGTGAAGGGTGGGCGTTTTGGGGGACTGTCTTTTGTAATTTTTACGTTCGAAAAATGCTGATTCTCAGCCTAATTTGAATAAATGACTTATGATTTTGATTTTGTTTTAATGACGCAACAATTTTCGCGAGAAATTAATTAATCCAACTGAATTATTACTAATCTCTAACGCTTGCGGTTGATTGGGACGAACCGACAACTTCCCCCGATAGCCAATTAGTTGTAGCTTTGTTGGACAACCAACGACTTTATTTGCTCATAATCCTTTAAAAAACGTTCGAAAAGTCAAAACACAAATGGCAAACTTTCAACTATAATTAATATGAATAATCCTGTATTTCTTTTGTATAAATGATAAATAAATTTAAAAAATCTGCGGACGCTGTCAAAAAAATTCGATTCATTCTTTTCATTCTGTTGGTACGTCTTTCGGTGAGCGTCAATTGATTGTAACCAACCTGTTGTCTCGACAGGTTGGGACGTCTTTAACGAGATTTAAACAATTTTAATAAATTTGCTTTTTTAATAAGATAGCGATTATTTTTATTTAGACGTTTAGTTAGCAAAACGTACAGGAAAATCCAAAGCTCAATTACCTACTATTTCTTTATAGATATTGTAAGATAAGCTATCACAACTCGTTCTGAGGTTAGAAGGGGTAAAGCTCTTATGTAGCATTTTCGACGTCTACGAAAACGAGCTGACACTTATTTTATTCATGGTCAACCCTAGTTGGATTTAAAAGTAGGTATTAAAAAAATCTATTATTTAAACGAAGTTTGTTTTTGAATAGTTTTTTTTAAACTAGTTTTGTGTTTACGCATTCTGTATTTATCAGCTTCGAATTCATTTTAAATGGTTAGAATAATCCAGCCATCGTGTACAGTCACGAGCACCAATATGTCAACACTAAACTTTCAATTGCAGTTTTTTCGTGGAATAACGAATGCAAAGTTGAAATACGACACATAACATAAACCTATGGGTTCGTTTTTAATGAAATTTTATGTTCCTAACAACATAAAATTTCATTAAAAAATAAAGGAGTATATCGCTTTTGAATAAAGCCGAGTGTATACATACTTTTGCTCGTGACTGTACTGTGTAGTGGAAACAAGGCGTGTTGTTATATTATGTATGCCATCGAGTACTGAAGCCTTGTTCGCTTAGCGATCGTTTTCCGCCGTTGGTACAAGTTGCTGATCTAATCTGACTCATTGTTGATCATAAATATTCAATAACGGAGTGTTTTAAATAAATAAATCACTAACTTTTGCCCGTGGTTTTCCCCCGTGGGCTTGGAGGCGTGGCATATGTCACCTCCAAGCGATCAGAGGGATCATGTCAAACGATGCATTAATTATGCGCAGCGCTGCCAACTATATCCATATGTCAGCGCCAGAACAACTGCTGCTGCTGTTAGAATAATTGTTCTAAATAAAAATTCAAAAGTCAACATTTTATTTCAGTTTCCCGAAAGATCCAGAAATCTATACTTATAATAAATCTGTAGAAGTAAAAATTCTGTACATTGAAAATATCCAAAAAATAAATGGCAGGGGGTGTTACTTGACCGACACCGAACCCAAAAATGTGATTAAAAAATTTTTTGTCTGTCTGTCTGTTTGTTCAGGCATCACGCAAAAACTACCGGTTCGATTACGATGAAACTTGGTATAATTATTCTTTAATATCCTGGGCACCACACTGGGTACTTTTTATCCCGGAAAACTTAATTTTGCGGTTCGATCCCTATACCCGATTACCACTGTCTGTACTGTACCAACCGCAAATACTAAGTTTGTCGTAGGTTGGGTCACCCGCAGTGGAGTTCATTTTTATTCCTTTTAGTTTTTAGAGTTATTTAGGTTTATTTTTATATGAGTCGTAGGTATAGATTTTAATTTTAAAGTAAAGGTAGTATATTTGATAGTGTACGTAGTGACCGTAGGTTATTTTATAATACTGTTAGGTAGGTTTAGTCATTCGTATAGATATTAGTTTTTAGGGATTTTGCTTATTTATTAAGTTTAGATTAGTTATCATCAGAAATAGGTTTATTTAAGTAGGTAGGTATTTAATTTTCTGTTATTGAGTTTTTTTTTTTAATTAGTTAGGTACTTAGGTAAAGATATCATATAGGTCTCTTAATCACCACTAATGAGACACAATTGGTTTTCTATTGTAATTAGCCACAAAGGGCCCGCGACATAGATGGCATTCTGGGGAAGCACATACATTTTATCCTGTTAGCACGTTCCCGTGGGTAAATTTCCGACATCCACGCGGGCGAAGCCGCGGGCAGAAGCTAGTTAAAAATAAATGGATAGATGCAACGGGCAGGGTAAATAATTGGTTTTCTTCAAACCGCCGCTGCATGTGTTACTCTTATGTTCTCGTGTGCGCCTCAAAAAAGCATCATGTGTACCGTATCTACTTCTTTTGTTTTTGTATAAGTTCCTGCAGTGGGGAAAATGTAGTGACCCTTAAACTTGAACAAATATGTAGTGAAGGCATATCTCTCGGATATCTATAGGTACAAATAAACCTTCGAGATGAATTATCTAAATGATGGTGGGAACCGTATCCAAATCCAGTGCGTAGTTTATAAGAACAACGCAGTCACGCACGAAAAGCAACCTTTATTTATATAATATGTGAAGATATACAGGGTGTTTGAGAGGTGGGTGCCAAGCTTGAAACAGATGATATTTTATTTCACACAACATATTAAGCTAAACTTGTCTTAGACGAAGTCTGTTCTTTTTTTTTTTAATGATGAATCATTGACTGGTTGACATGCTATCATATTTATTTGTTATTTAATTTTATTTTTATTGTAACCTAGATGACATAGTTTTTTTTTAAATATAACTTTAACCTTAGTCTGTTGACATTTGCCATTATTGTATTACTGTGACATTTTTACTGTAATTCAAACGATTTGCCATTAATTTGTATTTTGTATTATTTTATCCTAATAAAATTATAATATCTTTAGTGTAAATTAAATAATAATATGTTTTACATGCCCATGTGACGGTAGAGCATGGAGAACTCTTATAATAAAAAATCTATGTAAGTACTAAATACCCATGTTTGCACACCATTATGATTTGATTTGAAACTTTAGGCTTTTAACTATAAAATCCATGGTGCAAGTGTACGAATCAAATTCCGCGAACTCGCATGACAAAAGCCGACGAAAAAAACATAGACACAATGTGTCTATGTCATGTGCTAAATTCCCGGTTACAGTTTGCGCGTCGATGTCCCTGCCCACTGATGGTGGCGCGTGTGTTGGAACACTTGGTTCCCTACAAAATGGTTGAGCTGGATGGTGCTGATCCACGCGTCATGTTCGTGAACGGGCGCCGACGTTTGAGACTGGTCATTTCTTAACCTATATAAAATATGCCAGGGCATATTTTATATCTTATATTTTGAATTGTTTCTTCATTTGTTTTATACATTGTTCTCACATATAGAAGCAACAAGAATAATGTAGCCAGGATTTTATAATAATATCTTGATTTAAAAGAGTGTCCTCGGAGTTTCTTGCCCGTTCTTCTCCATAGAGATCTACGTTTTGGAATGGGCAACTAGCTTTAACTTTCGAGACTAATTGACTGACCGAATTTTGACAATTCAAAAGTGCCTGTAAATGGTTTAATTTAAATAAATGATTTGAGTTCGAGTTTGAAATGTTTTCAACGACGCAACATAACTTCTTTATTTGCATCATACAATCAAATTTCTAGCAATCAATATAATATGAAGCAGAAATTAGAAAAAATATTGTGACATTGCGAAACAGTGTTGCATCATTATTGCATTCTCAATTTCAAATGCCTCAGAATTTACGAGAAATTGCATTAGGAATCACCGCGTACTGGTTGCCGCGCAAACGTAAAGAATGACAGATTATGTATAGAACGAAAATAGTTACACTTGTGCGTTTAGTTTTTGCTTTCAGCTCTAAGTATGCGTTTGGTTGTCGACTGGCGTGAGGAAGCTGCAATGTAAATTTTATATAGAGAACGAAGCATAAATATAATTACTTATTATATATCAAACATGTACCCACACCACTTGTTTACATTATATAAGGTCATCATATTTGGTAACTGTGTCACCAGTCACCCAGCCGGGATGGAGAAAGTCAATGTTAAACACATAGGCATGGACTGTTTCGGGAGAAATAAGGAAACAACTCTGTTAATACATAAAACACTTTATTGACACAAAATAAATACGTTCATACAAAAGTAGATAGGACTACTTAATTAGAATAACCAAGTATCTCTATTAAAATTTGAGGTCTAAACTGAGCAGGTTTTACAAAACCTTCATGTTTTTTGTAAAAATAAACGAATAAATTATTGAGCGAAACTTCCTACTAATATTATAAATGTGAAAGTTTGTATGGTCTTTCACGCAAAAACTACTTAACGGATTTGGATGAAATTGGGCACACATATAACCAGGATTAACATAAAGGATACTTTTTATCCCGATATTCCCACGGTATCCAAAATTATGCGGGTGAAACTATGGGGCGCAGCTAGTATTTAATAAAATCGTAACATATAATAAGTTTTTTTTGCAACTTATATTGTAGTTGTTTATAATAATTTACTAACGCTGTGCCCTCATTAAGTGATCCGGAGAAATGACAGGGTCGTCGCGCCGACGTAGGACGCATTCGGGTTTTCCGAACAAATGGAGTGCCACTATGATCGTGATGATCGCTTGCGCTGGCGACAATCGCCTGCTACTACGACAAGAAGTTATGTCATTCGACATAAAACATGACAGTTGAAAAAAAAGCAATGTCTTAAAACCGTTAAATACATAATAATATTACAGAAAATCTGCCTTAATTAAATAATGGTTAAAATTTAGTATTGTTGTAGGAGGAGGGGAGAGTGTTTGCAAAATTTCTAGGTTATTACAAAAACAAATAAAACAACAAAACATTCATATTTTTTTACGTTTCATTTTATCGATTTTGCACGATATTTTACACCATGGACAATGTACTAGGACAGATTTGGCTGTCAATGACCCTCTTTAACGTTCTGTTTTCGCTTTTTATCTAATTTGTTTTTATTAATTTCTCTAAAAATATGCATTACGATTAATAAGAGTGGTGGTGTTATAATCGGAAACCCAACCCCTTCCAGCTTTAACCCCTTTTACCCCCACAACTCCCGCCAAACGATACTAAATCCAACCCTAAATAATACTTCATATTTTATTGTTATGACAAAAATGGCACCTAATTATTATAAGTATAAGCTCATGTTTTATTGAACACAAGTAGCATAAGAAAACTGGTAAAAAATGCCTCAGGCATCTGCAGTCTGTCTTTGTACACACGGCTACACGTCAAGCTATACAAAACCAGTATGTCTTGGCCTCACTTTGTATGATATTTTCTCACAATGAACGGTCAGCCAATACTGATTTTGCATAGCTTGATGTGTAGCCGTGTGTACAGTATTTTTATTTGTGCATAAAATAAATATTATTTTAAATGACTAGATACAATTAATAAACGCTTGTTTCAATAAATACTATAACTTCATAGCTACTTAATTTATTATAAATGATAATCAACAGATTACATTTCACTAATTATTAAATACCTACTACGGATCAAATTATAATCCACTTGCGACCCGCCCCTGGTTCGCCCGGTTTTTGTAACTTGACAAAACATCGAGATTTATAATATTTTTTCCTCATTTCATGACTAGACATAATATTTATTTATTTACTCTAAACATACAATGCGATATTGTAGCACGCTAACAATTAACATACATAATTCAAGTTAGTTGTTTTTAGCATAGCAAATTCTATACGTAGCTGTTCTTGTAAATTCACCCAAAGCGCGACAGAATATATCTAAGTCCTTAGCAATGAGGTTGAGAATGCGGAGCGCACTAGTGTGCGCTCCGCATTCTTCCTTTTTCATTCATCCTCGCGCAGCTCAAGACCATTATGATTTAGCGTAGATTTTTTTTGTCGATTATACAAAAATATATTAGTTGTTCCATACATTTTGATCGCTTAGGTACACACGGCTACACGTCAAGCTATACAAAACCAGTTTGTCTTGGCCTCACTTTGAATGATATTTTCTCACAATGAACGGTCAGCCAATACTGTTTTTGCATAGCTTGATGTGTAGCTGTGTACGTATCTATTGCACTTTTCTATGAGGCAGCAATTTTTTTTTGATAACCAGCGTAAAATTTCTACCCTAGGCGGTCAAGAATCATATGCTGAATTCACGGTTACAGTTTGCGCTGTTGTATTTTTTTTTCCTGTATGAATGGCTCATACATAAACATTCCAGATTATATTCTCTGAATGATGGCAAACCGCATGCATACGTTGCGTAATTCAAAAGAACAACCGTCATAAGTGATTTTAATTGTAATATGTACTTATATAGAGGGGCCCGTGGCTAAATAATAACAGCCGCACAGGTCGATTGGTCAGGTTAAGCTACGCTTGCCGCGGTTGGTCTGTGGATGGGTGACCATCTTGACATACCGAGACCCCTCCGTGCCTCGGAAAGCACGTTAAGCCGTTGGTCCCGGCTGTCATTCGTGGATCTTTGACAGTCGTTACGGGTAGTCAGAAGCCCGAAAGTCTGACAACCAGTCTTACCAAGGGGTATCGTATTACCCAGTAACTGGGTTGTGGAGGTCAGATAGGCAGTCGCTCCATGTAAAATACTGGTATTCAGCTGCATCCGGTTAGACTGGAAGCCGACCCCAACATAGTTGGGAAAAGGCTAGGCAGATGATGTACTTATATAGAAGTTTTACATGACTAGAAATATTATTACATGTAATATAATAGACACGTGGGCTAGACACGTCGCGCGAATGCAGCCGATGCGAGATGGGCAAAGATCGTCACTGGACACCTGAAGGAGAACATAGCCGTCGAGGTAGACCATGACGAAGGTACTGTGATGATCTAGCGAGGTTTACAGGGCCAACTTGGCCAGAGATCATTCAAGACTGGGAGGAAAAGGGGGAGGTTTTTGCCCAGCAGTGGGACAAAATATAAGCTGAAGAAAAAAAGAAAACTATATCACACTAATACATAATTATAACGGCGAAAGTTTGTATGTGTGTTTGTTACTTCTTCACGCCAAAACTACTGAACGGATTTGGATGAAATTTGGCACACAGATAGTTTATAACCAGAATTAACACATAGGATACTTTTTGACCTGATATTGCCACGGAATGGAAACTTATTCGGGTGAAACCGCGGGGTCCAGCTAGTAATATAATATAAGAAATAAATATTACAACCAATTGACGTAATTTTCATAATAAATTACTTAAATCATAATAAATTACCTAATAGTCTTAATTGTATATGTATGACGCTGTTGGTCATTTAATTTCCTGTCAATTTTCTGTTTCTTCCTCTTCGTCATCATTAGTTATTTTATAGTACCTGGAAATAATACAAAGTAACATTAATACATTTGTTGCTGTGCTAAAGTATGTGCCATTTGTTGCTGTGCCATGCTGTGTATGTTGATCAAAATATGATTTGTGATCGTAACAAATAATAATAGTTAGAATAAAAAAAATATATAGTCATTAGTATCATCATCTGCCTTGAATTTTCCAACTAGTTTTGGGGTCGACTTCCAGTCAAACTGGATGCAGCTAGATACCAGTATTCACGAATGACAGCCGAGACCTTAAGATGGTCTCGGTATATTAAGATGGTCAGCCATCCACCAACTGTGGCAAACGTAGCTTAACCTGATCGATCGAGCAATTAGTCATCAATACAACTCTTTCTAATTTAAAATTGGAAAAGGGAGCTCTTGGATCTTAGATATAAACTGCTCAATAACACCATTGATTGCCCACAATTGGTATTTGGGTTCAATTTCAGAGCACCCCGTAGACCACTTCGCAAACTTATAACACTCTTAGCTCCACCTCTTCGCTGTAGAGTGTCTGGTGCTAATACGCCTATACCCCGCATGTGCAAACTGCGACCTGAGGGGCAATTCTCGTAATTTTAAGAATGTTCACAGTCTGATCTCAATCTCAATCTGTCAAAAATACCTCTAATTTCCCTTCATTTTTTATTCGTTTTTGATATTTCTTTGTCGCCGAGATGACACTACGACTGGATTTTGAACGATTTAAATTACGAAAATTGGCCTTCTGGTTAACGTCCACGCAGACTCAATATTGATGTTTGTCAGACGTCATTAGTGTTAGTATTTAATATAATTATTTAGAATTTAAGTACCGTACATTGAGTCTTTAAAATTAAATTTATAATTACAAAGAGCATTTTGCAAGTGATGTTTGCCTGTAATTGGTTGTACAGTTAGATACAACAGAGTTACTTATATGTTCCTATCTCTATAATATCTGTAGCAACTTGGTGAACATTAATAAAATAAATAAAAAAAATTGGCCTCAAATGTCGTGAATTAAAAAAATAGTAATTTAATAGCAATGGCAATTTGAAATTCGAGAGTTGCCATAGACTACATTGATAATATTGTTATGTATGAGAAATGATGGATCTACATAACCATATTAAGTCCTACTTAAAGTCTTTTCCTGGAAGTAAAATCACTTTTTACTGTAGACTCCCTAAAGTAGAGTCTACATAAAATAAAAAAAGGGATCTTATTCACCCAAATTTGTAGAAGTAGAACCCACCCTTAATATACAATGTGTAAAAAAATCTGAACGATCCGATAGGCAACTACTGCAATAATATTACCAAAAAGTAATAAATAAAGTCTTAACACTAGTGAAAAAAAAAATTGTTATTTAAAATGCACGTTTTTAGGCCCAAAATTATCCCAATAAAATTAAAAAATTGCAAATTTTTACATTTTAACAAGTATCCAACAGCCGCCCGCGCCCCTATTGGGTCCGTATATATTCAGGTAATTATAAAAAAAATTCCAAACATCGGAAGGTTTTTTATGTACAAATTGTATTATGACAATTAAAATAGTAAAAACTAAAAGAAAATGTGAAACTTACTTGTCTTTTGTCCAACATCTATCAAAATGTTCAAACATATCCCCTGCACATTTCACCTTAGGCAACATAATTGATCTCTTAACTCTTTTACCATTTTTTCCATCCCCCGAATCTGACCTTGGAACAACATCAACTAAACTTAGACTTTGCACATGTTCAGCCCCTTCAGGTCTTAGATGAGGGCCAAGCACAGTAGGAGCCTTTTCAGTTAACTCAAAGTCACGCACTTGGTCTGATAATTCCACTGATGCTTTCACATTCAGCGGAATGGTCCAAGAAAACGATGCGCGAATTACCAGTGACAGGAAAAACAAGAAGAAAACTGGGGGCGTCATTTTGCGGGACGTCTGTTCAGAACAACGGCTCAACTTCGAATGTGAAATATACCTTGCGGTTGCGGTTATAAAGGATTAATTTCGTTACCTACTGAAATACTGTCATAATCGTGGTGGGGAATCATGAAGTATTGAAGCGAAATGACTCAGATTTGGTGTAACTGCGTTGCGGGACTGTTGATTTATATTTTTCAGTCTAGCTTTGAAACGGACTATGCCTGAATACTCGTAGAGGGAAAAAAACAGACTCAATAACAGAAAATTAAATACCTACCTACCTAAATAAACCTATTTCTGATGAAAACTAATCTAAACTCAATAAATATCTAAACTCAATAAATAAGCAAAATTCCTAAAAACTAATATCTATACGAATGACTAATCCTACCTAACAGAATTATAAAATAACCTACGGTCACTAAGTACACTATCAAATATACTACCTATACTTTAAAATTAATATCTATACCTACGACTTATATAAAAATAAACCTAAATAACTCTAAAAACTAAAAGGAATAAAAATGAACTTCACTGCGGGTGACGGAACCTACGACAAACTTATTATTTGCGGTTGGTACTGTAATCGGGTCTAGGGATCGAACCGCAAAATTAAGTTTGTTTTTTATTGTATATACTTTTCCGGCATAAAAAGTACCCAGTGTGGTGCCCAGGATATTAAAGAATAATTATACCAAGTTTCATCGTAATCGAACCGGTAGTTTTTGCGTGATGCCTGAACAAACAGACAGACAGACACACAAAAAATTTTTTAGTCACATTTTTGGGTTCGGTGTCGGTCTAGTAACACCCTCTGCCATTTATTTTTTTGATATTTTCAATGTACAGAATTTTCACTTCTACAGATTTATTATAAGTATAGATATATAGGTAAAATTTGATATTTCACGCAGACGAAGTCTCGGGTAGAAGCTAGTTTTTAATCATTCTTAAATGAGTATATAAACAGAATCGTCTATAAAGGCACTGCATAGGACTTCCGTTCGTTGAGTGTTAAGTGCCGTAGTTACTATTACAGAAACTCCTATAGAACGGAAGTCCTTATGATAAGAAACAACCTTTTAATATTACTAACAACAGTTTATTATAAGGATTTAAATATACAATTTAACGGTGCTACTTAAAATCCTCACAATTATTTTTCTAATCTTGTTACCATAACACAAGCATTAGGTTGCTTAGCTTGGGACTAGATGGCGCTGTGTGAAATCTCCAGGGATATTATTATTATTATTATACATACGTTAAAAGAGGTCATTTTGCTATTCATTCTTCTTTTTCATCAGCTTATACATGATGGCAGGGACATCGACACGCAAACTATAACTATGAATTCAGCACATGGTTCTAGATCACCTAGATGGTTATAAAAAAAACAGCTGCATCATAGCTACTACAAATACCAGAATAGGGCCTAAAAAAACGGCAAATTTTCTACTAAATATTGGTAGTACCCACGTTTAAATGTGGGACATGGCTCCTCAATCCTACGCGGCCAAAATGAATAATAATAATAATAATAATATCCCTATCATTAACGTTGTGCATTTTTGATATTTTGGAATGCGGTCTACTCTCCATCTTACGAATTTTCGATCAGGTCATGTGTCCTGACGCGAGCTCCGTCTTACGAATTTTCGATCAGGTCACGTGTCTTGACGCGAGTTTAACATATTTTACCCATCACAACAAAAGTGCACAACGCCACTAAAGAAGATTGCACTTCATAATAAAATACCCGACGATAATTTCAGCGCAGTGAGGTCAGAATCATGAACTGAATTCAGAGGGGCAATTGCGTAATGCAGCGTGCGTGTGTTACGTGTTGCGTTTTGATAGTTCCACAATATTCATTGCGTTATTTACGTTGTTGAGCAGATGTTCTTTTTATTGACAATCCTCTGATGTTAAAATGTATTGAGAAAAATGTCGGTAACTCCGGTTCTTTTCCGGATAATTTCATTCCTGATTTTATCCTTCAAAGAGACTCCAAGCATAGCTCGCTCCATAGCGCGCTGAGCGACCTTGAATTTGTGGACCAACCCGACCGTTAGTGTCCACGTTTCAGCACCATATGTCATGACGGGGAGGACGCACTGGTTGAAGACCTATAGTCTTCAAACACTGTGGAATAGGCAACGAGAAGACTTGACGGAGTTTCCCCAATGCTACCCAACCCCACCGGATCCTTCTGTCGGCTTCTTTCTCAAAGTTGTGTCTACCGAGCTGGATTATTTGCCCCAGGTAGACATAATGCTTCACAACTTCGATTAGCAACCCTTCGATGTGGATTGGACTCGGCAAGACATGTGAATTGTACATGACTTTCATCTTATCCAAATCCATGCCGAAGCCAACCCGCCGAGAGGCTCCATTAAGGCCGTGCAGCATTTTATCATTATTTTATTAGAATTATTTGTCACCAACCGTAATTAAACTGAAAAAAGCGAAATTACTCGACCGTATTACACAATAATTATGGCACTAATTCTAGTTTCACGTTCCTATAAATGGTATAATGTTAATAAAAGGGGATTGAAGACACTCAGCGATCATTGTGCCGATAGTCGTGACAGCCAATGGCTTAATAGCCAAGAGCCTCGACCAACACCTAAGGAGGCTCTCGTTGGGCAGCTGGATCAAGGGCTTGATTCAGAAAGCGGTACTTCTGGGCACGGCTCGCATTGTCAGGAGGTTCCTCTCTCTGGAGCCCTGATCGCCGGTAGCTTGGACCCTGTTCCCGATACCGGTGGGCTACTATTTTTTATATGGTTTAATGTTTTTTTATCATGTTGTTTATAAAAATATTGAAAAATGTAAATTATAATATGTAATTAGATGAAATAAAGAAAATAATAATAAATCATGGGTACACAAGATGTTAAATCAAATTACAGCACAAGATATATTTCATCCTCATTACGGGCATGCAAAATTATAGTTAATTTACAACAATCATTTTTAAAATTACAATTATTAGAACTATTTGAATTATTACAATAAAGAAAATTTGAATTAGAATTTATTATTACAATCATTTAATTAACAATTATTAGCATTACAGTGATTTCAATTAGGTACTTAAATTATTATTAAAGACACAGTCACAGGAAATTAGAGGAATAACCAGTATCTTAGTGGACACCAAATCGGCATGTGCAAATCTTTAACAGTGTAGAAGCTGTATTAACTGTATTAACCATTTATATGGCCAGGCTTCACAAAAAATCTTCAAACCAACCCTTTAGAACTCTCTACGGGAGAAATAAGGAAAAACTTTGCATTAATTTTTCAACAGTTTATTTATACAAGGTATATAAAAGTATATAAAGTAAATAATACGTTTATAAAACATGTGCTTACTTGCAATAAATGTAGGTTACTGATATTCTAATGAGGATACAACGTTATTTTTGTGACATGACATCACAAGGAAATTACTAATAGCTAATAACTATAATCATTTGAACTTAGACTAAACATTATCATCTGCCTAGTCTTTTCCCAACTATGTTGGGGTTGGCTTCCAGTCTAACAGTATTTTACATGGAGCGACTGCCTATCTGTCCTCCACAACCCAGTTACTGTGTAATACAATACCCCTGGTAAGACTGGTTGTCTTTTCGGGCTTCTGACGACCCGTAGCGAGCCGGGACCAACGGCTTAACGTGCTTTCTGAGGCACGGAAGGGTCTTGGGATGTAAATATGGTCACTGCACCCATCCACGAACCAGCCACGGCAAGCATATCTTAACCTGATCGACCGAACCGTGCGGCTGTTATTTCTTAGCCACAAGCAACTTAGACAATACAATGGAAAAAATAACAAGTTTGAATAATATAATTACAACTATTGAGTTAAATTCTCTATAAAAGTAATGTTGATACCTATATTTGAATCACCAAAAATGTAAACAAATTTAAGTTTATGGAAAAATAACTTTAATTCCTACACAATAAAGTTCAGTTTACGCTACAACTTCAAACATTTTTATCACTTTTTCAATAGTGCTAGTGACTCTGAAATCAAATTAATCACCATTAAAATAAAGTTAAATTGTTTGTTTAACTTGAAATAACGTCAATTAAAAATAAAAAAAATTTGAATTTATGTGATCGGTTTTAAAGAAAAAGAAAACAATATTGTGACAATTGAAATAATTAAATGTCTTAAAAAGAAGTAATTCCGAAATTATTTATTTTGAAAGTGAATATATGCTACTTATGTTTCACAAACACACACAGGCATAATAATACCTATTAGGTGTTAGTTATTTAAATAAGTTTCTATAATAAATAAGTTATGATACTGAAATAATTAAAGCTGTTGAAACACTAACACTTAGAGATAAATTAAATAATTATTAATTATTATTATCACAGAAAACTTATCTTGAATAAATGCAATGATAAACTCGATATATAGATAATAGGCATTCATTATCATAACAACTGTGAATTATTAAGTACCTGGGTACTTATTATGATAGAATGATGACTAGAGTACATTTAAATAAATACTAGAACTATATATCAAATATTTATAAAAATATTAACATCATTGTGTACTAAAATTAATTTTAAAATAGTTACATTTTTGATTATTTAAAATGACTAGAAACATTAATAATAGTGGCTTAATTTCTTAATAATCTATTATTGGTCATACCATTATGAGGTCAAATCTGTAGTACCTACAGTAGAAGAAAAAAAAATATCTTTCCGCTCTCTAGTCATTGGAACCCTTTGGACCGTCGTTGTATTCCTCAAACCTGGAAACAACACAAAGTAACACTATTAAAATTACTCAAACAAAATAATTTTAATTTTCATGAAAAAAGATTCTGGTAAAAAAATACTATGACGTCAGTTCTTATTACTTATTTTTAATACTTACTGATATATTTGCAATACTTACTGATCCCCATGTATTTTGTTTTGAATTTTACTCTCACACATAAAATAATTCAAAAAACTCAAACTCAAACTCAAATCATTTATTTCAATTAAACCATTTACAGGCACTTTTAAATTGTCAAAATTAAATCGTCGGTCAGTTAGTCAGAAAGTTGAAGCTAGTTGCCCATTCCAAAGCGTAGATCTCTATGGAGAAGAACGGGCAAGAAACTCCACGGACACTCTTTTAAATCAAGATATTTTTACAAAATCCTGGGTACATTTATTCTTATTGCTTCTATATGTGAGAAAAATGTAAAGAAACCAATTAAAATATAAAATTAAAAATAAGCCCTGGCAGTTAAGAGATGACCAGTCTCTCAATAAGTAAATAATAGGTTATTCAAAAAAGGAAAAATGGTGTAAAACATTGACGATATGATGAGAAAGATACGGTCTTTCACCCGGTTTCTGATTTGAGAATTTGAACTTGAGAACTTGTCAAACTTTATTATAACAGTACTAAAGGTACCTGCAACAATAAAATATCTTCGCAAAAATCGTAAGAAATTTTGAAATTCGTTGGATAGGTACACTGACCGACCTCATCTACTTTTTAATTAAAATATAATTTATGTGTAAAAGTGTTTGTACAAACCTACTTACAAAATAAAATCATTTATCATTTGAACGAATCATCTTAAGTAATTTATTTATTTATTTATCCATTTATTTCAGGCAACAAGGCCCATACAAACACATACAATACAATATTAATATAACTTAAAAAAACAAAAATAAAGCAAGTAATACTAAAATGCAGTATAACAAGATCTCAACTTCAAATTCTCAGTTCAGAAAGAGGTAATAGTCACTTGTTGCTGTGCTTGCTCACTTGTTGTTGCTTTTTAGGGTTCTGTACCCTAAGGGTAAAAACGGGACCCTATTCTGAATCTCAAGAACCGCGATAGCTAGACAGTGGAAATATTCACAAGTACATAACTTGTAGGTATTTCTGTGGCCGCTATAACAACAAATACTAAAAATAAAATAAATATTTAACGAGGCTCCCGTACAACAAACGCGATTTTTTTACCCTTTTTTGCTCGATATCAATAATGGCAACAGGTATACTTGAAATATTCACAAAAACTCAGTTGTATTTTTACTTTAATAATAAAATTAAAATAAAATAAATATTAAAGGAGGCTCCCATACAACAGACGTGATTTTTATGGTTCCCTATCCATTTGCATAAAATTTTAAGACCTAATATAACTTAGCATAATTTTGTTTGGCATAATTATATTTTCGCATAATATAATTACGCATAACTGCTTACGCATAATTTTTTTAAGCATAATTTCTCTAACCATAATAATGATTATGCATAATATTCTAAAGCATAAATTTATTAAGCATAAAGTTCTAAAGCATAATAATAATAAGGCGTAGTCGACGGAGCCCCGCTTCGCGGGGCCCCTATTTCTGTCTGCAGGGTTTAAAGGAACCTAACACGAAGGGGATGACGGGGGCTCGTTCACTCGCTCCGCTCGCTCACTTGAGCCCCCGTCATCCCCTTCGAACCTAACCTGTCCGAGTCGGGGTGCCCCAATTCCCGAGCTCGCTTCGCTCGCTCTTGCATCGTGAGTTCTCATTGCCTTTTTACTAAATCGAGATGTGTTAGACCTTGGGGCACCCCGACTCTTGGAAAAAGTGATTCAGAATCGAGTGAAAATATTTACGTAAAAATAACTCAAATTTGTTTCCGTTATTTCTATTAATTGTATGCCCAAATATTATTATGCTAATAATCATTAGGCCTAGTAACGTTATGCGAATCAAATTTATGCCAAAACAAATTAGTCTTTAAGATGATTATGCCAACATAAAATGTATGCCTAAAAAAATTATGCTGAAGTATTATTATGCCAAAACAAATTGTGCCAAAATCGTTATGCCGAAGTATATTAGGACAAAGAACATTATGCGAAAAGAAGGGATCCCGATTTTTATAGATAATGGTACGGAACCCTTCGTGCGCGAGTCCGACTCGCACTTGGCCGGTTTTTTTAACCCGATGACACACCAGGAATCTGTCATATTAGTCATGGTCGTGGTACTGTAGAGAATAAAGCCTATTTGGTGCTTACATGCAGCCTCCGCGAATTTGTTAAAAGTGATTGGTATAGAATAAAAAAAAATTGGTTAAAAAAAATACGACGCAAACATGAAAATTTAAGATTAGAAGAGATTAGGCTGACAAGAAAAAGTATAAAGATGTATAATACGTAATATATTTTATCGGAATAATTATTGAACATTCCGAGATAAACCGTAGTTTGATTTTATTCCTCCCGGTATTGATCTGTTGCACTGCAACAGTTAAAGTTAACAGTTAAGTTACGCATAAAGGAATCACGTCGAATATGCACCACCATTGAAATACTTTGATTGATGATTTGAGTTTGCAACACGTTATGTATGTTTAGCTTTGTGGTCGACAGGCCTTAGTGTGCTGGATTCAATTCCAAGGTGATTGGGAAAAAAAGGTACTTATTGGGATTTTAATTAAGAATTTCTTAGTATTCTGTGCTGAATAAATGTATTTCGTTAGTGGCAATTATCAACTTGCCGTTACATGTTAATTGTACAGACGCCAGCAGGTCAACCTACCCGAAACTGTCAAATTTTCCCAATCAACCTTGAACCTTAAAGCTTTAGCGATAAAGTTGAAAATCTATTAAAGAAATTTGACAGATTGTAGTAGCTTGATGTGCTGGCGTCTGTACATAATTTGTGAAATTAACTTCGCTTTGGGAAATACAGGTGTGATGTTTTGTTATGTTATTTTAGGTAAAATAAAGAAAAAAGTTTTAATTTCTATTAACATTTTTATTAATTTTTCAAATAAATAATTATTCTAAAAATGGTATAATAAGACAGATCAATTACCTATTTCGTAAAAAAAAAATGAAATAGCCCAGACAAACTAAAACAGTGAAAAAAGAAAATTATTGATTTGTAAAATAAAATAATTGTAGTTACATAGCAAGGTTATTGAATTAATTATTTTTAAAACTGTACATTCACACAGAAGGGTTAGGAATTTAATATACATATTATTTATTTGTTGATTATGAAGCTTTGTGGAAAAAAATAGTGATAATTAGCTTTGCTTTATAAACCAATGAATACTAACCTAGATACCTACTTATTCTAAATGACTAGATACATTTCGATAAATTTCAATAAATACCAAAGATCAGTGATTTAAAACAATGTTTTACAAAAACATACAGTCATAATAATATAAATGAGTGTAATTAGTTAATAAATACGTTATGATACTGACATTATTAAAGCTGTTAAATAACACTAACACATTTTATTTAAATAAATTCAAATTAAATATTACTAACACAATTTATCACAGAAAACTTATCTTAACTAAATGCAATGATAATGATGATTGGTACGCACCTAGCTATCTATAATTATAATACTTGTGAATATTTAATAAACTAAGTAGGTACCAATGTACATATTTTGATATATTTATGACTAGATATATATAAATAAATCCTTGTTTAAATAAATACTAGAACTACACATAAAATATTTTTATAAATTATTAAGAACATTCGGCACTAAAACTAATCTAAAAAAAATAGTTCCAAGCACTTGTTCTGGCTTACATTTCATTAGGAACAGAACCTTCATAGGATCATTGTTTCGTTTCACTTAAGTGTTGATTTTGAAACTAAATTTCCATATTGTCAATAACTTTACAACTGATTTTAAATGACTAGAAACATATAAATAATACTAGACTTATTTATTTAACCTAAACTATTAATTGGTCACACTATTACGTCAGAGGTCCGACTTTTATAATAGAAAAAAAAGATAATTAGTTTATCTTTCCACTTTTTAATCACCTGAGCCCTCCTAATAGTCGTAATTTTCCATATACCTGGAAAAAACCAAAAAGAACATTAATAAAAATACTAAAATAAAATTATTCACATTTTCATAAATTTTATAAATCGACAACATTCTGGTTTAAAGTATTTTATGATGTTCAGTACGTACACAGTAGTCACATAAGTGTATTAATATGCTGTGCTGTATTACAATATGGTGTATAATAAAATTTAAATACTATTAAAAAAACTTGAGAGGTGTCAAGGGACACCCGGATGGAACGAAGTTCCTTTCGATTAATTTGTGAAGGAATTGTATTTTTTTTTTAAGTTATAGTAATATTTTTTTTTATTATTAACAAATAAAAAAAACACAGACAAAAAAAAACTGGCTTGCTTTCTATAAGAGAGAGAGAGAGAGAGAGAAACACGCGCACGCCGCACGGCTTACAACTATAGCAAAAAGTGTCGTTACAACTTTTGGTCTTAATTTTTCCCATCTAGCCCCCTTTAGCAACGCGCGATAAGGAAATTCGTTCCAAAATAAAAAAAATAACGAACTTACTTTTCTTTTGTCAAGCATTGTCCAGCATATTCAATCATGTCTGCGGGACATAACGCCTTTGTCTTGGTAATAAATCTCTTAATCCGTTTGCCATGACCTCCTTCGAAACTTTCAAAAGCTTTCAGTAACGTTTCCGTACTGAAGCTTTGCACAAGTTTATTATCTTCTTGTAGTCTGATAATTGTTTCTGAATCAAGCACTGTTGTCCTTTCAGTTAGCCCACTTTGAGGCACACTGTCTGTTGATTGCACTTTTTTCACGTCTAGCGAAACTGGCAACGAATGTGATACTCGTAGCAGCAGAGATAGGATAAAAGCGAACACAATTTTGGCCGCCATTTTGAGAGGACGTGAGCTCCGGACTGCTGTCTTGCTACGAATGCTGCTAACATGCGCTTGCGATTATTATATAGGGGGGTTTCCGCAGGCAAATTCAGTATGCGTCAGAGGACCGCAGAAGTCCTGAGGAGTAAATACGTCACACAAGTATTTGTAACTTTTAATTCAGGAAGGGGTTCGTATACCAAGAGGGAACTTTGACTAATTTTTTATATATTTCAGTACAAAATTATCGATGGCGCTCTGTAGTATCCTGTAGAAGGTATCGATCCTTTTATTCAGGATAACCGAAAATCTTAAATTTAGTGAAAAATCAAATAATAAATTACGACTTTAGTATAATATATTATACTATAATAGATATATTAATTTATGTTGATCGGTAAACTTTGTATTCTAGCTTAGTTTGCTAAGAAAAAATGAAATAATTTGCAATTATATGTTTATGTGGTGTATCGTGAACAAAACCTGTCAGTATGGGGAAAACCCGGATTCAAGAAATTTAATGTTACAAGTAACTAATAAACTCAAACTCAAATCATTTATTTCAATTAAACCATTTACAGGCACTTTTGAATTGTCAAAATTAAATAGTCGGTCAGTTAGTCAGAAAGTTGAAGCTAGTTGCCCATTCCAAAGCGTAGATCTCTATGGAGAAGAACGGGCAAGAAACTCCACGGACACTCTTTTAAATCAAGATATTTTTACAAAATCCTGGGTACATTATTCTTATTGCTTCTATATGTGAGAAAAATGTAAAGAAACCAATTAAAATATAAAATTAAAAATAAGCCCTGGCAGTTAAGAGATGACCAGTATCTCAATAAGTAAATAATAGGTTATTCAAAAAAGGAAAAATGGTGTAAAACATTGACGATATGATGAGAAAGATACGGTCTTTCACCCGGTTTCTGATTTGAGAATTTGAAGTTGAGAACTTGTCAAACTTTATTATAGCAGTACTAAATTTAAGGTAAAGCCTGCAAAATTAAAATTTATTCGCAAAAATCGTAAGAAATTTTGAAATTCGTTGGATAGGTACACTGACCGACCTCATCTAGTTTTTAATTAAAATATAATTTATGTGTAAAAGTGTTTGTACAAACCTACTTACAAAATAAAATCATTTATCATTTGAACGAATCATCTTAAGTAATACTAAAATGCAGTATAACAAGATCTCAACTTCAAATTCTGAGTTCAGAAAGAGGTAGTAGTCACTTGTTGCTGTGCTTGCTCACTTGTTGTTGCTTTTTAGGGTTCTGTACCCTAAGGGTAAAAACGGGACCCTATTACTAAGACTTCGCTGTCTGTTCGTCTGTCTGTCACCAGGCTGAATCTCAAGAACCGCGATAGCTAGACAGTAGGTATTTCTGTTGCCGCTATAACAACAAATACTAAAAAAAGGAGGCTCCCATACAACAAACGCGATTTTTTTACCCTTTTTTGCTCGATATCAATAATGGCAACAGGTAGGCACTTGAAATATTCACAAAATACTCAGTTGTATTTTTACTTTAATAATAAAATTAAAATAAAATAAATATTTAAGAGGGCTCCCATACAACAGACGTGATTTTTATAGATAATGGTACGGAACCCTTCGTGCGCGAGTCCGACTCGCACTTGGCCGGTTTTTTTAACCCGATGACACACCAGGAATCTGTCATATTAGTCATGGTCGTGGTACTGTAGAGAATATAGCTTATTTGGTGCTTACATGCAGCCTCCGCGAATTTGTTAAAAGTGATTGGTATAAAATAAAATAAAATGGTTAAAAAAATTACGACGCAAACATGAAAATTTAAGATTAGAAGAGATTAGGCTGACAAGGAAAAGTATAAAGATGTATAATACGTAATATATTTTATCGGAATAATTATTGAACATTCCGAGATAAACCGTAGTTTGATTTTATTCCTCCCGGTACTGATCTGTTGCACTGCAACAGTTAAAGTTAACAGTTAAGTTATGCATAAAGGAATCACGTCGAATACGCACCACCATTGAAATACTATGATTGATGATTTGAGCTTGCAACACGTTATGTATGTTTAGCGTTGTGGTCGACAGGCCTTAGTGTGCTGGATTCAATTCCAAGGTGATTGGGAACAAAAGGTAGGTACTTATTGGGATTTCAATTAAGAATTTCTTAGTATTCTGTGCTGAATAAATGTATTTCGTTAGTGGCAATTATCAACTTGCCGTTACATGTTAATTGTACATAATTTGAGTTTGAGTTTGACAGGTGTGATGTTTTGTTATGTTATTTTAGGTAAAATAAAGAAAAAGGTTTTAATTTCTATCAACATTTTTATTAATTTTTCAAATAAATAATTATTCTAAAAAGGGTATGATAAGACAGATCAAGTACCTATTTCGTAAAAAAAAAATGAAATAGCTCAGACAAACTAAAACAATGAAAAAAGAAAATTATTGATTTGTAAAATAAAATAATTGTAGTTACATAGCAAGGTTATTGAATTAATTATTTTTAAAACTGTACATTCACACAGAAGGGTTAGGAATTTAATATACATATTATTTATTTGTTGATTATGAAGCTTTGTGGAAAAAAATAGTGATAATTAGCTTTGCTTTATAAACTAATGAATACTAACCTAGATACCTACTTATACTAAATGACTAGATACATTTCGATAAATTTCAATAAATACCAAAGATCAGTGATTTAAAACAATGTTTTACAAAAACATACAGTCATAATAATATAAAACGTTAGTTGTTATATAAATGAGTGTAATTAGTTAATAAATACGTTATGATACTGACATTATTAAAGCTGTTAAATAACACTAACACATTTTATTTAAATAAATTCAAATTAAATATTACTAACACAATTTATCACAGAAAACTTATCTTAACTAAATGCAATGATAATGAGGATTGGTACGCACCTAGCTATCTATAATTATAATACTTGTGAATATTTAATAAACTATAGGTACCAATGTACATATTTTGATATAATTATGACTAGATATATATAAATAAATCCTTGTTTAAATAAATACTAAAACTACTAGTAAAATATTTTTATAAATTATTAAGAATATTCTGCACTAAAATTAATCTAAAAAAAATAGTTTCAACCACTTGTTCTGGTTTACATTTCATTAGGAACAGAACCTTCATAGGATCATTGTTTCGTTTCACTTAAGTGTTGATTTTGAAAATAAATTTCCATAGCTATTGTCAATAACTTTACAACTGATTTTAAATGACTAGAAACATATAAATAATACTAGACTTATTTATTTAACCTAAACTATTAATTGGTCACACTATTAAGTCATAGGTCCGACTTTTATAATAGAAAAAAAAGATAATTAGTTTATCTTTCCACTTTTTAATCACCTGAGCCCTCCTAATAGTCGTAATTTTCCATATACCTGGAAAAAACAAAAAAGAACATTAATAAAAATACTCAAATAAAATGATTCACATTTTCATAAATTTTATAAATCGACAACATTCTGGTTTGAAGTATTTTATGATGTTCAGTACTTATTAATAGTCACATAAGTGTATTAATATGCTGTGCTGTATTACAATATGGTGTATAATAAAATTTATATACTATTAAAAAAACTTGAGAGGTGTCAAGGGACACCCGGATGGAACGAAGTTCCTTTCGATTAATTAGTGAAGGAATTGTAATATTTTTTTTTTTAGGTTATAATAATATTTTTTTTAGTATTAACAAATAAAAAACACAGACAAAAAAAAACTGGCTTGCTTTCTATAAGAGAGAGAGAGAGAGAGAAACACGCGCACGCCGCACGGCTTACAACTATAGCAAAAAGTGTCGTTACAACTTTTGGTCTTAATTTTTTCCGTCTAGCCCCCTTTAGCAACGCGCGATAAGGAAATTCGTTCCAAAATAAAAAAAAATAACGAACTTACTTTTCTTTTGTCAAGCATTGACCACCATATTCAATCATGTTTGCGGGACATAACGCCTTTGTCTTGGTAATAAATCTCTTAATCCGTTTGCCATAACCTCCTTCGAAACTTTCAAAAGCTTTCAGTAACGTTTCCGTACTGACGCTTTGCACAAGTTTATTATCTTCTTCAAGTCTCATAATTGTTTCTGAATTAAGCACTGTTGTCCTTTCAGTTAGCCCACTTTTAGGCACACTGTCTGTTGATTGCACTGTTTTCACGTCTAGCGAAACTGGCAACGAAAGTGATACTCGAAGCAGCAGAGTAAGGATAAAAACGAACACAATTTTGGCCGCCATTTTGAGAGGACGTGAGCTCCGGACTGCTGTCTTGCTACGAATGCTGCTAACATGCGCCTGCGATTATTATATAGGGGGATTCGCAAGCAAACTCAGTATGTGTCAGAGCAGCGCAGAGTTATACGTCACTCAATTTTCCTGACTTAAATCATTCAATGGTTCTCACCATTGAATAATTTAATTCCGGAAAATAAAAAAAGTTAAATTATTTTAAAATCTTATGTTATTATATCAATTCATGTGGATCAGTAATCTTTGTATTCTAGTTAGTTTGCTTAGAAGAAATGAAATCATTTGCAATTATATTTTTGCGTGGTGTATTGTACCTACTCTTAAAACTTGTCATTGTGGGGAAAACCCGGATCCAAGTAATTCAATGTTATAAACTAATAAATAAGTATAGAATAAACGATTGAAGAAAATGAAAAGGGTAATGGCAAGGATTGCCTTTCACCTAGTTTCTGATTTGAGTATTTGTAAGTTGAGAACTTGTCAAATTCTTCTTTAGGTGAAAGCCCGCAGAATTCAAAATTTATTTGCAAAACCTTAAGAAAATTTGAATTTCGCGGGCTTCATTGGAGGAGTTACCTTAAGTAATGCTAAAATGGAGTACCTACTTATAACAATTTCTCTACTTCAAATTCTCAATTCAGAAACCGGGTAATAGTCAATTTGTGCGCTCACTTGTGCGTTGCTTTTTAATGAATGATATAGGAACACGATGACACACCAGGATTCTGTCAAATTAGTCATAATCGCGATGCTAAGTCCGCATGTAAGTACATCAAGGTATAAAACATGTTTTCTTTATGTCGTGTCTTTTTGAGTTTATCGTTTTCACCTAAAACAAAATAATACCAGTTGTGGACAATACTTGCCAAAAAGGCGAACAAAATAAAAGACATGATTTCTGATACTATGTCAATACGTAATGCGTGATATATGTTTTATTCACGAAATCTATATTAAAATTTATACTTATAATAAAGATGAATAGTTTAGGTATTAGTTTGAACGCGTTAATATCTGGGGGGCAATTCTCGTAATTTTAAGAACGTTCACAGTCTGATCTCAGTCATAATCTGTCAGAAATACCTCTAATTTCCCTACATTTTGACAAGTTTTTGACATTTGTTTGTCGCCGAGATGAGACTGCGACTAGATTTTGAACTTCACGCGAACAAAGTCGCGGGCATAAGCTAGTTTTTTGTGTCTTTTACAATACTTGTTGATAGCAAGTATCACAACAAGCTTATATGGGTGTTTTGTTATATTTATATCAAAGTCAAATCATTTATTTCAAATAGGCATAAAAAAGCCGCTTTGAACGTCAAAATTTATAAGAAAATAAAATTACGAGTACGTATGGAGAAGAATGGGCAAGAAACTCCACGTGGTTAGCTATGCCCGGGAGGTTTCCCCACAATGCCGCGATGTTTTCCTGAACCGTTTTAAGAGTAGTGCAAGTTGTGATGAAATTAAATACCTAAAGAGCCTGCCTGGGATTGAACTCACGACCTACAACTCGTAAGTTGGGGCCGATACCACTGTGCCATCACTGCTTTACTGCAAACTGTTTCCTGTTATACAGTATTGGTATTAGTAAGTAAGGTGATTCTTGCCAAATTGTATAGTAGTGTTCATCCAAGCCGATGGGGCCGAAAGTTCTGGAGAAGCGACCGCGTACCGGATGACGTAGCGTTGGAAGGCCTCCTCACAAGGTGGACCGACGACCTTGTGAAGGCCGCAGGAACCCGTTAAATGCGAGAAGCACAGAACTGGTTGAAGTGGTGGTGCTTGGGGGAGGCTTATGTCCAGCAGTGCACGTCTTTCAGTTGAAATGGAGATGATGATGTTCATCCAAGACAGCAACATTAATGTTTTCTTTATTTGAATCATACAGTATTTCTTGGAATCGTATAAAACTGTAAATGTATTATGAAATTGCGATATCACTTTGCTCAACTATTGCGTGTCTCTGTTTCAAGTACATTGTGTATACAAGTACGATTATTGTTGAAACTTGAGCGATTGATGCATGAAGTGTATTTATATCATGCACATTATATTAACTGTACATGACATAATACACTCACACCTCTTTTGTATGGAGGTAGACAGAAACTACAGAACGGCATTTGCCAAAATTTTTACGTAGTTCAATAAATATTTGTTTTTTTCCAAACATGAATTTATTCGTTTTCCAGTATTTTACTGAAATATCTTGCGGGTTAGTTCTTCAAAAAAACAATGTAATACGAATCACTAAATATTTAGATATAACTGCATGGGAATAAAGCTCATGTTGTTGTGAAAATATCTTAGTTAGTCAGCAAGGTGGTACCTAGAGGGGCTGACTGCCCCGGGTGCAGAAGAACTGAGGGGCAATTCTCGTAATTTTAAGAACGTTCACAGTCTGATCTCAGTCTCAATCTGTCAAAAAATACTTCTAATTTCCCTACATTTTGACAAGTTTTTGACATTTGTTTGTCGCTGAGATGAGACTGCGACTAGATTTTGATCGTTTTAAATTACGAGAATCGGCCTTCAGGGTGAAAAAATAATTAAAGCATTCCTCGGTCAAGTTTCTGGCAGTCCCTCAAAACGACGCTGGCGTGGTTGCTGAATGAGTATAGAAACCATCGCTAGATATAGAATGAGTATAGAGTCCATCGCTAGATATAGAATGAGTTTATAGCCCATCACTTGATATAGAGTGAGTAGAGAGCCCATCACTAGATATAGAGTGTGTATAGGGCCTATCGCTAGATAATAAAGCATTAGGAAGTATCGTATACGGACCGCTAAGTAATAACAGACGCATGGGTCTATCGGCCACGTTAAGCTACGCTTACCACGGTTGGTCCGTGGATGGGTGACCATCTTTACATACCAAGACCCCTCCGTGCCTCGAAAAACATGTTAAGCCGTTGGTCCCGGCTGCATTTGTGCATCGTTGACGGCACGGTTGGCGCAGTGGTTAAGCGATTGACTGCTGCGCTGCGTGTCGCGGGTTATATTCCCGCACGGAACAATTATTTGTATGGCCTACAAGAAGTTGTTCCGGGTCTGGCTGTTTGTGTATGTGAGTTTAAATGTTTGTAAACGCACCCACGATACAGGAGAAATTTATAGTGTGGGGCACGTTTTTTCTAAAAAAAAAAAAGTCTTTACGGATCATCAGAAGCCCGACAGTCTGACAACCAGTCATACCAAGGGGTACTACCCAGTAACTGGGTTGTGAAGGTCAGATAGGCAGTCGCTTCATGCAAAATACTAGTACCTACCTACTCAGCTGCATCCGGTTAGACTGAAAGTCGACCTAAACATAGTTGGGAGAAGGCTAGGCAGATCGAATGTCGTATACCAACCGCCATTGAAATAGGTATTAGTGGTGTGTCATTCTGGCTACTCATGTGTGATTTGAGTTTGTAACATGTAATTCTGAGTAGCGTAGCGTAGTCGTAATCTCATCTCAGCGACAATCAATGTAGAAAATTTGTCAAAAATGTAGGGAAATTACAGATATTTTTATTAGGGTTCCGTACCTCGAAAGGAAAAACGGAACCCTTATAAGATCACTTCGTTGTCCGTCTATCTGTCCGTCCGACTGTCAAGACCCTTTTTCCCAAGAATGGGTAGAGTTATTAAGTTGGAATTAATATCAAATACTCAAGACAGCAATCCCTTGAAGCAGTGAAAAAATCAAACTTCTAAGTCAACGCAATCAAAAGATACGGGCGTGAAAAGATAAGAACGGTGATTCCCTCGGGAGTGTCAAATTAGGCGGTATAAACTGAACATTACAGTTTATACCGCCTATTTTGTTAGGTGATAGAAAATTTCATGATTCTAGGTCAACGGAAAGTACCCCTTAGTAAATTTAGCAAGAAGCAGTGTCATGTAGCAAAAATAAAGGAAAAAATCTGAAAACCGTAAATTTGTAGTTACATACCTACAAATTTGTACGGAACCCTCGCTGCGCGAGTCCGACTCGCATTTGACCTGTGTTTTTTTTTTTGACAGATTGAGATTGAGATCAGACTGTGAATGTTCTTAAAATAACGAGAATTGCCGCGTGATTTGATGATTTGATTGACTCGCCATTACATGTTAATTATACATAATTTGAAAAATTCAATTCCCATTTCGGGAAATACAGATGTGATGTTGTTATAATTATGTTATTTTGGGTAAAAGAAAGAAAAAAAAAAGGTTTAATTTATATTAACATTTTATTTATTTTTAAATAAATCTAGGTACAGTACAGCTTTACGTAAAAAATATATGAAATTGATAAACTGAAACAATGTAAAAAGAAAATGCTTCATTCCAATTAACAAATTACTTGTAGTTACAATTATATTTTAAACTGTATTACATAATATCATATATTAACACAAAAAGGTTAGAATTTAAGATACATAATTAAGGATACTAAGCTAATTAACACGAACACATCAATGTAGTGAGAGTATGCAAGGTTCACTGTTCCATGTTAGTTTTAAATTAAATTATATTATTGTCAACATAATAATCGTCTCTATGTTAATTAATGTAATCTGTATTGTACCGTTTTAATTAACTATAAATAAATAAATGTACTTAAATAGTTTATCACAGGAAATCTACTGAATAAATATGAATACAATCGTTTAGTCCATTGTCGGCCCTTCGACCCCCAAATTAATAGTGATGACACGGTAATGAAAAATGAACGTAATGAGATTTTCTATAATATAAAACTAATGAATTACTACCTTAGGAATCTACTTATTATAAATGACTAGACACAGTTCAATAAACGATAGTTTCAATAAATACTAAAGCTAAGTTAATTAAAACAAATAACTATTATCGTATAACAGAAAAGTTTTATTAACATCAATGAACACTGGCTCGCATAATTTTAGTATGTGAGAAATTAGATACTTGATGGTAGGTATTATGACATATACTCAACACAAGTTTTACGCTTCTTTAAATAGCGGTACCGACATTATACAATTAATTTCGATTTATAAGCTCTAAAATAACAACCAGAAAATGAAAAGTGCAGAACGATGATTTTTTTAAATATTCTGTCACAACACTACTTAACTTGCCTATGTATAGGTACTGCCACATGTTTATACAGACTAGAGATGGGCTTTAATAAAACTTTTCCTAAACTAGAAATGACTTAGGTATTATTTTCTAAGAAAATCAGGTTAAAGCTACATTCTTGACCAAGTATTGTCAGTTCAGCAGCCCAAACGTCTGGCTACCTTCTTAGAATAGAATAGAATAGAATACTCCTTAGAATACTTCTTACCGTCTTAGCAAGAGTTATCGCTCGTTACCCAGTAACTGGGTTGTGGAGGTCAGATAGACAGTCGCTCTATGTAAAATACTGGTATTCTGCTGCATTCGGTCGGACTGGAATCTGACCCCAATATGGCTGTGGCTAGACTGGTAATGATGACTTTTGATTTCTTTCTCGTGGAAATGAAGGATGGTTGATGGTGTCATTTTTGAGTTCTCCTGTCCATCCCAAGAATTTTGTTCCTCGATTACTTTTATTCTTCTTCTAATTTCACTAATCTTTCATATCTGAGGAACCAAAAAAAATAGGTTAGTTATCATTCATTAATACACAGTTTTGTAATCAATGAAACTTGTTTTTTTTTTCTATGTTTGTGTTCTTGTGGCACCTATTAGTGTTTGTAACTAAAACGGGTTTAACTTGATTCTATTTTCCTTACTGAGCACACTTAATTAAATTGTTATGTTCAAGTGCAATGTTTGTACAATGTGATTATCATAATATTGAAAAGAAAAAAAGATTAACATTATTATAAAAAATTCGTTCTCGTTTATTTATTTCTTTATTCAATTTAATAAAGATAATATAAGTGTATATGAACAAACAAATACATCAAACACTATAAAATATACAGTGGGCGTTTCATTTTAATGGAACGAGAATAAAAAAGAAGTAAGTACTTACGCTTCAAATGTTCTGCATTTCTTCATAAACCAAATCATTCCACCGGGACAGCCATTCCCGGTTACTACTTCTCTTTTGCGCCTTCTCAAGCCTTCCTTAGAGTTGGTCAAACTTGGTACCGGTACACTGTCGAGGCTCTGCAATTGTTCCGAATCACGCACACTTTCAACTTTAGGGCTTGAAACATTTTCAAGTTTGAGGATCCTTTTTAGTACACTGTCAGCACTGTCTGAAGATTGCATTGATCCCAAATCATGCGCAAGGGGCTTCGAAGAAACTGCGAGTGCGCACAGAAGGGCGCACAGGGAAAACGTAAATAAAACTGGAGTAGAGGTTGCCATATTGTAGAGGTCTGCTCGCGTTCACTGCTTGTGATAATATGTATGTTTACAGTTCAAGTTGGGTTTTTATAGGATCGATCGCGCGCGCGCGCGCACATGTTAGATCTATCCGTCGTAACCCGATCAATTGTTGACGTCATAAACTTGTGTCACACAAGATAAGTAGTAGTTAGTTAAAAGGAAAAATATTTTAAATAAACTATAATATTTATCCTGTTTTACACCTTTTTACTGGAAAGTAGTGCAAACTTGGAATAAATTTTCATATAATGATGTACCTACTTTCTAATTTTCTTTTTACATTCAATATTCCCCAGCCCTGACCCCAATTTATTTGGGGTCATTATTTTTCATTTATAATGATAACGTCGAACTAATCTGATTATAATCACTTAAATACCTCTTCCTGCCGACCGATTTTGTAAAAATCTCACCGTGAAAAGTTAGGTGAAGTGAGCTTAGAGTGAGCTGTCAATAGTGTCAATTCATCAACTAGCATTAGTCAGCATAAACGCTCACTCCACGCTCACTTCACCTAACTTTTCACGGTGAGATTGCTACAGAATCGCACTGCTGATTGGTAGTTATATTTTTTCTTTTCTCATATCTTAAATGAATTGCAAACTATAGTTTTGTATAATTTAGAAGCATTTTTTAAATTTTGTAAATGTAAGAACCATGGATCCGTTTTTTTATGATATTTTGATGTTGACTTGAAAGAGCATGGCAGTTGAGAATGTGTCATGCTCATTTAAATGTCTCACTGGTGGTGGCGCGTGTGTTGGATCATTCGGTTCCCTATAAAATAGTTGAGCTTGGTGGTGCTGATCTGCGCGTCATGTTCGTGAACGGGCGCCGTTGGTTGAGACTGGTCATCTCTTAACTGCCTGGGCTTATTGTTAATTTTATATTTTAAATTGTTTCTTTTTTACATTGTTCTCACATATAGAAGCAATAAGAATAATGTACCCAGGATGTTGTATTAATATCTTGATTTAAAAGAGTGTCCTTGGAGTTTCTTGCCCGTTCTTCTCATAGAGATCTACCTTTTGGAATGGGCAACTAGCTTCAACTTTCTGAATAACTGACCGACTATTTAATTTTCACAATTCAAAAGTGCCTGTAAATGGTTTAATTGAAATAAATGATTTGTTTGAGAAACGGTGGAACAGCCAGTCAATAAAAATAAGACTTTCATGAACGAATTTCGTCATCATAATCGGTCAAACCGGATGCAGCTGAATATCAGTATTTTACATAGAGCGACTGCCTGTCTGACCTCCACAACCCAGTTACTGTGTAATACGATACCCCTTGGTAAGACTGGTTGTCAGACTTTCAGGCTTCTGACGACCCGTAACGGCTGTCAAAGATCCATCAAATGACATCCAGAACCAACGGCTTAACGTGCTTTCTGGGGCACGGAGGGGGTCTTGGTATGTAAAGTTGGTCACCCATCCACGGACTAACCGCGGCAAGTGTAGCTTAACCTGATCGATCTTTGTGTGTTATTACTTGGCTACAAGCCCCTCTTTCGCCATACCCCAAATAGTTTTTTTATATGATAATATTTTTTTATGTAGGTAATCGTGTCAGCCGAATCTTGGGTAAATCCCCGCTAAAAATACTACGATCATTCAACGCAAAAGAAACTAATAAAATATTATGAAATTATGATTAAAATATTATGCAAATGTTGTATGGAGTATACTTATTATGTAGTTACAGAAATAACCACTTGATTTTTATTTTATTTTTTTAATTGCAAAATGGGCCTGCTCTTGAACTAGATCTCGCCTCGAGGTCGGTTAGAGATGAAGTCTACGATGGAACGAGTGTGCCCAGAAGCCTGTACACTCTTGCTTTGAACGACTTTGCTTGCTTGCTTTAGACGGCATGGTTGGCGCAGTGGTTAAGCGATTGACTGCTGCGCTGCGTGTCGCGGGTTCGATTCCCGCACGGAACAAATATTTGTATGACCTACATGTATTTGTTCCGAGTCTGGGTGTTTTTCTATCTATAATATGTATGTATTTACAAAAAAAAAAATGTATATAAGTAGTTTATCAGCCATCTTGTTACCATAACACAAGCATTAGGTTGCTTAGCTTGGAACTAGATGGCGCTGTGTGAAATGTCCAGGGATATTATTATTATTATTTGAAGGCTTAGGTATACGTGGAAGGGAACACATTTGCAGGCAGAGAGTCACAAAGATCATGATGTCACAATGTTGTATTTACAATTTTATTAGATCATCATTTCTTAATATGGCATTTTAGCAAAGATAGCTTGATTCTACCATCCATGTCATTTCTTTAGGGAAATACCCAACAACAAGTTTATAAATAGTGTTATTAAATAATAGCAGTTACAACTGTTTCCTTAAGAAAGTGAAAGTTATCTTTAGTAGATTTTTTGCTTAATAATTTTACTTTTTTTCGTCATTCCTTGCTCCATTTTAATTAGGGTTTAAACGGTGAGAAATATGGAAAAATTGCGAGGAAGATAGTAAAAACAACAATTTCATTTTCCCATATAAACTGTTCTACCTACTTTCCTGTCAAACATTTGACGATCGTCCCTTCGGTACGGTAGACTCGGGTCCACTCGAATTGAAGCACGTATTAAATTAAGGGTTTTGAATAGTGTAGGAGTAGGTTAGGAGTAGGGTAGAAGTAGGGTAGGAGTAGGGTAGGAGTAGGTTAGGAGTAGGGTAGAAGTAGGGTAGGAGTAGGGTAGGAGTAGGGTAGGAGTATAGGTTAGGAGTAGGGTAGAAGTAGGGTAGGAGTAGGGTAGGAGTAGGGTAGGAGTAGGTTAGGAGTAGGGTAGAAGTAGGGTAGGAGTAGGGTAGGAGTAGTGGAGGAGTAGGGTAGGAGTAGGGTAGGAGTAGGGTAGGAGTAGGGTAGGAGTAGTGGAGGAGTAGGGTAGGGGTAGGGTAGGAGTAGGGCAGGAGTAGGGTAGTAGTGTAGGGGGTAGGACACCACGCTTACTTTTGTAATTACAAAAGTAAGCAATATTATGGGGAAATCGGGTATTACAATGACATTTACTGCATAAGCATGCTATTTGAATGTTAATGAATAATACCATAAAAGGACAATATAAAGGATATTAGTGTTTGCATTATGACGTTGTAATTGATTCTAGCACTTCATCCGCGACTTCATTCTCGTGAATTTCGTACAAAAATGTTTTCTCTACAAATTCCAATAGAATAGAATATTCATTTGCGTAAAAAATGGTATACAAGGGTGTTAAATACAAATTGAGGCACAAGCATGTTTAGCTAGGATAAAACATAGCATGCAAAATTTTAAAGACAAGTTTAGCAACAACAATCGGTTTTTTTTTAAAACTTCAACATTTTTTATCTCATATTTTATCCAACACAATAAAATGATAGATAAAATGAAATATGGTCATAATCTTATAATTTCAACGCATCGCCCGCGTAGCGTTCTTTCCAACTGTTGTCCTTTTTGCTCGGCTCCTAAGGATTGTAGCGTGATGTTAAATAGTATATAACCTTCCGCAAGAATTGGGTTACCAAATGCAAAAATATTATAAAAAAAAATAAAAAAAAAATAACACCTACCTATTATTTTTTTTATTTATTATTATTTATTTTGTTTTTTATTTATTATTTTATTGTTTGTTTTTTTGTTTTTTAACGAAAAAACAAACTCCTCATATTATATTTATTAGGAAACACTAGTACAGATTGTATTAATTCCTATTTAATATAGTTTATTTTAAGAGGGGTTTTGTTTTATCTGTAATACATATTATATTAATATAATAATGTATGCTTACCTTTCCTACCTTTCGGAGTTCTCTTAATGAAGTTGAAAACCGCATCAAAATCCGTTCGTTATGGATTTTAATCGGTCATAGAGAATACACGAAAACCGACTTTGTTTTATTCTTGTCTGGATAGATTAGATTTTACGACCATTTTTCGTAAAATCAAATACCATAATCTGAGTAGAAATTTTAATGGTCTTGAGTTCAGACCAGACTCATCATTGCCCTGCACTTTTTCAATTTAAGTTCAGACCAGAAGGCCATTCTTGTAATTTAAAACGTTAAAAATCTAGTCGCAGTCGTCATCTCGGCGACAAACAAATGTCAAAAACATGTCAAAAACTTCTCAAAATATAGGGAAATTAGAATATATTTTTGACAGATTGAGACTGAGATCAGACTGTGTACGTTCTTAAAATTACGAGAATTGCCTGACTCTGCAAAATAAATGAATGATCGAGTTCACTGAATTCATGTTTGTAGGTAGTGTATCAGTCACGATATTTTACATCATCATGCACATTATTAAATCATTTGAATCCTTATTTGTATCTGTTTCCATTATTAACACTTTCATAACGATTTTAAATAAAGTTCATGTACCCGATGTGTCATAATCAGTCATGATTAAACATTTGTTGATTGTGATGCAAAATAATTAGCAGCGTGTGGTCGGCCAATTGCGGGTGTGTCAACGTATATATTCCCCTCGGTTCATTCCTCGCGGGACGCCCCTGAATTCAGAGCTATTAATAACTTGTGCATAAGAGGCTATGGTTTCCTTACAGATAGCGTGGTAGTCGCTCATGGCTCTCATGGAAAAGGGACAATTCCCGTGGTGAGCCGTCGTGGTGGCCCAGTGGTAACGAGTTTATAGATCATAGGTTCAAAACCTTTACGCGCTTAAAGGCGCTTTACTTTGTATAAGTTCACCACCACTGCTCTCAAAACGGTAAAGTAAAACCGGCATGTCCTAGAACCAAAAATTCGAAGACATGTGACATCTACCAACCGTTGAATTTTTTTTTTTTAAATACTTAATCTCTGCGCACTGAGTTCTGATGCAATTATTTCATTTCTCTATTATTAAATTGCACCACTCCATATAATCCTTTAGTAATGTACATTGCGCAATCGCAGACATAAAGGCACCTAACATAAGTATAGAACATTTGCCTTTGATATACAATATTGTATTGGCAATATTTGTACCTATGTATTCGTGTTGCGGGAAACATGTTGCTAGCAACGTGGAAAGCTGCGATGTTCCTGGCAACATTCCTGCACCGGTCGTCGCACCCGACGGTCCTAGCCAGGGTGATATGAACTGCAAGCACCCGGCGTGGAACAGCTATACCACGAATTCCGGAGAGAGACGGCTCTTCGCAGACGCAGAAGCCTGTAGTTTTGTATTTAGGGTAAAGAAATGCTGGATGATATTGTAGTCAGCAACATTTCGATTTGGCGCAACTGTTTCTCAGCTTTGTTTACAATGATCACTTAAACAATACAAAAACATATTGCAGTAAAATTGTTGTGTCTCTTTTTTGTCATGCAATAAAGGGCTTTATAATCATCGCAAATAGTTCGTAGCTAGTCATAATATATTCAGAAACATATACACTATTCAGAAATAAATAATTCATTCGCATTTTGATTTTGATATTCTCAGTATCAGCTTGGAGTCCAGAATAGTTACATGAGACTTAAACATCCAAAGCCAAAGGGTACAAAAGGGTGCCAAAGGGGGCTTAACGTGCTTTCCGAGGCACGGAGGGGTCTCGGTATGTAAAGATGGTCACCCATCCACAGACCAACCGCGACAAGCATAGCTTAACCTGACCGATCGACCTGTGCGGCTGTTATTATTTAGTGTGTGTTGCTCTACAAAGGAAGAGGAAGATTGACGTCATAAGTACATAGTAGCCGTCATCAACTCATCATTCTGATAGCGTTATAGTCTGAGATTATCATGGATGGGCATTGCTCAATCAAACTTCCTGTAGAAGTGTGTCGTGCTCGTGCAGTATGAGTCGTTTCGGTTAGTATTTGTATTTGGTTGATTGTAAGTGATGTTGTTCGCTGACTCATGCGCGTCCATCGCTTATGCGTGGAACTAGGCCATTAAAGAGTCCCTGTGGCCCTGTGGCAATGTGGCCTAATGATTGATATTATCCAATGATATTTTTTTTTTTTTGTTTTAAAAAATACGTTGAATCAATACGTTTACACTAGGAATCAGTCCTGTATCGTGGGTGCGTTTACAAACATTTAAACTGACATACTCAAACAGCCAGACCCGGAACAACTACCTGTAGGCAATACAAATATTTGTTCCGTGCGGGAATCGAACCCGCGACACGCAGCGCAGTCGATCGCTCAGCCACTGCGCCAACCGTGTCGTCATTAAAATCTTCATCGTCATTTAAATCTTTGATTTCTTTTTGTTCTGTTTTTATTCGATTTTTTTTAAATTGTTCATTGTTTATATTATAGGTAATTTCGCCCAGTATTAGTTATGTGTAATTTTTAACCAACTTCAAAAAAGGAGGAGGTTCCCGTTTCGGATGTTATATTTTTTTATGTTATTTATAAAAGTTCCAAAATGATCAAATAATTGGCCTATAATGTTCCCACTGCTGGGAGTCGCTGGGACACAGGCTTCCTCTCGCGGGCCAACTGCGGGTTGGTAGATGTCAAATGTCTTCGAATTTTTGGTTCTAGGACATGCTGGTTTCCTCACGATGTTTTCCTTCACCGTTTTGAGAGCAGTGGTGATGAAATTATTCACACAGGAAAGAGCCTGCTTGGGACCGAACCCACGACCTGTAGCTCGTAAGTTGGGGCCGATAACACTAGGCCACCACTGCTCATCAAATGATTATACAAGCTGTTGTTTTGCATCCTCGTCAAATTTCAGGCTGCTAGGAAAGACATAAATAATCAAATAAAATTACGATCCCTGGTAAATAATGAATACATACTTTTTTTTAGTTATTTAAGTTTGACAGTATTTCAAAGTACAGAATCGCGTTATTGTATCGTAAAAGCGGCCGCGTTTTTATGTGTGTGTAAAAGGGCAGTTACTGTGCGGTCTCAGACAGGCCGCGTTTTAATATGCGTGTCCCACAAACGTTTCCGAAAATCTGAAAAAGAAATACCTACTTATTTTATTATTGATTCATGTCGAAAATCAGTAGCATAGTTACCTCCTTGAATTTGAAGAGGTTGCAAAACAACACCTTGTATAGCAATAGGCCCAAGTCGAAGATCATAGAAAAGTACCCGAGTGTGAATCAGGAAGTAACGAACCTGATAAGTTCCCAATTTATTTTATTTTTGAAGTGAAAACTTCTTTAGCGGCGTTGTGCACTTTTTTGTGATGGGTAAAAAATGTTAAACTCCTGACCTGATCGAAAATTCGTAAGGCGGAGCTCGCGTCAGGACACGTGACCTGAACTAAAATTCGTAAGATGGAGGGAGGGTTTTTTGTGATGGGTAAATTTTTTGAAAAGGAATTAAGTAATTTGTAATGTTTTTTTGGTATTTTTATTTTATTTTGAATTGGTAGCTACATACTTTTCACTGTCCGTCGTGTGTCGTATGACCGTTGTTCGTTCGTGCCCATGTTCCTCTGTGTGTGTGTGTGTGTACTGTCTTGTTGTATTCGTAAAACTTTAATGTGGCTTATTTTGGCACTTTTTGGCAATTTCATCGCATATTTCAAGCATGCAAGAGCGGCTTGTGGCTAAGTAATAACAGCCGCACGGATCGATCGATCAGTTTAAGCTATGCTTGCCACGGTCGGTCGGTGGATGGGTGATCGTATTTACATGCCGAGGTTTACATACCGTTGGTCCCGGCTCTCATTTGTGGATCTTTGACAGTGGTTACGGGTCGTCAGAAGTCCAAAAATCTGACAGTCAGTCTTACCAAGAGGTATCGTATTACCCAGTAACTGGGTTGTGGAGGTCAGATGGGCAGTCGCTCCATGTAAAATACTGGTATTCAGCTGCATCCGGTTAGACTGGAAGCCGACCCCATCATAGTTGGGAAAAGGCCTAGGCAGATGATGATGACGATTTCAAGCATTTACAAAGCATATTAGGTTGCACACTTTCGTCATTTTAATTTTCATGTAGGTAATCCATCTGTAATGATTAGACAAATGTCAGACGAGAGAAACATTGTTCAATTAAAATACCACAATGATAAATAGGTGTATGCAGATAATTACTTATGCTAAGGACTGACTCATTATTTCCCAGACCGCAGCCGATACCTAGATGTTATAAACGGTACATTATTAAAGTTTCATCAGAATACATAATCTTTATTATGTTTTCGTAATTTCATCATACAATGCACCACACCCATATCACTGAGATGACCGCGTTCGCTGGCAGTACAGATAAAACGGTATTTCCCTTTAAAGGTATTACCCGCTTGCAGTAAGCCATTAATTTTTTTATAGAATCTAAATTCAGTAAGATCCTTATGATGAAAGACGACATGGAATTCTTCGTTTGTCTAATGCTCGCAAGCGCTACCTCTGAGCATGAGCTCCTGGGTTCGATTCCCATTTCGGGCAAATAGAGCGGAGTCTGGATTTCAAACTCAAACTCGAAGCATTTATTTCAAACTGGCTTCTGCCTGCGACTTCGTCCGCGTAAAGCAACTTTCTATTTTTTCCGTAAGAACCTTCTATAAAGTATTAGACAACTTAAAAAAAATATGGATGAAATTGGTAAAGTCGCTCTCAAGCGTGACCAAGGGAAGTAGGGATTAATTTATATATATATAGATAAACAATTACAGGCAATATTTTTGAAAGCTAATTATTTACTTACGAGTAGTTTATGCGCCCTTGTGGAGTAGGACCATCATTGAGCCAAGCTTATTGAAAACTTTAATCTGGGGGATTAAAATTGCCTCATTAAAATAGAATTAAAACTTATAACGTGCTTGCAAAAGTATGTATACACTCGGCTTTACTCAAAAGCGATTAACTCCTTTATTTTTAAATGAAATTTTATGTTGTTAGGAAAATAGCATTTTCGAACCTATAGGTTTACGTAATGTGTCGTATTTCAACGTTGCATTCGTTATTTCACGAAAAAAATTGGAATTGAAAGTTGCCAAGTGTTGACATATTGGTGCTCGTGACTGTACATGGGACTTGAACATAGTTGGCGAAATAGGGATGTGCTGATGATGCTCTGCGAGATTGATGATTGGGGAAGGTGACGGCAAGGTCTACTTAAAAAGAGGTGGTGAGATAATAATATGGGTAAAGGGGCTGACAGCCTACGCACTGATTAAGTTTACGGTTGCCTATGGCACCTTAGTATACAGGGTGTCAGGAACATCGACGTGCAAACTGTAACCATGGATTCAGCACATGAGTTTAGACCCGAAAGTGTCAAAATTTTTCGTCGGTTATTAAAAAAAAATATTGCTGTTCCATACATTTTGACCGCGTAGGTATTTCACTTTTCAATGAAACAGCAGATATTTTTTTTGATAACCAACAAAAAGTTTCTATGCTATGGGGTCTATATCATGTGCTGAATCCATGGTTACAGTTTGCGCGTCGATGTCCCTGCCACCCTGTATACTACTACTGCAACAGAATATAGCTTACATAAGTGCCTCCTATTTTCTTTATATTATGTATTTATGTCTTAAAGTTGTACAAAAAATAAAACGCCCGTTTTGACATTTGAGAATGCGTTCATGACATCTGTCAGTTTCATACAAACGAATTCGTGTTTTGCAAATTTGATCTTTATTAACTACTAGAACTGTCAATGTCAAAACGGACCTTTTATTTTTTGACAACTTTAATAATAAAGCTGAAGAGTTTGTTTGAACACGCTTATCTCTAGAACAACCAGTCGGCGTTCATTATGTTTTCTTTGCATTTCGTAGCCCAATTCTTGAGGAAGGCTATAGGCTACTTAAACTCACGCTACGACCCTTAAGATCCGAGCAAAAACAAAAAAGAGTCAAATAGAACGCTAAGTGAAAAAATAATAATATGGGCAGGCGATGCGATGCGACGGGGTTGGTCAGGAAACAATACATTTCACGCGGACAAAGTCGCGGGAAGAAGTAATTGCATAAACACCTATTCGATTCAAACTGAAGGCCAGAAGGTAGAGGGGCAATTCTCGTAATTTTAAGAACGTTCACAGTCTGATCTCAGTCTCAATCTGTCAAAAATACCTCTAATTTCCCTTTTTGATTTTGACAAGTTTTTGACATTTGTTTGTCGCTGAGATGAGACTGCGACTAGATTTTGAACGTTTTAAATTAAGACAATTGGCCTTCAGACTGTGAAGGTTCTTAAAATTACAAGAATTGCCCCTCTGGAATTCAGCAACTCTGCATAGCAATAGAACTGGATATTTGATCAATAAAACTAATCCGAAATGACCCAAATATTTATTTTTAATTTCACATAAGGAATAACGAATCTATTTATAAATTTTTGACGTTCTCAATTAAAAGATAACCAAGTTTTTTGGACGCCATAATGATAACGTTTTTTGTCGGAGCCGTTAGAATGCGAGGGTCGAGATGAGGAAAACACTAAAATAAAAACAGACGTAATAATTATTACTAATTAGCTTCTGCACGTGACTTCGTCTGTGTGGACTACAAAATGATGTCCCGAGAGATGTCTGTGAGTAATAAAATCGGATAAATAAATTCACGCGTAGGAATTTAAATAATAAATTAATAAAAATAAATAAATTTGATATAGAATTATGAATTTTGTAGGATCGCAAATGTATGTTAAGCTATGTCATTTACCAGGATAAAAAGTATTCTACGTTTTGATCCAGGTTTGAAGTATCTGTGTGCCAAATATCCAAATGCGTTCAGACATTTTTGCGTGATTGAGTAACAAATATACAAACAATCACATTATTTTAATATTAGTCGGATAAAGAAAGAAAGAAAAAGTATTTATTGCGACTCGTACAGGAAGATTACAAACAAAACTAAATACAAAATAAAAAAAACTAAATTATATAAAGAAAAAATGTAACAAAAAGAAAAATGAAACAGAAAGTCCTATGCGAGCCCAAAAGGCATGGCATGGCATGGCATCTCAGCATGTTGCTGTGACATTTAAGTAATTTTAAGAATGTTCACAGTCTGATCTCCGTCACAATTTGTCAAAAATTTCTGTAATTACCCTACATTTTGACAAGTTTTTGACATTTCTTTGTCGCCGAGATGAGACTGCGACTAGATTTTGACCATTTTAAATTAAGAGAATTGGCCTTCTGGTATTCTGCTAGGGCCCTCATAAATCACGTGTATTTATTTATTTATTTGGGACAAACAAGCAGTAACACATTATATCTGCGCAAATAACATAAACACGCGTCGTGTAACACGCGACTACACTAATGGAAATCCCCAGCCGTCTAATTTAATGCAATCATTTTGCATTTCGTCTTTGATGTCAGTTTTGAGCCATTAGTACAAATAAACGGGTTATTTGAATGCGATAACTTGAACAACCGGTTTCCGAAATCGGCTATTATCATTACTTTTTTGACAAACGCTACCTTTTTGCCTTCTTAGACAACAGAGGCAAAAATTAGCGTAGGTTAAGGTTAGGGTCGGCTTGGATACCTCAATCTATGTCTACTAGCTGTGACCATGCTGCACCTCCTATCCTGCCCTCTGTGTCCAACTCCAACAAAATATGCAGTCAACGTGACCTCAGCGCTGCCACTGACGACGCCGTGGAAGTGGCAAAGTTTTGGGCCGACAAGATTTAAGATCAAGGTCAAGAAGAAGGGTTTAAGCTCTCCGTCCGATCAGGACTAGGCCCGTGCCGGACGGCGTGTACGTGTTCCACGCGCGCCTCAAAGAGATGTCAGCAAAAGCGACGGGGCCCCATAGGGCCGAAGCCTGCCAGGGTAGCGGGAACATCCGAAAGGGTTTACCGCTGCCCTGGAACATAAAGGGCTAAGGAAGGAACACGGGTGGGTTTTAGTCAGTAAGAGTCTGACACTCCCTTCTGCTCCACCCAGAGCGGGAGGAGTCATTTGATGATTTTCCATCCTCAAAAAAAAAAAAAAGGTCAAGATCGAGGATCTAGGGTCGAGGGATCGAGGATCAAGATTTAGATTTTTTATTTAATTTTTTATTATTTAATTTCATTCGTGCCAGCGATACGAAAAAGAAGAAACTGTGACCAATAATAAAATATCTATCAATCAGCCTACCTTACTGCAATCAGTCTGAACAAAGTCGACTTAGGTCATGAAGCCTTTACGGTACTCAATACAAAAGAAATAATGATTCACACGGTCGCGGGCAGACACGCCCAGTTGCACCAGCAACTGGGCGTGTCTGCTCGAGACTTCATCTGCGTGAAATTTCTTGTTTTTATGTACATAAAATATACATGGCAATACTGTAGCTTGCCATTAGTGAGAGAATTTGATCCATTCCATTTTAATCACAATACGAAGGATTTAATGCAAATAATGTTGAATGAAAGACATTGTCATTGGAAGTGTTAATGACCCTGTTTTTTTTATACAAGCTGTTGTTTTGCATCCTCGTCAAATTTCAGGAGGCTGTTATGAGATACATAAATAATCAAATGAAATTACGATCCCTGGTAAAAAATTAATACACACTTAGGTACAGTCAGCATCAAAAGTCAATTAACACTGCTACTTTTACAAATCATCTAAATTGATACAAAATGATGTGATACATTGGTTTTCTCTATTTCATGTAATAGCAAAGAGTTAATTATTCTTAAATATCTTATTAATATAAGCTTTTTAAGAATATTTTTCTCAATAATTAAGATTTAAACAACTAAAGTGTTAACCGACTTTTGATGCTGACCGTACCTACTTGTTTTTTTAGTTATTTAAGTTTGACAGTATTTCAGAATACACCACTTTCAAACAACAGAATCGCGCTATGGTATCGTATAAGCGGCCGCGTTTTTATGTGTCAAAGGGCAGTTACAGTGCGGTCTCATACAGGACGCGTTTTAAAATGCGTGTCCCACACATGCCGATTTCCGAAAATTAGAAAAAAAAATACCTACTTATTTTATTATTGATTCGTGTCGAGAATCAGTAGCATAGTTACCTCCTTGAATTTGACGAAGATGCAAAACGACACCTTGTAGAAGTTAGATGGCGATTTCTCATCTTAAATTGGTACTGATAACATATTGAGACTTCTCCGTGCCTCGGAAAGCACGTTAAGCCGTTGGTCCCGGCTGTCATTCGTAGATCTTTGACAGTCGTTACGCGTAGATAGCCCCAAAAACCAAGAGGTATCATATTACCCCATAACTGCGTTGTGGACGTCAGATAGGCAGTCTCTCCATGTAAAGTACTGGTATTCAGCTGCATTCGGTTAGACTGGAAGCCGACCGCAATGGTTAGCCTTTTCGGCTAGGCAGGTTGATTGAGGACTCCATCTAGTTAGCATAGTAACCGGTATAACAATTGATTTCAATACTCAATACCTTTATTTGCATTCAACTTAGCTGGTAGGTACATTATAAAATATACATAATTTTAGATCATTGTGGACCCTGTCGGGCACAGCAAGATAGGATAGAGGAAGAGGGCTATTATTATTTAAAAAAGTAGAATATAAATGTTTTTGAAAGCCGTATGAGGTAAGGCCACAAAAAAATAAATGTCACGCATTTTTCCTTTTAACTTTTACTACAGTGTCACTTCACATTGACGTAGGTAATTAATACTATGACTCAAGATGGGTCATTCATGGCACGCATATCAAATCTGATCAACAAGTTGGGGAAAATGATGGGAGTCGCTATAAATAAATGACCAGGTTTAACCCTGCCATTTTCCCGGATGTAAATTGGTATAATCATCGGTACGTATCACGTGTACAATCGTAGATTTATAATAATAAGCTTTACATAGTATAAAACAAAGTCGCGTTTCGTCTCTCTTTCTCTTTTTTTTACCGCTACCGCTGCGTTTTTTGTAACCCCTTAGAGATTTTCTAAACTCCACAGTGGATTTGATGTGTTTTCCACCATCAGTTACAGAATTTCTCCGGGAAGGGAGTCCGGGAAGTTCTCCGGGAATGTACAGACGCCAGCAGGTCAAGCTACCCGAAACTGTCAAATTTTCCCAATCAAAATTGAACCTTAATGCTTCAGCGATAAAGTTGAAAATCTCTTAAAGAAATTTGACAGATTGTAGTAGCTTGATGTGCTGGCGTCTGTACACAATTAATTAATGTTTAACTGAGATAATAGCACAGAAATCTCATTGTTTTGACATGTTGCCAAATTGGTACCTAGATGGCACCCGTGCGAAACAAGGACGGGTCATCAACTGCCTAACTTTTTCGTAACTAGATATGTTGTGGTCGGCTTCCAGCCTTACCGGATGTAGCGTGGATGGTCAAATATCCACGGGGCGATCTCGGCAAGCGTAGTTTAACCTTGATTGATCGACCCATGCTACCTTTAAGTTCAGCAAACTAATTGCGTAACACGGTTTCAACCACAATCTGAATGATTTTGAAGGATATTGCCAATCCATTGCTTCATATGTTCGAAATATGTGTCTGCTCAACAAAGTAAATAGCGCAATAAATGTTGTTGAACTCTCAAAATGTAAGCCATTTCTACCATTAGTGTGTTCGCAACTACCCCGCTGTTGATATTGACTGCTAAATGTGAGGGAACAAAAAAGGGGGTCCGCAGTAATGACACATCGATAAGCTATGTTCTTCTCATTTCTGAGATGTTACATTCGCCATCATTCTTATGTATAAAGCCGTCGAACAGTAAGTCACAATTGATTAACTCGCCAAATAAGAAATCGAGTCTAAGGTCAGTGTTCTAAGGTGGGTGTTGAGATTTGCTCAACTGTCAATTGATAGCTTCATGTGAATCTACGATTCTGACAAGTTAGTTTTTTTTTTTATTATTTTATCTATACTTTTTATGTATTTATGGGCTGATTTTTTCAACGCCAGATAATTTTATCGGAGGAATAATTTTGAATTTTTGACAGTTCTTCTATACAATAACTGTCAGACATCAATTTTATTGCACGAATAAAAATTATCTGTCGATTGAAAAATCTGCCTTTAATTGCAGTAGCCTGTGACCACTGGACCAACGAGGCAGTCTAATAATATATTGTTGTGGACATGTATTGTGAGATGTGGACTCGGCGATCATAGTGCCGATAGTCGTGACAGCCAATAGATTAATAGCCAAGAGCCTTGACCAACACCTGAGGAGGCTCTCGTTGGGCAGCTGTATCAAGGGCTTGATTCAGAAAGCGGTACTTCTGGACACGGAGCGTAATGTTAGGAGATTCTTCTCTCTGGAGCCTTGACATTATGCGAAAAGGCATTTTGCGAAAATGGCATTTTGCCAATGTGACGTTTTGCGATGTGGCGTTTTCAGAATAATTATGACAATTTGAGAATATGACGACATTTTGCGAAATTCCAATAATTATGTCATTTTGCAAATGTGGCATTGTGCGCCGAATCTCCCTGTCCTTAAACTGGCCCGTAACTTGGATTGTACTGTAGACTGTAAATTGGCCTGATTCCGATACTGGGCCAATATTTTTTATATTTTTAAATGTTTTTTATATTCTAATATTTATTTTAAAATATAATTTATGTGTAAGTATATGTATAATGAAATGAAGAAAATATTAAATTCAAAATGCATAAACTGCATGGTGTTTGCATCTCGACACTCAGGTAGGTACGTCATTACTACGTACGAGTATGATTCATTTGAAGACGTACAGTTAAGAAATTGGAATTCCACGCGATCTCATCGGCACGAGCGAGAAGTGTGCTGTATTATCCTTCTAACGCATCCATTCCGTCATTACGTTTTAATTAAAACCCGCCATGTATTTAAATGAGTCACTCTGTTTCAATGAACTAATAAAATAAATGACATAAAATTATAAGAGAAAAGTAGGTAAGTTGAAAGTTTCAATTCGTAAACAATTAGGTAGGTATTTCTATGGATGTAAACAATTAACATGAATTGTTGTTTATTTACTAGTATGCAATGGGTTTTAGCTTACGTAAAAATAATGAATTAATGTCTAAATATACAGTAAGTTCTGGTTAATGTTTTTCTTTATAATTATGCCATAAAGTATTTTTGTATTTGACTTACACTAATCGAATGTACAGACGCCAGCATATCAAGCTACTACAATCTGTCAAATTTCTTTAATAGATTTTAATTTTATCGCTAAATTGTTAAGGTTCAAGGTTGATTGGGAAAATTTGACAGTTTCGGGTAGCTTCATGTGCTGGCGTTTGTACTTACCAAATATATTTTCTCATAAAATGTAGGTACATGGGAAAACAAAAGTTAATATACGACGATCCTAAAATACAGACCCTACTAAACCATTTTATTCATTCAATAGATTTTCCGCGTGAAATTTCGACCTCCGAACCACCGCGTCGCATCGTATCGCCCGCTCTATCACTACTTTTTTTTTGCTCGGCTCCTAAGGGTCGTTGCGTGACTAAATAGCCTATACCCTTCCTCAAGGATTGGCCTATAAAATGCAATAAGTTTTTTCAAATCTGACTGGTTGTTCCGGAGATTAGCGCATTCAAACTCTACAGCTTTGTGATTAGTACTTATAGACCTATATAAACATTCCATTCGTAGTTTCATTTTGATTTATGGCCATTGGTTTTGTGGGTTTTAACTGCTTGACATCGGATCACAAATTCTCAACGCAAATCACAAACACACTCATCACCTTTTATTTTTTGTTTTATATTAGATTGCAAAATGTCAAAATAAAATGTGGTATTTCTGCGCATGTCAACGGCAGACGCATTTGATAAAAAATCCGTTGTTTCGAAAAAGTTTATGATTATTTTGATGTGTATTACGATTGCTGTGCCCCACGGTTTAGATGCAAAAATATTTTTTCAAATCCGCCTGGCAGTTCCAAAGATTAGCGCGTTCAAACGAACAAACTCTTCAGCTTTGTTTTTGTTTAAGAATATTTTGTATGTATAATGTAATAATTATTTATTTATTGACACCAAAAATATTAAGATTATAACTTTACATTATTAAGATCGTACAGCGCTCTCCGCGTTCAATATAACAATGCGTTTAGGATACTGGTGGGGCTGCCCCGTTTCGTAGTGCATCAGGGATGTTCGCAGATGCGCATGTAGATTGCTTGTTCGCAACAACGTAAAAGGTGCGCTTCCCTGGTGCGCAGGGTGTGGGGCGGCTCAAACAGTGTCCTAAGCATGATTGCGAGTCGCCTAGACTGTGTGTACGTGGGTCACTGTGGTGCCGTCTCTCATGGTATGTCACAACGGTGAACGTCAATTTTACAGTGTCTGTGCTTACTAACATAGTCGTAAGTTTTACTAACAATTAAGTCATTGTAGCTGGAATAAAGAAAAATTCTATTCTATTCTATAAGTAACAACTTTATTGCTTAAAAATTTATTTGTAGGCTATATGAAAATAACACGACATCTGTAACCTATATCTCGGCATACGGCGCCATACCACTCTGCTATTAGACGGGATTTTTTTCTGCCAACATTTAAAATGAAAATAAATGAATATACAGTATTTTAGCCACCCACGTTTTGATATACCTACGTAAGAGTTAATAGCACTAGAGATAATAAAACTAATTTGAATCAATGACGTATTGAGTCATAAAATGTTTATAAATGATTTAAATAAATTTCATATTTCGTTTATAAAGTAGCACAATCTTTTCGTCAACTATCTTGAAAGTTAACAAAGTATAAAGTATGAAAAAATATTCTCGTAGATATAATATCGCAGGGAATCCCCTAACTGTTTCATTATATGCGAAACGCGGGTGGGGTGATGTAAATCGGAAATAAAAGATGGCATGATTAAAAAAAGTCCTGTCCTTGTGGTAATGACGACACCGTTCACTCACCAGACTGACTTAGCTTACATTTAAAAATAAATTTTGTTCCACGGAGCATAAAGTTCTTTTTGTAACACTCTATTTTTTGAAGCGAAGTTAATCTGGTCTTGAATGAATCATTTGTTTAAAGCAACACATTCGAATAATTAAGCATACTTATCAAGTACAGCCCAATTCAAACTATATGGCGGATCGCAACATGAGGTGAGTCGCTGCGCAGCAACAAATTCACGGGTCGGGCTGTACACAGGGCTACACGTCAAGCTATACAAAACCAGTTTGTCTTGGCCTCACTTTGTATGATATTTTCTCACAATGAACGGTCAGCTAATACTGGTTTTGCATAGCTTGATGTGTAGCCGTGTGTACCAATAATTTTAATGATTCTCAAATGGATGCGAAAAAACATCATGCAAGGCCGCGGGTTGTTCTGCCAGGGCCGCGGGTTGTTCGAAAGAGATACCGTGGCCCCTGGCACAGGCAACTGAAGGAACATGGGTGGGTTTTAGTCAGTAAAAGTCTGACACGCCCTCCCGCTCCGCCCAGAGCGGGAGAAGTCATCTGATGATTTCCCACCCAAAAAAAAAAAGGATAGCACAGTAAACCGCACTTTAATGGCAACAATTGGACCTTAAGCTGGCCTAGCGTAGTATAGAGTTCCAAAAGAATAAATGGGCAGTTTGTACTGGATTTGTTACTAAACAGGTAAGAGAAACAAGGTGTAAAATTCACTCATCGTCCATAGAAAAGGGAGGATCCTCCGACCAGACGGGTGTCAAGAAGTATTCACCTGCAGTCGGTTAGACTGGAAGCCGACTGAACTTTTTGGAAAAAGACTGAGAACTGTGATAATGATCTTTTGCAAATCAATAAAACAACTTATGTTTAGGTATCATTTGACATTTATTGAAACTCACGTACAAAATATGCATATAACTTACTTATTAACAACAATTTAACCTATGCAGCCTACCTTTATAAGTACGTAATTACAGCTGAAATAATATAAAATAAAGTATTGGTAGAAGAAATACTGAAAGATTGAATTCAGTGTCAAAATTATACCGGCAAATTGATTCGATTCAGTTCCGAATTATGTTGGCAATTTGATTCGTTACTGGGGGAGTGCTCCCTTAAGTTCGTCATCGAAGATACAGTCCCAATAAACTAAAAACACATCGGGAGTGTCAACTGTCAAATAATCGTGGTGTCATTCATTCGCAGTTAGTTGTAGGTAGTTGTGACTAATCTTTTGCCCGTAGGTGATATGGAGTAGGAATCGCCCGTCACTTCGGCCGAAACTACGAATTTCGTGCTTAGGGAGTAGACCTCCAGTTCCGAATTATATTGGCAATTTAATTCGATTAAGTTCCGGCGGGGTAATTGTGTAACATACTTACAATGTCAATGTCTTACATTTTGACAGTGCCACAACTCATTCATTGCGTTTTTTACGTTGTTGAGCAGAGGAACTTCTCAAACATATGAACCAATGGATTAGCAATCTTTCAGGTTGGGATTGAAAGTTTGTTACGCAATTATTGTGCTGATTTCAAATTGTTTAAATTCTCAAATATTTGAGAAAAAAGCTTGCTGCATAATCAGCCTATAATGTTCTCTCTCTGTGAGAGGGAGTGGGCCGTAATCCACCATGCGGGTCCAGTGCGGGTTGGTAGATGTCGCATGTCTTCGATATTTGGTTCTATTACAATGCCGTTTTCCTCACGATGTTTTCCTTCACCGTTTTGAGAGCAGTGGTGATGAAATAATTTACACAAAGTAAAGCGCCTGACTGGGTTCGAACCAAACGATGATCATTGATTGAATAAAACGGCCAGAATTGGTTCAGTTTACTACAGGGCCCTAATTCACTATGACCACTTAATGATTCCTTACTTTGAAACCACATCAATTCCGTCAATTCCTTAGCTAATCACGACATCTACTGACAACGTATTCTCTATGACACAATGAACAAAATGTATTATTTACACAAAGTTTTGCACCTAGCTGAGTTTGAACCCACGACCTACAACTAATAACTCAGGGTCATTACCACTGGGCCACCTATGCGCACAAAGCTTGCTAAATGCGTAAAAATTATAACAACAATGAATGTGATATTAGAAGAAAACATTAAATGATGTCATACTCAAGTCACGCTGACGAAGCTTCGGGCAAAAACACAAAAACATATACCTATTCGAACAGAAACGAACGTTTTGCAAAATAGAAAAATTGTTTATGTAGGTATGTAATTGTTTAATATGTCATTTTTCTAGCTAGACGGTTATTCCGTTTATTCACCCTAGGGTACTTGGAAACACGTTTTCATCCATCCAGCTCGGATGGGGTGGATAATCGGAATTCGTATGATTATTATTTTTCTTCCGATTTTCTCCCAAGGCTGTGTACACTGTGTATAGTCATTTATAGAAACATGATAGAAACTGGCCCAATATACTTAGTAGATATTGGCTTACCATACGTTTTTCGCAAATACTGTTGTAGCAAAGATATTTAGAAAAAGATTGCAAATGTATCTACATTAAAACAGACGAATTTATCCGGGAAACATGGCTCCTCACGGAATTACGGGAATTACGTCTACTCAATAATGACTTTCTTATTGGAAAATTACTTAGAAATATTCCTGGATTTATAAATCAAATATTATTATATTATTTAAAACGAGGAAGTTTATTTCTATTTAAATGCAATACTCGTACGTAATTATGATTTCAGTTTAAGTTTGTGGTTATTCAAAATTAATTAATAATATACTATTAAAGTGTATAGGTAAGTATATTTACAGATGTGATGTAATGTACGCAATAAACCTTTCTAGCGTTTTGTGTTATTTATTAGAGTATAAGTAGTATATCAGGTGTATTTATTCATACATGAAATATTTTAAGAGATAAACCTATACTTAGCTGGTGAATAAGCTATAGACACGATTTTTAGTGTTCCGAACCTCGAAAGGAGAAAACTGAACCCTTATAGGATCACTTTGTGGTCCGTCCGTCCGTCTGTCTGTCAAGACCCTTTTTCTCAGGAACGCGTGGAGGTATCATTCTGGAATTTATATCAAATACTCAGGTCTACTGACCCTTGGAGCTGTGAAAAAATCAAACTTCTATGCTAACGCAATCAAAAGATACTGCCGTTTATGCCGCAAATTGTCGTAACTCGCAAGGGAATAAAAACCTACAGGGTACTCTCGTGAACTTAGAATCTAGAAATTTGGTACGAAGCAACGTCTTATAGCACAAATAAAGGAAAAATTGCGAAAACCGTAAAACTTTTGTTACATACCTACAATTTATACAGAACCCTCGGTGCGCGAGTCCGACTCGCACTTGACTGGTTTTTTTTTATCTAAGTGTTAAATGATAAATGATTTTATTTTTGTAATTATTTTTTTTTACGTAATCACTATAATTTTAAACTGCTTGAGACATTTTGCATAACACCTTTCCGACCCGAACCGAGGGCAAGGGCGCGGGCGGCCCGCTTCAATGAGCCCGATTCAATGAGCCCGGTTCAATGAGCCCGGTTCAATGAGCCCGGTTCAATGACAGTAAATACTACGTAGAATCAGCGTAATGGATGTTAAAAAATAAGGAGCCAGTATTTATTATGTGTGTGAAGTAATTTTAAATGAATTAATTTTTTAATTAATATACTTAGATTTTTTCGTTACTACAGTTTCTTAAGCACTAGTAGGTGTATCTCTTAAAATATTCCGTGTATGATTAGATACACCTTATATAAGTTAGGGTTTACACCCACGTGTATCTAATATTGTAAATATTCGTATGCCGCTTTTAGCGGCGGATGTGTCCTGAACATAACTTTATACAACTAGCCAACTTTGTACCTACCTATCCGACGGGTCTATGTCTTTAGATCCAGTGATTTAGGCTGTACGTTGATAAATGATATTATTTGGTAAGTAGGTTTGTATAAACACTTTTACACGTGAATCATATTTTAAAAACTAGAGACAATTCATTCACAGATAGGAAACGCCGACCTCATATCGGCGTTTCCTATCTGTGAATGAATTGTCTGTCAATTAATGAATTTAAGAATTTTACTAAGGTAGATAGCGAATGTCAAATGTTTATTTAATAATGTTGTTGTTGTTTGTGTGTGTAATGTTTGTTTGTATGTTTATGTTTATTTAATGTTTGTTATGTTTTTTTGTTTCTTATAAGTAGTTTATCAGCCATCTTGTTACCATAACACAAGCATTAGGTTGCTTAGCTTGGGACTAGATGGCGCTGTGTGAAATGTCCAGGGATATTATTATTATTATTTTTGATTTTTAGAACCTACCAAGGTAGGTTTAAATCAAACGAACATAGAATGGATAGAGTGATAGACTCACGGAAGAATGCTATATCCCTGTTTACTCAAACAGAATTTGGCGAAGATTTTTGTTGGAGAATGCGCATTGAATCGTGTGTTCTAAACCGACCTATAAAGTCATAAGTCGAGGTCAATTATTAAAACCAGTGTCAGTATCACCTGACCGGATGTGCACACATACACACACAAAACAGTGCACCTAAGTAACTTGGTTCTTAGTGGTAGTCTTGGCACCGGATGTGCTTTATCCTTGAGATTATAATCTTCTTTTTCGTCGTGTCGATGATTTCATTTTTACCTATATTTTAAATTAACGTACGCAGCGTGTTCTTCAGACCCCCCGTGTCGCATCACATCACCTGCCTGCGCTATCACTCCGTTCTCACTGCGTGCTTTTTTACTTTTTTCTTTTTTTCGCGGCCCCCATGGCGTGATGTTAAATTGCCTATAATAGCCTTCCTCAAGAATTGGGCAAATTCGACTGACAGTTCCAGAGCCTCTATATAGATAGTGATTGGTCGATTATTTGGCATTCGATTTGGCATAGTACACCCCTCTAAAAGCTATTCATTTCCTGAATTCCCCGCAGATCATTAACAAATCCTCTAATTTTCGTAAAATTTCATTTCATATTTGGTGTAAACATTATCTGTCAAATCATATCGGTAAATTTTTCATTACAGTTTTTTATTTTTGATTTCTTCGGTTTCAATGTTATTTCATTGTGATATGAATTGCACACAGATCATATTATGATTCTGCCAAAGTGGCGATCGTGCACGACATTTATATTCCTTTTGTGTACAATGTCATCTGATCACATATGGTAATTGGTGTGGTTTCAAATATGACTGCAATGAATTTCATTATGATAACTTCTCGATTCGGGCAATAGAACAGATAAAAGGTCAAACTCAAACTAAAAGCATTTATTCCAAATAAACCACTTACAGGCACTTTTGAATTGTCAAGGGGTCAGTCAGTCAGAAAGATGAAGCTAGTTGCCCGGTCTCCGTACAAAAAACATGGTTTTCGGCGTTTTTTGCCTTGTGGCACAGAGCCCTTTGTGTGCGAGTCCGACTCACATTTGGCCGGTTTTTTTATTATACCGTGTAGGTATGTAAAATAGCGGGTTAACTGTTGGCAGCTGTCAATGCAGTTTCACAGTTTACTGAAAATCGTTTTATTTGTCTCTGAAAGCAAGTAACACTCGTCACATGGTTTGACACTTAGACACTATGACACTGTGTGTCAAATAGCTGGTTACCTGTTGGCAGCTGTCACTGCAGTTTCGGGGTTAATCTAAAATCGCTTTATTTTTCTCTAAAAGCAAGACCGTGGTCGTAACACTCGTCACTGGTCACACCTAATATGGATCGGAGGTCAGCATTTCTAATGAGAAGAGTAATTTTGCGATACAATCATATCTATAAATATCATAGTGAGCCGTCTCGTTCATCTCAAGGCTACATAACAGTCAACTTCAAAAACATGTCAAACGTCACCGTAATATTGTGAAAGCCGTTAGGTCTAAATCTATCTTGTGAGATTGTAAACTGTCGATAAATTTTGAACTGTATCTAACCGTACTGACGGTGCCACATACAGGGCTTATTTTCAAAGATCAGCAAAATTTTAGGGAATGGTATGTACAGTCAACAGCAAAAGTAGATGATCAAAATCAGAAATTCAATACTAATAAACGGAGTTCGCAGCTATATGGCAGCTGTACCAGTAGTAAATGTTTGGTATAATTTTAAATCACATACTTTTGAATCACTTCGACGGCACACAGTTCTGATGCGAACTCCGTTCATTAGTATTGAATTTCTGATTTTGATCATCTACTTTTGCTGTTGACTGTACATATACATACCATAAAACTGAACAACTTTCTCCATGGGACTAACATCGTGATCGCAAAAAAAATTCAGCCATCCCATACGTTTATGTCTAGTAGGCATTGAAGTTTTTCTATGGCAGTTGATAAATTTTTCGCGATTACAATATTGGTTTCACGGAGAAAGTTGTTCATTCTGATGGTCTGTAAAACACCCTTAAATTTGGTTGGTCTTTGAAAACTAACCCTGTATATCGAAATAACAAATATGTAGGTATTTACAGAATTATAATCATTAAAGTCATCAACACAAATCTCTAAGATCAAGTAATCCTACTGAATGACTATTTCATGAAATCTTGACATTTTAGGATTATGCTAACTCAGTGGTTCCCAACCAGTGGTCCGTGGACCACCAGTGGTCCGCAGAAGCCAAAATGTGGTCCGCGAACGATTTTAAATTTAGCGGGCGGTGAGCCGTTGGTCGCTGTGCAGTGAGTGAGAAGAGCGCGGGTGGAGGGGGCGGTACGTCGCGTCGGGCCGCCGTATGTAATTTCCTATTAAATATACCTAATAAATATATAAAGTTTCAGTTTGATTATTACAGTTTATTTTTATTATACCTACATAGTGGTCCCTGACCAAGAAAAGGTTGGGAACCCCTGTGCTAACTTAACAAGTTGCATTACCGATTCTAATGATTATAATTCTGTAAATACATATTTGTTACGGCCGCGAATCATATTTTAATCAACGTACTGACCAGCAAATTTCAAAAAGCGTAAGAAAATTTGAATTTCACGGGCTACCTTGGAGCATCCGCCTTAAATGGACATAGGTCAGCATTTCTACTGAGAGCAGTTTAGCGGTTCAATCATATTTATAAATATCATAGTGAGTCGTCTCGTTCGAATCAAGGGTACATAACAGTCAGCTTCAAAAAGATTCATATATCGACAAGAATTCATTTGATTATCTACAACTTTGTTTTCCATAATACCACGATAACTGTATCAATATGTACGTACCTAGCTATAATTAAATACCTAATGAGTACGTTTTGTAACCAAAAGAATTACCGTGGCCCTGGTACAGGCAACTGAAGGAACATGGATTGGTTTTAGTCAGTACTGACATGACGCCCAGAGCGGAAGAAGTTACTTGATGATTTCCCACCCAAAAAAGAGGCAGTGTAGGCCCAGTGGTTACGGCGACTTACGAGTTGTAAATCGTAGATTCGAATCCAGACAGGCGCTTTATAATAATAATAATAATAACCAACACCTGAAGAGGCTCTCGTTGGGCAGCTGGATCAAGGGCTTGATTCAGAAAGCGGTACTTCTGGACACGGCTCGCATTGTCAGGAGGTTCCTCTCTCTGGAGCCCTGACCACCGGTAGCTTTGACCCTGTTCCCAATACCGGTGGGCTACTATTTTTTATATTTTTAAATGTTTTTATACTTTTTATATTCTAATATTTAAAAATATAATTTATATGATTACATTGAAATAAAGGAGATAATAATAAATTTATTTATTTCAGGTAAATAACACCCATTCATAGTACCCCAAACAAACCACACCAAACAAACTAACTCAACAACTCACATCAAATAAAATCTGATAAAATTCAATTAGATAAAATCATTACAAATCAAATTAAACGGAAACATAATAAATCAAATTAAATTAAATCAAATTAGAATAAATAATCAAAACAATAAAATTAATATAGACATAAGAATTAAATAATAAATAATCACAAAATAAAATCCATAAATACTCACAAAATAAAATTAATACATAATCCCAAATTAAAATCAATAAATAATTTCAAAATAAAATCAATACATAATCACAAAATAAAATCAATAAATAAATAATCACAAAATAAAATCAATACCCTCTCTCTGACACCTACAGTAACATGTCTGCTGAAACAATGCCGGGATGAAGGGGTAGTCCAGCCTTCCCGCAATCATCACTCGCTTTACTTTGTGTGAATAATTTTCATCACTACTTCTCTCTGTGAAGAAAAACATCTTGAAGAAACCGCCATGTCCCAGGACCAAAAATTCGAAGACATGCCATCTGCCCACACTGGGCCCCCGTGGAACATTTCAGCATACTTCCTCTCACCTAGAAGAGGCCTGTGAAACAACAGTGGGAACATTATAGGCTGATTTTGCTGTGCAACATGTTTTGTGGCTACACATTGATACAATACTATGGAACAAAGATTGTTGACAATTCAATTAATTATTTTCGATGACATCTTGTTGAGGTTGACTGTACAGACGCCAGCTGCACAATCAAGCTACTACAATCTGTCAAATTTCTTTAATAGATTTTCAACTCAAGGTTGATTGGGAAAATTTGACAGTGTCATGTAGCTTGATGTGCTGGCGACTATACCTACTGGTGATTAATATACCTTTGATTAATATAACTTCGTCATCGTCGACACTAAAAATTCAAAGGCTTGATATTTATTTCCGTTATTCCAGATCATACGTCTACTTAAAATTTTGCGAGATTTCGTTCTAATTCTAAACAACCGTTCGTTCTAATTCCGTTGTGAGCTGAAACCCGTTTTGGGGAGATTGACAAAAATCCAAAATTGACATTTTATTTTGACATGACCGATACTTTGACATCAAAAGCCAATTGTATCATCTTATAGAAATCAGAAATCCTAGTATCTTTTGGGTATGGTACAACATACAAACCACTGATTTACAATACCCACACAGATCTGAGGGTCAATTCCAGTATCCTTAGTCCCTTATTACAGAACCCCACTCAAAATTTATTACTTTAATCTAACTTCAACCAATCAATTGGCTCTAAACTAGTTTTAAGTAATGCTTGAGTCTTGAGTGACGTTCAATACGGGCCTTCATCACGTATGCGGACGTGATGATGACGTGATCTAATCTCATTCTCAAACTGTCAAAAATACCTCTAATTTTCCTCCTACGTTTTTGACAAGAAATTGACATTGTTATTCACTGAGATGAGATTAGACTAGACGACTAGATGATTTTGAACGTTTTTGTGACGGGAATTGGCCTATTTTTGTTCCGAATCTAAACATATCTTTATGATCTAAATACAAAAAGCACACTTTGACAATTTCAACACAATTTAGTTTTCTAGTTACAAATCAGACGATGAAAAGTTTCAAGTTCAATGTTTCCGTTGTTTGTCCGTATGATATCTCGGTGATCTCTGGGAATGGATCCTGGCTAAGAAACTTGGAGTGCAGTCGAGGGATGAAGCTGGCGGTCGTTCCGGTGAGGGTCCAATCCTCCCTTCCAGCCAATGGGTTGTCATTTCACCTTTCCCCTGAAAAAAAAAGCTGTTCTGTTTAGAGTCCATGGTCCAAGACGGTAGGTACTCAAAAGTAGCGTGTTACAAACTCTTATCACCAATGAGTAGCCAGAACGTCACACCACTCGTATTACAATGGCAATCCCTTCACGACGCAACCAATTATCGGCACGGTTGGCGCAGTGGTTAAGCGATTGACTACTGCGCTGCGTTTCGCGGGCTCGATTCCCGCACGGAACAAATATCTGTATGGCCTACAAGTAGTTGTTCCGGGTCTGGCTGTTTGTGTATGTGAGTTTAAATATTTGTAAACGCACCCACGACACAGGAGAAATTCCTAGTGGGGCAACGATTAAAAAAAAAATATATAAATGAGTTAATAACGCGATAGTAGGGCATTTATGGAGAGTGTTCCCTCCATGATTGAATCAGAAATGAGGCAGGAGAGAACCAAGGTAACCGACATAGCCTGAAGAATTGCCAAACTTAAGTTGGTAGGGCACACTACTCGCAAAACAGATGGCCGATATATGGGGCCGAAAGGTTCTGGAGTGTCGACTGCGTGAGTCAAAGTCAATGACACAACAATTGACAACTGTCACTTTTTACAATAACCAGTTAGTAATCGAAATGCATAGTACAGACGCCAGCAGGTTAAGATACCCAAAACTGTCAAATTTTCCCAATCAACCTTGAACCTTAATGTTTTAGCGATAAAGTTAGAAATTTGACAAATAGCTTGATGTGCTGGCGTCCGTACATGAGTAATCGAACAAGGAAAAAGTGTTTCTTATAAAGAAGTGTGGACTAGCTCTTGACTATTTATAGATAAGCACAAAGGAAGATGCTAATATTTTGGAGTAGGGCATGGAAAACGATGATCACACCATCAGCCAATATTGTACCCACTGCTGGGACACAGCCCTCCTCTCGGTGAGAGGGGCCCAGTGCGGGTCGGTAGATGTCACATGTCTCCGAATTTTTGGTTCTAGGACATGCCGGTTTCCTCACGATGTTTTCCTTCACCGTTTTGAGAGCAGTGGTGATGAAATAATTTACACAAAGTAAAGCTTCTGACTGTGTTCGAACCAAACGATGATCATTGATTGAATAAAACGGCCAGAATTGGTTCAGTTAACTACAGGGCCCTAGTTCACTATGACCACTTAATGATTCCTTACTTTGAAACCACGTCAATTCCGGCAATTCCTTAGCTAATCACGACATCTACTAACAACGTATTCTCTTTGACACAATGAACAAAACCGCGCGAAATGAACGCGAAGTTGGCGTGGTTTGAACTGTCAAAATACCACGCTAGACAATTGTACGTGGAAAGATTACGCAGAGAATAATAATTAATATACAAAATTAGAGCCCAGAAGGCCAATTCTCGTAATTTAAAACGTTCAAAATCTCATCTCGGCGACAAACAAATGTCAAAAACGTGTCAAAATGTATGGAAATTAGAAGTATTTTTGACAGATTGAGACTGAGATCAGACTGTGAACATTCTTAAAATTACGAGAATTGCCCCTCTGGTTAGTGGGAAGATGAAGTAGCGTGGTAAATGACGTTTGAATTGGCCAATGTCCAGCAGTGGCAAATTTTAAAGAAACATTATTTTACTCAGACATTACAATCATCATCTGCCTAGCCTTTTCCCAACTCTGACGGCACGGTTGGCGCAGTGGTTAAGCGATTGACTGCTGCGCAGCGTGTCGCGGGTTCGATTCCCGCACGGAACAAATATTTGTATGACCTACATGTATTTGTTCCGAGTCTGGGTGTTTTTCTATCTATATGTATGTATTTACAAAAAAAAAAATGTATATAAGTAGTTTATCAGCCATCTTGTTACCATAACACAAGCATTAGGTTGCTTAGCTTGGGACTAGATGGCGCTGTGTGAAATGTCCAGGGGATATTATTATATATAACTATGTTGGGGTCGGCTTCCAGTCTAACCGGATGCAGCTGAATACCAGTATTTTACATGGAGCGACTGCCTATCTGACCTCCACAACCCAGTTACTGGGTAATACGATACCACTTGGTAAGACTGGTTGTCAGACTTTCGGGCTTCTGACTACCCGTAACAACTGTCAAAGATCCACGAATGACAGCCGGGACCAACGGCTTAACGTGCTTTCCGAGGCACGGAGGGGTCTCGGTATGTAAAGATGGTCACCCATCCACAGACCAACCGCGGCAAGCGGCTCTCAGACATTACAATGTCAGAGTAAAAAACAATGCACGCGTAAAATGTACACATTTGACGCGCTGCTACGTCAGCAAAAGACTTAAAATGTTTACCTTGACATCAACGACGCCGCGAGGAGCTGTCAGAAAAAGGCCAGTCTGGTCGAGAGCCCTCTTCACGTCGTCTGATATCTGGATCTTCATTGCTGTTAAACAGAACAACTTATTGAATTAGAAGTTGTTGTGGTTGTAAGAAAGGCCAATTGGGTAGGCTGCATAAAGTACCTACGCAATTAGCCAGACTATCATGAAAACTAACTCCAAAATAAACATTCCTGTAATTTAATTAATTTTGACATTCCTGTAATTTAATTAATTTTGACATGCCTGTATTCTTATTTTAACATTTGTAATTTCTTATTTTGTAATTTGACATTTTCTAACAAATTTTAATGAAAACAATTATCATTCAATAATTATGAATCATAGCACATCCAAAATTTGCATGTTGAATTTAGTGGGCGGAATCATCATCTCATCTGCCTAGCCTTTTCCCAACTATGTTGGAATGGGCGGAATATGAAGTATTGTAAGCACCCATATGATAAATAAATAAAAATGAAAAATAAATATTTCATGCAAATAAAATATGATTATTATAACTGTATATTATTACTATGTATTATTATAATGTACCTAATTTAATAGGATGAAGATTAAGGATTTAGCATGTAAGGCCTCGCTATCGCATTGGATCGCTGATCTGTAATGGTAGTTGTAGGTAAGATTTGAATAAATAAATAAAAATAAAAAAATAAAACTGAAGGAAAAAAACAATGACCGTCCCATTCACAACAATTAAAACAATAAATTATTTACAAAGTAAATATTCATGTCATTGTATAACCCAATTCTTTAGGAATAAATAAATAAAATTAAAACAATAAAACACAATTATATAATATAAGGACCAACCACACGTCAGCCTAGTCAAATAACCCGCCCCTAACTGTTCCCGGCGCAAAGGAGCCCAAAACGCTTGCTGCATTGCCACGTTGGATGGCAATGGCTAACCTTTGCACCAAGAACGAGCCGGAGCGGGAGTCCCCCGTTTTGTCACAGAGCTTGTGCCCTATCTCATCATATCATATCATTGTATAATAAGTAAAATAGTGAAAAAAAATATTAAGAAAAAAAAAACAAGCCGGACTTACGCTCTCCAGTGCTTTCCATTCTGCTTGCTGTATTGATCGTGTCACCAAACAAACAGTATCTCGGCATTTTGCTCCCCACAATGCCGGCAACACATGGCCCCATGTGGATACCGCTTCTCATACAAAGTGTCTGGAAAAAAAACATATTTTTTTTATGAGAATTGGTTCTCTCTGAGCATTTCTATAGGAAAAAGAGCATTACTGGATAAATGGCTGATTGATCATGTGTATTTTCTATCAAGGTGGGTGGACGACATTGTTACCATCGCGGTTAATAAAACCTGCACCCTAATTGCGTAACACACGATCAATCGTAATCTGAATCATTTTGAAGCAAATTGCTAATACATTGCTTCATAAGTTCTAAAAATTGGTCTGCACAACACGTAAACAACGCAATGAATGTTGTTGAACTGTCAAAATGAAACCGATTCCGATTGATTGTGTGTTACGCAATTAGGGTGCTGGATGAGGCTGGCACAGGAGCGTGGGGATTGGCACATGAAAAGAGAGGCCCGGTTCTCTGCAGTAGGTGAAGTCGGGCCGTGGATGATGGTCATGATGATTTTCTATCAAATAAACATGACAAGCTAAAGTCCCCGTTCATATACAAAATTCACTCTTATAATTTCATCTTTTTTATTGAAATTGTTTTCAAATAATCATCATCGGCGTAGCCATTTCCCAACTATGTTAGGGACGGCTTCCAGTTTAACCGGATGCATCTGATTACCAGTATTTTACTTGGAGCGACTGCCTATCTGACCTCCACAGCCCAGTTACTGGATAGCCAGACTAGTTAGACTTTAGCAAATTGTTTATTGAATTTTTTTTAAAAGAATAACTAAGTACAGTTACTGTAAATATTTTTTGTAATTATTAAAAAAATATGTAGTTGAATTAAACAAGCTTAATAAAAGGTTAAGTACCCCGGTGACGTGGCTAGGGTATTTTCCAAACTAACGTCTATTACAAACTAATTTCGTTGAAACATTGTTTCCAATTTTTTATTTTGTTATAATTTTTTTTTTGTTTTTTATTTTGTTTTTGTTTTATTTTTTTGTGTCCAAATGAACGCAATTCTTTCTTTCTTTACGTACTGCTGGTTTAACGCCATTTTATGCTACGTATCTTGTTTGTAAGTAGGCAGGTACTCGATTGTGTGTCGTCGTACGTTACTATCAATATTTAGAAGCTGATTCAGAGCGATGAATAATTTTGTCAAGCGAAAATCTGGATACAAAATTATTTGGAACCATAATAATGCCAGACTATCGAATTTACTTGTATTATCTTATCGAATTGACTGTAAGTAAAATCAAGCAAACATATCGTGGGAATTAGGACCCACCAAAACGGCTCGTCAACATTGAAAGGTGACTGGGACTGGGTTCGGAAAGTGGAGATCAGATGCTGTGACGCAACTTGGGGGAGTCCTATTTCCAACAGGGTTGCCAGTAGAGATTTTTTATCCAATTATACAATCTAGTAGATGGTCAGCAATACTGACAGACTGCGATATGTCAAGTTCACTATTAATAAATAAACTACAAGTATTTATACAATAATAGGGAGGTTGAAATAGGTGGCTTCAATTTATTGGTCATACAGTATACTCAATACATTTATTTGCATTCCACAATGTAAACTTAGGTTGTAGGTACATTATAAAATATACATAATTTTAGATCATTGTGGACCCTGTCGGGCACAGCAAGATAGGATAGAGGAAGAGGGCTATTATTATACTAGTAGTATACTAGTACTACGACCAGGATTGTAGACGGTATGACTAACAAATTGAAGCCACTTCGTCTCGTACAGTCACGAGCAAAAGTATGTATACACTCGGCTTTATTCAAAAGCGATTTACTCCTTTATTTTTTAATGAAATTTTATGTTGTTACGAACATAGCATTTCCGAACCCATAAGTTTATGTAATGTATCATATTTCAACGTTGCATTCGTTAAATCACGAAAAAATCGCAATTGAAAGTTGCCGAGTGTTGACATATTGGTGCTCGTGACTGTACATAGTAGATGACTCAATGAGTCTTCCGTATGATGATACTGATAGCTTTGATATTTACTGTCTGGTCGACTCATTACCTGCTACTCGGACTTATTCAATACTTTTTTATTGGTATGAAGTGACAAGCACAACTTTTCTAATCTGCATTCGCGACATTTTCGTCAATAATAATTATAATTATAAACAAATATGAGTTTTTGGAAAAATAACTTTAATTCCTACACAATAAAGTTCAGTTCAAACATTTTTATAACTTTTTCAATAGTGTTACTCTGAAATCAACTTAATTACTAATAAAATAAAGTGGATATTTTAATTTGAATCAACGTCAATTTGGAACATAAATTAAATTTGAATATAGGTACCACGTTACGCATCCTCATGCAAAATTTTTTTCAAAACTCATGCGTTTCTATGTCAGTAAAGTTCATAATCTTGTTTTTGATTTACTCGTCATCTTTATGACACGTCTTACCTAATGCCAATAATATTGGTGTTAGAAGTCAATATTAATGTCATGCGATACCACGGACGACACTTTAGGAACATACATACATAACATAACGCCTGTTTTCCGCGAGGGTTTAAGCAGAGGTGCACTTATAGTACACACACATTTCACCAGTTATGTTTCAGTCCCATATTAGGGGCGAGTCTATTGTCGTTGTCACCAACCGGCCACATAGTTGGTCTTGATGAAATATTGGCTTATCCAGCTAACTTCAAATTCACTGGCCATCTCTGAGGAGGTGAAATCAGGTAGCGTTGTTTATATTTTTGAGTAGATAGGTAGCATCTACTCAAAAATAATTAACTGCATTTATGGACTCTGTGACCTTATACTGCACTTAAGTCACACTTATCTGTGACTTAAGTTGTACATTTTTACACAGAAAATGGTGACTTAAGTGCCCGTTTAGGTCACACGTGCTATAAAATAGAATACTATACGTGTGACTTAAGTAGTATTTAATGCACGGCGTTTAGCACACATATGCAAAACACACGGCCTCTCCTATAGCGTGCAAAAGGAGAGGCCTATGTCCAGCAGTGGACTGCTACAGGCTGATGATGATGATGCTGTTTAACACACTACTTAAGTCACACGTATAGTAGGTAATGTACTATTAAAAAATCCGTGCAGCGTGTGGGATGTCAATATGCCTCATGGCGTTCGACGTTTTGCGCGTAGGCGCATCCGGTGCGGCCAAAATGGCAACATTTTTCTGCAGAGACCGCTTCCTTCGTATTAAGGTCACTGAACAACGTCATCTGCATTGCCAAAAGGCTAGGCAGTTGATGCTTTTACGTGGGAAGTTATTGAGAAAACCCAATTATGTTGGAGTCAACTTCTAGTTTAGCCGGATGCAATTATAGTACTAGTATTTAACATGAAGCGTCCGACTTTCTGACGTCCACAAACCAGTTACTAGGTGACACTATAATACCCCTTCGTAAGTCTGGTTGTCACCAATTCGGGCTTCTTACTACCCGTAACGAATGTGAAAGGTCTACGAATTACTAAAGAAACCAACGGCTTAACGTGCTTCGAGTTTCAGTATGCAAAGATGGTCACCCATCCAGGGACCAACCTTGGCAACGCTTTGCATTCACGTAACAGAAACAGCTCAAAATTTCAAAGCAATGGATTAGCAATATCCTTCAAAAGCATTCAGATTGTGTTCGATCGTGTGTAACGCAATTGGGGAATGGTTCCGGTTCGGATTAAAAACAACTGTTTTAATTAAACGAAGGAGTGACTGTATTTGAATAAATTCATTTTCAAGTTATAGAACAACAAACTGAATGTCATACTTCAACTAAGCCCATCACAGTCCACTGCTGGACATAGGCCTCTCTCAGGTTGCGCCACAACACCCTGTCCTCCACCTTCCGCATCCAGTCTGACCCAGCAACCTTCATGTCATACTTAGCAAAGTTCAAACTCCATTGCAATCGAAAACATAGGAGAACGATTTTTGTAACAAATGATTACTCAAAAATCAAATTAGAATACATTTCACTAAAGTACATAACTGATTAAAGGGCGATGGAATGTAAATTATCTGTGATTATAATTATTCATATGAATACTGCTATAGGTACAGGTTTTTTTAAAAGTAAGGTCAGCAATAAAAAGGTAGCAAAAGAAAGGAAATGACAAGAGCAAGTGAAAATATTTGTTACTTGAGTGAAAGGTGCTTAACAACAAAACAATTCATTGACATACATAATCAGCCTAAAATGTTCCCACTGCTGGGACTCAGGCCTCCTCTCTTCGAGAGGGAGTGGGCTGTATCTACAACGCAGGCCCACTGCGGGTTGGTAGATGTCACATGTCTTCAAATTTTTGGTTCTAGGACATGCTGGTTTCCTAACGATGTTTTCCATCACAGTTTTGAAAGCAGTGGTGATGAAATTATTTAGACAAAGTAAAGCGACTACCTGGGTTCGAACCAACGACCTACGACTCAAAAGTCGGGGTCATTACCATTAGGCCACCCCTGCTCAAATCATGAATTAACATTAGGTATTATAGGCTGTTAAGCTAGTGTAAAACAAAAGAGGAAAAAGGAATTAAGTAGTAAAAGCGAAGACACAGATATTATTACCTAGAATAGTACCTGATCAGGTCGATGTGGTAATCTGCACATGGATGTCGCTTCCAGTAGCTCTAGAGCCATACTTGCTATTTCTGTCGCATGCTTGTTGCCTTTAAAAAAATAAATAAACTGTTTATGAATGTAATTTTATGGCTGAATATTCTACAGACGCCAGCAGGTCAAGCTACCCGAAACTGTCAAATTTTCCCAATCAACCTTGAACCTTAATGCTTTAGCGATAAAGTTGAAAATCTACTAAAGAAATTTGACAGATTGTAGTAGCTTGATGTGCTGGCGTCTGTACCAAACATTTAATTAATTTATTTAGGGTATACAACAAAAGAAAGAAAAAGTGCCTCGTACAGGAAGATCACAAACAAAACAAAACAAAGTCAAAAATAAAAATAAACAAATTATATAAAAAAGTAACAAAAAGAAAAATAAAACGAGGCCAAAAGGCTCCTATCTCAGCATGATGCTTCGACATTTAAAAAATAAATGTTACAGCGGTATTCTGATTAGGGTTGATGAGGAAGTGGTTATGAGGAAGAGGATGCGGATGAGGAACTATTAGAAATACGTTTTGAGGAAGTGGATGAGGATGAGGATATGAGGACGAGGATGAGGATGAGGAAGAGGATGCGGAAGAGGAAGATAGAACCTGGGATTTCGAATTGAAATTTTAAATAAAAGAAAGATTGCGAATGGGCCTTCAATATTTAGAAAAAAAAAACTGAATAGTCAAAATTCACAATAGGGAGTTTGAATTGAATGAAAATTAACTTTGAAGCTGTTTCTCAAGATAGACGGTTTCGTAATTCGTCGTAAACTAATCCAGCGCCACTGAAAAGGCGCTCACAGAGACACTTGATGGGGAGGCTGAAAGATACTGGCGCACAGCTCTGTAAAGTTCAAAATATTTAGGATTCATTTTCCACCACAAAAGGCTGTCTTCTTGAAGACCTATTCTCTTCTCTTTAATATAAATCATTATTAGTGACTTCAGGATAACAAATCTATCGATTTGTTATCCTTTCTTCATCGTCACTGTTTGGAGCTGACGCCAGCATCTCAGATAACATTGATTGTAAAAATCTGCCTGTTGAAAAGTTAGCTCCAGAACTCATTGATCGTTGAGGCTCTCGGTATCGGTATGATGAATGTGTTGATTGTGTTGAATAACATCATGTTCGATTGACTGTATTTGTGGCTTTTTTTAATGCTGTATCCTTTTGTTCATACTCGGCATATTCTACTTCATGGCGTGACTTGAGATGACTTCTTAACCCCAAAGTCCCGCGCCCTTTCCTTGAATATGTTTGGTCACATATTTTACATCACATGGCGCCGATTCCCTTGTTCACAAACTAAACTAAATTTAAGTTCAGTGCATCTTTTTCATTCTATTTCATTAAGAAAAGGACAGAAGATAAAATATTAGTTTAGTCCTGTCAAATTAGTCCGCGCCTGACGTAAATTGACGTATTTTTAGCAGCCATGTTTTTAATCACGTCTAACTTGTCTATGGAGTATCATAATTTGACAGGACTAAACTAATATTTATTTTCTGTCCTTTTCTTAATGAAATAGAAAGAAAAAGATGCACTGAACTTAAATTTAGTTTAGTTTGTGAACAAGGGAATCGGCGCCATTATCAACGTCCACTTCACTAAAATACACTAATATAATTATCAATATAGCACTAGATTTTGGCTTCATCTCAAAAACTTTTTAACTTAACAATAAACCTAATTACGACTTACGTAGTTCTAGTTACGTATGACCACCCATAACAAAACAAATTTAAGACTGATGACAGTACTACACAATAGAGTGCTGTGTTATATTTCTAAAACACGTTGGAGAACATTCATGCCTGATCGTGAAAGTACCTAATTCATATTTTATCCTCTTTTCACTGTAACTATTTAAAGCAGCGAGCAAAAGACGGAGATTACTTTTATTTACATTGAATACGTCAACAACACTTCCTCATAAATTCCTCTTAATGAATGAGGATGTGGAAGAGGAAGAGGAATATTTTATGCTTGATTTTGGGGATGTGGAAGAGGATGAGGAATCGCTAAAAAATGAGGAACTTCCGCATTATGAGGATGAGGAAGAGGAATCCTCATCAACCCTAATTCTGATAGGGCACGTAAACAGATGTATACCTCGACTTTTAATCGTATTCAGTATCTTGACAGTTCAATGAAAAATAATGTTACCATACTAAAACTATAGTGTTGGGTAGTGAACGATTTTGCGTAAAGAACGAATGATAAAAATGATTGAATTTAAATAAAACTTTATATATTCGTATGTAAGATGTGAAATATAAGAATAATTATTAATAAAAGTCGTTATTAGTTAAGTAAAGTAGTATTTTCCTTTTTTATTTTATTCTAATAGAAACAAAATAAAAATCATATTAACAAAAATAATTATATTACTTTTTTTTTACTTTTGTCATTTTATTTCCTCTGGATTTCCTAGACGTAGACGTCATTATTGACGTTATTCTTCTTAATAATTTTTAAGACATTTTAAAATAAAAAGTTTGCATTTAAGTACATTATTTAAGTTCATTCAATTTCGTTCATTCAAGTTGCAACACCTGACTGCCTTTTTTTGTCTAAACCTGGTAACCCTTCAACGATTAAAAGTCGAGGTATAGTTGCACAATACATGACACATATGTAAATAAAGGGCAACCTGATGTATGAAGTAGGTGCACTCCTTCACTTATAGGAGACCACAGCATGCACAATAAAATAACAGCTAACTTAATAAAGTTAAAACATTATTAATAGGTAACCTTTGGAAAAGTTACTAAAATTTTAAAATATTAAAAATATATATATTTAGAGATACTTAAATTAAATTGGATCTATTAAAATTTTATTATGTCATTTATTTAAATAATAAATAAGATAAGTGATTGTAACTTTACCGTTTCTAACTGGCAGTCCTGAAGCGACCATGTAAGAATCTCCAATGGTCTCAATTTTGTACACGTCGTAGCATTCAATTTTCTCGTCAAATAACTTATACACTGAGTTTAGGAAACTGATGACCTGAAAAAAGAAAATATTTTTTCAGGACTGCTTGCGAAATCTAAAACTCTCCTAAAGATATAGCGAAAAATACTCAATGGGGACTCGGGGCCGATTTTGAAGCCGGGATTCTAAAGGTGTATTCATGTAGAACGCAGGTAACCAGGGTCACAAAGTATGAAAACTGCCTGCTCCGATCAGCGTTAATAACCACCGCTTATTGGGCAACAAGTGCTGGCATACCAGCGCCAGTTACCAGCGTTCTACACAACCCTAAACCATGCATTTTGAAAAAAAAGACCTGTCGCTTTAGGCCCTAAAACGTTCTCTAGATGTAGCTTAATGTAACGTAAATTCGAACAATAGTTAATTTATTTAATACTTCTAGCGCATAAATGTACAGAGGCGAACTTAATGCCATAGGCATTTTCTACCAATCAACCTTTGGGTGATGCATAGACAAACAAAAACTATTTTAAATAAAAATAATACGTAATAAAGATACGCATAAACCTATTAAAACTACAAATATACTATATACCTAAATACATATAAATATTGGATTGAAAATACAACTTTCCTGTATAAATTTAGTTTAAAATGCAGCAAGCATAATTAGTATCACTCAAAGATAGATAGAAATAAAGTCTTAAAACTAAATAAATATTATGCGCAGAACGAGTACTTATTTTTAGTTTTATAATCTGTCGAATTTACGACGACGCGACGTTACGATTTAGCATAAACTGCGCGTTCGTACTAGGCCCAAAAGTTAAATTCCGTGAAGCTGGAACGGCTTATGCTTGCAATCTCTCTGAGGGATCGAATCCGGAACGAGATGATCCGGCAGAGAACCAAAGTTGTCGACATAGCTCACAGAATAAGCAAGCTGAAGTGGCAATGGGCCGGTCATATTAGCCGTAGAACCAATGACTGTTTGGGTACACGGGTATTTGCTGGATTGCTGGTAGCAGCTGGATGAGAGTTGCTGAGAATCGAGCTGAATGGCGTGCAATTGGAGAGGCCTATGTTCAGCAGTAGACAGCTATAGGCATCATAATCATCATCAGTTGATGATGAATCTCAAACAGCATATTATAGCCTGATCTATCCACTTGAGGAAACAGTCATAAGCTCATAGAAGTTCATGGATTTTTTTTTTGTTTTTATACCGTTTCAATAAGGTCGGGCGGCCCGCCGCGCTGTATAAAATTTTTAGGGCCAGGAAAGGCCGCGCGGCCGGTACGCGTTAGCGGATAAAATAAAATATTTACATTTCCATCAGATGACACTTTCTGCAAATATTCTTAAAGACAATAATTGCACAATATTTCTATCACAATTTCATAATGTTTTGTAATTTAAAGAAATTATTTCGTTTCTTGGAAATATTAGGTACTTGACCACGGCTAACATCTTAAAAAAAAAAAAAAAATTCTTGCACTACTTCTTACACTACAGCACGTAAAGCCCCAACGGCTTTATGTGCTTTGCCTGATGATCTCTCTCCCGTCATCATCAGTTGATGATGAATGTCAAACAGCATATAGCCTGATCTATCCACTTGAGGAAACAGTCATAAGCTCATAGATTTTTTTTTTGTTTTTAAACCGTTTCAATAAGGTCGTGCGACCCGCCGCGCTGTATAAATTTTTTAGGGCCAGGCAAGGCCGCGCGGCCGGTACGCGTTAGCGGATAAAATAAAATATTTACATTTCCATCAGATGACACTTTCTGCAAATATTCTTAAAGACAATAATTGCACAATATTTCTATCACAATTTCATAATGTTTTGTAATTTTAAGAAATTATTTCGTTTCTTGGAAATATTAGGTACTTGACCACGGCTAACATCTTAAAAAAAAAAAAAAATCTTGCACTACTTCTTACACTACATCACGTAAAGCCCCAACGGCTTTACGTGCTTTGCCTGATGATCTCTCTCCCGTCGTGTCGGATTGCCGTCCCAGCAGACTATGAGAGTGCACCTGTGTGCACTTTAATATCTCCTGCGTACTGGCTAATCTCCGTTGAGATTAGCCACCGTGACCGAAATCGGTCGGGAGACTATTATATTATCATCAGAACTTCACACATGGATTTCGTAAAAAATTGAAAATCAATCAAAAGATTCTACTGTTATTTAGATACGTGTAAAATGCAATGAAAAACTGTTAAATTACCTGGTACGGCGTGGATACGGCGGCGATTGCAGTGAACCCAACAATATCGCTAAAATATACTGTCACCGAAGCAAAAAACTCAGCTGGGACCTGGAAACATCACAGAATTTAGTTCGACACGACTATAAGTTTTATCACAAAAGTTACATAATTTATTTTACTATTATTTTTGAATGGTACGAATAGTATTTACCATAAGCAAGCCTTTTCTCAACTATGTTTGGGTCGGCTTCCAGTCTAACCGGGTTCAGCTACCAGCAATAAGGACCAATATTTTACATGACGCGACTGCCTAACTGAGCTGAACCCAGTTACTGGGTAAAACTGGTTGGATCCTGGTAAGACTTGTTCTTTGTCAGACTTTTCCGGACTTCTGACTACCCGTAATGACTGTCAAAAATACGTTTGAAGACAGTCAAAAATTGGTGAAAAATATAGGGAAATTACAGGTATTTTTGAATGTGGATGTTCTTAAAATTACGAGAACTGCCCCTCGGGTCTCGTATATGAAGCCCATAAGTTTAATTCCATACTTATCTATCTACACTAATAATAAAGCTGAAGAGTTCTTTGTTTTTAACGCTACACCTCTGAAACTACCCGTCACAGCGTCGGATTAAAAAAAAAAACAATGTTTTGCGTTGGATGTCCCAATTCTTGAGTAAGTTCATTAGCTATAACATCACGCTACAACAATTAGGAGCCGAGCAAAAAGAAAAACAAATCAAAAAGGATACTAAGCAAAAAAGAAGCACCGGAGCTCGCGAACCAACTCGCCGGCAGAAACTAGTTATCATTTTACTATCTTAGCACAACGTGCATTACCTTAACCGTGACCGAACATTACAACAAGTTATCTTCATAAACACTGACTGACCTTAACCGGTTCACGAACATGTAACAATCAGTTACGTCAAGTTCATTGCTCAGCGATAAGACTTAATGAAGTGCCGTCAATAATTATAATGAGGACAAACTCAAAAGTCGATTAAATTATGTATGTTATGCGAATCGATATCATCACAGTTTCGCTACTGACTCACTATTTATTTATTTACGGACTACTAACTCACTCACTTCAAGCTATACGTTTTTTTTTTAAATTATATTCTAAGAGATGTCAGCAAAAGCGACGGGGCCCCATAGGGCCGAAGCCTGCCAGGGTAGCGGCATTCTCCGAAAGGTTTACCGCTGCCCTGGAATATAAAGGGCTAAGGAAGGAACACGGGTGGGTTTTAGTCAGTAAGAGTCTGACACTCCCTTCTGCTCCACCCAGAGCGGGAGGAGCCATTTGATGATTTCCCATCCTGAAAAAAAAAAAAAGCTATACATTTCCAGTTTTGCGCTGACCTCTCATTTTAAAGGTTTTATAGACTAGCTATAATTTACAATAAACATTTTGTGAATTTGGATATATTCGCTTTAGATCGCCAAAAATTTAAGAAATATTTAGTGAATAGTCTACATTTGCGTGATGTTTAGTTTTGTTTGTTATCTAGTACGGTAGTTGTTTTAGTAATAAGTACAGTCTCTTCATTCTCTTATTATTCTCTTACTGTCTTCTTCTTTGTGTTTTGTAACGTGAATGTTCTGTCTTCACTGTATCATTAACCTAGGTAATCTGTGGAAACGTTGTGGATTGTACATTTACCCACTTCCAATGTAATGTTAGATGTAATATATAATGTACAATTGTTTGTTTTCCCTAACAAAATAAATAAATAAATAAATTTTTCGTACAAAGAGCTTCTGCGTAAAAAGCAAGAGTGAACAGGCATCTTCTGGACACGCTCATTCCATCATAGACCTCATCCATCACTTACCATCAGGCGTGATCGAGGTCAAGGGCAGGACCATTTAAAAAAAAAAGAGAAGTCAGCTTATACTGGAAATGTATTGGTTGATGTATCTCCGTGCGTACTATACAATTATTTTCTACAATATTATGACTTGTATAAGTAGGAATACATTTTTCCTTATCTGTCAGATAGTGTGAAGGGGGTTTTCCCAATGAAGATAGAAGCATTTTAATAAGACAACTATAATAATACAGTTTCTTTAAGAATCTAGGAGTTTGACTAGCTGATACAATTATTATACTAGCTGCGCCTCGCGGTTTCACCCGCATAAGTTTCGATTCCGTGGCAATATCGGGATAAAAAGTATCTTATGGGTTAATCCTGGTTATAAACTATCTGTGTGCCAAATTTTATACAAATCCGTTCAGAAGCTTTTGCGTGAAAAAGTAACAAACATCTATCCATCCTCCAATCCACAAACTTTCACGTTTATAATATTATAAAGGAACCCACTCCTCCTTTACGCCTAATTTACACCGTCAAACTCAAACTCAAATCATTTATTTCAATTAAACCATATAGGTACAGGCACTTTTGAATTGTCAAAATTAAATAGTCGGTCAGTTAGTCAGAAAGTTGAAGCTAGTTGCCCATTTCAAAGCGTAGATCTCTATGGAGAAGAACGGGCAAGAAACTCCACGGACACTCTTTTAAATCAAGATATTTTTACAAAATCCTGGGTACCGTGGAATCTAACTCATAACCTCTCGCTCTATAATACGGGCCATAACCGTTGAGCTATTACCGTTTAGTTTATGTTTGACAGCTCATTAATCGTCACGAATAAACCCTACCGTACCTAACATGCGTAATGTTGGTCTCATTTCCATATCACAGCACAAAGTTCAACAACATACTAATGAACAGCGCGTCACAAACGCGTGCCGTCATGCATAAGGCCTTGCCCACACATACGGTCTCGTGATTAAGGGACAAGTTCAATGCGATAACACGTAATGTCATAATGACGATAACGCTATTCATTATGTGTTAATGATTATATCAGACGGCGAGTAGACTGCCACATTGAAAGCTCTTATCAATAAATTAACGTGACGTGAATAAATGTTTGTTTAAGTGTTTAATGACTGTTTTATCTATGTAAATGGTATGTTTATCGGTTATTTATTGAGATTTACACACCCTTTTTTTTGTTGAGACTTTGTAGTAGCATGATTTTTGTTTTAAATTAATGAATGAATAAATGATAATACTAATTTGTTGGTTTGCTTGTTGTTATGTTATGTTTGTGTGCGTGCTTCTTTTCAAAGTGACGAATGAATTCCTTCATACTGGCTTGAACTAAAATTAAAAGTTTTTTTTATAACTTTTAACACCCAGTATAAATCAATATAAAGTAGGTACACCTACCTAAAGATCGTGAAAAGAAAGTTAGGAAATAATGAACGAGATTAATGCAACATTTGAATAAAATAAGGATTCAAGTTTTTCACTAGTATGTAGGTAGGTAGGTAATTGAAGGAATGTCTGAAGAACATTCTTTTTTTTTCTCATGTCGTCAAACAGTAAGACCATAGCAAAACAAATTACTTCGCCGTTTATGTTAGTTTCAGAAACCTCATAAACTCATGAAAAGTTTGAAGATTCGTTTTTTGTTTGTTTCACTGTTATCACACATGATTCCCATACAAAAATAAATATTCCAATCAAATTAATAAAGTTAGCCCAATTTTTTGTGCAATATTGCATAACATTTTGTGGAATATTGCGTCATGTTTTTGTGCTGTGGCTACATAGAATGTTGCGGTGTTGGAGGCAACATTGTTTTTGTAATATTTCATATTGTGGAAAACATTGATTAGCAATTGTTTCTCAACTTTTGTGCATGAATACGGGGCTTAATTCCATCTACCTATGACTCAATTTAGTCGCTTTTAATGTGGAATAACTTTGTGGTTTTCTGAAGGAAAAACCCGCAAGTATGTCAAGTAAGTACTACAAGTAAGTTACACACACATATGCATCGACAATTGATTACATCATATCACCATCAAAGGAACCTTCCATGACCATAAAGTGCTTACCTACATCAGTGTAATCTACCTGTCTCATTCCAACCTATAGCAATTGGTAACTATCTGTCTCACTTGCGCAGGATGAGGCGTACTGCGGTTTTGAACAGGCAACTGCAATTCGTGACGGGCCTTATAACCGCGGTTTCAAACTAACCGGTTAAACTGTGGAGAAACGTGATGCGAATGAAATAAACGAAGAGCCGTCCACCTTAAGCTGATGCACCCTATAAAAAGTGGCGACTTGTGCAATACAATATCTTTCTATGACTGACTCCTGCGACAATTCTAAATTGCACAGGCACTTTTGAATTGTCGCAGGAGTAAAGTTCTGTATACTTGAATGCCGATTTAGCACCGATCTAAGCTGTAATTTTTGTATATATAAAGAACTGCACTTCTATAACAGTTAGGTGTTAATTTCAATAGCTGGCTCCGTGGTTGAAGCCTGATCTAAAGAAAAATCTTGTTTTTTATTAAGGCTGAAAGCATTAAATAAACCATTTAACTCTGTAGTTAAAACTCAGAACTTTGCCTAAATCGAAATAAAGTTTGAAATACAAATACTGACTCAAAGGTTTACGCTAGAACTAAACTTAAATTTCGTTTTGTAATAAGATGGTTTGAGTTTGAGTTGAGTTTCAAAAAGTAAATAGGTTTATAGATAATACGAAAAAGTTTAACTTGGAATGTAGTGGTCGATACCTGTAGTGATATACAAAGATTTGATTTGAGCGTTACCTAGAAATTGTGTAGAAATCCGGACATGTGATGCGGAAGAATGAAGAGCGTGAAGCAAGAAAAGATTTAAGAAAAATTATAAAGGAAGATCCAGGAAACGATAGATGGATTGCGTGAAAGATGACAGAATAGGATAGAATATTCTTTATTATGTACACCATATACATATACGAATATAAATATAGTTTGAAAGAATAACTCGGATATGACCGTCGCGGTCGGCCGATAAGGATGCATGGATGAAAAGACATACTTACATAATAATATTATGCCCAACCACAAATGAATTAGCATAACGAAAAGTAGATGATACGTATTGAATGAGTTTCGGTAAATTAGGTAGCCATACATTAGGTCAGATATCTTCTAATTCGGTTTGACCCCATTATATGCACACTCAACAAAATGATTTAAAGATTTTGTAACCGCTGTACCTTTTTTTTCTGTTCTGTTTTTCTTGTCTGTTATATATTATGTGTTTATTTATGTACAAATGGTCATCATCTGCCTAACCTTTTCCCAATTATGTTGGGGTCGGCTTCCAGTCTAACCGGATGCAGCTGAATACCAGTATTTTACATGGAGCGACTACCTATCTGACCTCCACAACCCAGTTACTGGGTAATACGATACCCCTTGGTAAGACTGGTTTTCAGACTTTCGGGCTTCTGACTACCCGTAACGACTGTCAAAGATCCACGAATGACAGCCGGGACCAACGGCTTAACGTGCTTTCCGAGGCACAGAGGGGTCTCGGTATGTAAAGATGGTCACCCATCCACAGACCAACCGCGGCAAGCGTAGCTTAACCTGACCGATCGACCTGTGCGGCTGTTATTATTTAGCCACGGGCCCCTCTGTACATAAATGGTAAAATAGATAAATAAATTTTGGCTGAAACTGAATTTAGCGATGTCAGGAAAACCCATGGGTTTTCCTAGATTGCTCATGAGCTCTACCAGGCCAATACAAGAAATGAGGTAACCGATCTGAGGTGACGAAATAAAATATTCAGAAGTATCCACAAACGACTGATTCACAAACCCACATGGATCATACAGGCGCACTACAATATAATAAACAGTAGAACAAGTACGAAAAAACCCTTGAATTGTCGCACGAATGGACAACACGTTCCTCAGGCCACGAAATAATAATAATAATAATTTATCTTTATTTCAGACATACGTCCATACATTTTTACAAAGAAAGCGTTAGTAGGGTTGTTAATAGTACACACAAAAAAATAATAATAATAAATAAAAAACCAAAAAAAAAAAAAAATGAAATGAAATTGTTTATTCTGCAAATAGGCTATTGGAATCACTTTTACACATCATATTATAAAAATAAACTAAAAAATAATCTAGATGAACTAGGCGTTTCCTATCTGAGTACTCTGTGAAGAATGGCCGAAACAAACTTATAGGTCACAGTCTTTTTAAAGTCCAAACATAATCTTGGTCAGATCATAATAATATGAAGACCTTGTTATATAGACTGATGTCTAAAATGGTCTTTTGAAGAAAATATCACACAGATTTAAGTAGACCAGTCCACGATTTAAGTACTTAGGTAAGTCACGAGTCCCGCAATGCATTTAGTTTGTGGCTGTAACATTGACACCAGTGTGCAGTGGGTGGTTAGGTTACGTAGTTCATAAACATTGCACAGATGACACACTGTTTTATATTTCTACCGAGGTTCAGGTTCTAATAATATTTCGTAATAATGCATTTCTGAATAAATCTAACAGGACAAGCCTGACGTTTTATTATTAGCATAATTCCAATTTTACAAGTATCATTTACTTGGAAACACATCCAGAAATAGTTATTACAGTTTTTATACTAATATACATACTTCTATATTAATATTATAAAGAGGAAAGATTTGTATTTTTAACCGACTTCAAAAAAGGAGGAGGTTCTCCATTCGACGGTATGTTTTTTTTTTGTGTTTGTTACGCGATTACTCCGCCAATTGTGGACCGATTTTCAAAATTCTTTTTTTGTTCGAAAGGAGATACTTCTGAAGTGGTCCCATAGAAATTTCATTAAAAACGGTTCAGTAGTTTAGTTTTTAAACCAAAATTACTGGTAAAAATGACAACTTAAAAGTGAAAAATAAAAACTTTTTTGCAAATAAAACAACCGACTTCCAAAAACGACACTACAAAGTGAAAAATAACTTTAATTTCGGAAGTCGGTGGCAAACAACGAAAATTCGAACCCAACGACACCGACTTCCTAAATTAAAATTATTTTTCACTTTGTAGTGTCGTTTTTGGAAGTCGGTTGTTTTTTTTTGTGTGTATGTTTGTAATGAATAAACTCAAAAAATACTGTGCCAATTTCAAAAATTCTTTCACTATTGGAAAGCTACATTCTCCCTGAGTGACATAGGCTATATTTATTGCTAGAAAATATTAGGGATCCTTACTTAAACTTAACCACCCGTGCGAAGCCGGGACGGGCCGCTTGTTACATATAAAGAGGTAAAATTTGTTTGTTTATATGTATGTAGAGGGTAATCTCTGGAACCACCAGACGGATTTAAAAAATTCTTTTTGCATTTAATAGACCAATTCTTGAGGAAGGTTATTAAGCTATTTAACATCACGATAAGACCCTTAGGAGTCGAGCAAAAAGAAAAGTCAGAAAGAACGCGAAAACGAAGTGATCGCGCGGGTAGGTGATGCTATGCAACGGGGTGGGTCGGTAGAACCAGAAATTTCACGTGGACAAAGTCGCAGACTGAAGCTAGTTAGATATTATGTGTTAGGTGTTACCCACATTTGAAATAGCTGGAATCTTCTCCGCAGCAAATTGCATTTGAGTGGCGCGAAGATGTTTACAAACAATCGCCTGCCCACTTCAAATACTGATGCTGAATGTATGTGTTCCTACAACGTCTGGCAATTTGCCCAATGGTGCGAGGGTAATGACATTAAAAACCCCCACTGACATAGTAACATTTCGCTATACATGCAGGGTCATTGGCAACGAGCATAAATAGAATGGTTTCGTTCCTCATCTACACTCAAAACATATATTTTTGTAACGTAAAAGTATTTTTCTACAGAAATAAAAATTGTTTATCATCATTTGTGTACAGGGTTAAATTAAATTAGCTAGCAAAACTACGCAGACGTGATGGGTATAGAAACTGACGGGTTTGAACTTTCAGTGCCATGAATTTAATTACAGTTTTTAGACGATGCCGGCGCGGTGAGGCCGTGCTCTGAAAACTCAACTCAATGACTGAAAAAACAATCACCGCGTCCTATCCTAATGTGTTCTATACCAGAGGGCTCCATTTCTCATTTTGAGGATCAGTCCACCTGCAACTACCCATTCGAAAAAAAGTTGTGAATAAAACCCACATTAAAACCACGTATTCATAATAAACATTTCTATATAAACAAAGTTTAATCAACATGTTGCTGAGTTTCTGGCAATACTGCGTTTTGCAGAGTTAATCACGATTGGTTCTCGCTTGACGAGCGATTCTCAAAATCGTGAAGGAAAACATCGCGAGGAAACCGGCACGTCCTAGAACCAAAAATTCGAAGACATGTTACATCTACCAACCCGCACTGAGCCTGCGTGGTGGATTACAGCCCACTCCAGGCCTGAGTCCAGCAGTGGGTACATTATAGGCCGATCATGTTATGTATGTATGTTGAGCAACCACCTTTATTTATCAACAATTGTTGGTGTGTTTGGACCTGTTTGCAACCAGTTTATAAACATGGCAGTAGAAGTAGTATGGAATACATTACAAAAATCTGTATATTTGTAATGTTGCCCGACAAAGTAGTGTTGTTGAGTTCTCTGTAGAACACAACAACACTACTTCCTCGGGTAATATTTTAACGGAAACTGGCATGTGGCCAAGACATATTGATATAAGCTTTGTTTCCAGCAACTTTTTCGTAGCTCATTAACAATGTTGACCAACTGTTGCTCAACAAAAGTTTACCATGAATACGGGGCATGTCCATGAATGTTTCGAGTTTATGGTAGTTTTGCAACATGTTGCCAACAAATATGTTGCGTCAAACAATGTTTTGCAACTGTTTACGACTTTGTTTATAATGAATAAGGACTAAGCAGACATTACCTGTTGGGTTTGTTTCAGCTGCTTGGCAATACTTGGAGGCAGCATCTGATATAGTAAAGAGTCACTCAGCTCTTTCTCATATTCCAGTTCTCTTGCCTTTTCCGCTAAATTACTGGCGTACACCTGGAAAATGCAGATAAAATAAATATTATATAGGGTTAAATTAAATTAGTTAGCGAAACTTTTTTTTGTGGGACATCGACCGCAATTAGTGCAATCACATAAAATATAAGATATTTTTTTTGTTTTTTTTTTATTTAAACTTCACAGATGTGATTTGGTACCAATATCTAGACACGATAAAAAAAAACAAAACAGATTTTTTCACTTTAAGTAAGAACACTGCCAGAGGGCAGTGTGCCCCCCCCCCCCCCCCCCCCAAAAAAAAACATCAAATCTTTTTTATCGTGTTTAGATATTGAGACCTATCACTTCCGCAGAGGGTTAAGGTTTGAGCATGAAGTTGCGGGTCAACAATGAGGCTTTAACGCGTTGTTCCTTTCCAAGAAATACCTACAAAAATGCACTTAGACTCACACATTAATTATATGCAGACGCCAGCACTTCAAGCTACTATAATCTGTCAAATTTCTTATAGATATAGATTTTCAACTTTATCGCTGAAGCATTAGGTTCATTAGCGAGAGTGAATAGGCTTCTTCTGGGCAAGCTCGTTCCACCGTAGATCTCATCCCTGCCTCTGGGCTGGATTGGGGTCAAGAGTGAGCCCATTGTCAATAATTTTTTTTTAAAAAAAGTTATTTTCTTTGAAAAAAAAAATGACAGACATGATGACATGATTGGAAAAATTTGACAGTTTCGGGTTGCTTGATGTGCAAAGTCTGTACGTGAAATGGTTGTAATTTTTGATTCAGCAGTTGCATTTGTAAGTACTAAACCAACAACATCGTAGGTTCGAACCCAGACAGGCGCTTTACTTTGTGTAAATATTTTTCATCACCACTGCTCTCTAAACGGTGAAGGAAAACATCGTGAGGAAACCAGCATATCCTAGAACCAAAAAATTTGAAGGCGTATGATATGTACCAAACCGGATTACGGCCCACTACCTCTTACAGAGATAAGGGGGTCTACTCCGAAGTAGTATCGGCCGAATGTTCGGCCGTTTCCTGCTACGAACTTACTATTTGGTTCGGTCGGTTCCGATCCTACACTATACTACACTCTTTCGAATATTGACTATGGTCCCGACCCAACTGAGCTGATCCGAACTTTTTTCGCATTTTTCAATAGTATTCGGTTCGGCCATGTGTCGGTCCGATCCGAACATTCGCACTTTGCACTTCGGAGTAGGCCCCAAGGTCTGTGTCCCAGCAGTGGGAACGATATAGGGCGATTATGTAAACAAACGAAGCAGTCACGTTTAAATAAGAAGGAAATACTACATACGAGTATGACGTAATGTGGACTCTGTAATGAATGAATGGACACGTAATACTACGGTTCATTGAGCTAATTTTAGCCGCCATTGGCCTTGTAGTGTAATGCCCGGGCGTTACATCGCAGATATGGAGGCGCGGCATTGGATTGTATTCTCATTCAATGGACACACTTGTTAACTTTTTTTTTTTGAATTTTTGTTTGGATCGCTTCCAAATTGTTTCCTATTTCTACAACGCCTTTAAAGGATTGACAGTAAGCTACCGCAAACCTTATAAGGTTTGCGGTAGCTTATGTCAATAGCATACATTTTTGACTTAACGATCATCGCTATTGCTGATAGAATGTCACTTTGTCTGGGCCGTCAGGCCAATAGGCTAGATGCCTAAAAAAATCGAATTAGTCCGTCAGTTATCAAAAAACATTGGACCCGTATTTATTATTTTGTCAATTATATAAAAAATTATGAAGATATCGCCCGTTAAAGTTTCGCGTGACGTCACGCCTTGCTACACTTTTTAGCAAGGCGTGACGTCACGACCCCCTATTCCCAAATTTTGACACGCTTTATCTTTGCCATTTTTTGTTTGATTGACAAAAGAAAAAATACGTGTCCATTATTTTTCGATAATCTAACTGACGGACTAAATAATATAATAATCATTTTTTTACCCAGGAAACTACCCTATTCATGATAAAAGGAGTCACCGATGTCTGCGGACATCTGAAATACCATACGTATCGCAGGTGCATTAACATCCCTGAGATGAAGCTAAAATGTCTCCAGTGCCTATAATTATACCGGTAGGTACTATCGCCAAAATCTATATCTGAACACCGTAAGGACTATTCCTGCTTGCAGCGCATATTATTAGTCGACCTAAAAAGGATCCTCTTTTGTTTTACTTACGGACGCAGCTGTGGTCATCATGTGCACGGGATTTTGTTTTCAAAATGGACAGATATAGGTTTTGGCGATAGTATCTACATATACCCCTCAAACCGGTTCTTCGCCTTGGAACCGCCATCTTCGCCTTTTTTTTTTGGGTGGGAAATCATCAAATGACCTCTCCCGCTCTGGGCTGAGCGGAAGGGCGTGTCAGACTTTTACTGACTAAAACCCACCCGTGTTCCTTCAGTTGCCTGTGCCAGGGGCCACGGTATCTCTTTCGAACAACCCGCGGCCCTGGCAGACCGCCATCTTCGCCTTGACCTGCCGCGATGTGCCTGCGTTTGGTGGAACTCAATCGGTGATTCTCTTAGTCCATTTCTTATCTGACATACGGCAGACGTGTCCGCATATTCGATACTATTATCATCATCATCATCTGCCTAGCCTTTTTCCAACTATGTTGGGGTCAGCTTCCAGTCTAACCGGATGCAGCTGAATATGTGATATTATTATGAATAGCTATTATGTTGGTATTGTTACCTGTATAGTGTTGACTGCGTTCCTGACCAACGCTATGATGATCGGGGATACCACGCAGACGAGTATTAATATCCCCGCACATACAACCTCCGACCTCCTTGCCTCCGTCAAACTTACTGTCACTCCATCCCTGAAAAAGAGGCCATTTTATCATAATAATTAGAATAGAGTAGATAAATGGCTCCTCTCGCGTTGACATATATACATGGAAAAAAAAGACTGTGGAAGGGGAAAGTACCTGTAAAGGTTTAACTTCCTCGAAGTAGACGCGTCGACATGAATCATTATGATGACGACGCAGGGTTCTTTATATTAATGATAAAGTATGAATATGATATAAATATGATATTTTATTATTAAGGACGCATACAAGCGATACTAGTAACTACTAGTATCGCTTGTATGCGTTTTCCTACGAAAAAAACTTTTTTTTTTTTGAAAAATTGCTTCCCTACTTTTAGTATAACAGATATATCTTAAGAAAACATGAGGTTTAGTGAGTGGTGACACATACCGGGTGGCAGGGCGCAACCTGTAACCATGAATTCACCACATAATTTAAGACGCATTAGCGTAGAAATTTTTTGTCGGTTATCTAAAAAATATCTGCTGTTTCATAGGAAACTGCAATGCCTACGCGGTCAAAATGTATAGAACAGCTAACTTTTTTTTTTAATAACCGATGAAATCTATCGGCGTGAGGGTGTTTATTTGTTTAGGTGTATATATCATGTGCTGAATCCATGGTAATAGATTGCGCGTCGATGTCCCTGCCACCCTGTATAAATGTACAGACGCCAGCAAGTCAAGCTACCCGAAACTGTCAAATTTTCCCAATCAACCTTGAACCTTAATGCTTTAGCGATAAAGTTGAAAGTGTATTCAATAAATTTGACAGATTGTAGTAGCTTGATGTGCTGGCGTTTGTACGTCCGATGCAACTCATGCAGTCAACGGGTTGACAGACGAAGACATTTTTATTGAACGATTATTAATTTGTATTAATCGATCGTGTATTATATTTTCTCATTTTTGTTAGATATATACCTAGGTATTTTTTACCGACCTTTTTTCGTTTTTATTTTAGTGTTTACCAGCGGAAAATTGTGAATGGCCTTCAATTTCATATTTTTTTAAGAACACTAATAACTCTAATAAGTTAGCTGTAAATTTCCCAAACTGTATTAAATAAAACAAAATATTGTGAATAAAATAAAATAGGTACCTACATATACATATGATATGTGCCAAATAAATCTATTTTTTTCTTGTAGACTATCATACTTATCAAGAGAAATTATAGGTACCAAAATATCAGAAGGCCAATTCTCGTAATTTAAAACATTCAAAATATAGTCGCAGTCACATCTAGGCGACAAACAAATTAATGTCAAAAACTTGACAAAAATGTAGGGAAATTAGAGGCATTTTTCACAGATTGAGACAAATCTGACTATAAAAGTTTTTAAAATTACGAGAATTGCCCCGAAGGTACAATAAAGTTTGTGCCAACACAAGAGAAGAGGAAATCCATTAACTGTAAATAAACCACCAGTTTGAATCAAATTGCATTACTATTAATAATTATTAATAGGTACAATAATAATCGTCATTAATAACGGCGCAGTTACGACCGTGTTACCTCCCAGTGACATCACATTATTGCGGTTAGCAAGTTCATTCAACGAAACAATGAATGTGTCACGCGTCTGCGGTTTAATTACTTCTTTCGTCACAGATTACCTACAGGACAAAGTATCATCATATTTAAAATAAAACATTTCCTACAAAAGTAATTCGTCCATCAAACCTTTCAAAAATAGGTGTAGCGGTATAACCTTCGGGTTGGGATTAAAAAAAAACGTCCGCCGCTAGAAAAAATGTGAGACTATTTGACATTTACGTTCCTAGCCTAAAAAAATTCAACATTTTATCGTCGTTTCGTCTCCGGCAAAAATAAAATTGAGGGTTCGCAAGACCGTATAGAGCCCTCAAATAGTCTCAAATCATTCTTACTAGCGAGGCAGCACATTTCTAAACTTTAATCCAAAGTTAATTTGGCGCGTGGCCAAAATTACAACTGACGCAGCCATCTAGTTTTTTCAATACATTTCACAAAACAATTGCACAAACGTTTACCAACAGCTTGCTTTTCTCTTTATTGATAGTACGACCATATTTTTTAGCGGCTGCTAAAAATTTCTGCAAATTTGCATCGTGTTCAGATTGAGATCGCCCACAAACTGGGCCCGTATTCCCGTAATTTAAAACGTTCAAAATCTAGTCGCAGTGTCATCTCGGCGACAAACAAATGTCAAAAACTTGTCAAAATGTAGGGAAAATATACGTATTTTTTGACAGATTGAGACTGAGATCAGACTGTGAACGTTCTTAAAATTACGAGAATTACCCCTCTGTTATATCATCGAGATATGCGAAAGTACCTTCTAAGTTTTCTTTTCGAATAACCCAGTCAATGTTTCTTTGAAAACTTGACACTCCGTTTGTTAACGTCAACGTTATTCGAGAGCCAAAAGATTCTTGTAGCAGTGTTATCGCTGTGAATTGGGTTGGACACATCATGCTGCCACATGTCAGACGACCAAATGGGCCAAACTCTCGACGCAATGAGTTTACAAGGTAATCAAAATCACGACTGACGGAGATGATGGGATGGGCTGAACTTCTAAATAATAAAGACTAGTTCTTTTTTTTTTGTTAGCCTACATTGTGTCCCACTTCTGGGCAAAGGCTTTCCCTTTTTCCTTCCAAACCTTGTCTTGTGCGATCTTTGGCCATGTTGGTCCTGCAAATGTTGTCAGATCGTCAGTAGTTCTTAAGAACTCAAAACAGGAAAAAGTGGAAAGTGAGTATAGTTTACCTCGCAGTGAGGCAAGTAAGAGCAGTATTTAAATAAAAAACTTGAGAGGTGTCAAGGGACACCCGGATGGAACGAAGTATAACTGGCTTGCTTTCTATAAGAGAGAGAGAGAGAGAGAGACAGAGAAACACGCGCACGCCGCACGGCTTACAACTATAGCAAAAAGTGTCGTTCCAACTTTTTTTCTTAATTTTTTCCGTCTAGCCCCCTTTCGCAACGCGCGATAAGGAACTTCGTTCCAAAAGAAAAATGCACGTTAAGCCATTGGTCCTAGCGGTTTTTGACGAGGATGCAAAACAACAGCTTGTATAGCTCAACGAGTTTCGTCAAGAAAAAGTTATTTTCGCAAGATAATCACAAGTCACTCGTGCACTAGACTTGGCTTGGCAATAAAACCTGGAGACGTGCTCAGCCGGTGAAGGCATAGAAGTGTGAAGATAAGGAATAAGGACTATAGTCAAGTATTTTATAGTTTTCCGTGATATCGTGCACGTACCATACGCTTGAATGAACGCGAACTGATATATAGGGTGGTGATTATCACTTGCATCCTTTAAAATTGATGATCGTTCTTGTCATAGGTACGAGTAGATAGAATAAGAAATGAGTACATAAAAAGAAGTCTTACCAAGGGGTATCGTATTACCCAGTAATTGGGGTATATTGGTATTCAGCCACAACCGGTTAGACTGGAAGCCGACCCTAATATAGTTGGGAAAAGGCTAGGCATTTGACGACATAAGAGGAAGTCTGAAAGTGGCACTGGTAGCTGAAAAGTTGTGTGGAAATCGGCTGTAGGTAAGTTTTGAGTACCTATGAATGTCAGGCTATAAGAGTAGGGGAAGACCAAAGTAACGATGGATGGGCTGTGTGAATGATGATATGGTTAAAAAGGGGTTGACTGCCGAGATGGTGACTAATAGGGAATAAAGGATGATAAAAAAAATCGGTTCACCCGTTTGGGAGTTACGGTGGCGCAGCCAGACGCATAGATACACGGACACCAGAAGGCCAATTCTCGTAATTGAAAACGTTCAAAATCTAGTCGCAATCTCATCTCGGCAACAAACAAATGTCAAAAATTTGTCAAAATGTAGGGAAATTAGAGGTGTTTTTGACAGATTGAGACTGAGATCAGACTGTGAATGTTCTTAAAATTATTATGAGAATCGCCCCTCTGATACACACGTTAATTTTATAACACCCCCTATTGTTGCGCCGAACCCAATTAAATTGGGATAATGGCATGAGAGTGATGATGATGATGTCACAGGTAAAACTTTCACTCCATATCCGATTCGTGAAAGGAAATACCTAACCCTTTGACCTAAAACTCTATATGTACCTAAAGTAATTAAGGAATCAAATCGCTTCCAACTTTTAGAAGGCTATTAAAGTGCCATGTCCTAAAGTATTTTTTTATTGGAAGTTTTTACTGTTTTTTATAACTTAATTTTAGTTTATAACCCAGCGAAATCGTCGCTTATTTTAGCTATTATATTTTTCCTCATAGGAGACTACATAATATTTATTTACTTAATCAAGATAATATTTACATAATATAAGCCAACATTTATAATAATAATAATTATGTACATGTATGAAAAAATAAGCAAAACAATCATGGGGCATCAAAAAGTTCGTCCGCATCGCTGTCAACAAGAACAGTGCCCAAAAGGCTGGCAGCATTGCAGCGTTGTATGGGCGATGCTGAATCTAGGTGTGAATAATTGTATTCTTTGGAGCAAAATATATACCTAGTCTTAAACCGTTTTATAGGAAAAGTTTTCCAGTATTCAAGACAATATGTAGAATGACCCCTTTGTTGTTAAAGTTGTTAATTAGATTATTGAATAGTTTACCATTAACATAGGATCACTACTTTTTTATGTAATTAGTCGTGATTTATTTATTTATTAAAGTACGACAACAGTTTTTAAGTATAATATATCTTATTTTACCCACTTACTTAAGACTAAGGCATTATAAATTTAAATGAGATCATATTGGAAGTATAGCTTCTAAAAACCAATTATAAAAAGGTGAAGGATTTTCAAAGTATCCTAACGTATGTTTTTCGGAATTTCAATAATTTGGCTTTCAAGACTTTTGATGATATGGTAAAGTTAAAAGAATATCATGTAAACGTTCTTAACACTGCCAAAGGTGAAGATATGTATAGTTAATAACTGGCGAATGTGGGTTCGCCAGATATGTTTAATTTTCACAAACCAGTCTGGTGCTATTGGAAATTTCCTGATAGCAAAATACAGTATCACTTTTGCTCGACCTGAGAATCGAACCAAAAACCACATGACCGACGAGACAGACTTTATTTGACTATTTTAAGAACTTATCACTAACTAGGTACCTACTGTAGAATAGAATGTAATACTTTTTATTATGTGCACCATTTAAATTACAGATATAAATGTAGACATTTTACAAAAGGGCACAATGGGCGGTCTAATCGGTAAGAGCGATCTTTTAAAGATAACCTTTGGATACATAAAAAAACAGGCCAAGTGCGTGTCAGGCCACGCATAGAATAGGGTTCCGTAGTCACCCACAATGGCACGTGGATTTAGAATGCAGGGTTGGTATTTATTACTATGAATAAAACGGTTTAACCATTATTGTCCGTAACGTTTAAAAACGGGCCCAAATTGGACGATGGTAACTGAAGAAGGAGTTATAAATACATACATAAAGCATATACAAAAACTAATACTAAAGTAATAAGTACTGTATGTAAGTCTTGCTTTGTAAAAAAAAAATACAAAAAGATTTAATCAAATCCGTTGTTATAAATGAATCCTTTTAAATTGAGCAGTAAAATCGTGTTGAGCATAAGTGCAGGGTCCTCAAACTGATTTATCAATTAATCAATTGAGTACCGGATGCGCAGATTGCTCACTACTCGCGCCGGGCGCACAATGTGTCACCTAGAATAAGGCCAGTGGACACAATTCGGATTCATTTTTTCCGCATTTATATTGAATAAGACCTAATCTATTATATATAAAAATGAAACCCGTTTTCCGTTGTCACGACATAACATGAAAACGGCTTGACCGATTTGGCTGATTTTTTTTTTGTAGTTTTCTAATAAGTACTCTGTACAAGGTTCTTACGGGAAAAAAAATCAAGAAAGTTGCTTCACGCGGACGAAGTCGCGGGCAAAAGCAAGTTATTCAATATAAATGCGGAAAAAATGAATCCGAATTGTTTTTATTGTTTTTTTTTTGAAAATTTTATGCATAAATAATTTTACAAATACTACACAAAATAAAAATAAGGACATTTACTTTGTAACTAACCCTCATAAGTTTCGATCCCGTTGGAATATCGGGATAAAAAGTATCCTATATTATGTTAATCCTGGCTATATAACCATCTGTGTGCCAAATTTTATCCAAATCCGTTCAGTAGTTTTTGCGTGAAAGAGTAACAAACATCCATCCATCAATCTATTCATCCATCCATACAAACTTTCGCGTTTATAGGACTGGAAGACGAGATGTTGGTCATCCAGCGGCGAGATGGACAGACAACATTGTTGCCATAACGGACAAAACCTGGATGATGCTGGCACAGGAGCGTGGTGATTGGCACAAGAAAAAAGAGGCCTCTTCCCAGCAGTGGGCAAAGTCGGGCTGTAGATGATGATAACGACATTATTGGCACAAATGAAAAATCAGACAGGAACTCATCGATATCCACGCTATTCTCAAACTTTTGTTTATATGCCATTGAAAATCCGCGCTGTGCTGTGGGTCCTATGGCACAGCATCAAGCTGAGTGGAAGCCTTCTTGTCACAGTCATGACGTGCAGCCATCGACTATTTCTGCTTTGTGCTCATGATTATAGATATATCTTGTTTTTCCTTATTATTAGAATTATTTATCTTTTATTATGTAGGTATATTATTTTAAATGTTAGCTAATAATAAAATAAAAAGTATGTAAAATAAATTTCATATATTATATTATTATATTAATGTATAGAGACCAGATGGCTGGCCTGTTTCTTGGCCAAAGAATTAGCATCGCCATACAACGTGGCAATGCTGCCAGCCTTTTGGGCACTGTTCCTGTTGACAGCGATGCGGGCGAATTTTTTGATGCCCTATGATTCTTTTGCTCATGTATTATTATTTTAGACTTAATTTGAATTAATTATCTATTCATTTATTGTAGCCTAATTTGAATAAACCTTACGTAATGTAACAAGTTTTTATAATAATGTAAGTATCAAGTTTCATTAATGTAATTATCTTTTTGTATGCACGTGTTACTGTGACAAATAAACTGAATATTTCGAGCGTTTACTAGTTATATTGGTTCCACTGAATGCAAGATCGAGGACATTTATTTGCTCCATTAGGTACTACAAAAGGACGAGCTTGCTCGCTTTAAACGTTCTCATTTACAATGCGGATGAATGCGCATACGAGTAGGTATACTACGTGTTATATTATAACACGTGGCAAGGAATATCAGGCAGACATGGCATAAAACGGAATCGACTTAGACGTTTTTAACCGACTTCTAAAAAAGGAGGAAGTTTTCAATTCGGATGTTTGTATTTTTTTTTTGTTTTTGTTCGCGCGTAACTCCGTCGCTTGCCAACCGATTTGAAAAAATTTTGTTGGAAAGGGTATACTTCCCAAATAATCCCATAGAAATTTCATCAAAAACGGCTCAGTTTTTTGGTTTTTAAACCAAAATTACTGGTAAAAATTGCAAAAAAAAACAACCGACTTAATTAATAATTCTCATATTATAGAGGGCCAAATTACTGGGCTTTAAGACTGAAGCAACTGAGAATTTCTGTATGAAAAAAAAAATTGCAAAAAAAACAACCGACTTCCAAAAACGACACTACAAAGTGAAAAATAACTAATTTCGGAAGTCGGTGTCGTTGGGTTCGCATTTTCGTTGTTTGCCATCGACTTCCGAAATTAAAGTTATTTTTCACTTTGTAGTGTCGTTTTTGGAAGTCGGTTGTTTTTTTTGCAATTTTTTTTTTCATACAGAAATTCTCAGTTGCTTCAGTCTTAAAGCCCAGTAATTTGGCCCTCTATATTATGAGAATTATGTATAAACAAACCTGCAAAATGTCGGTGTGTACGGTAGGCCGCCAGACTGTGTGTCTATCTGGCTTCTTATTCCATTGAAACTCCGTACTATGCACTGACATGCAGTCAACTGTGTACTTATAACCACAGTTGACTGTCATCACCTGCTTTCCCTTCCGAACATAGTTGGGAAAATCCCCATTTTCCCAACTATGTTGGGGACGACTTTCAGTCCATACTAGCAGTACAGATGCAGCTGAATACCAGCATTTTACATGGAGCGACTGCCTATCTGACCTCCACAAACCAGTTACTGGGTAACAGTTAACACGATACCCCTGCCTACCTCTTCTAGGCATATATATAGGTTTTGTTGTTTATGCTTAAGATATCAAGTTCCTAAAAGCTAGATATCTGCCGGTCTCGCAAGCTAGTACCGTGAGCATGCCACTAATTGTCTAGTTAAGTTGTTGCCCAGGATTACGATCCGTAATTACACTGGGTAATTGTGCTATCAACGGGCCATTATCGTGTCTGGTGGCGGCGCCCAGCTAGACTTGACTAAAGTTATGTGCATACACGCGAGCGACACGCGTGAATGGCAGAGGCAACTACAGGCGTCGACACGCGTCAACACCAGCTGTCGACACGCGTCAACGCCAGCCGTAGACACGCGTCGACGCCAGCGGTCTACTCGTCGACGACCTAGGACCTAGATTATGATCAGTAGCCAAATTGGTCGCAGTAACTAAGCCAGGATAAGCATCATCATCTGTCTAGCCTACTATGTTAGGGTCAGCTTCCAGTCTAACTGGATGTAGCTGAATACCAGTATTTTACATGGCGCGACTGCCTGCTTGACCTCCACAACCCAGTTACTGGGTAATACGATACCCTTTGGTAAGACCGATTGTCAGACTTTTGGGCTTCTGAATACCCGTAACGACTGTCAAAAGTTCACGAATAACAGCCGGGACCAACGACTTAAAGTGCTTTCTGAGGCACGGAGGGGTTTCGGTACCCCGACTAAATGGGTTAGGTTAGGCTAGAACTGTGACCTCCCCCCCGATGGGTTCCCGCATTGTTGAGGCGGGGGGGCTCAGTAGCCGTGGCTTGGTCACCCACGGTGAAGCCAAGAGGAACCCGGAGAGGGGCCGCTCGTCAGGGCTTTGCCAGTAAACCGACGACGTAGCGGCCAACAAGTAGGTTGCGGTGCCGCTTGGGCGACATCGCAACTGAGGCGGGCCGCGATATCGTATGGGAGGCATCACAGTTGAGGGTTGGAGGCCGCGGCGGGAGAGGACTGCCGGTATTGCAATGCGCCGCTCGCCCTACCTTCCGCGGCCTTGATGGGGGTCGCCACCGTCTGATGGCGGACGCGGTGGGGCCGCAGGGGAGGAGGAGTGTTGGTATGACGTTGGCCGCTCTCCCTATCCTCTGCGGCCGAAAATTGGCGGGCGGCGGGGCCAATGACGTGACCCGTCGCAGGGGAACCAAGGGTGCCCAGACACGGGGTCGTCTGGTGCCCATGTGCTGATTTGGTGCCTGGGGTAGTCACGGCGTGCTATGTGTTCTGGTGCGCCGGTGATGAGGAGTACTCCTTAGAGGAGGGTCCGGTGACGGACAGCCGCGGCGGGTTCACGGATAAGTGCTAACGCGTGCCCGTGTTCCCGCCGTAAGCGGCAGAGGAGGACACCGTGGAATTTTAGTGGTTAGAGTCCCACATAACTGCACTATCTTCCCGTGGTAGTGCAGAATGCATGAGCATTTCTCCACGATAAAAAAAAAGAACTGTGTGACCTACCGCTGCTTCCAAGTTAGATTTCTTACCGACTTACTTTCCGATTTTTAACTGCCCACACAAAACTGCCTCGTCAGTCATGTTACTGCTCAATTATTTATTTTATCACCCATTTAAATTGTTATGACTCATTTTTATTTACATTTTTATACTATTCAGTTTTTACTTGCATTTTGTAATTTTGAATTTACCAAAGCTACGATAAACAACTGCCGCATTAAATCAGTGCCTTTTAATACCAACCATTTTTGTACCACTGCAGGGCAAAGGGGTCTCACACAGACGAGATCCGTCTTGAGCAAGCGTGATCAATGCTAGGGGCATTGATCACGCTTGCTCAAGACAGGTTGGCAATTTAGACTTATGTAAATCGGAGACGATACCACTGCGCCATCACTGCTCTGTTTTTTTTTCTAGTAAAAAAAGTATAAACTTTTGATTTTTCACCTTTGAGTTACACTTGCACACAAGTTCATGTAACAGTACTTAAGTACTATTTTTAATAACAACATCAACAACATTAAACGAACTGGATTTAAAACCTATTTGAACATAAACCTATTTAAACATAATTATAGAAGCAATAAGAATAATGTACCCAGGATTTTGTAAAAATATCTTGATTTAAAAGAGTGTCCGTGGAGTTTCTTGCCCGTTCTTCTCCATAGAGATCTATGTTTTGGAATGGGCAACTAGCTTCAACTTTCTGACTAACTGACCGACTATTTAATTTTGACAATTCAAAAATGCCTGTAAATGGTTTAATTGAAATAAATGATTTGAGTTTGAGTTTTGATGCAAACTCCAAAACTCCACAAGCAAAGTTAATACAATTGCCATGAGACCACTGCGCGGGCACCGTCATTATGTTTGTTCCTTTACCTAATTTATTTATTTATTGAGGATCTCCAACAGAGGATACACATATACAATAGAAATTTACAATAATAAAAAAGGTTCTTTTACGTGTGCTCCTTCAATTACAGAAGACCACAGCATGCACAAATAACTAGGTGTAAACACGATAAAAATAGAGAATATAAATTATGAATGATGAATACAAATTATAAAATGAGAAATAACTAGCTTTGATGAACCCTTAACTGTAGTTGTGGGTCCATTGGACCCATGTTCAAGCTTTGGAGGTGTTTAAAAACATGTGCAGACACAGCAGGGCCCCCGTTTCTAGGTACCTTCCTGGAGTAAGCTGAAGCAGGCGCAGTGGAAAGGGCATGATTCGCTCTCTACTCCTAAGGTCAGTATCGCCTTACGCGTGGGGCCAGTGGACCCATGACTATAGATACGTTTTTGTTTTTGGAACGAAGTTCCTTATCGCGCGTTGCGAAAGGGGGCTAGACGGAAAAAATTAAGACCAAAAGTTGGAACGACACTTTTTGCTATAGTTGTAAGCCGTGCGGCGTGCGCGTGTTTCTCTGTCTGTCTCTCTCTCTCTCTTATAGAAAGCAATCCAGTTTTTTTTGCCTGTGTTTTTTTATTTGTTAATAATAAAAAAAATACTATAAAAGCATTTAAAAAGGCTTATGAATGTTTTATTAGAAATATTAATACAAAAAAAATATTAACATATGCCATTATTTTATTTTTATCATCAGATTAATGTTGGTGGGTCCACCAGACTGTTTGTGTGACTGTGACTGTGACACCACAGAGACTATAGAAGCGTTACTATTTTTCACCACTACAGTTAAGGGTTAAAAACAGGTTGCAGACTGTCAGAACCCTGCACCCCCAAGTCAGACCTTCCGATTTAATAAAAACCAACTTTAACCCCAAGAAAATAAAACTGAAAATTCGTTTACAAATCTGTGGAGCAGGAAAAGGAGCACTCCTTTGAGAATGTATTGAAAAAGTCACGACAAATAAAAGTGAACCTTAAGTGTTTAGTAATTGAATCTAAAGTGGGTTTATTAAAGGGACTGATTCAAGTCACGTTTCAAATTAAATCAGGCGAGATTGGCTTGCGGCAATCAAATGTATTGGCAAATAGGTTTGCGAAACTGTGCACTGACGTGCAAATTATTCAATTGGCGACAATCTCGGCTGCGATAAGACTGACATTTTTGCCCTTTTACTTTTAAAGCTTATTTTCTTGACAGAATTACTAAAAGAATTTTGGTCACGTCTTCTTTTCACGTTATAGAATCAACAATAATATTGTAACCAGAATTTTGAAATAACTGTTATTTCTCCGTGTAGGTCTACGTTTTGCTATAGACTTAATTTCTTTTTTCTGGAGTTCGTCAGTTGGTTAGTAAGTGCATTTCTGAACTTACTAACCAACTGACTCCATGACAGTTAAAAGTACCTGTAAATAGTTTAATTTTGAGAGCAGTGGTGGCCCAGCTGTAAGGGCCACAACTTACGAATATAGGTCGTGGGTTCAAACCCAAGCAGACACTTTACTTTGTGTAAGTTATTTCATCACCATCCGCTATACTCTCAAAACGGTGAAAGAAAACATCGTGAGGAAACCAGATTGTCTTAGAATCAAAAATTTCAACACATGTGACATCAACCAACCTGGACTGAGCCCGCGTGGTGGATTATGGCTCACTCCTTCTCAGAGAGAGGTGGCCTGTGTCCCACCAGTGGGTACGTTATAGGTTGATTATACTAATAAATAATTAAATTGAAATAAATGCTTTGACTTTGACATTTGGCTACTAACCTGATGTACTCCCGAAGTTGCTTCTGTACCGCTCTTAGCTTATCAAGGAACGTTGCAGTCTGGTCGAAATACTCAATGGCATCAGTGACGCTGCCATCTCGATGCTTATTGTCCACAATCTGCTGGTTCCTGCAAAAGAAAACAAAGATGAAATTACCAGAATACCAGCGTTGCGATATTTATTTTTTAAATATCGTAGCATCATGCTGAGATAGGAGCCTTTTGGCCTCGTACAGGACTTTCTGTTTCATTTTTCTTTTTGTTACTTTTTTATATAATTTGTTTTTTTATTTTGGATTGTGTTTAGTTTAGTTGTTTAGTTTAGTTTTATGATCTTCCGGTGTGAGTCGCAATAAATACTTTTTCTTTCTTTCTTTCTAAATTTACCCTCATCATCATCTGCCAAGCCGATGTTCTATGTTATAGGTTTGGTTTCCGCACTTAGTCCTTCAGGTGGACCATTGTGCGTGGGCCATGGCGGCCGTTGGTGGGTGGGTCGGCCTCCTGTCTAACCGGATGCAGCTGAATACCAGTATTTTACATGGAGCGACTGCCTATCTGACCTCCACAACCCAGTTACTGGGTAATACGATACCTCTTGGTAAGACTGGTTGTCAGACTTTCGGGCTACTGACGACCCGTTACGACTGTCAAGGATCCATGAATGACAGCCGGGACCATCGGCTGACGACCTAAAGTCCTTTCCGAGGCACGGAGGAGCACGAACTTTACCCTTTTTTTTTCAACGGAAAAAAACAAGACTAACTGACGCGGGCTATTTTTGTATAGCTATGGCCCCAACAAACTGAAGCAATAATAACACAAATGTTGGCCCTATGTTTGGAGGTTGGTACAAATCACTTGGGCCCAACTCTACAATGACTAAATTAACAATGATGTGGCTTTGAAAGAACCATTTCCTAACTATTGATAAAGGGTATTGAAGATTTTTATATAGAGCCTTCCATACCTTGTCACGCGATTTTGTTTTTTTTTATGCATGAAACCTAGTTTGAAATAATAACTCTGAAAGTTTAAAGTAATCAAACATCTACATGCAAGTAAGAAAGTTAAGAAAATATGGATGTGACGTGATCAACTTTGAACGTAATATCTTGGAAATGTGACACTTTACTGGGTTTGGTGTCATATTATGTTTTCTGTTTGCATTTAAGTCAGCTATCGGTAAACATATGGTTTTGTGCGTGGCCACCATTTTGAAAAAAAAAATCAAAATGGCTGACAGGTAGGTATGCCATGGGCCTTCAAAGCCCTTTGACGGCTTCTTTAGAATCTAGTTTTGTGCGTTTCACGAAGTTTGACTCCCGCATTCAACAAATAAGTATGTGATCGGTCTACTTACTTCTTCTCTAAGTCTCGGTACTCGGAGCTGTCCTCCTTAATATCTTTATGAAGTGGTATAAGAGACGGCACTAGATTCAAAGTATTGTCTAACAAATCTCGACCCAGAATCATATGGGCTATGTACCTGTGAAAAAAATTATTTGTAAGTGATACTATTAGCACTAAATATTTTTTTTTATTCCCGGTCAGTTTTTAATATTTACAATTAATAATATATAATTAAAGAGTCTGTTTTTAATGTCAAAATAAAATCTTTTTACTAAATGCATAATATGAAAGTATATGGTAGGTTATACCTATAACAAAAAAACATTTTTTTTAAATATTTGTCTGTTTGTCTGTCTTTTTGTTCCGCCTAAACTCCGAAACGGCTGGACCGATTTTGACGAGACTTTCACTGGCAGATAGCAGCTGATGTGATAAGGGTTAACTTATTTTGGAAAAATAATTAATATAGAGACACATTATTGTTTTCCGACATCCTCGCGAACGAAGTCGTGGGCACAGCTAGTTTTAAATAAGTTTAGCGTTTAATACATTACACATACACATAGCACTACATAGCACTAGCACTAGCATTTTACATATCACTAAATGTAACACACCCAGGTGTGTTACATTGTTTATCATAATTAAACCACTCCAAAGTTTTCGTCATGTATCTTCATTAAAACTCGATTTTCGGCAACTCTCATCCATCTGCTACTAGCAATCCTGCGAAGATCGTCGCTCCACCTAGCCTGAGGGTGTCCTACCTTACGTTTGCCGAAAATCAATTTGAATGGCGTGCAATAGGAGAGGCTTATGTCCAGCAGTGGACTGATGATGATGATGATTTTAGTTACCTTTCATACGCTCTGGGTTGTAGATACCCTCTGGCGAAGTAATTGATACCTAATACGGAGCCGATGCCCTTACACTCGATGCTGCGCAGCAGGTTCTTGAATCCAACCAGGTATCTGCGAACAAGGAGTGTGTTGATCACATTTTATTTACAGCGAAGGACATGATGATACATCGACGGCACGGTTGGCGCAGTGATTAAGCGATTGACTGCTGCGCTGCGTGTCGCGGGTTCGATTCCCGCACGGAACAAATATTTGTATGACCTACATGTATTTGTTCCGAGTCTGGGTGTTTTTCTATCTATAATATGTATGTATTTACAAAAAATAATAATTATATAAGTAGTTTATCAGCCATCTTGTTACCATAACACAAGCATTAGGTTGCTTAGCTTGGGACTAGATTGCGCTGTGTGAAATGTCCAGGGATATTATTATATTATTATTATACACACCATCTGTCTTTTCCAAACTATGCCGGAGTCGTGAATACCAGTATTTTACATTTTATTGGCTTTCCTATTGATTATTCAAAAGTTCTTATCGTTTCCTAAATTTTATTCCATTCTTTTCTTTGTAATAGGCAATGTTCCCGAAAATAAACGAATTTTACATTACTAAAAACTGGTCTCGAGGTGAATTTCATGAAGACTCAGTATGTAATTTAACTTTTCTTCAGCTCTTTTGTTATAAAAAATTCTGCCTGCGTCTCCGATTATAATTTTTCGTTATTTTCTGTAGATTTGTCCGAAGACTGTAAGGCAATCTTGGATTCGCTCCACCCCCTAGAACCCGAAGTATACAAGCTTCCTGCTGGCAATCGAACCCAACACAAGAGGATTCTGATACCGGCCAGTGAAGAATGTTCCAACTGCCAGCGTGGAGCCTAAGACCGGATTTGCGTATAATTTGTAGCTTTGTTTTTATTTTCAGTAGTTACTATTGTCTCAATTTAGTTAAAACAGTGATATAAATTACTAACTCGCTGCCTGATAACCAATTGACTTGGTGCAAAGTTATCCATTTAGGACGACCAGGGCCCGTATTCCCGTAATTTAAAACGTTCAAAATCTAGTCGCAGTCTCATCTCAGCGACAAACAAATGTCAAAAACTTGTCAAAATGTAGGGAAATTAGACGTATTTTTGACAGATTGAGACTGAGATCAGACTGTGAACGTTCTTAAAATTACGAGAATTACCCCTCAGGTATCTATTTTGTTACGGGAGTTATAGGATCGTTTGCAAGTTTCGTGACCGACGCGTAACAGGTATATACGTGAAATTTATTATAGGGCTCTGACACCAAGGACGTCGCGTCGACGTTACAACTTAATCCTTTAAACCAATAAGAACCGTGCTGTGTCCTTTATTGAGTTTTGTTTACTGTATTATTTATTTCACAAAATTAAAACGTGTACAAGTGAAGATTTATTTTTATTTCGCTACAGTATGTAAATTTGAAGCGCGTGGCGATATTATTGCGTATAATTTCCGTCTGGAGTATTATTGGAGCTTGTACCTATTGTAGGAGCAGTGGTGGAACATTGGCCTGGCCTTTTACAAGATTGCGATTTTAAACAGAATTTAATTGCTAGATATTTTTTTCTTAGAGCCAAATTAGGGATATACAATTCAGATTTCAAAAACACGAGTATACCTACATACATTGCAAGTTAAAAACAGCGGTTTGTCCTATCGTAAGTATGCTGAGATTTCTTATGAAATAAGCATCACCTCTGTACCTTTTTTTCTTGCCTGTTTATACATATATGTGTGTACATAAATGGTAAAATAAAATATCATGGTAAATAAACAATTGATAATAATAATAATATCCCTGGACATTTCACACAGCGCCATCTAGTCCCAAGCTAAGCAACCTGATGCTTGTGTTATGGTAACAAGATGGCTGATAAACTACTTATATACATTTTTTTTGTAAATACCTACATACATATTATAGATAGTAAAGCACCCAGACTCGAAACAAATACATGTAGGTCATACAAATATTTGTTCCGTGCGGGAATTAAACCCGCGACACGCAGCGCAGCAGTCAATCGCTTAACCACTGCGCCAACCGTGTCGTCAATTAATACCAATTTTTTAAACCGACAAATATTTATGTTCGATTAAATGATAGTTTATAATCGTAGTTGTTGGTGACATATTCATTTGTTGTTTGGCATATAGGTGGACCATAAATTGCCCTTCCTTTGACTTGAATCCTTAGATCCTTTAACTGGGTACCGTGGGTGTCATGACAAAAATGTATGACTCATGGTTTTCCGGGAACTAGATGGAACTACTCAGATGATTTAGCCTTTAATGCTTTCGTTAGGAATCCCATGAGTCATAGCCATTATGGTGCGATCGGGTAAAGTGCTGAAAACTGAATGTAGAAGTAACAAATGCGGAGGTGGCTCTTACTTTGCACGAGTAGCATGACCACCATAAAAATAGATCGTCCGAAAAATAGACATAATGACAGATTGAATAGATAAAAAACTTTTTAACAAAAAAGTTAAACCGCCGAAAAAACTGAAAAGCAAAAAATAATAAACCTTTTTTATTTAACCTTAATAACTAAGTTCTTAAACTAATGTAAGTATACCTATAGTCCATTTACAATAGCATTAGAAAGAAGTTAAAAAAGGTTATTTTTAATGCACACTTTGTAACAAAAGTACAATAAACATTACGATAGACGCCGAATTTATTATGATCTATTTTTACAGCAGCTGGCACACTTACTTGTAACCATTTTAACTATTTATCTTATGAAATTATGTGGCTTTCATTTATTTATATTATTTAACTCCAATTTAAAATTACAGTGTCAATGCTAAAAACCTAAAAGAAGCAGGGGTGAACAATACCTGGAACGTTATTCGTTTCACTATAATTCTACCGAATTTACAAATTAAAGTTGGTGAAACTACTTCATCTTCATCATCAGATGATAGTGACTAAATTAGATGATGAAGACGAAGAAATATCACCAACGTATTGTGTTGTAAGTTGTTATTTAAAATAAAATATTTTAAAAACATGATTATTATTTCCATTAATCTTAATTTTTAAATCATCATTGTGATCGGTGGTTTCATTCATTCATTTTGTTGTAAGTTTGTAATGTGTGATGAAGACGTTACTATAAATAAAGCATAATTTTAAGATATTATTTTTATTTTGTTTATATTATACGTCCATATTTGCTAAAACAATTTTAATTAAGGTGGATGCGCTGCAGTAGCCCGCGAAATCAGACTAATTGGGAGCAATTCTAATTTAAAGGGATGTATTGATGATTTTTAAGGTTAAAATTGTATTATTGCCTACATATTTCTTATTGTTGCCGTCATAATTATTTTTATTAAGATACAACCTTTTACTGACCTGCAAATTTCAAAAAAACGCAAGAAAATTAGAATTTATGCATCTCCCTTAAAATTGTTTTCATAACTTTGAAATAAAATGTTTTGCATTCCTGCTTCTACGAGCCTCTTTTTTCTAATGCTATTATAAATGGAGTATAAGTAATTTTGAGTCGACGCCAAACAATCAATATTCGTTTATTGATTGTTTGGCGCCGATTCAAAATGAATCGGTTTCATTTTGACAGTTCAACAACATTCATTGCGTTATTTACGTGTTGAGCAGACAAATTTTTCGAACGTATGAAGCAAAGGATTAGCAATTTATAAAAATACAAATATTATAAAAAATTTAAGACTTACGGCAATATAGCTGATGAGTCAACGTTTAAGCTTCTTCGTGAAAGGGTAAAGGTATTAGAATCGCAATGTTATGAAAACTACTTGAATTTAACCGAAAAATCTATTAAAGAAAACCCTAAATATTTTTGGACCTTCGTTAAAAAACGACACAACTCGAATGCAGTTCCAAGCACTTTAAACTATAATAGCGAAGCGTTGCGTACCGGAGAAACAATATGCGAAGCGTTTTCTACGTACTTTCATTCTACATTTCTAGATACTAGCCCTAGTCATGGAATTTCTTCACCACCTCTTTTTACTGAATCTTCTAGCCTATCTGTTAAATGTAGCATTGTAGTAAGCGTTGAAGAGGTTTCTAGCCTGCTTCGCAAGTTAGATACTTCCAAAGCGGCTGGCCCGGATAATATTTCATCCCAATTTCTTGTACGATGTTCGACTTCGATTGCCCATCCTATCTCGATTCTCTTCAGGAAATGCTTGGATACTTGTGTTGTACCTGAACTTTGGAAATCGGCTTTCATAACGCCTATTCACAAGAAAGGAGTCAAAACCGAAATTGTAAACTACAGGCCGATATCCAAGCTCTGTATTGTGGCAAAAATATTTGAAAGGATCATCTATAACCAGGTGTATAGTGCTCTTAACAATTCTTTTAGTTCCTTTCAACATGGTTTTTTGAAAGGAAGGTCTACCGTCACCAACTTAATTTTGTTCAATGATTTTATTACCGACGCCATGGATAACGGTAAGCAGGTTGATGTCGTTTATACTGATTACAGTAAAGCTTTTGATCGGATTGATCATGCGATCTTACTATCAAAGTTATATGGTATGGGAATACGAGGTGATTTACTCAGATGGTTTTCTTCTTACCTGGAAAACAGGTCCCAGGCAGTAGTATTAAGCAATTATATGTCTGGTTGGGTGCCTGTCCCCAGTGGAGTTCCCCAGGGTTCATTGCTTGGCCCATTACTTTTCATTATCTATATAAACGACATCAACTCTTGCTTGACTTCATCCAGACTGCTGTGTTTTGCTGATGATATGAAAGTATATGCCACAATATCATCACATGTGGACGTGATTGCACTTCAGGATGATTTACGTCGTCTGGAGGCTTATTGTCGTGGGAGTAAGCTTGATCTTAACCCTGCTAAATGTTCGGTCCTAACGTATTCTCGAAAACGCTCAATTATACCTTCATCATATATCTTGGGTGATCAAGTACTACCTAGAATGAATTGCATCCGAGATCTGGGGGTATATCACGATTCAAAGCTTACGTTTGAATTTCATGTCGATGCCATAGTTGCTAAAGCATCTAAAGCACTAGGTTTCATAATGCGGCTATCCAAGTGCTTCACTCAAGCCAAAACTTTAAAGATTCTTTACTGTACTTTTGTTAGAAGCAACTTGGAATACGCGTCTGAAATCTGGAATCCATGTTACCACAAGTACATTGATCGTATAGAGATCATCCAGAAAAGGTTCATCAAGTACTTGTGTTATCATCAGAAAGTGCCCTACCGGTCTGAAGATTACCTCGACCTCTGTAAGAAGTATCATATATTACCCCTAATTAATCGGCGAGCAATCTCTGACTGTATATCATTATTAAAAATTTTCAATAATTCTATCAATAACTCCGAAATTCTATCCAAATTTTATTTTAACGTTCCCGGAAGGTCGAAGCGATGGAACGCCCCGTTGCGGGTTCCATTTACCTCTACGAACTACAGGCAAAATTCATTTACAGTGCGTGCAAGTAGAAACTTTAATGACATGTGTAAACAGCATGATTTTGATCCTTTTTTAACGGGTGTCTCCTCGGCCAGGAAGTGCCTGAGCCTTGGCTTTTTTAATTAAGATTTTGTATGTTCAGGTTTTTATTCTTCTATTCTTATATTTAGTTTAAGCTTGAATGTTATATTGTTTTTTTTTCTTTCTCTTTCTTTTTAAGTAGGTAGCTGTGTTGTGTTGTTCACACTCTTTCTTTCCAATCTATTTTTAGAAGTGATGACTTTTAATTGGCTGTCAGTCTCACATACAATTTTTTATTCTGTTTGTTTTAGCTGTAAGTTATCCATACTTAATAAATAAATAAATAAATAATTTGCTTCAAAATTATTCAGATTCCGATTGATCGTGTGTTACGCAATTAGGGTGCATGTCGGGCAGCGTTATTGGATAATTCCATCTGGAATTTCTCGGCAGCAGCTTGGAGTCTTGATATGTGCCAGCTATTTGCCCTATTACCCACATGGGACTAACTGGCGAAATGTATTGACTGATTCTAGGTGCACTTCAGGCGAGTTGGTTTTTTTTTGGCTAGACTACGCTATCCCTCTCCTGGGCAAAGACCTCGGATCCTCTCCATCTATCTTTCACGAGCACGCGCGTCCTCCATCCAGTTTTGACGGAACCTATGCAGGCGTGATACTATAATATGTTATTAGGTAGGTATTTTTTTAACGTAAACGAAAAGAAAGGAGTATGAACGGATTGTAGCACGCAGCGTTCTGTAGTTTCTGTCTACCTCCGAAGAAAAAAGGCATGAAGTTATGTCTGTGTTAGGTATTTGGGTTCTATTTCACCGCGACACTATGGCGACAGTCAGGTTGCGCTGCCAACAAAATATATGGTTGGCTGCGCGATCAAACGGACTCCAGGGCCCCAAGTCTGCTATTTTTATAAATTCGTCATTCCAACACGATCCCATTGTCATTTTGCTAAAAGTTCGTAATCTGCTAAATTCTTAATGGCGATCATTGGTCGGCCAATGGTCTCGTAATAGAATTGTGTCATAATGACATTGTCGTATTGCCTTTATTATAAAACCCTCAGTAGAAATGATTTTCGAAAACCTACCACTACTTTATTTATGTCAAATTTCATTTATATATGTTTTTAAATATTATTTATTAGTGTTTTATACAAAGTCAAGTGTTTTATGTAAGTCAGTCATTCATTTATCATTATGTACGAGATTACCATTCTATGCCATTTCTTTCAATGGAGTGTCAGTGGTTGACCACTGGAAAGTCATAATGACGCCATTATGTTAGTAGATTACCAAACTTGTCAAAATCAACAATTATGAAATCAATGATAGACCATTCTGACACTATTGTAATAGCAGACTTGAGGCCCAGGTAAGGTCCCACCATAGATATGTGTGACATTTTGTTTTCATCGTGACCTGACTACGCCGCCATTTCGTCTGGATGAGACAGGGCCACCTACATTCGCATATATAGTACCAATAATAAAGCTAAAGAGTTTGTTTGAACGCGCTTATATCTGGAACAACCAGTCGGATTTCAAGAATTATTTTTGCATTTGATAGCTTAATTTTTGAAAAAGGTTACTTAACATCAGGCTAAGCCCGTGAGGAGCCAAGCAAAAACAAAAAGAAGTCAGAAAGAATGCTAAGCGAAAATGAAGTAATAGCGAGGACAGGCGATGCGATGCGATGCGATGGGGTGGGTTGGGAGAACAGAACGCGGACGAAGTCGCGAGCAGAAACTAGGTAATTATATTGTTACGTTTGTTCTTGTTTTAGTGCCAATTTTTCTTCCCATGTCTCATTGCATACGAAAGTCGTGACGGCAGAACTAATTTTAGAACAGCGCGGAACTCAGTCTACCTTTTTCAGGGTTGAGGAAACAGTACCTAAATGAAAGTATGAGTCAATCACGTCCGGTAAAACGTAACATGTCTTAAGGAAAATGTTTAGAATAATATTTGTGACATACGAGCGTGGGAGTAAAATAATTTATAGTTTCTGAATTTCAGCGAGTTCGTCATCTTGAAATCTGTAACAATTATGCTTGTGTGAGACTGAATCATTGGTAACTGGCACTTAGTCATATAGTACCTTAGGAGCATATGGCGAGGCCCATGGTGTCATAGGATAATATGATAAAATTGATGACAACCCCGTACTTACGTGTGAGGATGTAAGAAGACGTTATGATGATGACTAATTATTACATAGACTCACACCTTTTTTCTCATGAAGTAGACTTGAATCTACAGATCGCAACGGGCAACGTTCGTTACGTATTCGATTTACTTCGTTCATACTTGAGATGATTAATGCGAACCAGTGGGTTTGTCCTACTAATATTATAAACGCGAAAGTTTGTATGGATGGATGTTTGTTACTCTTTCACGCCAAAGCTACTGAACGGATTTGGATAGAATTTGGCACACAGATAGGTTGTAAGCAGGATTAATAGATAGGGTATATTATTTTATCCCGATGTTCTTACGGGATCGAAACTTGTGCGGGTGAAACCGCGGGGCGCAGCTAGTTCTACATAATTCACGAATTGTTTCTACATTTATTATTTTTATTTATTTATTCAAAACTTACATTAAGTCTACCAAACAGCATAACAGCTGTTTGTTTGCAATTGTTCTCGTCTAACAAGAGACAACAAATTTTGAATTTGAAAATAATGTGCTCGCGGAAATAACTTAAATAAACTATAATAAATCAGTCGAGATAAAAAATCTCACTTTTTACAAAATAATATTCGCCAGCGTAATGTTTGTTACAAACATATTACGGATACATTGAGAGATAATGTTTTTGTAAAACACATTAATTTAAGTTGATCATTTACGCACATCAAGCTACTACAACTTTAATAGATTTTCAACTTTATCTTTAAAGTATTATGGTTAAGGGTTTATTTATTTATTATTAAGGCACATCAACAACACAAACACAAACATTTACAAATAACAAAGAACAGAGACATGAACTAGTGTTTACGTCAATTACAGACGTGCACAGCATTCACAACAAAAGACAAGATAAAAACACAGCATTCACGGTTGACAAGGGTTGATTGGGAAAATTTGTCAGTTTTGGTAAGCTGGCGTCTCTACAAAAAAATTCGGCACACCCCGTGCTTTTTGATTTGGAACACTATAACCATCTTATTACCCAAAATGAGTTCTAACTAGCTCTAAACCTTCGAGTTAGTTACTGTATTTTGAACAAACGTAAAGTTCCTAATGCAAAATTAACAACTTAAGACTCGGGTTTGACGCTAGTTTTTGTAATAAGAACTTTAACTTTTTCGGAATATAGTTCGAAATTAAAAAATGGCTCTATGGTTTAAACCTGGATCTAATGATAAATCTTGTTTTGTAATAAGGCCGTAAAACTTCTATTAATAAACACTAATAAATACACTAGTGGAAGTAGTTGTAAGTAGTTGCCAGAATTACGAATAAAAGATAAAAGAAAAGCTATTCTTTTATTTATTTTTAACTCATGGCTGATTTTTCCAACGCCAGATAATTTTATTCGAGGAATAATTTTGAACTTTAGACAATTCTTCCACGAATAAAAATTATCTGTCGATTGATAAATCAGACCTCAGTGTGATTTCGAGGAATTCTTACTTCATAATTTGTTTTAAGAATGAAGGATGGGGAAATGGGAATCTAATTTTCCACTTTGAATGGAATTCCCATTTTCGTATTTCATTTAGGTTTCATGCCTAGCTGTTAATCATTTAGTCATTGAATTGTTTTTCGTTTAGTTTTTCAAATGAACCAAAGACTTTGGTAACTTATTTTTAAGTCACTAATAGCATAATCAGCGTATAGTGTTCCCACTTCTGGGACACAGGCCTCCTCTCGGTGAGAGGGAATGGGCCGTAATCCACCACGCGGGCCCAGTGCGGGTTGGTAGATGTCACATGTCTTCGAATTTTTGGTTCTAGGACATGCCGGTTTCCTCACGATGTTTTCCTTCACCGTTTTAAGAGCAGTGGTGATGAAATAATTTACACAAAGTCCCTGACTGGGCTCGAACCTTATGACTTACAACTCGTAAGTCGCGGTTATTACCACTGGTTACTACTCTTTAAGTCACTAACAATTCAACAGAAGGCCAATTCCCGTATTCAAAAACATCAAAATCTAGTCGCAATCTCATTTCAGCGACAATCAATGTTAAAAACTTGTCAAAAATTTAGGGAAATTAGGAAGGAGGTATTTTCGACAGATTGAGACTAAGGTCAGGGGGCAATTTTCGTAATTTTAAGAACATTCACAGTCTGATCTCAGTCTCAACCGATCAAAAATTCCTTTAATTGGGACTTTTTGACGAGTTTTTGACATTTGCTTGTCGCTGAGATGAGACTGCGACAAGACTTTGAATGTTCTTAAAATTACGAGAATTCCCATCTGAGTTAATTGTGTGGCTATATAGCTATACGAGTATATCAATAAACTATGGCGTCCAGAGGGTTCATCTTTGCTTTAGAATGTTTGTCAAGAGCAATCATGACGGGTTCGGGTCAATGTATCTGTAGTTTGTCGATGTGGTTTATACCATTTTAGGAAAGTTTATAAGGTATTATGTAAAATATATTTAGCTAGAATAACCATTATTCTTAAAATTTATATGACTTTTTCGTATAGGTTTCAAACGGCTGAACTTCTATTTGTGTTTTCACATTATTGTTAATAAGCCGCATAAAAATTATGTCAAAAATCACCATCACACTTTCTTTGTTTACGAGATTTTGAAGTGTCTGTGCGATTATACTTAATCTATATTTATAAAAATAAAACCCGTTTTCCGTTGTCACGACATAACATGAAAATGACTTGACCGATTTGGCTGATTTTTTTTTTGTAGTTTTCTAATACTCTGTACAAGGTTCTTACGGAAAAAAAAAAATAAGAAAGTTGCTTCACGCGAACGAAGTCGCGGGCGAAAGCTAGTAATATATAATTATTGATATCTCATCATCATCATCTGCCTAGTCTATTCCCAAATATGTCGGGGTCAGCTTGCACTCAAACTGGATGCAGCTGAATACCACTATTTTACATGGAGTGACTGCCTATCTGACCTCCACAACCCAGTTACTGGCTCATACAATACCCCTTGGTAAGACTAGTTGTCGGACTTTCGGGCTTCTGACGACCCGTAGCGACTGTCAAAGATCTACAAATGACAGCCGAGATCAATGGCTTAACGTGTATAGCTGTATCTACAACGCCACATGCGAACAACGCGTCATACTGACGTCACGCAAATCCTGCATCTCGCAAGCAGAGTTTACCACGCAATTAGCATAGATACAATTTCCCAACATCAATCGTTGGGCAATAGCCCGCCAGACACAACACCCGTCTGGTCGGAGGATCCTCCCTTTTCTATGGAGGATGAGTGAACTTTACACTCTGTTCCTCATGCCTCCAAACGTGCTTTCCGAGACACGGAGGGTCTTGGTATGTAAAGATTGTCACCCATCTACGGACCAACTGCAACCGCGGCCAACGTAGCTTAACCTGATCGATCAAAGTGAAGCTGTTATTACTAAAGTATAAAATTAATTAGGAATTCATACGTCTTGATTCATTGGACGTTTATAACTGTTTTCTTGTGAGCAAAAGATAGCTTAATGTGTAGACTTAACGTCAGAGTCGTATTAATATTCCACACAGGTAGGAATAACAGCACACTTTACATGTGCTTACACGGACAAACCAATTGCACAATACTTGGTAACTGTGACGTCTTAGAAACACCTGGCAATTAACTGCAATATCAAGAGATTCGTTGGTAAATAATAACAGCCGCACAGGTCGATCCAAGGTTAAGCTACGCTTGCCATGTTCGGTCCGTGGATGGGTAACCATCTGTTACACATCGAGACCCATTCATGCCTTGGAAAGCAAGCTAAACCGTTGATCCCAGCTGTCATTCATGGATCTTTGACAGTCATTGCGGGTAGTCAGAAGCCCGAAAGTCTGACAAACAGTCTTACTACGGGGCATCGTTTTAGTAGTTTTAGTAAGTAAAAAAAGTCCAATATCCAATATCTCCAAGTAAAATAATGGTATTCAGCTGCACCCGGTTAGACTGGAACCGACTCCGAGTTGGAATAAAGGCCAGACAGATGATGGTGATCATGTCTATATTGCCCATGTATGTAAGCGCACTATAAGATGAATCGACAAGAAGGACACCGAAAGTGAAGGTTTCTTCAACTCACTTATTTAAAAGTGACAAGTCGCACGTTTCGGGCTAGTTAATCCATGCGAATCGAATAAATCTAATTGTGACTTAAGTCAATTTTACATAACCAAGATTATTCACAACATTGTATTACATAATCATAACTATTCTGAATATCAACAAGAATTTTAGTATTCTTGTTGATATTCAGAATAGTAGTTAATTTACTTTAGTAGTTAATTTGCTTTAGTACTTCGAATAAGTTTATTGAACAATTTATGTAATAGTGGTTAATACAATATGCCTGTCTAGCGTCGATGTTATATCATTACTGTCACTGTTAGGCTGCACCCCACTTCTGCATGACTTCCAGTTCCTTCGATCTAGGGCTTAGCAGTCGCTTGAGTGTAATGAGAATGTTTTGCTGAAAGTTACTCTATGTCATAGAGTGCTGCGCGCGAAAACGCAATCGCCATGGGTGGTCCGGCCGGGCGGCAGATGTTTATAAACAAAAGATTACGACTTAAGTTTCTTTGAGTGGTGCTTACATGTGATGTTTTTTGTAATGGTAAACAATAGGGCTTTGAAGTGATGTTCATTTCGTTTGAATTTATGATTGTATTCATTTACAAAAGTGGTTGTAAACATGAACAAAGATAATTTTTATCTTAGATTTCAAATAAATTGCTATAATAAAAAAAAACAAGCGGTGACCTATATGTTTTATGGTTTTAAATGAATGGTGTGTTTATTGTTAACGTAAAAAAGAAAAAAAACCCACTATGCATAGTACAATATTTATTATTTACAAGCATCCCAAGTTGAGAAAAAGAATTTCACAGACAGGAAATTTAGCGCCCAGACAAAATATTTTTTTTCTACATAAATCTTATACGTAAATTAAAAATATTAGTACCTGCAGTTAGCTTATTTAATACTTCAATATACTTGTAAAAATCGTGGCAGTAGAATCAAACACTGTATTAAAATTAGGTTTCAAGTTTAAAAAGGTTTTAAAAAAAGTATATTACTGGCATTTGTTTTCAAAAAAAGTTCTAAAGTTTGATAAAAAGTAAATAACATTAATAAAGTGAGATTAATTAATGACATTAAATACCCTTTCCAATGAGGTATTACACTTATAAATATTACATAATCGGAAAAAGATAAAAAATATTTAATGTTGACATAAAAACTAAAAAAAATATTGAAAACGAATTATGCCGGACGCGTGAACATATTTTTAAAATTTTTGAAGTTAATCTGTAATGTTTTCGTATTCAATGGACAGGATATGCATTTAGATAATAATTGTTCGATGATTTGAAGGAATCATAGAAGAAATCAACGTAATTAATTAATAAAATACCAAAAAAACAAAACATTTTCAACCGCCGCTGGTGCCCGGGAATCGGTTGAAGAAAAATACAGAAATTACGTATTATTTTACTCACCGACTTGAATCCTGTATTATATTTCCTATTGCAAATAATTGCTTGCACACATTAATAACACACACAAATAGTTTTATAACTGGCTTTCTCGTTAAATACACTTTATTTATCCGCTATCACACTAAAAAACCGGTCAGCCGCCATTGTAAAAAATAACACAACAAACAAAATTGTCATAAATCATAGAGTGGTCGCTCCTAGGGTTACCGTATATCAAAATGTGCGGAATGTAATAACGAACCATTCTAAATGTATGGAATTAGAAAGTACTACTTCATAGCAAAACAATATCGACTAAACTGGCATTACTACGACCGTTTGACGTAGTGTCCCCAAAGTAACCAGTATCATTGTACTGAAACCTGAAATGAACCCGAAATGGTCCGGTAGCATAGAAGCGGTTAGGTTAAAAATCTGATGAATCAGATGTGAATCACTGAGGGTCTAACTGCACTTTGGTTTTACATAAGCTTTTATAATAATGACTCCAATACATATTCATTTGTGGTATTTTGGTAGGATGTGGGGTACTGTGGGGTAGTAATATAAGAAATGCCTAGAAGTATGAGAATTCTTCCTTATACGCGACTTAGATGTTCCTGCATCCTGTCATATAACAATGGAAATACAATTCTGTAGGCAATTTATAGGAACAAGCGACGAGCAATGTGGGTTGCATAATATAGTTATTGTTTATTCATTTGTTTTTTTTTTTACATTGTTCTCACATATTGCAGCACCAAGAATAATGTACCCAGGATTTTGCAATAATATCTTGATTTAAAAGAGTGTCTGTGGAGTTATCTTCTCCATAGAGATCTACGTTTTGGAATGGGGAACTAGCTTCAACTTTCTGACTAACTGACCGACTATTTAATTTTGATAATTCAAAAGTGCCTGTTTAATTGAACTAAATGCTTTGAGTTTGAGTTAGTCGATATGTGATTTAGTTGTATTTTCTGGTGTACAATAAAGTATTTAGGGTGGCTGAGGCATCGACGCGCAACCTGTTACCAAGCCTTCAGTACAAGATTCTGGACGCAACTGCGTTGAAATCTTTCGCCGTTGTTATTAAAAAAAAAAAAATGTTGGTCGCGTAGGTCACTTTTGTAGGAAACAGGTGTTATTCTTAAATAAATAAATATATGTCTATTCTATACATATTTTAATATAAAGTCGCTTTCCATGTCTGTTCTTTTAAGCAACGTAATATTTTTTTCGCGGTTTTCACCATCGTTTAAAGAATTTATTCCGGAAGTTTTATTTATTTATTTCAAAAAAATGTGGTACATACAATCTGTTGCTGAGTGACAAACGAATTGAATCTGGTGGCTTAGTTAGGTTACATGGTAACCTGTATTTACATAGATTCGCCAGCCCAGGGGGTCTACTCCGAAGTGGTAAATGTATCGTATCGGCCGAATGTTCGGGTTGGACCGACACATGGCCGCCGAATCAAATAGTAACTCCGTAGCAGAAAACAGCCGAACATTCGGCCGATACGATACATTTACCACTTCGGAGTAGACCCCCAGATTCCCACAGTAGGAAAACAAAAAATCCAATAAATTGACTTATTTTAAGACCGTTAGCTTTTTAAATTATGTAAATATATCAAAAAGATAAATAAAAAAATATAATTGGATGTTGTAATAATTCTGTGTATTCCACAGTATCGATTGATACACAGAATTATTACAACAATGATTCGATTGGATGATGTAATAATTCTGTCCATTCCATTGGCCCTTGTGCTGGTGGTGATGTACGTTTTGAAATGGCTACTAGCTTCAACTTTCTGACTAACTGACCGACTCTTATTCAAAAGTGTCTGTCTGTAAATGGTTTAATTCAAATAACTTAAAAGTAAAACTCAAACACAAAGGAGTTTGAGTTTTACATTTTTCAATGCTTGATCATTTACAATCTACTCACGTTCCCGATTGGCTTGCTTTGATCATTTTTATTTATATTTTGTTTAAGGTGACACAATATCAGACACTACCTAAATACATGCCTATTAATATTCGATGTTTCCGTGTTAGCCCAGAAACCGGGCAATCCCCGGTTTTTAAGCACTTTTTTACATGAATCAGAACATAATTATTAAGCTCTAGCTTCATAATTTTAAAGTTTCTTCTATTGTGTTTTATTTTATTGTCTGACTTTTTCCCGGCCTTTCTGCTTGGATTCTTGCAAGTTAATTTAAAACAAGCATCCTTTTATCCGGACAAGATAAAATCTAAATAAGACATTAAACTCATTTATAAAATACATAGAATACTTCAAGGGTAGGTATAAATCCCGTGCCGGACGGCGTGTACGTGTTCCACGCGCGCCTCAAAGTGATGTCAGCAAAAGAGACGGGGCCCCATAGGGCTGAAGCCTGCCAGGGTAGCGGGACCATCCGAAAGGGTTTACCGCTGCCCTGGAACATAAAGGGCTAAGGAAGGAACACGGGTGGGTTTTAGTCAGTAAAAGTCTGACACTCCCTTCTGCTCCACCCAGAGCGGGAGGGGTCATTTGATGATTTCCCATCCAAAAAAAAAAAAAAAAAAAGGTACGTATAAATAACCCCACAAACAAAGATACATACGAGTAGATCATACGCGTCAAAAACATAACCATTTCTTTGCTTTTTTCTTTCTTCTTTGGCAACTAAGCCATATTATGTCGACTATACTGCCAGTGTCATGTGGTGTAGTCGCACGGGAAAAAATGCCATTTAAAAAGATTTTCCGGTTTTTCCATCCACTTTTAGTTTTCTACATTCTTTACTTGTTTTTACCGAAGCAATGACATCAGTGTATACACATAGTGCGATCGGAATGTTTCGAAACATTTCCCAATAGTTAGCGGTATCAAAACTCTCAGAGGCGACCTTGAAGACGAATCGCATAAGCTCAGCGTTTCTACGTCACTGTGCGTATTATCCAAAATGTATCGGAATTTCTCTTTGCCTTGGACCTTGCACATCCTTTTGCCAAAACGAGGTCTCTTAGTAAGACAGATAGAATAAATTAACCCAACGAATGTGGTCCGGTGTGTTTTAGACAGCCTTTTTAAGAGACACTACTATTTAAGAGATCACAATCGATGAATCACACGTCGCGCACGCGCTGTTTAGATGTGAGAAGTCCGGGCCCCTTTTTTATTTTTAAAACATAATACACCAAGGCTCTAATTCAATTTGACCACTTAACGACTCCTTACTTCGAAGCCACGTCAATTCCTTACCTTATCACGACCTCTACGATACAATAATAATAATAATATCCCTGGACATTTCACACAGCGCCATCTAGTCCCAAGCTAAGCGACCTAATGCTTGTGTTATGGTAACAGGATGGCTGATAAACTACTTATATACATTTTTGGCAATGGCGTTGTTTGAACTGTCAAAATACATGTTGTCCGTACGGTTGACATTTCGATTCCTTGCCGTTAACAAGACACGATATTGTCTTGTTGTGAAAGTCTTTATTGGTTAAAACCAAACTAACATCGTCCTTCTGAACACACCTCTCTAAGCACGAAATCCGTAATTCTAGCCAAAGCTGCGGACGTTTCGTACTCCGTTTCACTTACGGACATAAGATTAGTGCGGGACCCGACCTAAGAATGAATAACAACACCATTTGACATTTTTAACTAGGCCGGACATGGTTTTGCCCGACCGAATTTTTTTGTTGAATCAACTAAAAATAAATAATATAATATAATCAACATAAGTTACTTTCGGGCAGGTCCGTTTGAAGTCCGGTGAAGTTTACCTCAATTTCCAAAGAACGGATTCTGATGACCTCTTTGGTATAACATCCGACCGGTACCTAAGTAACATGCTACTATAAATGTCCGTTTGTGGTTCTGGCAATTAGCTTGTCATTCCTTAGTCATCTCAACCACAATTCTCACGATAGTATGTGGATGCAAATAAGCGGCACGCGTGATCCTTCCATACGCTAATCTATTTATTTATTTATGTGGTTTTATCAAAAGTGTGCCTCGGATCGGCCTTGTCTTAAGTCCGTGTGACTCAGGATTTTTCGAGAAATACCTCGACATTTGTAGGGTTGACAGTGTTGGCACTTAGGGCCGGGACACATAAACACGATACGACGTCGTGTCGTACAATGCCAATGTCAGACAATGCCATTACGTTGTGATCTCGCCTTCAAGCATATACAAGACAGCATGATACATGCTAAGTCTGTCACTAGCAGCCGTCCGGACAATTGTTGAGGGTCACCAGCTGACAATGAATGGTGGCACCTTTGTTATGAAATCGAAGGATTTTACGACGCGACGTCGTATCGTGTTTATGTGTCCCGGCCCTTAGTTAGTAAAAGGACATTGCCCGGAATCGCACAAGAAATATCGGACATATATGATAATTAATTGTCTATTTTATTATATTAGTTACAAATACTTTTGTAACACGGACTAGCTGCATGCCAAAATGAACATTTTAAAGTATTTTACGCGACTAATAACATTAATCGCCGCCATCTTCGGCAAACGTCAAGTAGTATCGAAAAAGATTAGACATGCCCAAGCGATTGCAATCGATCGATCGAATTTTTAAATAAAATAAATAAATGTACTATGTTATTGTTTTTTAGTTTCTTAAAAGTCACTCGGAGCTATGAAAAACTATACCTAATATTCGTTGTTATGGTTCGATTATAACCTCAAAATCTGATCCTTTTTTTGAAATATATTTATTCTGCAGCTAGTCCGCTATACAAATAAGATCTTATAAGAGTTTACTAATGATCGATACATAATTTTCCGATGCTCTTGGTTCCAGGGCGAACAATGTATGGGAACAGAGCAATGTCCTTTTGCTGGACTTTTTTAAGGAACACTGGTGTTTGCAGCTCTAGATGCATAAGATAATTGCATGTATATATGCAATGTCAACCTGACATTGTACTTGTATATAATATTGGATGGACATTGTATTTGAAAGAGACTTTTGTCCTGCATTTTACCAACCTGCCAGGGCTCCAATCAAACCAGATGTAGCTGTATACTAGTATTTGCAAAGCCAATATTTATGCTACATTCGTATTAAAGCCTAATTGTTTTCGACTAATATAATTTGACGTGGAAATTGTAGTATTCACTTATTCCCTTGAAACTGTATTCATACTATATATTCGTATGTAATCTATACTTATAATAAATCTGTAGAAGTGAAAATTCTGTACATTGAAAATATCAAAAAAATAATTTACAGGGGGTGTTACTAGACCGACACCGAACCCAAAAATGTGATTAAAAAAATTTTTGTCTGTCTGTCTGTCTGTCGGTCTGTCTGTCTGTCTGTCTGTCTGTCTGTTTGTTCAGGCATCACGCAAAAACTACCGGTTCGATTACGATGAAACTTGGTATAATTATTCTTTAATATCCTGGGCACCACACTGAGTACTTTTTATCCCGGAAAAGTATATACAATAAAAAACAAACTTAATTTTGCGGTTCGATCCCTATACCCGATTACCACTGTCTGTACTGTACCAACCGCAAATACTAAGTTTGTCGTAGGTTGGGTCACCCGCAGTGGAGTTCATTTTTATTCCTTTTAGTTTTTAGAGTTATTTAGGTTTATTTTTATATGAGTCGTAGGCATAGATTTTAATTTTAAAGTATAGGTAGTATATTTGATAGTGTACGTAGTGACCGTAGGTTATTTTATAATACTGTTAGTAGGATTAGTCATTCGTATACATAGATATTAGTTTTTAGGGATTTTGCTTATTTATTGAGTTTAGATTAGTTATCATCAAAAATAGGTTTATTTAGGTAGGTAGGTATTTAATTTTCTGTTATTGAGTTTTTTTTTAAATTAGGTAGGTTCTTAGGTAAAGATATCATATAGGTACCCTCTTAATCACCACTAATGAGACACAATTGGTTTTCTACTGTAATTAGCCACAAAGGGCCCGCGAGATAGATGGCATTCTGGGGAAGCATATACATTTTATCCTGTTAGCACGTTCCCGTGGGATAAGTTCCGACATCCACGCGGGCGAAGCCGCGGGCAGAAGCTAGTATATAATATATATTCATATTCGTCGTAGACGGTCCTGTTCACATATGAGATCATAATCGATGAATCACACGTCGCGCACGCGCATACCGTAGAGATGCGACAAGTTTTTTTTTTCATAGCCTACATTGTGTCCCACTGCTGGGCAAAAGCTTTTTCCTTCCAAACCTAGCCATGTTGGCCCTGTAAACGTTATTTTTTTATTTTTATATTAGACATAATTTTGTAAGCCGTTGTGTAAGCTGACAAATTATTTTTAAGTATCTATTCTTATAACATATTTTTTTCAGAAAAGAAAACTGATCTTATAAAGTCAATTTTCGTAGATAAACGTTGAAAATGGACACTAAATTAAGATTAGATCAAAACTTGGCCTTTCTGAAAGCTCAATCATGTTTCTAGTTAATTGATTTAGTTTCGGTAAACATCTGAAGACCGATTCCCGTAATTAAAGTCTTTCAATCTCAAAAATCTAGTCACAATCTCATCTCAGTGACAATCAATGTCAAAAACTTTTTAAAAATGTAGGAGAATTAGAGGTCTTTTTGACAGATTGAGACTGAGATCAGACTTTCAACGTTTTTAAAATTACGAGAATTGCCCCTCCGCTCCGTAGCGTCTTCGAAACTCTTTGCGCATGCTGCTGGCGCAAAATAATTGTTTATTCTTTATTTACTTTGTATACCTAACTTTATCATCATCTGCCTAGCCTTTTCCCAACTATGTTGGAGTCGGCTTCCAGTCTAACCGGAAGCAGCTGAATACCAATATTTTACATGGAGCGACTGCCTATCTGACCTCCACAACCCAGTTACTGGGTAATACGATACCCCTTGGTAAGACTGGTTGTCAGACTTTCGGGCTTCTGACTACCCGTAACGACTGTCAAAGATCCACGAATGACAGCCGGGACCAACGGCTTAACGTGCTTTCCGAGGCACGGAGGGGTCTTGGTATGTAAAGATGGTCACGCATCCACAGACCAACCGCGGCAAGCGTAGCTTAACCTGACTGATCGACCTGTGCGGCTGTTATTATTTAGCCACGGGCCCCTCTATGCTTAACTTTATATATAATATAATATATTCCTTCTTCTCATTCTTGCAAAAATAAAATGTTACATAATATATTCTTGGATGTTTTCTTATGATATAAATATCCCTAAATATATGTTTAGCGCTAATATCACTAGAGGGCCATCATCTATGAGGTTTATTTGAGCCATAGAATTCATACACACAACACGGAATCAGCTAATAATTTTGCCACTGCTGGGACAGCCACAGGCCTCCTCTCATTGAGAGGGAATGGGCCGTAATCCACTACGCGGGCCCAGTGCAGGTTGGTAGATGTCACAAATGTCTTCGATTTTTAGGCTCAACTGCTCAAGGACATGCCGGTTTCCTCACGATATTTTCCTTCACCATTTTGAGAGCTTTGGTGATGAAATAATTTACACACCAGTCTGGTTTCGAACCTATGACCTAGAACTCGTAAGTCGTAGCCGTTACTACAGGCCCACTATTCTACTTACCTCCATATGGTACTGCTATCTGTGTCCTTAATTTCCTTTGTCAAGTGGCTCAGCAGGGCAGCATTGGCGTTAGTGTACCACTCCACAGCTTCAGTCATTGATGTACCGGCGTTTATACTAGCTCTGTGGACAAATATAAGTTTTTTAGAACTTAGTAAACCTTTGAACTTTAGTCTGCATCGTTGGTCTAGTGGTCGCAAGCGCGACTAGTGAGCATAAGGTCCTGGGGTCGATTACAAGGTCGGTCAAAATGTTATTTAGTTTTCCCATCAAGAGATAGGGGCCTTTTTGTCTTGTATAGGACTTTCCGTTATATTTTTATTACTTTTTTTTTTTATATAACTTATTTTTTTATTTGTAACTGTGTTTAGTTTAGGTTGCGATCTTCCTATAATATGAGTCGCAATAAATACTTTTTCTTTTCAAGATTTTTTAAGTCCGGGGACTACACTTCAGGCACGAAATCCGTAGTTTCGGCCGAAGTTACGGGCGTCTCTAACTCCATGTCACCTACGGACATAAGATTACTGCTGAGCCCGAACTAAGAATGAATGACACCACGATTTGACAGTTGTCCTTACTCCCGATGTGATTTTGTCCCTTTGGCAAAGTTAGTTAATCGGAGGTAGAATTCATTCACATGTAACGAACTACTTTCGGACGGACCCGTATCTTCGTTGACGGAATTAGAGATTCGGACCTCTGGATTACGAAGCCCGGTTGATTGTAATAGACTCGTTCCATATTAAATGGGAGTTCATGGATTTTAAAACATAACTGACCGAATGTGGGTCTACTACATACCTCTGCCCAACCGTTCGAGGTAATAGGCGTGATGTTCTATGTATTATAAAGAAACAAAATGGAAAGAGATTAAACAAAAAATCTTAACTTGTATGCGTGGTGCAAACTGTTACGAGTAATATAAGTTGGTTATTAATAATTAAATAAAACGACGACGATCAAAAAACCATTTATTATGCTTACTTTTACCGATCGTGACAAACTTATATCCAGATTAATGTATATTTCCAAGAATGACTGATAGTCAATTAACATTCTCGTCAAGTTTCAATTTTTAATAAACCATGTTTCGAGGTCTATAGTCTTACAAACCGGTTAAGTAACGGTAGCTGTCGGATTGGTCACCGCATCCAATGTTTATTTTTGCTATGACTGTGCCTCGCCTCGTCGTACCTATATGAAAGTAAAAAAACAAATATTATAGCATCGATTTCTAGGAGTTTTGTGGTGTATTACTTATGTCATAAAAAGTTCTGAAACCGCAACCTACAGTAAAAAAGTAATTTCTAAGGAATTTGTCAGTGTGCCTTCTATGGCACGTGCAATGAAATGATTCATATGTGACTCATTCTTAGTTATTGCATTTTTAATAAAGACAAAGCCTAATCATATCAAACCAGCCGATTGATTCGGTAAAAATCTCACCGTGAAAAGTTAAGTGGAGTGAGCTGTCAACAGTGTCAATCCCTAGCATTGGTTGGAATGACAGCTCACTCCACGCTCACTTCACCTAAGTTTTCACGGTGAGATGGTTACAGAATCGCACTGCTGTTTCACCCCGCGACCTTGTCCGCGTGAAAAGAGAATGACCAAAAGTAAAATAATAAATAAAAAAAATGTTTATTTCAATTACAAATTGATTTATAGCAAACACGATTTGGAGGTCACCTTTTAAGAAATGAGATGCTTGTGTTAGATGACTCCGCACTTCCTCTTAAAATTAAACAGTGTATGTAATTTAAATATAAGAGAATACAAAAATACAAAAAAAAAAGAAAATAAATGAAAGAAATATGAAAATACAAAAATACAAAAAGTAGCGCACTTGTGTGATGTATGCGAGTGGGTTTTGAGTGCGGGTGTGGGGGTGTGTTTGTGTGTGTGCGCGCATTGTGTAAAATATGAGTAGTCGTATAAAAAAGTTTCATGCATCAAGATCAAAATATTATAGTAATTATTTTCATAAATTTTTACATCATTACGCGTCGGGGACTTGATTGTTGAACAGGGAATTTAATTTAAAGTAAAACAGTGTTGATATTGTTTTATTCTCTTTACATGACGTTCCGTTTCAAATTATAGGATTAATATAATATGTATAGATGCTTAGGCACAGGTTTTTTTTGTTCTGAAAAAAAAATTGCACAATAATTTTGTCATAGAGTATTCTATGACAAAATTATTGTGCAATATTTTTTTTTGCACGTATTTACCGTGTTCATACACGCTTTCATCAGATGGAGTAGGCGGGAATTCCTCATGAGCACAATTACTGGGCAACATTCCAATTCACAAAATGGGTTTTTCCAAGTCTAAATGTGTAAGGAATTATGTAAAATAACGTTTCACCCAAACTGGGGTAATCCAGGAGCAGTCGTGGCCCAGTAGTAACGATCCTAACTTACGAGTTGTAGGTGGCGGGTTCGACTCCAGCCAGACGCTTCTCTAAATGATGGTGAAAATTCCATTCCGGAGGACAAGGTGGTCTCACAGACAGACAGAAAGGTTATTTTAAATCACAATATGTATAAATATTGAATATCTAATTATGTAAGGAAGATTGGGCAGTTCTCGTAATTTTAAGAACGTTCACAGTCTGATCTCAGTCTCAATCTGATAAAAACTTTTTAGTTGTACTTACCTACCCCACACAAATTCGCATTTACTTACAAGATTAGAGGTACCCCAATAACAACTTTGACAGAAATGAGGGTGTACCGTGGTATACTGAACACATCTGTGTACCCCTTTAGAGGGTACAGGCGTGACGTTATGTCGTGTGATTGCATAAACAATACATACATAAGCGATAGCAGCAATAGCCGTTGATTTGCTGGCATATATTGAAGAGTTCCGTTGTCTGTCCCCGAAAATCATCATCGGATCTTGTCGAAATTTCAATGGGACTATTTGGTAAGTATACCCTTTCCAACAAAAAAAGAAATTTTCAAATCGGTTGGCCAGCGACGGAGTTATTCACGAAAAAACATTAAAAAAAAAAAATACGAACATCCGAATTGAGAACCTCCTCCTTTTTTAGAAGTCGGTTAAAAATAACTTTGATTTCCCTATTTAACATTGATTGTCGCTGAGATGAGACTGCGACTAAATTTTGAACGTTTTTAATTACGTGTTTTGGCCTTCTATTCTAATAATAGACAGATTACTGTAAAATTATGTTCACGTATTGCTCTAATATGTTAATATGAGCGCTGAACTAGTAAATCAATATACTGAACCCTGTATCAGTATTCAACGCACGAGAGCGTAGATTACTCTCTAAATTAAGTGTTCGCAAACATTTGCTTAACAAACAATTGGGCCAGCTTACAACAACCAACATTGACGCCAATAAACTGTGTAAGGATTTGTTTTTTGTGGAATTGTGATCGTGGAGAGTGTTACTTACTATAGTTTCATATAAGTATAGCTGCTATATTTGTTTTCTAATCCATAATCCACTACATCCTACTCCTAATAATTATTATAAACGTGAAAGTTTGTATGGATGGATGGATGAATGTTTGTTACTCTTTCACGCAAAAACTACTGAACAGATTTGGATGAAATTTGGCACACACATTGCTTATAACCAGGATTGACACATAGGATATATCCCAATAATCCCACAGGATTGTAACTTGCGGGGCGCTGCTAGTAAATAATAACATACCGATCCAAAACCCAAAACATAAAATTACGGTTCAAAAATAAAAACATAACCATAACATAACCCAAAACTAAAAATATAAAATACCGGATCCTATTAATATTTTACAAATAAAATACTACATTTTACATTGACCCGACACAATTAAACATCTGTCTACATCTCTGTATCTATTGTTCTATCTCAGGTATGCTGGAAGAGATTTCTTATGAAATAAGCATCACCTCTGTACCTATTTTGTCTGTTCTGTTTTTCAATGTCTGTTTATATATGTGTGTACATAAATGGTAAAATAAAAATAAAATAAAATAAATAAACGGCCATTTTGTCTCCGGAATGAAAAATAAAGTGGTTTCGCAAAAGGGTCGATGTCTCTACCTGCGGAATGTCCTTAGAACACATCTATTTTATTAAATGTTGACTCAACCTAGGATGTTGATCGATGCGTAAGACTCTCACAAGCAGTATGTACAGACGCCAGCACATCAAGCTACTACAATCTGTCAAATTTCTTTAATAGATTTTCAACTTTATCACTAAAGTATTAAGGTTGAAGGTTCATTGGGAAAATTTGACAGTTTCGGGTAGCTTGACCTGCTGGCGTGTGTACAGTTATTTACTTTCATCCGGGATCATTCTGCCTACACTTTCTCGAACTATGTTGGGGTCGGTTTCCAGTCTAACCGGATGCAGCTGAATACCAATATTTTATATGGAGCGACTGCCTATCTGACCTCCACAACCCAGTTACTGGGTAACAGGGTATCCCTTGATAAGACTGTTTGTCAAACTTTTGGGTTTCTACTACTCGTTACTGTCAAAGACGACTACGAATGGAGTAATCTCGGTATGTAATAAATGGTTCCCCATCCATGAGCGGACCACGGCAAGAGTAGCTTAACCTTTTGTCGACCTGTGCGGCCGTTATCATTTAGCCACGAGCCCCTACATTCATCCGGTCTAACAAATAAAAGAATATTACTAAAAAGTGCTCAAGACCAGAAAAATACTCGTATATTCCCCTGAAAACGCGAGAAATTCCCCGTTGTCCCCTTGTACTACTTACTTAATTAGTAATTGACGGGAACGACGGGGAACATTTAGACTTATGAGTCATCTTGTGCTAAACTTGAGGCCCTGGACCGTCCTAATCCTAGTAAAACAATGTTCTCATTGCAACAAAAATATCAAATCAAAAGTCATCAAAATTTATTCGAATTAGGCTGGGAATCACTACATTTTAGGGTTCCGTACCTCGAAAGGAAAAAACGAAACCCTTATAGAATCACTTTTTGGTTCGTCCGTCTGTCTGTCTGTCTGTCAAGACCCTTTTTCTCAGGAACGCCTGGAGGTATCAAGCTGGAATTTATATCAAATACTTAGGTCTACTGGCCCTTGGAGCTGTGAAAAAATTAAACTTCTAAGCCAACGCAATCAAAAGATACAGCCAAAAGTTCATGCCGCAAATTTTCGACACTCGCAAGTGAATCAAAATTTACAGGGTACTTACTTCCTGTAAACTCAGAATCTTCAAATTTGGTACGAAGCAACGTCTTATAGCACAGATAAAGGAAAAATTGCGAAAACCGTAATATTTTTATTACATACCTACAAATTTGTGCGGAACCCTGGGTGCGGAGTCCGACTCGCACTTGACCCGTTTTTTGAATGTCAAAATTACTTTTTTTATGGAAATGGCATGACTCTCTAAATCTCGCATGACAACCTAGGAGGTTGTCGGCTGCTTAACCGGACTTTTCTGTGGGTAGGTACCTCAATAAATTAAGGCCTCTAGCCAGAGCATAAAACTTATAAACTAAGTAACTACACGCTAACGGCACACCCGATCCCCGGACCGGGACCTGCACCCTAATTGCGTAACACACAATCAATCGTAATCTGAATCATTTTGAAGCAAATTGCTAATCCATTGCTTCATCATCTGCCTAGCCTTTTCCCAACTATGTTGGGGTCGGCTTCCCGTCTAACCGGATGCAGCTCAATACCAGTATTTTACATGGAGCGACTGCCTATCTGACCTCCACAACCCAGTTACTGGGTAATACGATACCCCTTGGTAAGACTGGTTGTCAGACTTTCGGGCTTCTACCGCAACCCGTAACGACTGTCAAAGATCCACGAATGACAGCCGGGACCAACAGCTTAACGTGCTTTCCGAGTCACGGAGGGGTCTCGGTATGTAAAGATGGTCACCCATCCACAGACCAACCGCGGCAAGCGTAGCTTAACCTGACCGATCGACCTGTGCGGCTGTTATTATTTAGCCACGGGCCCCTCAATCCATTGCTTCATAAGTTCGAAAAATTTGTCTGCTCAACACGTAAATAACGCAATGAATGTTGTTGAACTGTCAAAATGAAACCGATTCCGATTGATCGTGTGTTACGCAATTAGGGTGCCGATCTATCTGATCCGGCTTAGGGCGGGGAGGGCAGCAAGGGTTCTTCTGGGGAAGCTCGTTCCACCGTAGATCTCATCCCTGCCTCTGGGCTGGAGTGAGGTCAAGAGTGAGCCCATTGTCAATTAAAAAAAAAAAGGGACAGGCTGGATCGAATTGATGCCAAAATTACACAAGACAGTCCTAGCTGGGAAGAAAAAGTGGCGCAACAAACTCCCCAGCAGCACAGCTGTCTGTTAAATTATATGGCACATAAACTTATACAAAGAGCCTTTTCCATCATGGATGACAGGCACGAAGCTCTAAACAGTCAAACTTTTTCTTGATCTGGATATAAAGTTAACAAAATTAATTAATTAGCAAATTGGCTACCAACTTAAAATACGTTTTATATCGCAACTGTCATTCTTTGATAGTTGTACAGTCACGAACACCAATATGTCAACACTTGGCAACTTTCAATTGCCATTTTTTCGCTTTTCTTTTCGATTTTTGTTGAAATACGACACATTACACAAACCTATGGGTTCCAAAATGCTATGCTCGTAACAACATAAAATTTCATTAAAAAATAAAGGAGTAAATCGCTTTTGAATAAAGTCGAGTGTATACATACTTTTGTTCGTGACTGTATGACATGGGTATAGCACGGCCAATTGACGTAGTGTGTCAATTTGATAAACAATTTTCCCAGACCGTACTGCAGGGTGACGATACTGAAGTCCATCCAGCGCATCCTGGGCAGTTGGCTCTGATTCCATGATCGAAGACTGACGAGAACCCTCCTCTCATAAACGAAGAAGAAATGACGGCTCATACAGCACGGCCTTAGTGAGATAATATAATATCCCTGGACATTTCACACAGCGCCATCTAGTCCCAAGCTAAGCAACCTAATGCTTGTGTTATGGTAACAAGATGGCTGATAAGCTACTTATATACATTTTTTTTTTTGTAAATACATACATATTATAGATAGAAAAACACCCAGACTCAGAACAAATACATGTAGGACTTACAAATATTTGTTCTGTACGGGAATCGAACCCGCGACACGCAGCGCAACAGTCCGATCGCTCAGCCACTGCGCTAACCGTGGTGTCAAAACACGATGGAACACGGATTCCATCCACGCATGAAATAACCATTAATATACATAGTATGTTGTCATAGATAGTTGATCCGGGTCTGTCTGTTACGTTACATGTTTGATGTGTGTTTGTAAACACACTCCTGATACAAAATATTCATAAGGTGCGATAAAAAAAGAAGAAAATAAAGGTGAACACGCCAATAACATTCTTTTGAAACCGCAGACGACCTGAGCAGCATGATTCATTTCGAGAGATGGTCCCCGACATCATAATATTGTGGTGTCGTGCGTGACACATTAATTAAAACGAATAAAAACACTATGGTTTCTTGTCAAATTATCCAACAAGACATTTTAAAGATGAGTCACTTATGAAATGAAAAACAACTGAGTTTACCGCAATAATAGAACAACATGCAACTGCAGGGCAAAACCCCTTTTCTTTAATAAGCAAAGGAAAATGTATTGATAACCACGTTAGCTCACTGAGGGTTGGAGATTCCAGTCCATTATAACTTCAGGCTTCCTCGCGACATTTTAGTGAACACAAAGTGCAGTTTTTTTTTATTGACAATGGGCTCACTCTTGACCTCAATCCAGCCCAGAGGCAGGGATGAGATCTACGGTGGAACGAGCTTGCCCAGAAGAAGCCTATTCACTCTCGCTCTGAAGAGATTCGGGTTGTATGAACTCGGGAATGCAGACGCAGGCAGACGATTCCACTCCTTCGCTGTGCGCATCATCGCTATTTAATCTTTTCGCACACAAAACTCAAACTCAACTCAAAGTATTTATTTCAATTAAACCAATTACAGGCACTTTTGAATAGTCAAGGGGTCGGTCAGTCAGAAAAATGAAGCTAGTTGCCCATTCCAAAGCGTAGGTACCTATGAAGAAGAACGGGCAAGAAACTCCATGGACACTCTTTTAAATCAATATAATTATGGAAAAGTTACAAAGATGGACTTAATGCCTTAGTCATTCTCTACCAGTCAACCAAGGGTGCTGAAGGGATTAAATGCACCTCAAGATTAACTTATATAAAATCCGTCAGATTATGAATCGAGATCCATTAAACATCCTTCCAGGAACTGGCATAAAATTGACACAGAAAGTAAAAAAAAAAAAATTCTAAGACCATGTAGAATGTATCGCGCCGTTTCAGAATCAGAATCAGAATTTTATTTGTCTAACATAGGTACATTGGGTTCTTGCATTACATATTTATATAGGTCGCCATGTTTTGCCATTACAGCATACAAATATTTTAACATAACGAACGAATTAAATTGAGTATGATTGTTATTTTAAACAATCGTTATGTTAAACATAACGTTTGTTTAAAATAACAATCATACTATACGGCAGTAATCTTCCTATACGAGTCACAATAAACATTTTCTTTCTTTCTTTCTTTCTAGTTATAAAGATTTTTTATTTATAAACTGTTCGTAATCATTCTAGCTTTTCTACTTTTTATCCTTATCAAGTGAGTCATATTTCATCAAAGCATATTTTTTAAATCAATTATTCAAAACTGTTTGCATTCCTTAACTATGAATACTCATACGTTTTTTTTCTGACATATTTTATAACACTATAATTTTCCTCAAAGTTAATTACATACCTACACTAAAACTTGTGTAGCTTCGATATCACAATTACCTACACGTAAATCTCAATATATAATTAGCTTATAGGTGTTGTTCACCAAGCGGGCCCAGAGCGGGTTGGTGGATGTCCCATGTCTTCGAATTTCGCACACCAATTTAATTTGTGGTTCACACGGTATGAGTCACTACAAAATTATGAGTTACTAATTAATAACATTTCGACCACGACAATACTGACTTCATTTATATTATATTAAGGCCGGGCGTTGTTGGGGGACAGTCTTTTGTAATTTTGACGTTCGAAAAGTGCTGATTCTCAGCCAAATTTGAATAAATGACTTTTGATTTTGATTTTTTACCTCTCATTTTGGTTAAAACTGTTGAAGAAATAACATCAGAAAATGTACACATAGGTACATGCATAGCAGCGTATTGTGCCCACTGCTGGGACACACGCCTCCTCTCTGTGAAAGAGAGTGGGCCCTAATCCACCACGCGGGCCCAGTGCGGGTTGGTGGGATGTATCACATGTGTGACATGTCTTCGAATTTCACAAGTCACGACAGGAAGGAAAACTTTAATCATTAAAATATGTATGTACTTCACTATATAATTTGTAATTCACACGGTATGAGTCACTACAAAATTATAAGATACTTATTAATTACGTGTTGACCACGAAAATACTCACTGTTTTCCTCTCAACACCAGAAAATTACGACATTATCATTGTATTAAACGTTGCGTTGAAATAATTCATTGTAAGAAATTAACGCTATTTACAGAATTAATATAGAGTTACATTATGTTCCTATTAAAGTGTAAGAGGAAAAGATAAATTATTCTGTCGTTTCACGGAAACTTAGGTAGATATTATTTATGGGGTCATGACCTCATAGAAAGTACCAAGTAGTGGCCTAATCCTACTTATATTATAAACTCGAAAGTTTGTGAGGATGGATGGATGGATGTTTGTTTCTCTTGCACGCAAAAACGACTGAACGGATTTGTATGAAATTTGGCACACAGATAATTTATAACCAGGATTAACACATAGGATACTTCTTTTTCTCTATATTGTCATGGAAGTGAGACTTATGCGGGTAAAACCGCAGGGCGCAACTAGTTTATTAATAATAAAGCATGATTAGCTCATGCTTATCATACTCAATTATTAAGAAATTATATGGTTATTGGAAACCACATTATTTGATACATAATAATAATTATGATTACTAACAATAGTTAGTAATAATAATGTTTTCTGGAATAAGTAATAATAACTTATTCCAGGAGACAAGAACAAAGAAATATTCGATAGCAGTGCGGGACTTTACCGAATTATATTTTATGTAGGTACGACTCTCAGCTGCAGTAGCATAGAAGTTTGATTTCATACAACAAGCGAAAACAGGCGCACGCACACAGACGCGAACGTAAGGCGCGCGGCGGCACGCGGCGGCACGCGGCGGCACGCGGCGGCACGCGGCGGCACGCGGCGGCACGCGGCGGCACGCGGCGGTAGCGCGGCGCGGCGGCGCGGGTCGTAAGTGCGCTTGCACTCGGTGCATGTGAAGTGTGTATATGTGTGCATGCGTTTTCGGTCATTGTGTGAAGTTAAACTCCTACACTAAATCATGTCCCAGCTTTAAGTAGGTATAATTTTTATGAATCATTTTATTTTGTTAATGTTAATTTTTCTACAATTTCCTTTTCTTGTTTTTAAGAAAAAACTCGCACTAGTAACTTCTCTATCGGTGCATTTACTGACTTAAATCTCATAATTATGGCCAAAATTATTTCATCTCTACTGAATACGAAAGATTATTAAAGAGAATAGGTACCTACATATCAAGACCCTCTGTGTCTCGGAATGTACGTTAAGCCGTTGGTTCCGGCTGTCATTCGAAGATCTTTGACCATCGTTGCAGGTCGTCAGAAGCCCGAAAGTCTGACAACCAGTCTTACCAAGCGGTATCGTATTACCCAGTAACTGGGTTGTGGAGGTCAGATAGGTAGTCGCTCCATGTAAAATACTGGTATTCAGCTATATCCGGTTAGACTGGAAGCTGACCCCAAAATAGTTGGGACAAGGCTAGGCAGATGATGACTACGTCGAAGCAACTTCACGAGTAGTGTAGTGCAGGTTGACGGATTTCGTGCCTAGGGAGATCGCCCCTGGTGACAAGTAGATTGGTTTCCAAAACAAAATCCGGTCACGCATCCAATATTTATTAGTGTTCAAGGACAACTGTGTTTGTCTACACAAAATGTTACTCACCTACCTTTCCTTACAGATTTTTTTTACGATTTCTTCAATGAATTGCCTATAAAAAAATTACGAGCATTTTATGGAGAGGGTAGGTGCATTAATAGGTGAATAAAAATCTAGATATTTTTGTTAATGTTCTTTATGTAGCTAGACGTGTTTTCAATTTAATCGGAGTTATTGTTGAAGAATAATGGGCGGCCATATTCCAATTAAGGAATGAATAGGTATCAAAAACACTACTCGAGAAGTTGATCCGAGAATGTAGAAGGGCACTTCGGTTCGCTTCGTGCAACCTCGGCTCACCTCGGGCGACTTCCGATTGTGGTCGGTTTTTGCGCCCGAGTCAAAGGACCTGAAGCCTCCCGTAGTTCTTAACGTGGGTGTATAGACACGTACTTTGGACTTCTGTCAATTTTGACCAGTAGGTACCTACTTCGGCGGAGAAGCTTGTGGCTAAGTAATAACAGCCGCACGGGTCGATCGATCAGGTTAAGCTACGCTTGCCGCGGTTGGTCCGTGGATGGGTGACTATCTGTACATAGCAAGACCTCTCCGTGCCTTGGAAAACACGTAAAGCCGTTAGTCCCGGCTGTCATTCGTGGATCTTTGACAGTCTCTACATTTCGTCAGAAGCCCAAAAGTCTGACAACCAGTCTTACCGAGGGGTATCGTATCGGTATTACCCAGTAACTGGGTTGTGGAGGTCAGATAGGTAGTCGCTCCATGTAAAATACTGGTATTCAGCTGCATCCGGTTAGACTGGAAGCCGACCCCTAATTAGTTGGGACAAGGCTAGGCAGATGATGACTTCGTCGAAGCAACTTCACGAGTAGTGTAGTGCAGGTTTTCGGATTTCGTGCTTATCGAGTAGAAGCCCTATTGACCGGCACCCTAATTACGCAACACACGATCAATCGGAATCTGAATAATTTTCAAGCAATCCATTGCTTCATAAGTTCGAAAAATTTGTCTGCTCAACATGTAAATAACGCAATGAATGTTGTTAAACTGTCAAAATGAAACCGATTCCGATTGATCGTCTGTTACGCAATTAGGGTGCTGATTTTGTTTTGGGAACCAATTTACCTAGATTGGTTGCTAAAACCAAAATCCGGTCACTCGTCCAATATGTAAGAGGAGAGTGTGTTCAAGGACACCTATGTTTGTCTACACAAAATACTACTCACCTACATTTCCTTACAGATTTTTTTTCAATTAACACACACTCACATACATACACTTACTCACATATACTCTCACTCACTCAATATCAAACACACGCTTCACCAATTAGTTAATCAAAATCAGTTTTTATTTTATTTTTCTTTCTTTAATTATGTTCCTGCTTTTTATTATATTTCCCTATAAATCAGCATAATTTTGCATTGTATCTTTTATGTTTGTTTTTTTACTATTTTACTTTGTATATCATTGTGTCCTATCTAGGTATAAATTATAAGGCTTATTATATCCATGCATAATTTTGAAGGTACACTGACTTCTAAGATACAGGTTTTTTACTTAGTTTAGAGGTCAGGGTATTTTTTAAAGTGAATCACTTAGCTTAAGCCAATTTTTGTTTCTTGTTCAATGTAATGTTCGTGCATTTCTGGGAGTAATAAAAGATTTATTTATTTAATTTCTTCAATGAATTGCCTATAAAAAATTTACGAGCCTTTTATGGAGAAGGTAGGTGCAATAATAGGTGAAAAAAAACTAGAATTTTTTGTTACTGTTCTTTATGTAGCTAGACGTGTTTTCAATTTAATCGGAGTTATTGTTGTTGAATACATAATGGGCGGCCATATGAAGGTGTCAAAAACACCTGCGACTTAGGTATAATTAATAGTTGAGCATTGTTTTCGCCTTTTCCAATAGTGACGTCATTCATTATGGTGTTGTTTTAACTGAATATCCATTTGTATAGTCAACAAAAGATATTTGCATTCATGTTTTGAATGGTCAAGTCTTCGATGAAGTTCGAGTGCGTCTTTCAGTATTTTAAAAGTAATTACGTAGAAATTCGAGGTGTATTTTTGTTTCTCTTACATCATGTACGTACAACGCCTCTTTACAGCTTTCGATGATGATGTACGTACAACGCCTCTTTAGAGACTTTGCCTACGTCTAATGGGATTACAGATGTCAAATATACTATTAAGATAAAATTCTTTTTTTTTTTTTCAATAATTGTCTTTTTCGAGGATTACGTATTTATAGACCTGGCCGTTTTGCGAATTAGTCATTTATAGAAGTAGCCATTTTGAGAATTAGTCATTTATCTATAGAAGTAGCCATTTTAAGAATGAGTCCATTAGAGAAGTTGCCATTTTGAGAAGTGGGCATTCTGCGCCTAAATCAATCAGTCATCTCAGCCTATCGCAGTCCACAGCTCGGCATAGACCTCTGCCAGGCTGCGCCACAAGACCCTGTCTTTCACTTTCCGCATCCAGTCTGTCCCAGCCACCTTTTTATTGTCCTCGGTCCATCTACCTGGGGGAGTCCCACACTACGCGGTCTCCATTCCAGGGCCCCAAGTCTGCTATTACAATAGTCTCAGAATGGTCTATCATTGATTTCATAATTGTTGATTTTCACAAGTTTGGTAATCTACTAACATAATGGCGTCATTATGACTTTCCAGTGGTCAACCACTGACACTCCATTGAAAGAAATGGCATAGAATGGTAATCTCGTACATAATGATAAATAAATGACTGACTTACATAAAACACTTGACTTGTATAAAACACTAATAAATAATATGTAAAAATATATATAAATGAAATCTGGCATAAATAAAGTAGTGGTAGTTTTTCGAAAATTATTTCTATTAACGGGTTTTATAATAATGGCAATACGACAATGTCATTATGACACAATTCTATTACGAGACCATTGACCGACCAATGATCGCCATTAAGAATTTAGCAGATTACGAACTTTAAGCAAAATGACAATGGGGTGGGAATGGGATCGTGTTGGAATGACGAATTTATAAAAATAGCAGACTTGGGGCCCTCCTAGAACACTCCTGACTCATTCACTAACTTACTGACTCATCAACGCCCAGCCCAATCCCTTGGGCCTAGAAAGCTAAAACATTGCACAGAGACCCTTTATGATGTAGACCACGACTACAGGTAATTAGAATAAACTTGGATATGACTCGCATACACCAGGGAAGCATGGCAGAAAAGGAGGAGGACTGTCCTCAGCTGTGAGTGGAATAAGCACTTATTGCATGACACACTATTAATCTCAATCTGAATGATTTTAAAGGATATTGCTAATCCATTGCTTCATGTGTTCGAAAAATGTGCTTGCTCAACAACGTAAATAACGCAATGAATGTTGTTGAACTGTCAAAATTAAACCCTTTGCTACTGATAGTGTGTTACGCAACTACCCCGAAGGGATTGAGAGAAAATTTAAAAAAAAATGTAAATGATAAGTTATGTTGTATAGATTTGTGAAAGGGCCACACTGTCGCATTGAGTACATACATCTGTAATGATAGTTGTAAGGGAGATTTTAATAAATAAATAAGTAATGTGGGGCGGAAAAAGTTGCTGGCAAAGTGCTATAATATTTTTGTAAATATATTTTTATTAATCTGGTCATCTTAACAACAATATACCTAAAGTCTATTAAAATTTATGTTTCCAATTGATTGTTATTGCAAGTTAAATAAATATCATCTTTATTGAATGGCCATTAATTTGATTTCAGAGTGACTAGCACTATAGAAAAAGTTATATTTTTTTGGAAGTTTTAGCGTAAACTGAACTTTATTGTGTAGGAATTAAAGTTATTTCTCAAAAAACTCATATTTGTTTAAATTTTTGGCAACTAAATCGCGAACGCAGATTACAAGCTTACTCTAATACGGTACGACATTAATTAAAACCAGGTATTCTACATTATGTATTTTAAACATACGCAATTACAATAATTAAAAGCAATAAACATTCTAGCCGTGGGACCTTTTTGTTGGTTTTAGTATAGATATAACAAGACTAAACTTAATTTGTGATTATTTGGAAACACTAACACAAAGTTTGTGTTGAATTGTTGATATCGCCCCGCGCGTGTCTAGTGCCTTATTATCACGGGTGGTTTATTTCATGCCAATTTCTACGCTATTTATTTTGTTTGTAAAATTCAGTTTTCTATTTTTAGTGAAATTGATTATTTTATTATTTTAACATCTTATTATAACCGCTGTGCTATTTAATGTGATAACCAAATCGCCACCATGTATATAAAATTCATTGGGTATCAAAAACATTTGTCCACGTCGCGACAAAAGTGACCAAAAAGGCTGGCAGCATTGCCACGTTGGATAGCAATACTAATTCTTTGACCAAAAATAGGCTAGCCACATCACGTGAAGAGTCGAACCACATGGCTATGTCGCGAAAACTTGATGAGCACTTGGACTCCACGGACCTAGTACTAAATAGTAAATAGTTTTTAAACAGCTACGAAGACATCAAGGAGCCTTCCATAAAGAATTAAACCCTCTCTCAAACAAGCATAAAATCACCCCTTTTCTATTGCTTGACAAACACAATATTTGCTAACGAGTACCCCATCTAAAAGAGTGGTCGCTCATGGGATTTTAACGAGCCAACAAACACATTACTATAGGAGTGCCAACGATTATAATATCCATTATGGGGTATGAAAAACACCATTAGGACACCATGGAATATTACGGTGCATGTTGCATGCTTTCCGATAAATTAATGCGATTACCTGGTGTTAGTTAGTGATGCGACAAATTAATTATAAAAAAATGCTGTTATAAACTGTATTTATTATGTCGTATTTTGATGACAGTTTTTCTAAAGATCTGTAGGAGTGTAGTTTGAGTGCGAACGAGTTTTTGTTACTAAGTCGCTATGCTCTATAATTTACCTAGCCTTTTTGTTACTACGTCGATATGCTCTATAATTTACCTAGCCTTTTTGTTACTACGTCGCTATGCTCTATAATTTACCTAGCCTTTTTGTTACTACGTCGATATGCTCTATAATTTACCTAGCCTTTTTGTTACTACGTCGCTATGCTCTATAATTTACCTAGCCTTTTTGTTACTACGTCGATATGCTCTATAATTTACCTAGCCTTTTTGTTACTACGTCGCTATGCTCTATAATTTACCTAGCCTTTTTGTTACTACGTCGCTATGCTCTATAATTTACCTAGCCTTTTTCCAACTATGTATATTGGGATGGCTTCCAGTCTAACTGAATACTAGTATTTTACATGGAGCGACTGCCTATCTGGCCGCCACAACCCAGTTACTGGATAATACGACACCCCTTGGTAAAACTGGTTGTCAGACTTTCGGGCTTCTGACGACCCGTAACGACTGTCAAACATCGGTTAACGTGCTTTCCGAGGCACGGAGGGATCTCGCTATGTAAAGATGGTCACCCGTCCACGGACCGACCGTGGCAAGCTTGATCGATCGACCCATGCGGCTGTTATTACTTAGCCACGAGCCCCTCCATGATCGATGAATATATTAACTGTCTTTCTAAGTGGCCTTCCCGAGTGGCGATGCCCTACGTTTGGCACATCCAGGGCAGTCAGCCTTACTACCGTCAAAAAACAATACCAAACAGCAATGTTTGGTATTTTTTTACCTTTTATAGAGTTGTGGGGTACAATCGTAAATCGCCTTTCATTTTGACGGTTCGACAACATCCATTGTGTCATATAGGTTCTCAATCAGACGATTATTTCTAACATATGAAGCAATGGATGGAGTATGTTACGTAATTAGGGTGCAGAAGAAGAAATACAGTCACGGTCATATAAGTATGTATACACTTGGCTTTATTCAAAAGCGATTTACTCCTTTATTTTTGAGTGAAATTTTATCTTGCTACGAAAATAGTATTTTCGAACCCATAGGTTTTTGCAATGTGTTATATTTTATTGTTGTTTTCGTTAATTCACGCAAAAATCGTTGTGGGAAGTTTCCAAATGTTGACATATTAGTGCTCGTGACTGTACTTAAAATGTCTGTGTTTCTATGGCAACCTAATCAACATTATTAAGTCACACAAAAATGCTTCCACAACTTTTGGTAGGTATCATTTAAGATCAAGTGCCTCGCACCTTAAGTTGCCAGAGCCATTACCTACCTATCCAGCTGTCTAGCTCATCAATATTCTCTTTGCTCCTGTTTCGAGAATAGCAACAAGAAAACTGCCAGTTGTTTTAAAAGCGATCACTCGCTCAAAGTTCAACTAGACGCCTCGTAACTTTATAGTTTGATCGATCTTGTATCACGAGATTGAATAAAATAACCCAGCCAATTACCTAGGTGTCGTAACACGCGCAGGGTTCCGTAGGTTAAATGTATAGTAGTTTTAATGAACTTATGAACTGGACGGATTTAAATGAACATATAGTGATCTTATTGGTGATGTTATTCAGAAAGTTCAGGGCATGCGATATTATGACAAGAGGGGAAATCCTCGTATTTTTAAAAACAAAATACTTACCTCTAGTTTCCCTATATTTTTCGCAGTGAAAACTTAAGTGAAGTGAGCTGTCATTCCACCTGATGCTAGGGATTGACATTATTGACAGCTCACTTAGTTTTCGCGTGGTTTAAGTTGTAAGGGAAACGTTACAAGCCAAAACTTATTATTATTTTTATTCAAAATAATTACTTAATCTTTCAAACGATTCGATTGTAGAACTTTGTGTTCATTATAAATGTGATAATCATGCCAAATTGAGCTTTATAATACGTACTAGCTGCGCCCCGCCGTTTCACCTACGTAAGTTTCAATCCCGTGGGAATATCGGGATAAAAATTATCATTTATATGTTAATCCTGGTTATAAACCATCTGTGTGCCAAACTTCATCCAAATCCGTAAAGTAGTTTTTGCGTGAAAGAGTAACAAACATCCATCTATCCATAGAAACTAAGAAAATCCATCCATACAAATATTAGTAGGATTGAAAGCCTCTTAGTTAAATGGCATACAGACAGTTCAATTGATGGACAAGACATTGCAAAAGTATAAGGGTACCATGTTTCATCATCATCATCAGCCTATAGTAGTCCACTGATGGATATAGAGGCCTCTCCTATTGCACGCCATTCAACTAAATTTTCGGCAACCCTCATCTAGCTGCTACCAGCCATCCTACGAAGATCGTCGCTCCACCTAGCCTGAGGGCGTCCTACCTTACGTTTACACATTATCGAACCACTCAATAATATCCCTGGACATTTCACTCAGCGCCATCTAGTCCCAAGCTAAGCAACCTAATGCTTGTGTTATGGTAACAAGATGGCTGATAAACTACTTACATACATTTTTTTTTTGTAAATACGTACATATTATAGATAGAAAAACACCCAGACTCGGAACAAATACATGTAGGTCATACAAATATTTGTTCCGTGCGGGAATCGAACCCGCGACACGCAGCGCAGCAGTCAATCGCTTAACCACTGCGCCAACCGTGCCGTCAAACTCAAGAACATCCATCTATCCATGTTTGACTACGGAACCCTAAAAGTACAAATTAAATCTGCCATCAGCGCGGCAGGTAGATAACCTAAGGACTAGATAGGAGGTAATAAAAACTTGGACTATTTGATCGATCGACGGAACCTCTGCTCTAGAAGACGACTCTATCCCGGCAGCATGATTACCTACCTAGATTTACGAGAGCTTTTATACGTTATGTAGATGTGTGCTACTTTCTATACTTGTAATTAGATAGCTTAATTGATTTAGTCTTAATTATAATTAAAGGCCATATTAGCCGTAGAACCGATGACTGTTGGGGTAGACGTGTTCTTGAGTGGAGACCGCAAATCGGAAAACGTAAGGTGGGACGCCCTCAGGCTAAGTGGAGCCATGAAATTCGCAGGATGGCTGATTGTAGCAGCTGGATGAGAGTTGCCGAAAATCGAGTTGAATGGCGTGCAATAGGAGAGGCTTATGTCCAGCAGTGGACTGCTATAGGCTGATGATGGTGATGATAATTAACTAGCAGCGCCCCGCGGTTTCATCCGCATAAGTTTTGACTCCGTGGGAATACCGGAATTAAAATTATCTTATGTGTTAATCCTGTTTATAAACTACTAGCTGCGCCCCGCGGTTTCACCCGCATAAGTTTCGATCCCGTGGGAATATAAGGATAAAAAGTATCCTATGTGTTAATCCTGGTTATAAACTATTTGTATGCCAAATTTTATCCAAATTCGTTCCGTAGTTTTTGCGTGAAAGAGTAACAAACATGCATCCATCCATCCTCACAAACCTTCGCGTTTATAATATTATTAGGAAATAGGATAGTAGGATTTTGTTAACCAATATACTAATAAAAAAGCTGAAGAGATTGTTTGCTTGTTTGAACGCGCTTATCTCTGGATCTACCAGTTGGATTGGAAAAAATAATAGCTCAATTTTTGAGGAAGGATTTAGGTTACTTACAATCAAGATACAACCCTTGATTGTAAGCTTTGGGTGGGAAATCATCAAGTGACCTCTCCCGCTCTGGGCTGAGCGGAAGAGCGTGTCAGACTTTTACTGACTAAAACCCACCCGTGTTCCTTCAGTTGCCTGTGCCAGGGGCCACGGTATCTCTTTCGAACAACCCGCGGCCCTGGCAGGCCTCGACCCTAGAGGACCCCGTCAGTTCGTGCCGACATCAAGCTACAACCCTTCAACACACTCCAAGTTCACTTCACCTAAGTTTTCACGGTGAGATTTTTACAGAATAGACCGATAGGTTTCCGTTCGATGTTTACTTCGCCGTAAGTCAATGGGCTTATATTAACTTAGATGGCACCTTCATTTCATAATCAGCCTGTAAGGTTCCTATTGTTGGGACACAGCCCTCCTCTAAGGAACGGGCCATAATCCTCCACGCGGGCCCAGTGCGGGTTGGTAGATGTCATATGCCTTCGAATAGTTGGTTTAAGGGCATGTCAGTTTCCTCACGATGTGTTCCTTCAACGTTTTGAGAGCATTGGTGATGGAATAATTTACACACGGAGATTTACCTCCATTATATTACAAAAACATTATTACAACCCAGAGAGCCCGTAAGCCTCCTTCAGACACGTTGTTCGTTTATCGCAAAGACACAAAATTGGATCCAGTATTGACAATAAATCGCCTGCAGGTGAACGAAGCAAGCTCATTGGATTCTTTATCAAGACTAATCGCGATGAACAGCAATTGATTCTATTACTTTGAATTTTATTAGCGTCTTAATGAAAATCTGTACGATATACGGCTTCATTTACACTTGATTGTCGAAGTGACCTTGACCTTGGTGGTTCGTTGGCCCTAATCTACACATAATATGTATTGTAATAAAATAGTAATGAAGTCAAAAGTGTACATGAATATTTTTGAAAATGAGGAACGCGTCTGTTGTCGAAAATATAGTTATTAGAATTTTTGTCCGTTTATCTGTTTGTTTTGTGTGCGGCTGAGGACTTCTAGTCTTTTACGACTAGAGTCCTCAGTAGAGTCCTCAGTAACACGTGGTTTACCACACAGTTGATACAGTACAGTATTATTAGATACATAAAACATAAAGATCATCACGGCTGTATTCTCCAAAGGGTTAGGTAGGCACCTATATTACACCCACATTTAGGCGGCGAGCCTATAAAAAAAAAAACTTTTATTTCTGACATTGGTCCATAATTATGTGTTAGTAAAAAACTATGTTACATTGAAATATTAAAAATCATTAAAAATTAAACAATTACATTAAAAAATTAATAATAATAATATTTATTTCAAAAAGTGAGGTACATACAGTGTTTTACAATAAAGATAAAAATGATACAATTTTGGGGAAAAAAAACAAAAGAGATTTTACAACAGAATTAAATCTGGCGTCCTAGCTAGGTTACATGGCCAGGTTCCCACATAAGAAATACAAAAATCTAATAGAGACTGCTATTAGGACTTTATGGTAAAAACATATGCAAAAAAATTAAAAAATCATTAAAAAAAAAAAAATATGACGATGGTGGTGGGTGGTGTGGTGTGGTGGTGGTGACGATGGTGTGATGTATATGTCTATTGTCATCAATCGGGCACAAATCCAGGGTCCTGGCTGCAGCATGCGTTCATTCTCAGAACTACTAGACCAACGAAGCAGTACTACTAGAAGACACGTACTCTAATAAAAAATATAGTTTCTGAAATCATACTACCTACCTCAATTCCTCAAGTTCAGCTCTGAAGGCGTCTCCATCCACAGGCTTCGACCGGTTCTTGAAGACCAGCATTGGAAGAGAGCCCATCTGGTCTATAGCCCTGTTGGTGCCTGCAAACCGCTGCGAAAGGTTTGACCTGCAAGGTATAAAGCATTTAGATTTTCTTTAGTTATCATCATGCCTGTATTGCTCAAGGTGTAAAGTAAAAAACCCAGGAGTTACTTGTACTTCTCGTCTTGTGTTCATTTTTAGGGTACCGTACCTCAAAAGGAAAAACGGGAAACCTGGAAGAGATCGCAGTAATGCGATAAGGCCGCCCATTGTATATTCTGTAGTTTCATGTATTTTTTTAATGCTTTGTATTTTAGTGGTGTACAATAAAGTATCCCCCCGGCGTAGTGCCTCCGCGCGCCAATCATATAGGCGCGCGAGGACTATCGCCTCCAGATCCCATGGTGGCAGTCCGGCAAGGAGGCTTGCTGCCTCGCCCGAGATCGTGCGGTAGCCCCGGATCAGCCTTACGGCTACCACCTTTTGGGGCGCAATATTTTGACACTCGCAAGGGAATTAAAACCTATAGGGTTCCCGTTGACCTAGAACATGCCAGTTTCCTCATGATGTTTTCCTTCACCGTTTTGACCAGTTTTATTTGTAAATACTTGTCGCAACAATAATTATTTTATTTATTTTAAAACACATACACTATCATCACAGGCTTACCTAATACAATAGTGTAGTTATAGTTATAATAGCTTACAACTAGACTTACAATTATATACAAAATTAATTAATTATGTTCTGTTCTATTCTATTTTACAATTTTCCCGAGACGGAGTTCAAACCCAGGACTTGATCCTCAGCTTTTGTGCCTTAGTTTTCTTTGGACTATAACCTTTTGACTAATTTATTCCTGGTCAACTCAATTTTGTTTCCAGCAACTTTATTTTGGCTTCGTATTCACTGGAAACAAACTTGAGTAACAATTTTGTTTTTGCCGGATATACGGAACATTAGCATGTTGCGACCTCCTCCAGCAAGAACAAACCTGTTTTCGAATGAACTCTGTAATAAAATCATATTCTATTCTATTCTGTAGACCACATGCACACTGTTTGGCAAATTGCCTTAGGACAGAAGAGTACAACCAGCCGTTGAGTATGGCATTAGTGAGCTACAAGAAAGCTTTCGACTGCACCGAAATAGGGGCATGGCCGATGGAAGTGCAAAGTGCGAATGTTCGGATCGGACCGACACATGGCCGAACCGAATATTATTGAAAAATGCGAAAAAAGTTCGGGTCGGCTCAGTTGGGTCGGGACCATAGTCAATATTCGAAAGAGTGTAGGAGTGTAGGATCAGAACCGACCGAACCCAATAGAAACTTCGTAGCAGAAAACGGCCGAACGTTCAGCCGATATTACTTCGGAGTGGACCCCCTGGAGTGGAGCCCGCGTATCGGTAAGCGTAGTGTGGGACACCCCCACCAGCTGGAAGGACCGAAGAACTTAAACTTAAAGGTGGCTGGGATAGACTGGATGCAGAAGACTGCGGTAGGCTGAGTCGATTGATTCATTGATTGAACATGTTGCCAGGAACACTGCTACATTCTATGTAGCCAGCGACATGTCTCCCGCAACACCCTTTTTTTTCCGAAATTATCATTTCCAACATTATCTCCCAATGAATACGTTCAAGGCTGTAGGTATAGGTACTAAAATACAATCATGATAATATTAGATACATTTATATTGAATTAAAGATTAGGTCATTTGGAGGAGGTAAGTATAGACTCCAGCACATCAAGCTACTGAAATCTGTCAAATTTCTTTAATAGATTTTGAACGTTATCGTCATTAGGTTCAAAGTTGACTGGGAAAATTTTACAGTTTCAGGTAGCTTGATGTGCTGGCGTCTGTACCTACTTTTTGTAAACAATATGAATCACTGAACTCAACTAATTAAGAAAATCATTTTAATTGTAGGTATAACAAATGTTTTCAAACTTTGAGTAATAAAGGGTGGGTCCTTTATTACTTGTGGTTATGATTTCATAACATTAAGTTGAACGAACAACTGGGTTTTATGAGTCGTTTTGCAAATGATGCAAATCAGTGAAAGGACCCTCTGACTGTGATCTTATTTATAGAGCAGGTAGTATGGGCAGGTCTTTTTTATGATAAAGTTACTGCCCTTATTTTCAGTCTTATAAATCTGAAATCATAAATATAGTGTATTTATATTTTTATTTTGTGTGTGTGAATGTTATTTGCCTGCAGTGGAATGATAATATATATACGAATATTTATGAAAGTGCCTAATACATACATAAACACATAACACTTGAGGGGCAATTACAGACCGGATTGTCCGAAAGGGTTACCGCTGCCCTGGAACATAAAGGGCTAAAGAAGGAACACGGGTGGGTTTTAGTGAGTAAGAGTCTGACACTCCCTTCCACTCCACCCAGAGCGGGAGGGGCCATTTATTTGATGATTTCCAATCCTCAAAAAAAAAAGGGGCAAATACGAGCCTTAGGGGCAATTCTTATCATTTAAAGAATGTTCAGTCATAGGGGCAATTCTCGTAATTTTAAGAACGTTCACAGTCTGATCTCAGTCTCAATCTGTCAAAAATACCTCTAAAATCCCTCCAATATTTGACAAGTTTTTGACGTTTGTTTGTCGCCGGGTTGAGACTGCGACTAGAATATTTGTTTGCCCGAAGAGTTAGACTGAGATGTACAAAATGTGCCTGATTCGATTAAACAAGTTGCCAAACCCTGTATATTTTAAGCGTATAATATTATATAGTCGTAAGATAGGATAGAAGAGTAAATAGTACCTAGAAAACAGCCAAATAATAATTATAATTTTTTTTTACGTTGCCAAACATACACAAACAGCCAGATCCGGAACAACTACCTGTAGGCAATACAAATATTTGTTCCGTGCGGGAATCGAACCCGCGACACGCAGCGCAGCAGTCGATCGCTCAGCCACTGCGCCAACCATGTGGATGCGCTAAGGTACCCCGCGTAATTTAAATTTTCTTACGCTTTTTTGCAATTTGCGGGTCAGTGTCAGTGTCAGGTTAATGTTGAACAAAATAGGATTCGCGACAGTAACAAGTATGTATTTACAGAATTATAATAATTAAAATCATCCCTACCTCCATCCAACCCTCTAAGTTCATTATAATCCTATTGAATAAATATTTCAGGAAATATCACTCAATGGGATTATGATAATTAATTATGAACTTAGAGGGTTGTATCGGTGCTTTACCCTGGCGCTACCCCCTCGACAATCGCTAGATTCCCATTTAGTTGATAAATGGCACAGACATCACAAGCCATGATTAACATACATTATTCTGTGCAAATACAAAAAATTAAATAAAATTAAACTGAATTGACTTATACAGTCAAATAAAAATAAACAATTATTTATGAACTCAAATAACCTGTCAGTAATTCTGGAGACAGAACATATACATTGTTTTGAGTTAATCAGGGCGATCATTCTTATCTATGCCTACAATTAAAAAGACTAACTGGTCTTAGTCGAAGCCAAAAGAGCATACCATTCAGCAGATAGAAAAAAAAAACGGGTTGCACTCCGGGAGAGCCGGCAGAAGTGAAAACTTGAATATTAACGTTGTGCATTTTTAATATTTTGGAATGCGGTGTACTCTCCTTCCGTGTTACGAATTTTCGATCAGGTCACGTGTCCTGACGTGAGCTCAGTCTTACGAATTTTCGATCAGGTCACGTGTCCTAACGCGAGTTTAACATTTTTTACCCATCACAAAAAAAGTGCACAACGCCGCTGAAGAAGTTTTCACTTCAAAAATAAATTAGCTGCGCTCCGTGTTTTCACCCGCATCAGTCCCGATCTTGTGGGAATATCGGAATAAAAAGCATTCTATGTCCTAATTCATGTCATGGTCTACCCGTCTTGCCAACTTAATAACCTATATTGTTCCCACTGCTGGGACACAGGCCTCCTCTCTGCGAGACGGAACGGGCTAATAATGTACCACGTGGGCCCAGTGCGGGTTGGTAGATGTCACTAAGCCAAATTTCATCTGTAGCGGTATCTACAACGCCACATGCGAACAACGCGTCATACTGACGTCACGCAAATCCTGCATCTCGCAAGCAGAGTTTACCGCGCAATTAGCATAGATACAATTTCCCAACATCAATCGTTGGGCAATAGCCCACCAGACACAACACCCGTCTGGTCGGAGGATCCTCCCTTTTCTATGGAGGTTGAGTGAACTTTACACCCTGTTCCTCATACCCCTAAACATCCAAATCAGTTCAGCCGTTTTAGCATGAAAGCGTTGTTTGTGTACAAAAAATTAAATGTTTTCTAGTTTTGCAAACAAATGTTTTTAAACAGTGTGCAATATAAACTCAACTTTGTGGTTATGATTTCATAACATTGCAATGTATGTTGAACGAACCTCTTGGTTTTATGCGTCGTTTTGCAAATGATGTAAACCGATGAAAGGACCCTCTGAGTCTCAATCTATTTATAAAACCGGCAATACATAGGCAGACATTTTATATTAACGTTTGTGCAGTAAGTTAGTGACTTTATTTTCTGTCTCTATAGGGTAAAATTAAATTAGCTAGCGAAACATGATAATACCAAAGAAAAAAAATCATTTAATGATAATTTATTTTGAGGTCAACGTCCATATGCAGTGAATTTGCTTTAAATATCAGTTCAAAACTCTGTTTTAGTTTCTGTAATAAATTATAAGTGACGTGATGGGTCTAAACTTTAGACCCATCACGTCACTGATACTTTTCTTGTTTAGACTCTAAACAAACAAAAAAAAAACTGATTTTCTCAATGGCACGGTTGGCGCAGTGGCTGCTGCGCTGCGTGTCGCGGGTTCGATTCCCGCACGGAACAAATATTTGTATGGCCTACAAGTACTTGTTCCGGGTCTGGCTGTTTGTGTATGTGAGCTTAAATGTTTGTAAACGCACCCACGTAAAAAAAAAAAACTCATACCTATTGTAACAACACTACCAGCGGTCGTTGACCCCAAAATAAATTATCATTAAATAATTATTTTTATGTTTGGATACAAATTCCCATCACATCTATTCTGCTGAGTTTCGCTTGCTTATTTTATTTGATCCTGTGTATGACGAAATCTACACTATTTCTTTGTTGGAAACCGTGTATTTTTTTTTTAATAATTTTATGTAGGTATTGTTATCCTTACGACTGATTTCGGTCACATTTCAAAACGCCCGGGGAGGTGTCATAGGCATGGGGTTATCACACCACCAGCTTCCAAACTCCGGGTTTCTGACTATCCGTGACGACCGTCAAAGATCTACGAATGATAATTATTATTATGCGATGGATGGTCACACATCCAACAAGTAATATAGGTAAGTACCTAATTAATTTTAAAACTACTCAAATCAGCGAAATAAAAAGATAACCTATGACATTTAAAACTACATTTGCGCGATAATTTTAAATAATTGATAACGGTTATCTCATTACTCTAACGATAACGTGTATTCTACGTATTAAACAAACAGACCGGGTAAGGAATTCAACCATCCGATCCATCACAAAGATAATTGATGTCTCTTGAAGCTATCATGCTAAAATGGAATTGGGCTGGCATCTGCCGCATGTCAGACGACTAATGGGCCGGACTTACGACCCAATGAGTCCCTCTTAATGGTAAGCGACATCACGGTAGACCCAGACTGACATGGCGATAAACTGGACTCTTTTAACAAGAACAGCAGGCCAATTCTCGTAATTTAAAACGATCAACATCTAGTCGCAGTCTCATCTCGGCGACAAACAAATGTCAAAAACTTGTCAGACAGGAGACATTTTTGACAGATTGAGACTGAGATCAGAAGGCCAATTCTTGTAATTTAAAACGTTCAAAATCTAGTCGCAGTCTCATCTCGGCGACAAACAAATGTCAAAAACTTGTCAAAATGTAGGGAAATTAGAAGTATTTTTTTGGCAGATTGAGACTGAGATCAGACTGTGAACGTTCTTAAAATTACGAGAACTGCCCCTCAGACTTTCAACGTTTTTAAAATTACGAGAATTGCCCCTCCGTAGCGTGTTCGGAACTCTTAGTGCATACTGCTGGCGCAAAATAATTGTTTATTCTTTATTTACTTTTTTGTATACTTAACTTTGACGTATTTTTGACAGATTGAGACTGAGATCAGACTGTAAACGTTCTTAAATTTACCAGAATTGCCCTCCTGGTTCTTAGCAGCACCAAAGTGGAAAGAGAGAAGGGGGGCCTTTACTCTTTTCTTTTTTTTTTCTCTTCAAGACACAAACATCAGTGTAGCCCTGGGCTCTTGTAATGTGACATCATCATAATCAGCTTATAATGTTCCCACTGCTGACACACAGGCCTCCTCTCTGTGAAAGGGACTTGGCCGTAATCCACCACGCGGGCCCAGTGCGGGTTGGTAGATGTCACATGTCTTCAAATTTTTAGTTCTAGGACATGCCGATATCCTCGCGATGTTTTCTTTCACCGTTTTGTGGGCAGTGGAGATGAAAACTGTGGGACTTCTATCATGCAGGGCAAAGTCTTTTAGTAATAATATCACATTATGACTCATCAGTGATAAGAGTAACTCGAGCCAAAGTTTATCACATAATTAATTAGTTAATGAAGTGATTAATTATGTGATACAATTATGTGATTGTGTGATGAGGTAATCAGAATCTTATTATACTGCAACGATTTTTAACACGATTGACAAAATTAATAATGATACTATTAACACACACACACTTCACTCCAGCATCATCTGCCTAGCCTTTTCCCAACTACATTGGGGTCAGCTTCCAGTCTAACCGGATACAGGTGAGTACCAGTATTTTACATGGCGACTGCCTATCTGACCTCCACAACCCAGTTACTGAGTAAAACGATACATTACCTACCTTGGTAAGACTGGTTGTCAGACTTTCGGGCTTCTGACGGCCAGTAACGACTGTCAAAGATCTACGAATAACCGGGACCAAAGGCTTAATGTGCTTTCCGAAGCACGGAGGGGTTTTGGTATATAAAGATGGTCACCATTCACGAACCAACCGCGGCAAGTGTAGATTAACCTGATCGATCAACCCATGATTGAATTGATTTAAAACTGAGGTTTGAAATATTAATTATAATTAGGTAATGTATTAATTATTCAATACGCTTATAATATTAGTTTAAATATTTTACATTCTAAAAATACTAGTGAAATTAATTAATGTCCCAATTACCATTACAAAACTGGCAACATAAATATCCCTCCGAATACCTTGTAAATCGAAATATCTTTTAAATTGAAATATTTCCTTCAAAGTTTTATAAGGTAAAGAAAGCTTTTGTGGAATTTCAAATATTGTGAGTTATTTTGTAAATACAATTGGGCGGGTCACGTCAGCCGCATGCGCAGTGACCGCTGGGCTCAGCAACAGTCTCCACACGGTGGGCGCCTGGGGATGGATGGCGCCGCCGAGGCTGGCCTAGGAAACGGTGGCGAGACGACCCAGACGCGTACCGCAAAGGTTGAATCGAGGTGGCTCTAAACGAGGGTGCCTGGAAGTTTTTGAGGGTGGCCTTTGCTCGGTAGTGTCGGCTATAAAAATGGCCCAATTCTTAGAAGAAAGGCTCGGGATCTTTAGCTGTCCTTCAAAAACTAAAGGCCAATTCCCGTAATAAAAAACGTTAAAAATCTAGTCGCAATCTCATCTCAGCGACAATCAATGTCAAAAACTTGTCAAATATGTAGGGAAATTAGAGGTATTTTTGACAGATTGAGACTGAAATCAGAAGGCCAATTCTAGTAATTTAAAACATTCAAAATCTAGTCGCAGTCTCATCTCAGCGACAAACAAATGTCAAAAACTTGTCAAAATGTAGGGAAATTAGAAGTATTTTTTGACAGATTGAGACTGAAATCAGACTGCGTTTTTAAAATCACGAGAATTGCCCCCCTGGCCTTGCGACATCTAACAATGACTAGTAGTTACAGGCAGTTGGTATTGGCCCTTGTCAGCATTATCATAAAGACGCTAATGCCTATTCTCTGGACGAACTCTTTCGCTTTTACTACAACCAAGGGCTAGTACCGACATAAACTAAAGTAGAGTCCATCACCCATCATACCATACCTCAAAGTGCTCCCATTGGTGAAAATGAAAAAGGCCACTTCCGACCTCTCTTGCTGTAACCTCGTCACCAGTTTTCCCAGCTCTGTTGCTCTGCTAACCTGTTCGAACAAAAGATTAAAGATGTAGTAACGTCATTATAATATCAACATTTACTACCGAACCACACTCAAGTTGAATTTTGTTATAAAAGTAAATCAACCTTTTGAAACTTCGGAATTTGAACAGTATAGAAATCTATACTGTTTGAATTCTGAAGTGTCGTCCATCGGTACCCTATTTGCCTTTATTAACTCGCTTGACTAATAGATTAGGGATTGTAATAATTATTTAGTTTCGATAAGGACTGGTCTTTAATATAGCCCTACACAGAGAGAAGTGGAAGGAGAGTGGGCATAACGGCTTGATAACAGAGGGGCAATTCTCGTAATTTTAAGAACATTCACAGTCTGATCTCAGTCTCAATCTGTCAAAAAATACTTCTAATTTCCCTACATTTTGACAAGTTTTTGACATTAATTTGTTTGTCGCCGAGATGAGACTGCGACTAGATTTTGACCGTTTTAAATTACCAGAATTTGGTCTTCTGATAAACGGTTTTATTAAGATTACTAGTTTTTGTTTTTCGGGATTATTTTAAAAATTCCATCGTGTCTAGTATATACCTTCATTATAAGCAAATAAAGCATTTGTATTTGTTTTTTTTTACGTATCTGATCGACGATAGTTTTGGAAATATTCAGTGGGTATTGGTATTGTAAATTAGGACTTTAAAACAACAAGCATACGACACATTTCAACTTTATCTAGCTGTTGAACTATCAGCTGATGTTATGCCCTCGATTTTACTCTTGACAACCACTTTCAAAGACAAAGGCTGTGACTTATTGCGTACTGTCAAACTTATTAGAACAAAGAAGCATTACGATCGACCATTTCATTCATAAGCAACTCAAAACTTGATCAATCTCACAGCTTAAGTATTTAAAGTGTCTACAAATGCTAAGTTTTAACAATAAGCTGCTCGGTTACGTCCATAAGTTTGAAACTCTAATGAGGAAAACAGATCGATATCGTTCAAGACTTGCAGGGTGACTGTTATTTGCGTTTCGAGACCCCTCTGTGTTATGGAAGAGTACGTAACAGCACTACTGTTGTGGTAAGGTTCTGCATACACGCGATGAAAATATCGGTTGTTTGTATATAAATGTCAGCTTGCATTTTACAGCTGCAATTTCAAGGCACGGTCTGATACAAAAAGTGAGTTCTATTTGTTTTTTCTTTTTACGTTTATTAAAAGTTGAAAGGAAATGGTTTGGCTTGGTACAGGCATGATAAGGAAGGAGAAGCGCATGTGACTAAAAGAGTGATGAATATAAGTATTGATAGATGAAGAGGAGAAGTAAGGAACTAAAGAGCAGTGGTGGCTCAGTGGTAATGGCCTCGACTTACGAGTTGTAGGTCGTGGGTTCGAACCCAGGCAGGTACTTTACTTTGTAAATAATTTTGTCACCACTGCTTCGTAACTGTGAGGTATACCTCACAGTTACGTCAATTACAGACCTATACCTAGGTATGTCGGCATGTGCAGGCGCTTGGTCACATCTACTAAATGGGCCTTTCCTGAACTACGTCATAGAAAGTGTACATACAAACAACAAATGCGCAGTTTATTCTGCGTCAGAATCAGTAAACTAGGTTTGGAAGGACATTTCTATCCAGAATTGTTTTTTTTTTACTAACAATCTTGTCCCACTGCTGGGCAAAGGCCTTCCTACTCTCCTTCCACCTCTGTCTGTCCAGAGCTGCCAAGGACTAGTCTTTATTAAAGGAGCGCAGCTCATCCCGCCATCTTCGTCTGGGCCTGCCGCGATGTCGTGTATAATAAAATCGTCTTTAGTAAAATTGTATACCTCCGAGATGGCCACTCTCTGTTTGATTTATTCCAATAGGAAGACTAGACAACATAAGGAGACTTTGGAACGTAATAATTGATGAAAAAAAAATGTCATAGTTGCTCCTCTTAGGGACAAATACCACTCCCTTCCGCTCCACCCAGAGCGGGAGGGGTCATATTTTGATGGTTTCCCATCCACAAAAAAAAAACTTGAGAGGTGTCAGGTGGCTTGCTTTCTATAAGAGAGAGAGACAGACAGACAGAGAAACACGCGCACGCCACACGGCTTAAAACTATAGCAAAAAGTGTCGTTCCAACTTAGCCCCCTTTCGCAACGTGCGATAAGAAACTTCGTTCCAAAAAAAAAAGGGACAAATACCTTTATAGGTGGGCAAACACATGCTAGATGCAAACCTGGCGCTTGTTCACGATGGCATAATGGGCTTTCCCTAAACCATGTCATAGAAAGCCTACACTGACTAGCAACAACTAAGCAATATTCTTATTCCATTTTACGAAGAGAGAGCTGAAAGTAATTTATTTTGCGTCAGAACCGATAACCTAACTTTAGACGGATGTGTTACTTGCAAAATTGGCAATCTCATATTTGATTTACTTCAGTAAACAAAACAGTAGAAAATAAAATGAGATAGCATAACATAACATCACGCTTCTATTTCCCGAAGGATTAGAAAGAGGAGTACCTACCTATAGTAAACCCATTAAATGAAATATTGGAATAAAATTAGGTGCAAACAATAATTAGTTGAAAAAAATAGTCACAATGACTAGGTTAATTTCGAGAACATACGAGTACAGTCACGAGCACCAATATATACAGGTAACACTTGGCAACTTTCAATTGCGATTTTTTCGTGAAATAACGAATGCAACGTTGAATTACGACACATTACAGAAACCTATGGGTTCGAAAAAGCTATGTTCGTAACAACATAAATTTCACTAAAAAATTAATGTGTAAATCGCTTTTGATCCAGCTGCATCCGGTTAGACTGGAAGCCGAGCCGACCCCAATATAGTTGGGAAAGGGTAAGGTAGATAATGAAAAAATAAATCGCTTTTGAATAAAGCCGAGTGTATACATACTTTTGCTCGTGACTGTACCTGTGTCTCACAGTTGCGACACTTACATACCTTTACCTTGGTAGGTTTAGCTTCCTTTTTAGTTACTATACTCTATGGGTTTAGCATGAACTAGATACGATAAAGGATCATTTTGTAGTTGTGAACAAGCGCCAGTAGAATGGGCCTTTCCTGAACCACATGGAAAGTTTACAAACCTACAACAAGGCATGGCTAGCAACAAGTAAGCAATATTCTTTTTCCAGAGAATTTAAAAAAAGGAATTTGTTTTGCGTCATGGTTTTAACGGACATTTTTTATCCAAAATTGGCAAGCCTGAATAATATAATTATGGGAAAAAAATGTGGTAAGAATAATCTGAATTTAAAATGGTGTACTTTCGAGTCAGCCACTTTGTATTTGATTCATTTCAATAGGAACAGGAGGTGATAATTATGTAAGCAATAAAAGGAGACATTGGAACGTAATAAGGGTTAAAAAATATGTCGCAATGAATGCGTATGCCTCACAGTTACGTCAATTACAGACTAGGTAGGTTGGCATGTTACTAACTAACCTGGCGTTTGTCACAACTACAAAATGCATTTTTCCTGAACCACATGGAAAGCCTACAAACCTATATGACTAGTAATAAGTAAGCAATATTCTTCTTCCAGAGAATTAATATAATGATTAGTTAAATTGTGTGAATATGCGTATGCCTCACAGTTGCACCGATTACGTAGATATACTTATATTAAGTAGATAAGCATGTGCTGTTCTATACCTCCGAATTGTCATACTATATTTGCTTTACTTCATTCAATAAACGAGTAAGAAGCAAAATGAAATATTTGAATATATTTATGTCTAAAATATTGTCACAATGACTATTTAAATTTAGTAAATATACGTGTGTCTCACAGCTGTTTCAATTAGGGAAGTATACCTACTCAGATTTGCAATTGCTAGGTACTAACCTGGCGCTTGCTAACAACAACATAATGGGTCTTTCCTTATCCACGTCATACTATGACTAGAATCGAAGCAATGTACTTCATCCATTTTTCGAAGACCGGATTAAAAAAAAGTAATTTATTCCGCGTCAGAACCGATAACCGACGTTTTATATATATAACTACGGAAAAATGTCCGGTAATATTCGTCCGTAACAAAAATAATCTGAATTTAAAATTCTATTTTTTTATTATTTATTTTACTTTTTATTTTTTTTCCTTTGAGTTAGCCGCCCTGTATTTGATTCATTTCAATACGAACAGGATGTGAAATAACAAAAGGCGACATTGGAACGAAATTAGATTAAAAAAAAACCTGTCACAATGACTAGTTAATTTTCGTGAACATAGGTGTGTCTCACAGTTGCAAAACTTACATAAGTTTCGCAAATGTGTGACACACGTATGTTACCACCAAGGAAAAGGTACGTAACTTTTCCTTGGTAGGTTACATGTGCTAGATACGATAGAGGCCCATTTTGTAGTTGTGAACAAGCGCCAGTAGAATGGCCCTTCCCTGAACCACATGGAAAGTTTACAAATCTACAATGGATAGCAACGAGAGCAATATTCTTTTTCCAGAAAATATTTTTTTTTTTATAATTGTTTCTTCTTTCTTTCTAGTAATTTTCGTCCGTAGCAAAAATAATGTGAATTTAAAATTGTATACCTTTAAGCCTGCATAATACATATAACTACGGAAAAATGTCCGGTAATGTTCGTCCGTAACAAAAATAATCTGAATTTAAAATTCTATTTTTTTATTATTTATTTTACTTTTTATTTTTTTCCTTTGAGTTAGCCACCCTGTATTTGATTCATTTCAATACGAACATGACGTGATGCAACAAAAAGAGACATACGAACGTAATTAGATGAAAAAAAAATGTCACAATGACTAGTTAAATTTCGTGAACAAACGTGTGCCGCCCAAAGCAAGAAAGAAAGAAAAGAAAATACTTTTATTTGCGGCAAACATGACGCATAAAAAACAACATAAACACATAAAAAAAAACGTTAAGTTACGTTAACGTTAGACGACGTCATTGACGTTGATGTTAGTTAAGTTGCGAGGTGGTAGATACTAAGTCTGGCGCTTGTTCACAACTACAAAATGGGCCTTCCCTGGACCACATGGAAAGCCTACAGACCTACAATGACTAGCAAAAAGTAAGCAAAATTCTTCTTTCGTTTTGTGTTTTCGTTTTTTGACACCGACGGCTGAAATAAAAGTTATTTTTGACCTTGTCATGTTTTTGTTTGGAAGTCGGTTGACTTTTTTTAAGATTCTTATTTTTCGCTTTTTATTTGTGGTACCTAACTAAACGACACAAAGTATACCACTACTTGTTGAGTACTTGAGTAAACAACAGTAACAGGAATTTATAATAACATCATTAACATAATTAAAATAAATAATAGATACGTATTATTGAAGCTAACTCAAAAATTACCCAAGCAAAGTTAATAAAACTTATATGGGACCACACTGGGAGCTTTTTGAAAATGGAAAAATAATCACGAAAATCTGTCCATAAATTACAGAGAAATGGGTGAAAAATGCCTCCTCCTTTTTTTTAAATCTTTTTAAATGACTCTTTCTTTAACCAGCGGCATAGAGGGGTTTATTCATAATTGTTGCCGACTGTTTAACCATACATTTTTTATATTTAAACGTCTCTTAACGTTAAGCAACATTCATGAATAAACCCCATAGAGCCTACAATGACTAGCTACAAGTTACCAATATTCTTCTTCCAATCCATAGAGAGAATTTTTAAAAGTAATTTATTTCGCGTCAGGACCGATCACCTAGCTTTTGACGGACGTGTCTGTCGCTAGCTCATGAAAATGTATGAGATTGAAGATTCAACAACCCTTTAGTCGATATTCTATGTATTAGATTTAAACGAAGAGGAAAATATTGATGACGTCACTAATATTGTCACCGTTTGACCTTGACAGCTGTTCATTTTGATACGTATGTTAGCGAGGATTTATAGGGACTAAAAAACTAATCCAAAATGCAAAATGAACAAAAGTAATGTAAGAGGATTATTGTGTTGCGGTCCGACTTGTGCGTAAGCCTCAGATAAAGGATTTTTTTTTTGTTAAAAAACGTTGCCCCACCCTAGGAATTTCTCCTGTGTCGTGGGTGCGTTTACAATCATTTAAACTCACAAACACAAACAGCCAGACCCCGAACAACTGCTTGTAGGCCATACAAATATTTGTTCCGTGCGGGAATCGAACCCGCGACACGCAGCGCAGCAGTCAATCGCTTAACCACTGCGCCAACCGTGCTGTCGTGCCTTATTTAGAGACGGTAGTACGAATAAAATTTGTGGCCTATCGCACGCAGCAGCAGCAGTCACGCACCCAGCTGACTTAGGTGGCTGGGACAGACTGGATGCGGAAGGCGGAGGACAGGGTATTGTGGGTGCGTCTCATAACGTATAAACTCATTTGGTCTAATTTCATTTTATTATCGTTCATAAGATATAATCAACGTGAGATATACCAACTGTTGATATAATTTCTTTACATATAACATTTATTTATTCTAAAACTTAATTAGTATAACGTTGTTTGATATAACGTTTATGTAATCGAAAATCAGTTGGTCTAACGTTTAATATGTATATTGTTTATTTAATCGAAAATCATTATGTCTAACGTTTATTAAATATAAAAAACGTCATTATGGTTAACACCCCGACTCAGAGTACCCCCACTCGGATAGGTTAGGTTATTTTTTTTTAAACCACCCAGAAACAGGAGCCCCGCGATGCGGGGCTCCGTCGACCTATCTTAGCACAGGTGGTAATCAGTTACTAGTTATGTTTAATATCTACTTAGGTTACTATTACCTACAACTACGATAGAACTTACAAAGAATAAAACAAAGAAAAAATACTTTCAAATATTTATTAAAGGTTGCATATTAGAAAATCAAAACTTTCTTGAGCAAATTTCAAAAGAACAATAAACGAAATAACAAAATTTAAAAGACCAAATGTTTTATTTAGAAATATTTTAAAATCCCAATGTATGTGACATCAAATGAACGACTGATCAAAAGTTTTTACATCGAAACAGCTAGGTTAGGTTAGGTTAGAACTGTGACCACACAACGCACGAGCCGAGCGAGCGCAGCGAGCGGTGCCGCGGCAGCGGCCGGCGAGTGCCAGAAACATATTAATCGCGGGAACTACGTCGCCGCTCTTTGGGATTTCATCGATTTGGTCATTATTGTAATAAATAATTTAAACATTGATATTCTAGACTTTGGTCAGCTGAACTTTTGATCAAATGACCATCGTTATTTTAAACTTTGTTGATTTGTACGTTGTTCTTTTGGCTCAGGAAAGTTTTGATTTTCTAATATGCAACCTTATTAAACTAAGCCGTGTCTATGCAATTTTGCTTTATGTTTTTAAGTGGCGTTAAGGCGTTTTCATCATATTAGACCAAATAAGTTTTATATCTTTTGAGTGGTATATCAAACGATTTTATATTTAATGTATGTTATGTCAAACGATGTTATATTTAATGTATGTTATGCTTATAAAAATTAGTTATTTTAAAATTATATCAATCGTTCATTATATTAACTAATCGCTATATTAAATAAAATTATAGGTTCCGTTGTTATATGTTGTTAATATTAGAGATTTTGTTGTTATATCATCTATTACTTACCCGGGTATTGTGGCGCAGCCTGGGAGAGGCCAATCTCCAGTAGTGGACTGCAATAGGCTGAGCTGATTGACATTAAACTTCCAGAACAAATTCTCTAAATGATCCGTATCAATATCGAAAGTGAAGTTTAGAAGAACAACGCGGTCAGACAGATAAACACGAAATGCGACTTTAATTAATGAAATGTCATGATCATCAATCTCCTGCCCATATCCCACATTATATGGGATCGGCACAACATGTCATGTCATGTGAAGAGTGTCCATGGAGTTTCTTGCCCGTTCTTCTCCATAGGTACCTACGCTTTGGAATGGGCAACCAGCTTCATCTTTTTGACTGACCGACCTTGACCATTCAAAAGTGCCTGTAATTGGTTTATTTGAAATAAATAGTTTAAGTTTTTGAGTTTGAGTTTGTCATTTTTATTTATTTATAAACACCATGTTCTTCACGTTATCCATAAACTTTGGCAAACGCTTCTATAGCTTTTACAAATCAAATCTAGCAAACGAAGTACTTAGTACTTAAAAAGGCTTCGTTACAAAGATAATTATTTGTAATTTCATTTAATGAAATTTAATTGAGCTGAGAAAGGGCCTTAATTTGGCCTATGTTGCCGCTTCAATGCTACTTGCATTTCATTTGCACGTACAAGAGGAATCCGAGAGTTATTGAAGAAGGACGATCATTTAAGTCAAGGTCATTGGGGAGTTTGTATGAAAATGATCAAAAAATAAAAAATAAGAATTCATTAATGTGTCCATAATGAAAAATGCTTATTTCCTTGGTCTGAACATCTGGTTAAAGTTTATGTATACCTATCATCCGAAACACGATGTATACTTTATTGCATATATACTTTTCTTCTTTTTTTACCTTTTGTTCCAAACTTCTGTATTAGTCGTCATCTCGGTAGTCACTCCCTTTCTAGCCATAGCATCATTCACACAGTCCATCCATTGTTTCTTTGGTCTTCCCCTAATTGATAATATGTATAGATAGATAAATAAATAATATTTGTAGGTACCTGTTCTTCAACATCAGCCACATCTCTCCCATTGGTGATGCTGCTCTTCAAAGACAGCGTGGTCTGCACGATAAGAGCCAGGATGGGAATGAACGGGAGGAGCAACAGTCTCCAGAGCTGGCAGCGACGGCTTCTGCACCACCTCTGAACCTTGGGAGCACAGCTGGATTTGTCTTCTACCTTGATGTTAGGGGGAACTGGAAAGAAAAGAATAGAATATTATTTATAGTTGCTGATGAAATCATTATCGTCATCAGTTCAGATGAAAAACGTCCATTGCTGGTCACAGGCCTTCCCTGTGCTTCCCGCATCGGATCGGATCAGCGGATTCCTGCGGCCTTAACAAGGTCATTGGTCCACCTTATGGGAGGCCTTCCAACGTATTCCAGTATGCGGTCGTCTCCAGAACTTTTCGGCCCCATCGTCCATCAAAAGTTCATATGTTAACAAACATAGTTGGTCAAAATTAAAAGAATATAGCTACAACATTCCTCCTGGGTGTACAGTAATAAGAAAATAAATAAAAAGAATATTTCAATATGAAAATCAAAATCGTTTATTTGCATAAAATGTGGTAGGTACAAAAGATGATACATAAAATTGTTGTGCAAAGACACATTCTGCTATGTAATGATGGCATGCAAATATTGAATACATTGTCATGACGTAGGTAGGTATGTAGTACCTAACAACATATTAGGTATACAAGGTGTTGTTTTGCAACCTCGTCAAATTCAAGGAGGTAACTATGCTACTGATTCTCGACATGAATCAATAATAAAATAAGTAGGTTTTTTTTTTCAAATTTTCGGAAACGTTTGTGGGACACGCATATTAAAACGCGGCCTGTCTGAGACCGCACTGTAACTGCCCTTTTACACACACATAAAAACGCGGCTGCTTTTACGATACAATAACGCGATTCTGTTCTTTGAAAGTGGTGTATTTTGAAATACTGTCAAACTTAAATATCTAAAAAAAAGTATGTATTCATTATTTACCAGAGATCGTAATTTTATTTGATTATTTATGTCTTTCTTAGCAGCCTCCTGAAATTTGACGAGGATGCAAAACAACAGCTTGTAGTAATATACTATTATCGCAATTACCTAAATCAACAAAGGAACATAAATAATTAAAAATGGTTATGGTTAGAATGAATAGCTAAACTTTACTATAATTTTGGTTTTAGTGAAATATGGCTACTTATGGTATGGCTGACTTTTGTAAGGCAGCTGCTTCGATGAACGTGGAGAACGTTTCATTATAATTAGCCATATTATATATAATTGAGTATAATGTTCCCAGTACTGGGCAGGCCTCCTCTCGGTGAGAGGGAATGGGCCATAATTCACCTCGCGGGCCCAGTGCGGGTTGGTAGATGTCACATGTGTTCGAATTTTGGGATCTAGGACATGCCGGTTTCCTCACGATGTTTTCCTTCACCGTTTTGAGAGCAGTGGTGATGAAATAATTTACACAAAGTAAAGGCCTGCTTGGGTTCGAACTCACGACCTACAACTCTTAAGTCGGGGCCGATACCACTGAGCCACCACCTGCTCCACTGCTGAGAACGTTTAGCTGTAATATTTTCAATCTTATTATAATAAACTTAAGGCTTAATCAAATCTCAATGTTGACCAAACTCCCGAACCAATATTTACTTAGGTACTTCCTGCTTCATAAATTCTCCTTTACCAATATTATTCGAGCATTTTTCAGATTATTATAATAACAATCCCTGGACATTTCACACAGCGCCATCTAGTCCCAAGCTAAGCAACCTAATGCTTGTGTTATGGTAACAAGATGGCTGATAAACTACTTATATACATTTTTTTTTTGTAAATACATACATATTATAGATAGAAAAACACCCAGACTCGGAACAAATACATGTAGGTCATACAAATATTTGTTCCGTGCGGGAATCGAACCCGCGACACGCAGCGCAGCAGTCAATCGCTTAACCACTGCGCCAACCGTGCCGTCAATTATGCCAGTAAGTTGCATTTTATTTGAGAGCAGCCCCCGGCTTGACGAGATGTAGGTCGTAGATTCGTACCCAGGTAGACGTTTTACTTTGTGTAAATAATTTCATCACCGCTGCTCTTAAAACTGTGAAGGAAAACATCGTGAGGAAACCGGCATGTCCTGGAACCAAAAACTTGAAGACGAGACGAAGAGATGTCATCTGCCTAGCCTTTTCCCAACTATGTTGGGGTCGGCTTCCAGTCTAACCAGATGCAGCTGAATACCAGTATTTTACATGGAGCGACATGCCTATCTGACCTCCACAACCCAGTGACTGGGTAATACGATACCCCTTGGTAAGACTGGGTGTCAGACTTTGGGGCTACTGACGACCCGTAACGACTGTCAAAGATCCACGAATGACAGCCGGGACCAACGGCTTAACGTGCTTTCCGAGGCACGGAGGGGTCTCGGTATGTAAAGATGGTCACCCATCCACAGACCAACCGCGGCAAGCGTAGCTCAACCTGACCGATCGACCTGTGCGGCTGTTATTAGTTAGCAAGGGCCCCTCAAAAAAAAAAAAAAAAACTTGAAGACGAAGTTGTGCCATCTACCAACCCGCACTGGGCCCGCGTGGTATATTAGACCAACGCCCTCTCGAAGAGAGGAGGCCTGTGTACCAGCAGTGGAAGCATTATAGAGGGATTCATGCTACGTTGCATTTTATTTACGAAAATACTCATCATCTGCCTAGCTTTTTCCAACTATGTTGGGGTCGGCTTTCAGTCTAACCGGATGCAGCTGAATACCAGTATTTTACATGGAGCGACTGCCTACCTGACCTCCACAACCCAGTGACTGGGTAATACGATATCCCTTGGTAAGACTGGGTGTCAGACTTTGGGGCTACTGACGACCCGTAACGACTGTCAAAGATCCATGAATGACAGCCGGGACCAACGGCTTAACGTGCTTAAAAAACGCTGCGCGCTTGAAAATACTGTAAAAACAAAATCGGAGAAGAGTAAACTCGTAAAAGCAATACTGCACAAGTGAATCCGTATAATTGGATTCATATTATAAAAGATTATATAATATATATTTTGTTTTAAAGCTCGTGCGCTCAGCCACCCCCTGGGTGCTCTCTTTTGTTATCTTTTTAATGACAGTTGGTGCCAGACTTTAAGTATTTGGTTTTAGTGTGGAATTTATAAGGTTATTTTTTTAACTAGGTGTTGCTATATTTGGCATTTAATTCACGGCTTAAAGGTATATAAAATGTTAAGGCATGTTTTCTGTAAAACGAGTTAAAAAACAGCCAAAATAAGAAAATAAATATAAAAAAAAATGTTTTCCCTTGTTTAACTCTTCACGTGACCAGAGAATTAGCTAATTTTTTCAATGAATCAGCATTGCCAGCCAACGTGGCAATGCTGCCAGCCTTTTGGACACTTTTCCTGTTGACAGCGATGCGGACGGATTTTTCGATGCCATAATATGATTCTTTTACCTACGTTTTTTATACAGGATGGCAGGCAAAACGACGCGCAAACTGTAACAAGGAATAAAGCACATGAGTCTGGAGTACTCATGTGCTTTATTTATAGTAAAAAAAACTACGCAAGGGGGGCTAAACTCTAGACCCCTTAGCGTAGATTTTTTTACATTTTAGGTACGTAATGTTCTATTATTTTAAGGCATTGTACATAAATTTTTCTCTTGTTTTAAAACAAAGTTGTTCTCAATGGTCGCGTCACGTCATTTTAACGAAGACTGGTTTAAGAGATTTCAGCAAGCTATCAAAAAACGTTCAATCTTGTAAAGAAATCCCTTTCTTTGCAAGATTTACAGTCAAAGCTGTAACAGTGATGGATTGTGGAATCGAATATATTCGTAAAAGTCCCGTGAAATGACCCTTGAGTTTTACTATTATGGATTTGTGTTCCAAAATTGTTGCGTTAACTCAAAAGGTTTCGGTTAATGCTGTACAAAGTACCTAGTGTAAGTTCATATGATTGGATCAACATATTCATAGTTATATATTCAATTTATATCTTTTTCATCGAATATTTCGGGACATCGCCAAGCGGATGGTTGACTCTTTACGTGACCAGAGGGCCGGCCTATTTTTAGCCCAAAGAATCAGCATTGCCATCCAACATGGTAATGCTGCCAGCCTTTTGGGCACTTATCCCATTGACAGCGATGCGGATTTTTTTATGCGCAATGAGCTCCTGCTTTTTTTTAAATTTAATATATTATACAATGTGTAACTGAATTAATGCACATTATGAAAATAGTTTGTTCAAAATCGTTTACTGAATCGATTTCTGTAATTTTTAATATAGGTAATATTTCATCCCAAAAATAATTAAAACTACGTAAACTGCTGTCACACTTCCACTGTACAGTCAAAACAAACAAAACTGGATGAAATACCCACAAAGCTAGACCCTTATACGAGTGCGACTATGTGCATAGATTTGTAATGTGAACATAATTTTCTCCCACAATCAGTATAACTAATATATTGAAAAAACAATGGTTTTTACATAATAATAAAAATTCAGTGTATGTATTATGATTATAAAATAATATTCTAATTGGGGTGTCTGGTGGCGTGCGCTAATTCTGGGACATGTTGTATATTTGTATCTGAATTCACACGAAATAAATTAAATTAAGAACAGCAACAGAACAACAGTTAACAATACGGTATGGTTCGGTTAACAGTTTACAATATTGTATTTCAAAGTAAAACTACTTATTCTCAAGAGTTTTCCGGCTCATTAGCCCATTACCGGTTGGTGGAAAACCATTGATAAACCATTTATCACAACTTTTGAGAATGAGTTAGGTTAGGGAGATCATACTTTTTTGGTCTCTGTTTAAGTATAGCAAACGATCTGCCCCAATTGATTTGAATAGCCAATATTTGTATTCACTTATCTGAACCACTACATGTTTATGAAATAAAATGTGTTGCACGTGTGTGTTTATGTATATGAGTTTGGGGGTGGAGTGTTTGTTGTGATTGGAAAGAACTCGTAACGGTAGTTGAAACAAACAAGTGAATAAAACACTAACTGGAATTGGAATTGCCTAATTCAAGATTCCAGATAAACAATGCAGGTTGCAAGGTTCTTAATACCGAATGACGTTTTTTACCGTCTGGACAAAAACAGGGTATACGGTGAACGGATTAGAAGCACAGAGTTTTTTTGTTTTTTTTACCCAAAAAAATCGTTTTATTTTCGAGTTCATTGATTATTTCCGCGCGTAGAGTCTGCCTATAAGTTTATTTTTTCATATATTTTTTTATTTAAACGTTGCCCCACACTAGGAATTACTCCTGTATCGTAGGTGCGTTCACAAACAATTAAACTCACATACACAAACAGCCAGACCCGGAACAATTACCTGTAGGCAATACAAATATTTGTTCCGTGCGGGAATCGAACCTGCGACACGCAGCGCAGCAGTTGATTGCTCAGCCACTGCGCCAACAGCTGCTGCTGTATTATTTGTCGATTTTTTTGTTTTTGTAGTTAATTTTTTGCTTTAAAAAAACAGAAACGTTAAAGAAAAGTTCACTTCAAATAAGTAATAGTATTTATTGATTTGTTAATTTAATTATCGGCTTGATTGATTTGAAAACGCCTCCTAATTCCAACGCCTTACAAAAAAATTAAATAACAACCGCGAGTGACTGTTATTCTCAATCTGAATCCAAAAATCGGCACATGACACACCTACACAATTACCCTAATGACTCGTCAAGTTGACCCACATACAATAAGAAACTCATCAGGAAGATTAAAGCTTGAGAAAATATTCAATCTTCATAACTGTCGGCAAGTTTATTTGTTTCCGTAGATAAGGCTAGGCTATTAATTTAATAACGGGGAGGGTAGTTGCGACACGCTTTGGAAATAAAATAATACGATAGCTTGTTTACTTCTTCATAGGGTTGGCAAACAAAGCGGACTGACCAAACATTGAAATCGTTTGGGGACCCCGGAACGATCAATTTCAATAGTCAATATTTACGTGATTCATACACATTGATGCGCAAATTGATCGTCTATAAAATGCAATTGAAGCGATTGATAATATTAGTACTATAGCAATGGATCAATTGCCGCCGTTTTACCGCGTTGAAAGATTGAAAGAAAGAAAGAAAGATAATGCTTTTTTTTGCCGCGCTTCTGTTTCTTTTTGACACGTCTGACACACTTAGGGAGGGCGCCCCCTTAAGTGTGTCACACGTGCAACTTTGACGCCCAGCAACTTTTTTGTCTCTGTCGCTGTCTCCTCACCAAGATTTTGACGATGAGGAGCGGCAGCAACGTTAATTTTTCGTAAAATTTTGCCGCATTCATCAACTGGCTGGCCGTTAGCAACTTTTTTGTCACCGTGCGGACACTTGCATTGCAACCAATAGATGGGCGGCAGTTTCGTCACCTTTCTGTTCCAAACCCGCGGACAAAAAGTCTCCCAACTGTCGCATCGCTATATGCGCGCACTTTCATACAAACTCGTAGACTTGATGTGTGAGACAAATTAGTTGTGGACACAAAAGTTGCTCGTGAGCTCCCTTGGTCACAGAGACTTGACTTGATTGTAATGGAAAAGTTATTATCATTGAATAGGCACAATTTTCTCAGTCTGGATATTGTATACCTTTTCGCGCGACTTTGTACGGTGAGGGCAAATCCAATGATTAACTTAGTTAGTGTTAGTGAGTTTGTGAGTGTTTAGTTTGTGATCTTCCTGTGCAAGTCACAATAAATACTTTTATTTCTTTCTTTTATCTTTATTAGGACGAGCTGGTACACAACATGTGTACCACAAGCGGTAAAAAATTGTACTACCTCCTCAAGGAGAATGACCAAGAATAAAATGTCATCATCATCCTTCTGGCGTTACCTCAATTTGTCTTTTTTTTTCCAAACAATCTATTAGCCTTTGTTGTAGCGTTTAATACCAAATCCATGTATGTTTTATTTAGTCTACCTCCTTCACATTTCAGATTCATCACGCTCCTTAGTTTTCTGCGTTAGTTATCCATAGTAGGCCAAAAATAATTATAAGGTTTTTAAAACTAGATGAGTCATATCTGAATACTATGAAAAGAAATACTGAAACAAACACAGAGGTCACAGTCTCTTTAAAGTCCTCACATGATCTTGTTCAGACCATGTGCAGACCATGTAGATGGGTGTGAAATGGTATACAGATTTGAGTGGACCTGTCCAGTCACTATGACTTAGCGTAGTCATAATTATGATAGTCACCATGACATACGTTTTGATTTTAGATAAGTGTAGGAGCCTATAACTACTATAGTGTAAGTAAGCCAATTCGAGTCATAGGCAAAAATGCTGATAACGTAATACCTATCCTTTACTTTGGTTTAGCATTTTATGTAGTAGAAGTATAACATATTTTATACGCACTACGCGGAATAGCAATTTGGCAAAATGTCATACTAAATTATTCAGAGATTTTTCCGCCACACTAATATTACTCAAACACCATTTTTTCTGTCATAGCCCACATACATGTTCTATGTTACGGGTTTGGTTTCCGCACTTAGTCCTTCAGGTGGACCATTGTGCATTGTGCATTGGGCTATGGTGGCCGTCGGTGGTTATTCCAACCAGCCCACCTCCCTCCAGAAGCTTATTAGGTCTCCTGGTCTGTCGAGAACATCTTTTTAGGATCTGGGTGTCCCGAGGGTTACTGATCTAATCTGGGTGATGCCTGTGCACTCAAACAGTACATGCACAACGGTTTCATCAGCCTCCATGCAGGCTCTGCACAGGGGGCTGTCCGTTATGCCTATCTTACGGAAGTGTTTGTTCACATAGCCCACATACATAATCTCAAGCCTTCTTTCCATGGGTGAGGCAGAAACTACACTACACTACACCTTCTACGATCCATATACGTACTCCACGTTATGGATCGTAATGGGTGTTTTATGTAGAATTTACTTTTATAATATGGTTAAAATAGAAGTGTGTGCAATATAATAATTGAAATAATATACAATTATTTATATCATAATTATTTATTAATGCAATGTAACTAATGGGGATTGAAAGTAATGTAATGTGTATGTAATATGTGTGACAAAGTATATGTTATGGATGAAAAATCAAAGTATATAATTATTATATTATTATTCTAATGCGATTAATGTTAATTGAAAATGAATGTAATGTTAATTGTAAATTCATGTAATTTATTATAAATCGATTTTACATACCGTTAAAACGGTGAGACATGTAGCACTATGCAATTATGAACACCTTTATAACATATTACCATGATTCTGGCAAATAAATAAATAAAAAACGTCTCAATCTGTCAAAACTACCTCTAATTTCCGTATATTTTTGGTAACATTACAGTCTGACCTGATGCAACTGAATACTAGTATTTTACATGGATCTACTGCCTATCTGACCTCCATTGTCCAGTTACTGGGTAATACGATACCCCTTGGTAAGACTGTCTTGTGTCTGTTATTACCTAAAATAATAATGTATGTATATTCTCTATTTCGGACTACAAGTACTGACAATCCTTAATAGTATGAATAACAATGACTTACAAACTATGTTAGTAAACTTTTACTAACTAAAACAACTAAAACTTAAGTAGCTCAACACACGTTGACACGTGTCTTCGTACTCAGAACCTTATAAAGGGACTGTCCACATTGTCTAACAGCTTTTAGGATGCTGCCCAAGTAACACAGACATGCTGAATAAAGTTTGAGTAATAGCAATTCGCAAATGTTTACAGCTATAAGTTACAAAACGTGTGAGTAAGTGGATATTGAAAGAGCCAAATTCTGAATAATATTCTCTTTTGGCCTTTATAACTCTTTTAGCTTAGTAAAAGTTGTATTAAGTTGACTATTTTTCTTAAAGCTTAGTAATAACTTCTATACCGCATATAACACAGACGTTATTAAGCCTAAAGCATTACAGATGACTTTAATTTGAAAAAGAGTGCCTGGGACAGCATTTATCTGTATAATAGTATAAGTAGCTGAATAAACGTAGTTATCTAATACTAATATACAAACTTTACTCAGCCTATTGCTTATAGAACCACTATATGCTGCAAAATAGTAAGTCTTCTGAATAATGGTGTAGTTAATTTCTATTAAAAAGCTTGATTTTGAATAACCGCTTTTATTTTGTCTTCAAGTCACATAAGGTTCCATATTTTATCAATTATTCAGCTACTGTATAAAAATGTTTTCTGGGTTCTATATAGAGCTTATTTCTGTATATTAGAAATAAAGTCATGGTTTATACCTAACTAACACAGATGGAAGTTGAATGATGTATTCTTATTCCGCAATTACTTGTAAAAGTACCATTTTAAAACAAGTTATACAGAGTTTTTCTGGGTAGTAATTGAATTAGGACGTTTAAAACATTGTTTGTCCTTGTGTATTGTTGTACTGCGGGTTTGATGTAAACAGATTGATAAAAAAACCGGTCAAGTGCGAGTCGGACTCGCGCACCGAGGGTTCCGTACAAATTTTTAGGTATGTAACTACAAATTTACAAGATTCTGAGTTCACGGGAAGTACCCTGTAAGTTTTGATTCCCTTGCGAGAAATTGATTATATTCTTAAAAATGGAATTCAAATATCCAAAGAAGGTATAACACGCACAATAAGTATAAAAATAAGATGCTTCATTTGTGACTCTCCAACAAGAGCATTTATTAAAGGTAAGTAAAAATAAATGTAGTTTCAGTTATTTTTAACAATTTCAATAATTTCAATATAATCAACCAGCCAACTAGCGGCTCATGAGCAGTTCACCAGCTGCCCCTTTGACGTGTAGACCTGGACATCTTAAACGGCATTTTCCTGCAAGACATTTCGCTTTATGTTAGGATGATAATTAAAAACAAAAAAACTATAAAAAACCCTTTTAAAAACTATATTCTCGCGAGTTTAACACACGCCGCGCACTCGCAGCCGTCCGCGTTACGCTCCGTTTCTGTGAATAATCGCAACTGACTAATAATTTTGTCCGCCTCTGTACGTTTATGTGCTTGAAGTATTAAATAAATAAATACTACGTATAGGTAGGTAGTCAGTTATAGCAATTTATTAGCTTTGCATAAATTGTTGAGATTTTTTTACCTAATTCTTTTATATTTTATTTAAATACCTATACGAAATCTACCGAAAACTAGAAAAATATGAAAATGAGAAATTGAATTCTCAACGAAATCTTCCAAAAACTAGAAAAATATGAAAATCGTATGATTTGTCAGTAAAAAAAATCTCAACCATTTGAGCAAATCCCGGTTCAGTTGGTTGCTAAGAAGTTTGTCTACTGATCACAATTTATTTCATTAAGCTAGTATTCTTAGTTTCCGAGACTTTCAGGTATTTTTATATAACCCTAATTCATTGCTCTCGATTGTAGGTAAGTATTATAACTTTTCCTGAAAAATTGGGTCTATCGCATTTTATTTTGAACCCTAATTAGCTGTATTACATCATATTTAGTAACGTATTCAAGTGTTATTCAGATATTTGTACTACCAGATCACTATTTCTCAAATAAAAGCTTAATAATTAGAAAGGCCTGACTTTTTATTCAGAGTTATGTAAAACAGCTGCAGTGCGTGGAGAGCTTTTATTCAGCTTATAATGAATCGCCATTAAAACTTATTTTTAAGTAAACTATTGAATCATCATGTATATCAAATGCCTCATTTTAGTAATTAATTACAGTTAAAAATACAATTTATAGTTTATTTAATGACTTTTGAAAGATAAGCATTAGCTGTGTTATCCTAAGTATTTTTGTCAACACAAAAGTCTTTATTTATGTCTTATTTACTATCACTAAACTTGATTACTTATGCGGCGCGTGAAAAATGTTGAGATAATTCATATGCTATTCACGATAAAACTACTTGCGCAGTAATATTTACGTGAATCATGGTTATAATCTATACTTATAATAAATCTGTAGAAGTGAAAATTCTGTACATTGAAAATATCAAAAAAATAAATGGCAGGGGGTGTTACTAGACTGACACCGAACCCAAAAATGTGATTAAAAAAATTTTTGTCTGTCTGTCTGTCTGTCGGTCTGTCTGTCTGTCTGTCTGTCTGTCTGTTTGTTCAGGCATCACGCAAAAACTACCGGTTCGATTACGATGAAACTTGGTATAATTATTCTTTAATATCCTGGGCACCACACTGGGTACTTTTTATCCCGGAAAAGTATATACAATAAAAAACAAACTTAATTTTGCGGTTCGATCCCTATACCCGATTACCACTGTCTGTACTGTACCAACCGCAAATACTAAGTTTGTCGTAGGTTGGGTCACCCGCAGTGGAGTTCATTTTTATTCCTTTTAGTTTTTAGAGTTATTTAGGTTTATTTTTATATGAGTCGTAGGTATAGATTTTAATTTTAAAGTATAGGTAGTATATTTGATAGTGTACGTAGTGACCGTAGGTTATTTTATAATACTGTTAGGTAGGTTTAGTCATTTGTATAGATATTAGTTTTTAGGGATTTTGCTTATTTATTGAGTTTAGATTAGTTATCATCAGAAATAGGTTTATTTAGGAAGGTAGGTATTTAATTTTCTGTTATTGAGTTTTTTTTTAATTAGTTAGGTTCTTAGGTAAAGATATCATATAGGTACCCTCTTAATCACCACTAATGAGACACAATTGGTTTTCTATTGTAATTAGCCACAAAGGGGTCGCGACATAGATGGCATTCTGGGGAAGCACATACATTTTATCCTGTTAGCATGTTCCCGTGGGTAAATTTCCGACATCCACGCGGGCGAAGCCGCGGGCAGAAGCTAGTACATAATAAAGTTTACTTACCAATTCTCAGTTTCACTGTGCACGTCTTTATTGATTTTATTCAATGCAACGACATATGAAGTGTCAGAACAAAGACGCATTGCAAGATTAAACACCACTTTTTTTCTACTTTACAACATAACTCTTAATTTTGTTTGAAAAATATTACGCAAATGAACTTAATCCTGAATAATTTCTGAATATCAATATCCATATGCATTTGTCTGAATAAATATGAAATAACAGCTCTATAAAAGAGATGTCAGCTTTTTCTCAGATGTTACTAAGCTAAGTGGGCCATTACTAAGCTATTACCCAGACTTTAAATCGCTGTTATACAGACTAAAGCATTTAAAACTGTGCCCAAATTGCTTGATTAACAGCTGAATAGACGTTTAGTCAGACATTATCCAGACAATAGTTTCAGCTTATAGTTTCGCGGATCGCTATTACTCAAACTTTATTCAGCATGACTGTGTTACTTGGGTGTTGAAGTTGCTTGCTTGGATGACATAGAAATGTCACTTTATACTAATGTTTTAAATAGGAAGTCAAGTTTAAAACAAGGCCAGTGTTTAATTAAAAATATAGGTTTGGCTAAGAAAGCAAATGGAAAGAAGACATGTACCTATATTTTGCTGATAAATAGCAAACAAGAACGTTTTTGAGGAACCAGAACCTTTTCAAAGACCGGGTTAGGAATACGACCATCCGTTCCATAACAAAAATAACTGGGCCCGTATTCCCGTAATTTAAAACGTTCAAAATCTAGTCGCAGTGTCATTTCGGCGACAAACAAATGTCAAAAACTTGTAGGGAAAATAGACGTATTTTTGACAGATTGAGATTGAGATCAGACTGTGAACGTTCTTAAAATTACGAGAATTACCCCTCTGATGTCACTTGGAAAGCTGCCACGCTAAAATGGAATTGGACTGAACACATCTGCCGCATGTCAGACGACCAATGGACCAACATTACGACCCAATGGGTCCCTCTTAACGGCAAGCGACATCGCGGCAGGCCCAGATGGAGATGGCAGGATGAGCTGGACTTCTTCTACAAGAACTGGTCCTTAACAGTTTAAAACAGAGAGAAGTAGAAAGAGAGTAGGGAGGCCTTTGCCCTGTAGTGGGACATCACAGGCTTTTAATATTAATAATTAAAACTTGCGAGGTGTCAAGTGACACCCGGATGGAACGAAGTATAACTGGCTTGCTTTCTATAAGAGAGAGAGAGAGACAGACAGAGAAACACGCGCACGCCACACGGCTTACAACTATAGCAAAAAGTGTCGTTCCAACTTTTGGTCTTAATTTTTTCCGTCTAGCCCCCTTTCGCAACGCGCGATAAGGAACTTCGTTCCAATAAGAACCTTTTTACTTAATCCTTTTTTTACGTTTTGGCTTTATTAAACTTCCCTCTTTTATGGGTGGGGTAAACATGTTAACGTGGGTAACGTTGACATGTTTGCCCTGTGCATCTAATTTAGCGTCCCGTTCCAGCACTGTCATTTAATAAGCTTCAGACTAAACGTGTAGGTAAACGGTATCTAGTCTCGAAAGAAAATTGCATAGTAATGAGGTTAGGGTACTCATACAAGCACTAGACTATCTAGAAATAAAGAAAGTACTTTAAATTGAAGTAAGAAGGGAAATTTCGGCATTTAAGAGGACTCATATGGGGTAAGGAATCATTATTGGCAGCATTTATTCAACGTTTAATACAAGTCAAGTCGTTAGTTCATCTTTACTTATAAATGTGGTTAACTATTTAGCCCTTTTTTTACACGCTTTAGTTGTTGAATAGTAAAGTACAAGGCCCGGTACCTAGGTACCTAAACATCACCATTCTCCTGCCCCTATTCCCATTTATTTGTGGGCGCAACATGTCTTTTTCTTCCATACTTCTCTATTAGTCGTCATCTCGGTAGTCACCCCCTTTCAAACTATATCATCATTCACACATTCCATCCATCGTTTCTTTAGTCTTTCCCTACTCTTATACCCATCGACATTCTCACTCAAAACTTATTACCTAAATACACAAACATATTCTACACATAAACATATTTCTGTCTACATCTCTGTATCTATTGTCCTATCTCAGGGATGCTGGAAGAGATTTCTTATGAAATAAGCATCGACTCTGTACCACATTTTCTGTTCTGTTTTTTCTTGTCTGTTTATGTATTGTGTGTATATCGTCACATTCCAATGCACGTTTCATAGATTATGTACCCGGTTTATCTATACATTCACTACTGGAAATTCGGCGCTGGTTATTCGATTACCGGAACGTGTGAAAAGGGCCTTACATATTGGCAGACAAAACTTCAAAGGGACGTGGCTGTTCTCTTGACAAAATCGATGCTATAGTAACAAAGATAAATTTAATGTAGCTCCATTCATGCGAAAGATATTGTAGTCATTAAAAGGTACAATAAAATTCCAGAGAGAATGTATCGTAGAAAATGCTATTAAAATTTCGTGGGCTCGTAAAAGTATAGTTACTTTTTTCGCCGGACATAGTCGTGTTCAGGAAAAAAAACCGAACATTTTCCAGTTGCGAGTCTGTCCTTTTTGCCAGGTAGGTTAGATAGACACTTCCGATAAAATGGTCCTCCAATGTTATCAAGGAGATACTTGAAATAGGATACTGAGTATCCTAAAGTAACTCGTCCATTTATTCGGAGCAAGTTCTAAAGAATAATAATATAAATAAATGGGATATCAACGGAACAAGAAAATAAATTAAAACAACTATTTGGCCTGACTCCAAAGGATAAAAATACTCCAACTTATTTGGACCCCCCAACTCTATCAAGTTATGGTTAAGAAGGGTTGAAAGTGTGGGTCATTCAATATTGGTCCGTCGAGTGATAAATATGATGTCGATCGGGATTTTCTTCACATTGTTAAGCATGTTCAAAATGTCTATGTATATCTTCATCGTTTAATGCCTTTATGCCTTTTTTTGGGGTATTCCCAAAAAAAGGCATAAAGGCATAGGTACTCTAAGAATGTTCAAGGCTGGTTTTTAAAAACCGCCCGTTATTGAGCGAAATATTTTTTATATTGCAAAGATGACTATAAAGAATCATCAATCATTTTAAATCTATCCTATGGAAGTGTGGAGACGAGGTCATACTAAGATTTCAGTAGCGTCATCTTTAATCGAAAAAAAACAATGCAGCTTCGTAGCAGCCGGTCGATTCTGTAGAAATCTCACCGTGAAAACTCAAGTGAAGTGAGCTTGATGTCAGTTGTCAGTAGTGTCAATCCCTAGCATTATTTGGAATGACAGCTCACTCCACGCTCACTTCACCTAAGTTTTCACGGTGAGATCGTTACAGAATCGCACTGCTGAAATATGTTCGTTGTTTTCCCCAGAAAATAGCTGACAGGAAGATGCTCTGCTACATTAAAATGTAATTTAAACCGTAATTGACTGCTCGTTGGTTTAGTGGTCGCAAATGCTACTGCTGAGCATCAAGTCCCGGGTTCGATTCCCCGGTCGGGAAAAGTGTTATATGGTTTTTCCATTAGAAATTTCTCAGAAGCCGCCCAGAGTCTGAATTTGAGCTGATTGATGGCCATGGGCTCGTCCCTATTACGTGAGACTTAAACATAACTCCACCAACCACCACGACACCACCACACCACTCCACGAAGATTGAGGAGATAGCGGAGTACATACGTGTGAAGACCAACTGGACTTTGAGGATCGAGAAGTTGGAGTCGCGTCACAACACGAACTTCAAGTCGTTCGTGGTGCGTGTTCCGACACATCATCTTGAGAAGTTCCTCAAGGAAGAGTTCTGGCCGAAGGGTGTTGTGTACCGCCGGTTTCGTAGCCGGCTATATAACACCAGCCAGCGAAACACGACGCAGACACTTCGTGTGCGATTAGTTTTTAGTGTAATTATAAAGTTGTATGTATTTATAGTATTTTTAAGTTATATTAATATTGTATTGTATGTGTTTATATGGGCCTTGATGCCTGAAATAAATAAATAAATAACTGATGAAATGTGGGTGTACTATATGTAGGTGCACCGCTACCGAACCCTTAGGGGATTACACGCGTGATGTTATGTTATGTTTATTTACGACACTTTGCTGCAGCAGCAGGAGAAGGTTTTATTTTTTTCACTTCTCATGCTCTGAAAGTGCTTCTTTGTGCAGGGTTATAGGCTGCACAAAATCGAATTTTGTGCACAAGGGCATTAACGTATCTACTCATAAATGTATTATATTAAGGCAAAGAAAATAAGCCATACAGACAAATGCAATAAGAAGTTCATACATAGAATTTGTTATTATATAATATTTACTTTAATTTATTTGCCTTATGTGTTTTTTAAGATATAATAGATATTCAAATTTTAATTCAAGTACGGTAGGTTAGTTGATTTATGAAAATTATTATTACAAAATTAATTTAATAGTAGGCTGTATAGGTCTGCAGCCTAATATCAATGTCGTAAGATTTAAAAACAATTTCCTTCAGTATTCAAAACTGTTCTAATTTTACTTTGAATTTTAATTAAAGAAATGTTATGCTATACTACTGTTTTATTTCCTCGCAATCGAAGTGAAAAGCAGAGTTTATAACTCGTCCACAAAACCATTTTTATCCTCGACATTACTATCAGCCCTCGCCTTCGGCTCGGGCTGCTAAAAGTCTCGGATAAAAATGGTTTGTTTTGTGCACTTGTTGTAAAATCTACTATTCTTCTACAAAGCAAAGAAAGGATTCCTGTTCTTTTTCTTCAAATGCAAGTTCTAATATCTTTGCCTTATTTTCTGTTTTCTCCATTGTGGGGAGCTTTGTTCACAAGGGTTATTAGAATAACAAAAGATTTTATTTCATTTATGCGGTCTGCCATGTTGACTTCAGCAGACACTTTTATTTGTTCTTGGGAAATATAACATAACATATCACGCCTGTATGATAAAGGGGTTGGCAGTGATAAAAGGGTAAAACATTTTGAGTTAATTTCGTGCAGTGTGAGTGAACTTAAGGGGGTGCTAAGGTACAGTCAACAGCAAAAGTAGATGATCAAAATCAGAAATTCAATACTAATGAACGGAGTTCGCAGCTATATGGCAGCTGTACTAGTAGTAAATGTTTGGTATAATTTACAATCACGTACTTTTGAATCACTTCGACGCCACAGAGTTCTGACGCGAACTCCGTTCATTAGTATTGAATTTCTGATTTTGATCATCTATTTTTGCTGTTGACTGTACCCTGCAAAATTCAAATTTATTATCGTTTTTTGTGCAGGTTTGTGTTGGTTATATGTTGGTTAAAATATAATTATCATAAAGAAAACGTGAATCAAGTGTCGACCCTCTTAACATGCATTGAATAAGAAATACATTATTGGGTGATTTTCGATTTTATAATGCCCCCCCTACTCTAGGGGGCCTTTGACATTAACGGCTAATAAAAAAAAAATACTGCAACTTAACTTATATTTTAATACTTATAAACCAATGGGCTATATTGTAATGTGAATAAAGTATCAATAATGTGATACTACCCTATTTCATCTCCAGGCAAATCGCTGCCCATTCCAAGACTGCCTAGTCGCAGAAAACGATAAGGCCGCCCATAGTTTGTTTTGTAGTGTTTGATTTATTTTTTGTTATGTATTTTTGTGGTGTACAATAAGTTTTCATAGATAAATAACTTATAGAAGGAGGTTCAGTTAATTGGGGGGGAGGTTGGATTGGTAGGTGAGATTGGTTGGTTGGAGGGGTCATTCCTTCATTCGGCATCAACAAAAAGAGATATCGAGAAGAATACAGCTTGGGTCCAATTAGCTAAATGCGGCCCTTTAGCAAATTGGACGAAATTTCAAAATAAGCCAAAATTCCACGACAAAGTCGCAAGACGCAGTGATGATAGGTGCAGTAAGGCAGCGACGGAGTGGCGTCCAAGGATTACAAGACCGAGTGTCGGTCGTTTGGCGGCGAGATGTGTGGACGACATTGTTATCATCGCGAGTAGAACCTGGATGAGGCTGGCACAGGAGCGTGGGGATTGGCACAGGAGCGTGGGGATTGGCACAGGAGCGTGGGGATTGGCACAGGAGCGTGGGGATTTGCACAGGAGCGTGGGGATTGGCACACGAAAAGAGAGGCCCATGATCTGTAGTAGAGGAAGTCGAACTGTGAATGATGATGATAAAAAAAGGAAAGAAACGAGTTGTATTAGAGTACACCCACATTTTACCAGATTTTGTTATAGATAAAAGTCCCATGTAATTGGGCCAAGCTTATTGCCCTTAACAAGCGACTAAATGTAGCCTACACTGCAAATATAATAATTAACCGCGCTCAAAATACTTCACACAATCACTGATTTCTAATTAAATAGACAGTGTTCTATTGCTGCTCAAGACATTAATTAATGTGCCATTTAAATAGAAACATAAATTCTCGCCTTATTCCCATGGGGGCAGAAACTACATAACGCTACTTGATGAGTAACATTCTAGAGTCCACTTCTGAAAATACTTTAGACAACCTTGAAATTTCACTAAAGTTGAAACTATCTAACTGTTACATAGGCAAATAGACCTTGTCGGTTTATGATGTGCAAGTGATATTCAACTTTAATATAGTACCTAAAGCAAACATGGGATCTACTTTATGTACACTGTTCTATTCTGTCTAAACTGCTGGATGTGAGAACCGGTGTAAGTGGCGATGCTTGGGCTCTCCTAAGAAAAAAAAATAAAATGCCAAAAAAAATAAAACAAAAATCATTTTATCATCAAATTATGATGACATTATTATTTAAGTGTATACAGGGCACATATAGTATGGCAGGGTGATGATTCTGAACCCCCCTAGCCTTTTTTCGTCGGTTATCAGGATTTGAAATTATTAACAGCAATTTCAGATAAATTATTCTCTGAAATTGCTGTAAATAATTTCACATCGTAGTAAAAGCCACTTTAGGTATTTTACTTCATTTCTCTTTTTCTTTTTGAGCGTATAACTCAACTTATAATGTAGTAATACTTTTTATAGATGCGATTAATTTGTTAAGAATGGTTCTAAGTAGGTATATGAAAAACTCTGAAATACCTATCAGTACGTTCGCTTTCACCCTTATCCTAACATTGTATAAAAAAATAATGTACCGCTGGTTGTTTGACCATTAGTGCACTTATAGCTCGAGAACTTCCTTCTACGAGTATCCGAGTGAATTTTATATTTCATAAATATGTGTTTATCGTCAGCTAGGTTTAAGAATATTTCACACAGTTTATTAACAGTCATTTTTCCACAATAATATAAAAAAGTTTAAGGTTTTTTGAACACATTTAATAAAAAAATAATACAATAGGTATCTATAAAATGGGCGTTTACATATAATACAACATTAACTGTTCCAATTAACTAAAGCTCTGAGAATACCGCAGTCATTCGCTTACATAAGTCAAGCCTTGTATGCAGCTATCCGCAATACAAAAATATAACCCTCCTACCTTACAATTCTCTATCAAAACTAACAGAAAATTCTAAAACTATTCTATAAAATATCGCTTCAATAACTCTCCCGATGGTTTCATGCAAGAATATGAAGCTTTCAGACTGAAAATGCAAGCAAATTTTATTTATTTTTCTATGAAAATGATACATACCCATTGTTATTTAGGATGCACAAAGGATTTTAATTTTCACAGTGAAGATAACTGTTTAAAATAATATAAATACGATATTTTACGGGAGACTGATTCCACAGACGCGACAACCACCCTCCGCGAGGGTGGGAAAACAACTGAAAACCACACACCGTTGGAAAGCTCGAACTGTTGCTTACAACAATAATAATAACTGAAAATTAATTCAACGGCCCTGAAATTTCTGAGAAAATTAAATTTTAGTACGTAATAGAATGTATTGAAATGGTTGACTATAATTTGTTTTGCGAACTCTTCTCGCTATGCTATAAAAATGTAGCATAATGCTAACTGTGTTAAGATACTAATATTATAAACGCGACAGTTTGTAAGGATGGATGGATGTTTGTTACTCTTTCACGAAAAGAAAAAACTACTGAACGAATTTTGTCTATCTCAGGGTAGGTCTAGACTTATTCTAGGTATTAAAGTTTGGTAGAATTCATCCTAAAGGAAATTAGTAATAAATTCATCGGTATTCAGAAGGTTCCAACTTAACAACAATATCTCAGCACGTTTTCCAAAAATTATTAAATTTTTATTGAAAAATTATCGACGAAAATTGAGCTTATACTTACAAATAACTTCAATTGACAAATGAAAAACAACTTTAAGGTTACATGAAATTGAAATTTTGGTTTCAAATATGCAAATAATCAAATCAAAGCACTCAATTTGTGAGTGGCACAACCACTTGGTACCCATAGGTCATCATCATCATCATTTCAGCCGAAAGACGTCCACTGCTGGACATAGGCACGTCCACTTCCACCAGTTTTCTTGCTTCTCGAATCCAACGGGTTCCTGCGGCCTTCACAAGGTCGTCGTCCACCTTGTGGGAAGCCTTCCAACACTAGCTTCCGGTTCGCGGTTGCCACTCCAGAACCCATCGCCCATCTGTTCTGCGAGCAATATGCCCTGCCCACTGCCACTTAAGTTTGGCAATTGTTCGGGTACCCATAGGTACGTTTGCTGATTCATTTGTTTACATTTTCATTAAATACTTTTAGAACAGACTATAATATCCTTTCGCCTTATCCATCTTCATACATTTTGAGACACTTTAAATGTCATAATGGTATAACTACGTAACTTTTCGAATAACTCTCCATACGTTTACTGAATCTTTTGAAAGGCTTACGCAAGTTCCTTCGTTGGCACGTGTCTTTAAGAAATTCTTATATAGAATAAAATAACAATATAGCTGCACTATAAGAATAGACTATGCCAAGGAGGTGTTGCATTGTTAAGTATGCCATTTAAAACGTTGATGTCTTTAGCAGCGAGTGTTATGGGCTTAACAGTATAGAGAAATATGAAGCTACACTGCGATACTAACCCTATGGACTCGTTTGAAATAAATAAAAACTATTCTATTCTAATAAGTGAATGACTTTTAGTACCTAGTTGGTTGATTCAAGTGACAGAACTGAGTTTCACGTTGGTGTATATTTTAACTTTTGTGGGACGGACACATTCCGATTTATTATGATGGTTTCTTGTCGATTAGTTTCGGAAATGGATCGGTTACTGTAAGTATATAAAGAGCGCATAATTTAGAACGATGTTTAAGCATAAAACTTACAGAATTCGTAATAATCTCTACTCAAATTTAGTTGTAATATCCATACAATAAAGTTCTTTTTAGAAAACAGATTTTATTTTATATATCAATCAATCTGTCTAGCTTTTTCTTACACTGTGTTGGGGTTGGCTTCCAGTCTAACCGGATGCAGCTGAATACCAGTATTTTACATGAAGTGACTGTACTGTAGTATTGTGAACCCTTGGTAAGACATATTTTGTTTTATAACCGGCTGACATTTTTTACCGTCTGGACAACAGAGAATATAATAAGTGAACGGAGAAAAACAAATAAAAACAATAATTTTTATCTTCTCTACGAATTCATTAATCATTTCCGCGCGTAGAGTAGGGTGCTTAGAAGTTGAATTGTCATATTATTTGACGATTTATTTGTTTTTTATTTTTATGCCATAAGCTTCTACTCCGTTCACCTTTCATACCCTGATTTTGTCCAAACGGTAAACAAAAATCAGCCAGTATTATTTTGCATATTGCGTTGTTCAAAATAAAAGTGGTTTATGTTTATGAGTGCTTTTACTCCATAAACTACCTACAATATGACCTTCCTAAAAAGTAATGCGAAAAATGTCGTCTGGTTTTTGCCAGACTTTTCTTGGTGTTTCAAAATCTATTGTTTTTGTCATTAGGTTACAGCCTAATAACGGTAGCTAGACAAAATAAAGATAGGCCGGTATTCATTATTACCCTTTATGTTCAGACGCCAGCAGGTCAAGCTACCCGAAACTGTCAAATTTTCTCAATCAACCTTGAACATTAATGCTTTATCGATAAAGTTGAAAATCTATTAAAGAAATTTGACGGACTGTAGTAACTTGATGTGCTGGCGTCTGTACCTTGTATTATGCCTTTCTGTGTTGTGCTATTTCTTTTGTGTGCAATAAAAAACAGTTTATCTATGTGTCTACCTACTGTAAAGTTGGTCTAGATTGGGTACCTACGGTTTGTGTAATGATTTTTAGTTTATTTTTCTTTTATGTTCTATTGGGGAGCAATGGCTCTTTCTTCAAAAGGCTCTTCCAGACATGGCCTTGCATTGTTAGACTCACATACAATCTTAATTAATATAATATAATAATATATAATATCCCTGGACATTTCACACAGCGCCATCTAGTCCCAAGCTAAGCAACCTAATGCTTGTGTTATGGTAACAAGATGGCTGATAAACTACTTATATACATTTTTTTTTTTTGTAAATACATACATATTATAGATAGAAAAACACCCAGACTCGGAACAAATACATGTAGGTCATACAAATATTTGTTCCGTGCGGGAATCGAACCCGCGACACGCAGCGCAGCAGTCAATCGCTTAACCACTGCGCCAACCGTGCCGTCAAGTAAAGAGACCGTGACCTCTGAGTTTGTTTCGGCATATCTTCTGAAGGATCAATCAGCATTATTTTATGAGATCCCTCCGTGCCTAGGAAAGCACGTTAAGCCGTTGATCCCAGCTATCATTCGTGGGTCTTTGAAAGTCGTTACGGGTAGATAGAATCCCGAAAATCTGACAGCCAGTCTTACATAAGGGTATCGTATTACCCTGTGACTGGATCATGGAGGTCAAATAAGCGTCGCTACATGTAAAATTACTGGTATTCAGCTGCATCTGGTATGACTGGAACCCTGGAGACCTAGATATAGTTGCTAAAAGGCCTGCAGATTGCCTGATTGAGTTTTGACAAACTGTAGTTGTTCTAAAATCTCTGCCTATTTCGTTTAGATCCTTGTTTGGTCAACGATAATCTTTGTGAATGAATAAAAAATAATTCAGATGTACAGACGCCAGCACATCAAGCTACTACAATCTGTCGAATTTTTTAAAAGATTTTCAACTTTATTGATAAAGTATTAAGGTTCAAGGTTGATTGGGGAAATTTGACAGTTTCGGGTAGCTTGACCTGCTGGCGTCTGTACCAACGTATTGGAGGTTATGGGAATTTAATCACGTCTCGTGCCAAAGTGAAGAGAAAACATAAATATGACCGAATAATTTTCCCAGAACAGTAGAGTACGCCTACGCTTGATCTCTCTCCGCTCGTTTTATTGGATTGAGAGGAGAGAGTGCACCTGTGTCTGCGCACATTTATTTTTGTACTATAATACCTATATTTCGTGCCGATGGCAAGTCTCCGCTGAGATTTTTGCCATGGCCGAAATTCGGTCTGGAAGACTTTATTTACTAGAGTAGTGGTTTGAATTTCAAACTTACCATCGATAAATAAAACGACTCTTTGAAATGAAATGATTTTATTTTTTGTAAGTAGGTTTGTACACACGGCTACACATCAAGCTATGCAATTCCAGTATTAGCTGACCGTTCACTGTGAGAAAATATCATACAAAGTGAGGCCAAGACAAACTGGGTTTGTATAGATTGACGTGTAGCCGTGTGTACAAACACTTTTACACGTCAATCATATTTTAAAACTAGATGAGGTCGGCGTTTCCTATCTGACTAGTCTGAGAAGAAAGGCCGAAACAAACTCAGACGTCACAGTCTCTTTTAAAGTCCAGACATAATCTTGGTCAGATCATGTGAAGACCATGTAGATTAATGTCTGAGATGGTTTTTTTGAGGAAAGAACCAAACTTGTCCTATTTCATAAAAAAAGCGGCCAAGTGCGAGTCGAACTCTCACATGAAGGGTTCCGTACAACCAAACAATATTTAACACTATATTTTTTTAATACCTCTATGATCCCTTTGATTATTAACTTTACGTTATTATTATTTTATTGTTATAGCAGCCATGATAGTAGAATTTCAAGTGTCTACCTATTACGGTTCAAAGATGACAGACTGACAGACAGCGGAGCCTTAGTAATAGGTTCCCGTGGGCACTCTTTGGATATGGCACCCTAAAAATGTAACTTCCATTCGCAAAAAAAACCCGTTTTATAAAGGAACCGTGCTGCATGGACACAGTAAGTCCCAAGTCAAATAAACTTTGCTGTGCTTCGCTATAGGTTTTATTTTGTAGTGATGCGTTTGCTCGCATGCTCTCCTACGTAGTAACATGTTATTTTCTAGGAAAAGTGAAAATTATATTATAACTGGATATTTTTTTTTATTTTCCTTATTCTTTCCTATCCAGTTGTCACCTTCAAAATCTCACCGTGAAAACTAAGGTGAATTGAGCGTGAAGTGAGCTGAAAATTGACACTATTAGTTTTCATCAGCGTCCACATTCATTTGAGAAATTTGCCCAAAGTGTAGCTTCACGTGCTTATGCTACACAGAATAAAACCTGGGTTAATACATAGGTATTTAATGCAATAATATAACGTACTAACAGACAATAGACCCAAAATTATAACCGAAGTATAGAAAAAGAAACCGGCGGTCTAGTCTTTAAAAATATCACCATGAAAATGTTGGTGAAGTGAGCTGTCAATAGTGTCAAACCCTAGCATCAGGTGGAATGACAGCTCAC